>JAQPZY010001312.1:250000-1450000 GCA_029931535.1 Margaritifera margaritifera | reverse complement strand
TGCATGGAAAGACCTCGTCCATGCTAGATAATTATGTACTACTTACCTGTCACTATTATTAAGCTTCCTCCTTTCTGCATGGAAAGACCTCGTCCATGCTAGATAATTATGTACTACTTACCTGTCACTATTATTAAGCTTCCTCCTTTCTGCATGGAAAGACCTCGTCCGTGCTAGATAATTATGTACTACTTACCTGTCACTATTATTAAGCTTCCTCCTTTCTGCATGGAAAGACCTCGTCCGTGCTAGATGCACCAACTCCCTGTTCTAGAAGTTTCTTAGAACATGTTCATCGACACAAGTCTGATCCACATCATCAGCTCGTGCTCCACAGAGCGTCCTCATTCTTTTCAGGACATGAGACTACTGAAGAACATCAGCGCGGGGTGGAAGGAGGGCATCCAATAGTGACAGGTAAGTATTACATAATTAAAATTAGTTTTACTCCCCCAAAAAACTACATTTTATTGTCAGTAATAACTTACCTGTCACTATTATTAAGCTGAATTTGTCAGTAAGGACGGCTGATGGACTTTGAGAAGAGTAGAAAAGTGGAACAAATTACTCACCTTCCAGTCCAAGCAGTCAACTGCAGTTTTTAAGTGGCAGTTGTCTGGGTCGTAGATTGTGCTGCGATGATCAGACCCAGAGAGAAGATACCTTGGCTTTGGTTTGCTAATGACAGAAGGTAAAAAGACAAGAAGGTTGTGTGTGAGTGCCAAAATGCAGCCTTCATAATATTGTCTAAAGATGAATGGTTGAAATATGCCCAGGAAGTAGCAATAGCCCTGACTTCATGGGCTTTAATCTTCATGAACAATAAATCTCTTTCCGTGAGAGATGCATAAGCTCTCTTGCTGGTGAGCGAAATCCATCGAGAGATAGTGGATGCTGAAATATCAGCTGAAGCCCTATGGGGGAGAAAAAGTCTTTTCCTACCCCTCCTTCTCCCTTTAGCAGATCTTAAAAAGAAACTAAGTGCCCTAACTGTGCAAAGAAGTCTATCGCTATCATCCCCAGCACAGATACAACTAAGACTGGGGATTTCAATCGGGGATGGGAATACTGATGGAAGTTGGTTTTTGGAAAGAAAACCAGGCTGACACAATAGGGAAACAGACTCATAATTTCCATTGAAGCGTAAACATCCCTCTTCAATTGATAAAGCATGTAGCTCGCTTCTTTTCCGGGCTGATGCAACGGTCAGAAGAAAAACAGTTTTAAACGTGAGATTTTCAAAACAGGCCTCACTCAAAGGTTTCGTAAGGTGTTTTTGTCAATGCCCACAAAACACATGAAAGGTTCCATTTTGGTGTCAATGAGCAAGACACTGGTCTCCGAAGCTCGAAATACTTTATAAGATCCGACAAGTGAGGATCTGAACCAATTGATTGACCTTTAGAGAATTTAAGAGTGTTTGAAAGAGCAGCCCTATACCCTTTGATTGTGGAGGCTGAACAAGATCTCTCATCAAAAAGGAAGAAAAGAAAATCTGCTACTGCAGCGATAGAGGGTCAGCAAGGATTAACGCGTTTCCTAACACACAAATCACATAAGATTTTCCACTTTGCATTGTAGACCTTGGATGTAGAGCATTGCCAGGCTTGTATGATGCAGTCGGTAGCTTTGCTCAAAAACTTTGCCTAGCGGATCGATCGCTTGAGATAAGTCAAGCGTGAAGGTGGAGGATCTGGGGATTGGTGTGAACTAGAGTGCCTCTGTATTGTGAGAGAAGATTTTTCCACGTAGGTAATACTCTTGGTTTGTCGATCAGCAGGTTGAGTAAGTCATTGAACCACAACCTTTGAGGCCAGATAGGTGCAATCAGGATGATCCGTGCGGTGGACATCCTGATCTTCTGTAAAACTTGTGGAATAAACCGGAAGGGTGGGAATGTGTAAGCTGACAGTCGATCCCAGTTTAGGCTGAAGGCATCGACTGCCCAGGCTGCCTGATCTGGCACTGGAGAGACATAAAATGGGAGCTTGTTGTTGAGTTTTGTCGCAAACAAGTCCACTTGAGGTCGCTCCCATAGACTGAAGAGAGACTCTGCAACCGCTTGATGAAGAGACCATTCTGTCCGGACTACCTTACCTGTTCTGGACAGACTGTTTTTCTTCCCTGGAATGTGACGAACTCAGAGTGTAATCGCTTCTGACTGTGCCCAACATAGAAGGTTCCAGACTTCCATGCAGAGTGAAGGAGCATGAGTGCCTCCTTGTCATCTGAGGTATGCAACCACTGATGTGTTGTCTGAGGAGATCATGATGGAATGCCCTTTGACGTGTTCTAGGCAGCCTTTTAGGGCGAAGAACATGACTTTCATTTCTAGATTGTTTATGTGGAGAAGACTGTTTTCATGTGACCACTGGTACTGAAATGTCGACCCTAGAGAAATTCGCATTGAGAGGGAATCCTTGTGGGGTCTCCAAACCGCCAACTGAAGAGGATATAAATGAAGTCTCCCTAGGGGAACCAGGTCTGATGCGGAATTCAAGTTTCCCAGGAGAAAGAGATACAGAAGAGCCAACAACGAAGTCTTGGTCTGTAATGTCCTTAAAAGTTCCATGATTTTGTGTATCCTCTCTGGGAGAACACGAACGCAGCCCAGGGAGGTAACAAAATTCATTCCTATGTACACAAAATTTTGAGAAGGAACAAGTTCGGACTTCTCTAGATTTTGAATCAGTCCCAATTGAGTTACCACAGACCAACAGAGGGTCATGTGGCTGCATAGGGACTGTTTGTTTGTGTTGTTTAGTAGCCAGTCATCGAAATACTGGATTAACAGAATCCCCAAGTATCTCAAGTGTGCAGCTATTACTCCCATGACTCTGGTAAAGATCCTGGGCATTGAAGCGAGACCGAATGGTATGGCTCGGAATTGAAATACTTCCTGTCCGATCGAGAACAGAAAATATTTTTTGTGCGGCAGAAAAATCGGGATGTGGAAGTATGCATCCTGAAGATCAATGGAAACTGCCCAGTTGGCTGGTTTGATAGCGTTCCAAACTGAAGTTGCAGTTTCCATCTTGAACGTTTCTGTTTGCAGAAATTTGTTTAGGGGGGAAAGGTCGATAATCAGTCTCAGTTTTCCGCCCTTTTTGGGGACCAGAAAAATATGGAAGTAGAATGCTGGCAACTCAATGTTTTGAACCCTCTCCACTGCGCCCTTCCAAAGAAGGGTGTGCACTTCTTCCTTTAATTTGAAAATGTTTGATTGATGCAAGAGGATGGGTATCCTTGAGAGAGGAGGGGGTTCTATGAAGCGTAGACGTAAACCCTCCTTGATGATAGAAAGGACCCACTGATCTTCCGTGATGTTTGACCAGACCTCCGAAAAGAGGACCAGTCAAGCACCTACCTGAATTACATGAGGTGAGGTGTCTCTAGAGACGACCTCTCTTTCCCTTTTTCGCCTCTTTGGGGAAGGGGGAGGCAATATTAGACTGCTTTCCCCTGCCCCTGCCTCTCCAGTTACTACATCGCATATCTGAAGAGGGTTTACAGGTGGGTTGTCTACTTTGCTGTCATGGTTGTGTACCACATTTTGGTACGAATTGTGGCTGACCCATAGCCTTATCAGGACGTTGTGAACATTGGCTGGTTTAGACGGGCCAGCAACCAATGCGAAGGACCTATGTTGTTGGTCCCTGAAATCCTGAGAGGTGATAGAATGAATGAGACTGCCGAATAAGGTCTCTGAATCTAGGGGTGCAGCCCTCAGAAGATTTTTGCTATGTTCCAGCAAAAATTTAGAAGAGTTCAGTGCTACATCTCTACATAGGTGTAGAAGCTCTGCCGACAACACCATTGCCATAGACAATGCGTGTTGTGAAGTTTTTGCCACAGCCTCTAACGGTTGTTGCAAGGCAACGGTTGATAATGATTCCTCCTTCAGTAAACTGAATTAAGCTGCTGAAAACAGGTCAGCATGAGAAGCTATAGTTACTATTGACCTGGCCTTTGATTCTAATGCCTCCAAGGATTTAACCGATAGGCAAGCAAAAGAACCCGCTGAAATGCCAACTTGTGAAGCTTCGGCATCCAAGTGGGGGGGGGGGGGGTTCAACGGCCAGGCAGGTGAATGGACCTTATAGCTCGAGGCTGAATTTAATGGCCTCAGTGTAGCAGAGGGGACAGACCACCCTTTAATCTGTCACACTGATTCTTAACCTTTGCTCAGACGTTTTGCAACTTCGATAACCATCGGGGAGTGCGGAAGTAGCAGTAAGTCCAGTCTGGGCATTGCTCCTGACAGTTTCTCTAACCAAGAGAGAATCTTAGTGTCACTTGGACAATTTGGGCACATGTCAGGAGGAAGAAGGTGGTATACTTCATTTACAGCTATGCCGAATGACCAAGTCTCCCCTTCCTCGACCTCTTGAGACGATGGTGGTGAAGGGTTCTGAGCACTTTGAATGGTAGGGTATACACTATCCTCCGGAGTTTCAGGAAATTCCTGCGATTCTACTAAGAACGACAAGGCATCATCTTCCTGTTCCAAAGCTCGGTGTGAAGCAGAAGAAATGTATCCAGAATGATCCCTCGGCAGGGACAGCCGGGAAGTATTGACATATCTATTATGTGTCTCTGCACGGGGAGTGACAGAATTATCCTCAATGGGTGTTATGTATGGAGAGCAAGAACTCTTCTCACCTCTCTTTCATCTCTTTGTGGGAGGGAAGTTAATCTTCCCTTCCCTTTACGACCTATTCTGCAGAACTTGTAATGGTCGTCAGATCTCATCACTCGTACATGCAGGAGGCCACATAGACGACATCCATGGTAGAGGTAGTTCTCTCCCTTGCAGGGGAAAGTTCCACATACCAAATGGATTGAAAGGGAACATGGGAAAGGAATTGACATTGATCTGATTTCCTATCCCAGAAGCGTGTCTATTTGCACGTTCTGTTCCTGTGGTGTGACAACTAGGTAATGTAGCAGAAGGGGGGTATTCGAACCTAACCCTAGCGCTAAACCTAGATTTGCCATGTCTCACAGACCTATACCCAGTATATGGTCTGTCTATATCCTGTGAAAAGTGGCCGGTCCATGACCTGTCACTTATAGTCAAGGGCGATCTAGATCTGAGAGAACTTCTCTCAGAACTAGAAGAATTTGAACGACAGCTAAACCCCTTGGGCTTCTGTGATGTATCTTTTGCCTGACTTCGGATACTATGGAGGTCTTGTTCCTGCTCCAAAGGGAAGACGCAAGGATTTTCCATATTTGGGCTCAGCGTAACCCCTTCCGGGGGTATAACTGTGTCTGCTTGTGGATCGGTGATACCCCACCCTCCCGTAGTAGGGAGGGGGGGTCACTCGGACCCAGCAAGTTGATAGCCTTAACGATAGAAGCAGCCTTCTTAAGAGACGCTATCATCCCTTGGGAAGGTGCCACTCCTCCCTCTTATATTTGGGGGATCGCACTCGAACCCTTGAGAGATATGTTACCATCTCACCAGTAGTAACATTATCTCTCTCTTGTCTAGGGAAGGTGCTGGTCCTCCATCTTTTATTTGGGTGATCGCACTCGAACCCTTTAGAAACATTTGTTTCTACCTCACAGGTAGCACCAGTATTTCTTTCTAAGTGAGATTTATTTGATTTAGAAGGGGAAAAACGTGCTTCTTTCCTCTTCAGATAAGTGTGATGGCTTTCGGCCAGATTCCAAGTGTCGTCTGACCTTAGACGTGTACATTTTGTACATGACAAACAAGTTTGGTAAGTGTCCCATGGGCCTTGCTTATGCCCACAATTACCAACTGATTGAGACATCTGAAAATTAAGTTCTGAAAAAGAAACTTAGTTAACAAAATAACAGAGCAATGATAATAATAAGGGTTGCATCAGCCCATTGTATCTCCTTACTACTGCTTTTTTTTTTTTTTTTTGCAAAGAAGAATGTCTGAGTTTATTCGGTACTTCGTGATGGTGATAAACACCAGAGCATCATTGTAGGTTAAGGTAATGTTATAGAAAACATTACTGAAAACATTATTGAAAACATTTATGGGCCCTAGAATCTATTAATAGACAACAGTTATGAGATTCCGTCTCGTGACAAAGTTATGACGTTAATAAAAAATAATCACAGTAAAGATGGACCCCAATGTTGCAACACTGTTTTTTAAAAAGGAAATTCTGAATACTTATTGCTACCAATATGTTCCAAGATCTTTTCTTTACATAGGAGGGGGTAGGTGGCTTGCAGTGCCTTTACAATGCACGATGGTGTAAATCAATGTTAATGTTATCAATTACGAATTTAATAAATAGGGACAGAGGTTAACGTTCATTATCGAGAATATTCATGACAAGTCCTGGTTATTAGCATTGAAACCATTGCACTTGTAGATATTTTCTTCGTCGTAAAGTTTTCCACGTGTTGACTCAACGGTCATCCAGAAAAGAATGAAGACACTCTGTGGAGCACAAGCTGATGACGTAGATCAGACTGGGTCAATGCACATGTTCTAAGAAACTTCTAGAACAGGGAGTTGGTGCATCTAGCACGGACGAGGTCTTTCCTTGTGGAAAGGAGCAAGCTTAATAATAGTGACAGCTAAGTTATTACTGACATTAAAAACAAATTTTCCGTACGTTTCAAGATTAAGCGAGATCTTTCTCATAGGACAATGAAGAACATAGAGACACACACACACACAAAGAGTGACACATGTAGAACAATATTTACATTTTGACAGCAAAAAAGCAAAACTCTCCAGACTAATGAAGGGGTCTAATCTAAATACAAAAAACAAAATAACAGAAACTTAATTAATACCAAGGCTATTTGTCTCAACCCACCTAAATTAATACACATCCTTGGCTTAATATTTACATGCATAGGCCAAGAACTGGGGACATTTGTGCAGTAGTGTATTTTGAACCCTGAAATTTAAACAAATAACGTGATTACAGGAAAGATAATCAACTCTATTTCTTCTATGATAAGACCCATGGGCTAGCCTAGTTAATTTGACATCAAGGGGATGGGCAAAATAACATAACTAGATATCACTAGTAAATATTTTCCAAAAAGTTTTTTAAAAAATTGGGAGTGGGTTTACCATCAAGCATGGGTCTATCATCAGATAAATATAGTATATGAATCTAAAGCAATCATTAAAGCAAAGTATTGACTATGTCATCAGATAAATATGGTATATGGATCCAAAGCAATCATTACAGCAAAGTATTGACTATGTCATCAGATAAATATGGTATATGGATCTAAAGCAATCATTACAGCAAAGCATTGACTATGTCATCATATAAATATGGTATATGGATCTAAAGCAATCATTACAGCAAAGCACTGGCTATGTCAACAGATAAATATGGTATATGAATCCAAAGCATTCATTACAGCAAAGCATTGGCTATGTCATCAGATAAATATGGTATATGGATCCAAAGCAATCATTACAGCAAAGCATTGGCTATGTCATCAGATAAATATGGTATATGGATCTAAAGCAATCATTACAGTAAAGTACTGATTATGTCATCAGATAAATATGGTATATTACAGCAAAGCATTGACTATGTCATCAGATAAATATGGTATATGGATCTAAAGCAATCATTACAGCAAAGTATTGGCTATGTCATCAGATATATATGGTATATGAATCTAAAGCAATCATTACAGCAAAGTATTATTGTACTTGACAACAGAGGAACATGTACCTTTATGCCTGAGGCCTTTAGTTTCATCAGCACCTGCTCAAGGGGAAGCCATCTTGCAGGAACTTCTTCCCCCCAGTATGACTGCTGAGAGGCCAGCTCCACTATCTTCTTCTTCAAATCTTCCAAACTGGCATCAAGGGAAGTGTTATCAATGGCAAAATCCTTGTCTATAAGATGAAATCTTGTTGGTTTGTCCTGAAGCTCATAACGAAGCTGAGTGAACACTGATTCGCAAACCGCCTGACGAGATTCCTGAAATGTATGGGAAAAAACAAATGCATGGTTTATCTTCATGTTCTCTCAAAGCCTTGCATATAGGCTGCTGGCTGCAACTTGACCCCAGAGCAAATGAAAAAGTGTGAAAATTAAAAAAAGGACAAATGAAAAACTTTTAAAGAGGACCGGAGTTGAATTAAATATGAACACAGGTTTAATGATTTTTTTAATTTTCCAGTTTAATTATTTTGTTTGAACTATTTTATATGGATGAAACAAAACTGGTTGTCCATGCAATAGGAACAGCCAATAATAGAGATTACCCACCTCTAATAATAGTAAGAACATGCTGACTTAAGTGAACAGGTATAATGGCTAGACCAAGCACTACAATCCCATGTATGTCATGACAGTCTGACCTCATGTGGTTGCCAATCACAGCTTGTCCTTGTGCTGTTAAATTTACTGAGCAATAAATGTGTTGCAATTCCTCCAAAAGTAATTGATTACAAACAAGGTAAGAATTGGGTAAAACTTAAAAAACACGTTAAAAACTTCTGGCAAAATTATACAGGAGTTGTCCAACAATAAAACAAGAGACAGCTCACAATTAGCAGGACATTCAAAATCTGAAGAATATTTAATTGTATATTGGGTCAATGGACAGCAAATGAGCTGTATAAAATTTCTTCTACACTTAATGGTGGTTACCACAGGGACTGATCAAATTGGCCTTTAGAGAACAATGACCAAATACTGAGGGTATCCCAACAAGGCAATCGAAGAGATGAAGGATGGAAGGAGATTTAAGATTAGCTTGAGAAAAACGAAGCAACATCTACAGCTCAGAGTACAGAAAACAGACAAAGAGTGTTGCACATAGGATCCCAATGGCAAGGGACACTGTCCCCCACCCTCCAAATTATGGAGACACAACATTTTAATAGCGCTATAAAAATGATATAATCTTGTTTGATTTGACAGTTTTGCCACCTTAAGTTGTGGTCTGCACTGTACTATCATATTATCCTTGGACACTTACATTATTGCAATACAAGTGTTATACAATGCTTTAGCTCATCCTTTCATTTTTCCACCATTATAGATTGTTACTTTTTGCTCCTATTACATGAACATGTGTTTGATATGGTAATTATGTTTTAAGCATGTTTGAAAAATATTACAATTAAATATATCAATTGCCTAATTGTTTTAACTATATTTATGCCCAAGGATCACCTTTCAAACTGATTGATCAGATTTTAAGAGCCTATTGATGTAAGACTGCAGCAATTAACTTCCATAATTGTTGGATGTCTAGCTACACTGGTATTAAGACCACAGCCATTAAATCTGCATAAGTGTTGGATGTCTAGCTACACTGGTATTAAGACTGCAGCCATTAACTCTGCATAAGTGTTGGATGTCTAGCTACAATGGTATTAAGACTACAGCCATTAACTTCCATAATTTTGGGATGTCTAGCTACACTGGTATTAAGACTACAGCCATTAACTTCCATAATTGTTGGATGTCTAGCTGCATTGGTACTAAGAATACAGCCATTTACTTCCATAAGTGTTAGATGTCTAGTTACATTGGTACTAAGAATACAGCCATTAACTTCCATAATTGTTGGATGTCTAGCTACATTGGTATTAAGACTGCAGCCATTAACTCTGCATAGGTGTTGGATGTCTAGCTACAATGGTATTAAGACTACAGCCATTAACTTCCATAACTGTTGCATGGCTAGCTACATTGGTACTAAGAATACAAACATTAACTTCCATAATTTTTGGATGTCTAGCTACATTGGTACTAAGAATACAGCCATTAACTTCCATAAGTGTTGGATGTCTAGTTACATTGGTATTAAGACCACATCCATTAACTTCCATAAGTGTTGGATGTCTAGCTACATTGGTACTAAGAATACAGCCATTAACTTCCATAAGTGTTGGATGTCTAGCTACATTGGTATTAAGACTGCAGTCATTAACTTCCTTAATTGTTGGATGTCTACATTGGTATTACAGGAAATTAAATAGCAGATAGGGCTCCCAAAGCTGCTCTTTGCATACCGATATCAGACTGGTGAATCCCATAACAAATTTTAAATTTTTTTATAAAGAAGTATATTACTTCTAATTGGCAAACCAGCTGCAATCAAGTCATTAGAAACAATCTTCATCACATCAAAACTATTCTGGGAAAATGTCAGTCCCCATAACATACCATTGGCTGAGAAGTCACACTTTTTTATCTCACAAGGTCACACACATCTCACTCACTCCTAACTGTCATAGAAAATCAAATTGAGTGTGTTGGCTTCCAACCAATGAGGTAGCAATATTCTAATGTTGATTTACTACAGGAGTTTTCAACAGCAAGACAGCAAGAAAGATTTTACACTTCGTACAAGAAATTGGTTTATACAAGTTTTGAATATATTTCTATCAATTATGTAAATTTAAATATATTTTAAATCACATATAGGATTATGCCTTTACACTTTTACACTTTCTCAATTTACATTTTTATATTCATTCTTTCCTACTGTATCATCTTGACCCTTAAGAAAGTATTTTTCTAGTTACTGTATTCATGCATAATTGAAAAATTTATTTTACATTAATCATGGCACAGTGTAGTCTATTTTGTGCTGATGTGCAATTAAATATTTTTTTAATTTATTCATTTTGCTTCTGCAGCACATATACACCACAGGTGGATTACCTCTGTACTGGAATACACAAAACTTCAGATATAATGAAGTCCAAGGGACAACAAAATCATATCACTTTATCCCAATTTTGCTACAACCAATAACAAATATTGCATACAACACCTGAAGGGACCATACCCTATGCTTCACTATAACTGATATTTCATTTTATTATGTGATTCTTAGGAGATATGCTTTTTCATTGGCAACACAATGCCATGAAATTTGCAATCAATCATGGTATAGTGTTGTCTTGACATCACCATATCATTTTCATGGCGTTGAGCAGCTGAATGACATTTTAACTGAATTGAAAGCTAAATTGCGAAAGTTTGCACTAAATGTAATAAAAGAAACACAGACCATTATTTGTGTCAGTCAATATTGAGGTTTATTATATACTCATCTTTTTTCTCCATTAACTTTGCATTTTCATAATCGTGCAGTATTTCTCCATACTGCACGGCTTCATACTGCATGACACGTGTGACTAAAAATAGTATCGCGTGTTAGGAACTACTTTTTTATTGTAAACAAACAATGGACGCTCATGTGGCAGACACCGACGCTTTTGATTTATTAGATTTGTCTATTGATGAACTAAACAATCTGTCTGAGCCATTTGAAAGCCGAGATGAAAAAGTTGACAATGTGGATGAATTCAGTGAGTCACAAAAGAAACTTTCAACCAAGCAAGCGACTGAACATGGTATCCGCAATGTCCAGCGATGGCTTTATGACAACAAACGTGAGACATGCTGTATTGAAAATATAATTCCGGATTATTTAAACACTTACTTAGCAGAAATGTTCATAACGATTCGCAAATTGAATGGTTCAGACTATGAGCCGTGCTCTCTAGAGTCTATAAAAAAATAGCATAGAAAGGCATCTTAATGCTAAGGGCTATCCCATCTCTCTTAGAGACCGCCCATTTTATAAGTCAGTCCAAGCACTAAAATTTGAAAAAAAATGCAACTGAAGAAGGCTGGTTTTGGTAGAAAATCAAGAGTCTCAGAGCCGATGAGCCAAGATGATGAAGAAGCTTTATTTTCCGCTGGTTAAATGGGCTCTCATACCCCAGCTGCTTTGCAATTTTCCGTTTTACTTTTTTGGGAAAATGTTTGGATTTAGAGGCCAAGACGAACAAAGAAAATTAAAGTTTGGAGATGTATCAGTATTCACCGATTCCACCGGTACCCAGTATCTTCAATATGCTGAGAGGGATTGCAAAACCTTTGACGGTACTGGGAGGGACGACTACAGGTCCACAATACCTCGCATTTTTTCCACCGGAACAGCACCTGAGCAAGACCCAGTTCATCTTTACCTGCAGTATTTGAAACGGAGACCCTCAGAAATGATGGATGATGACAGCCCCTTTTATTTAACCCCAATTTCAGTGCAGAAACTGACAGAATCTTCCTAAATATGGTAATCATATTTCTACAGATTCTATTAATGGCCTTATTTCAAATAAAAACATAAATAAATAAAAATACAAAATAAATAATTTTCAGACAATGTACTGAATGAATGAATGAATGAATTTTGTGAAAATAAATAGATATGGAAATTGTCAAAAAAGAAAATGAAAAAAAAATCTTTAAAAAAATGTATACCCTGCACATACCAAACAATTTCCGCAATCATATGGATCAATGAAGAAAACAAAGATATATTTTTTTTTTAAATAATAAAAGATAAAACAAATTGTGACAAAATAAAACTGTACACTGCAAAAGATTTGAAATAAAAATATATTTTACAGGAGAAAATATTTTAAAATTGCAGGTATTACCCCAGACCAATGGAAGTTAATCAACTGGGATCTCTGATGAAACTAGCTGCAGAAAGTGCAGAAATACAGGGAAGAATCACCAACCATTCAGTATGGAAGACTACAGTGACAACCCTATCGAAAGCTGGAGTCCCTCCAACAAAGATCATGCAAGTGCCAGGGCATAAAACAGTACAGTAGTACAGTAGTCGCTGATGAAGGCAGTATGATATTGCCGAAAATTTAGAACTTAGTAAAGGAAATTCCTAGTAATCACTATAATTACTGGTTCATGAAACTTCATATTATCCACAAAGGTCAATAATTTTATATTATTATCATTGAATTATTATATTCTTTCATTGTAATAATCCTGAAATAAAATTATGACAAAATTCTAAAAATAATTACTTAATGGAGGAAAATGTATTACATACCCATAATTCCTTTATTTTCAAGATTTTACAAAAAATCATATTTTCATTTGAACTTTTAAATTCATCGACTGGGGAAGGAGTCATACTGTTTTTATAGAGGGGTCATTGTTGGTTGGGTCTTTGAATTCATGGTTTGTGGCAACCATGAAATCTACAAAAATTGGTATTCCATGCAAAATACAGAATTTACATAATGTAGTTTACAAAACTTTCCTTGTTCTAAATGCCTCTACTATGTTACTCAAGACATGACTGATAAACAAGGATCAACTGCAATTATTTCAAACATCATGGATTTGCAATTTTTCAATTACTCAAATGCCTAGGAAAGATTATAGATGATTGCCACACTATGGCATACACTTTCTGAATTGTTAAATTATACAAATTACAGTTAATGAAGCATTATATGTAAAATAATTATGTTGTATTTTGCTAATGAAAGTCATGTAATAAGATAAAAAAAAGCATTACAACATTTAAAACATGTTGATAGATGACAAACTGACAATGAATGACAGACAAAAAATGTAGGACCATACCAAAGCATTCAGCCTAAAGAGAGCTAAAGAAGGAAATAATACATAAACAAAATAGAATGCCTTGAGTAGCATAATTTCCAGACTTACCATAAAAATAAAAGACTTTTTTTCGAAGGTTGCAGATTTTACATGTTGAAGTAATCACATGTTCAGGAATGTATGGGATATCTATAAGGATTTCAAATTCCAACTAACGTTGTAAATCCCGACGCTATATATTATATATTACCTCCCCCCACCCCTCGCCCTCGACTAGGAGGACATGTGGTAGCAGACAGATGGATGGACAGGCAAAGGGCAGATAGAGGGTATCACAGTATCCGCATGATTGATACTAAAGCATTCAGTTAAAAAAATGCTTAGGTTCTTCATGCATAATGTTCCAATTTCATGAAAAATTACAAATGACTGCATTTTCATTCAGCAAACTAACCAGTACACTTAAATTCTACATGCATGTTATAAATATTTAAAACTGTTGACAACTTATGTACAATGGAAGATGATTGTTTCAAGATCTTATATACACTATTGTCACAAGTAATATGTTCCTCACAGCTCTCAATAAAACACATAAAGAAACTGTATATGCATTCAAATTATGCAAACAAATTAAATTTTTTAACCATTTACTCAAAGTTCTCAGGGTATTGCTCCTGTCGTGAAAACACAGTCCATTTTGTATGACGGCACATTTGATCAATAACATATGGTATCAGTTTAAGTGGTAGATGTTCCATGCACATTTGAAAATAATATTACTTGATCATAGTGAGAACACTTCTATAGTTAAATGCAGCCTGAACTAGTCTTGGTCACTAAGCTCTTGACAAGTCCTTAAAGAAATGATTAACATCATGATGATTAAGACTCAGTGTAGGTTTTTGTGTTTTATGTACACAAATATGAAATCAAATTTTTAAAAGAAACACAATAAGTTAAAAACCATGGTGTAAATCACCCAATTTATTACATTTTATTTAGAGCTCTGGTTCCTAATACAATTTACATCAGCAGCAGATTACAAATATATTACATTCAATCACATGCTTATTACATTATATTACATTCAATCACATGCTTATTACATTATATTACATTCAATCACATGCTTTTCACATTATATTACATTCAATCACATGCTAATTACATTGTGTAAACAATGACTAATCCATACTTTGATCACCAAGCTCATACTCTGCATTAACCAATCAGAAGATGACATTTTGTTCAGATGAAACAGTGATTTACCCTTCAATTTCAATTATGATAAACATACTGCAAAAAAAAGCATTTATCTTTATTTCTGGAGAAATCAGTGTCATAAAAGTCATATTAACATTTACTCACCTATTTTGTAAGCTTTTTACAAATTCTAACATATTTTCAAATGTGTTTTCCTATTAAACTAATGTAAACAAATTAGGTGTTTATTGGAGTATTGTAAGACATTTCTTATCATAGGAATCTTGCATTGGCCTTCGCTTACAAGCACATGATCAAGCTCTCTAAAATTGCAAACATTTGGATCTATGGGGTGTTGATGGAATTTTTTTTAAAATATGATAACAAATTGCACAACCAAGTTTCTGATATCCTTTGCTTTTCTCTGAGAGAGAGAGAAAGCTAACACAAGGGTGTGGCATAAATTCTCACTTCTATCCACATTTAAGAAATTAAATTGGCATATAATGGAAATCACATAAGAAATTGGTAGAAGTAAAAAACAAAATGAGATGGCTCTCATCTTCATGTTATTTTTCAGTAATTCATCCAACCAGCTTGCAATATTTTTAAAATACAAAGACATTTTGACCAAACAATCACCCAGTAAATAAAGGAATTTGAAATATATTGTCAGTGTAAAATTTTTTAAAATCTGCACTTTTGCATTATCTGTCCACATATCCATAACTATTTAAGAAATCTTCAAAACAGGGTAAAATCCATACATGGAAATCGGGGTGGGGGTGGGAATGTTTTACAGCACAGCAACACAAATAGGTTATTTAGTGCAAAGGCAATTGGTGTAAAGTGTCTTGCCCAATAACCAATCATGGTAGCCAACCCAGGCTGATCTGATAATGGGATCCAAATTTGTACCCTTTCAGTCTCGAGTTCAGCACAGCAACACAAATAGGTTATTTAGTGCAAAGGCAATTGGTGTAAAGTGTCTTGTCCAATAACCGATCATGGTAGTCAACCCAGGCTGATCCAATGATAGGATCCAAATTTGTGCCCTTTCAGTCTCGAGTTCAGCACAGCATAACAAAAAGGTTTTTAAGTGCAAAGGCAATTGGAGTAAAGTGTCTTGCCCAATAACCAATCATGGTAGTCAACCCAGGCTGATCCAATGATAGGATCCAAATTTGTGCCCTTTCAGTCTCGAGTTCAGTACAGCAACACAAATAGGTTATTTAGGGCAAAGGCAATTGGTGTAAAGTGTCTTGCCCAATAACCGATCATGGTAGCCAACCCAGGCTGATCCGATGATAGGATCTAAATTTGTACCCTTTCGGTCTCGAGTTCAGCACAGCAACACAAATAGGTTATTTAGTGCAAAGGCAATTGGTGTAAAGTGTCTTACCCAATAACGAATCATGGTAGCCAACCCAGGCTGATCTGATGATATGATCCAAATTTGTACCCTTTCTGTCTCGAGTTCAGCATGCTAACCACTAAGCCACAGTGGCTCATGCCTCTAATAGTTGCCTCTCACAACATCCACCAGGGTGCATTGGGCCTATTCTATATCCCCAAACCCGCAGGGGTTGAGTCCATGGAATTCCACCAAAATCAATAGTAACATTTCCATATATTTTCAGGGAGAAAGTTTGCTTATCGCGGTAATCAACACAATAAATATTGTTATAATCCCATGTCTCGCATTAACCGGATTTAGCCCCAGAAAACTAACATAAATCCATGATCATGATATGAACAATGATGCCAATCATAATTCAAGCCACAATTTCCTCACAATCTAAACATATATGCCCCATATTCTGTTAAGAATCCTTCTATGCACTTTTTCCACTCCGTATACGAAATTCACCATCTGATTCAATGACTGATTTTTACGTTGAACTGACAGCATTAGTTCATAACATTGCACTACCAAGTTTGAAAGCACATGCTAACTTGAATAATTCTGATTGGCTACTTTCAACAGAAGCGCTAGGGCTCCTTTGATAAAACAACATGCAACTGAATGTGATTTTAAATTAATAAACCTCTCATCACTTATTGAATTTTGCTACATTTGATGAAATACTTTGATATATCATGAAAGAATATGGTTAATACCTGTGGAATCTTATCCATATGTGTCCCCACCAGAATCACAGGTGGGACACCTGCTTCATGAGATGGTGCACAGGAATGAATGGAGTTTAGCCATACCTCAACAAGGTCTGTATAATAGAGAGAAAAACTATATTGGCATGGCTCTACACAACTTAATTGTAATATTTCCAGAGTGTTGTAAGTGGACAACAGGCCAGGCCTATAATGCCCTCTCCCTGGCATATGACAGGGTTGTGAGTGGGCAACAGGCCAGGCCTATAAGTGCCATCTCTCTGGCACAGGATGCAATGTCAAATAGTTAAAGTATTTAAATTTAGAATAATAAAACAGAAATATTATGTTTCCTCATCATCTGAAAAATATGTATAGGTCACAGAAATCAGGTATAAAAGTTTTTAATATGGATCCTTTATCCAAATATGTGTTAGTAAAATTCAGCTTTTTTTAATTCATTTGGGAAAAATTAAGTCTTTTTCAATTATTACATTTTAAATAACAGATTATCAATAAAAGTTATACTTCAGTGTCCATTATAATCATTTGAACTGAAATCATTAAATATCACATGTAAGGTCCCAAAATGAAGTAAATATCATCGTAACTAAAATTGTGGCTATTTTTGGACATAAGACTGTCAGTAAGAGGAGACAACTTAAATTAATATAGTGTAAAAAGGTAGAAATTGCCAGAAAAAGGCATAGAACTCAGTTCTGAGTATAAACTGAAGTAAAAAGTATTATGATGCCTTTATGGAATTATTTGGACAAGTCAAGTGCAACACCTGTGGACACAATATGACTACAAACATTATCCTCTGCATGATGTATACATGTACATCTGTGGCCCAGTGTACAGACCATGTGCAGCCCCTGTGGCCACAATATGACAATAAAAATTCCAATCAGCAAAATATATACCTGTATCTCTGTGGCCCGGCATACACACCATGTGCAGCACCTGTGGAAACAATATGACTGCAAAAATTCTCATCGTCATAATATATACATGTACTTATATGGCCCAGCATACAGACCATGTGCAGCCCCTGTGACCACAATATGACAACAAAAATTCTAATCAGCACAATGTATACATGTATCTCTGTGGCCCGGCATACACACCATGTGCAGCACCTGTGGACACATAATGACTGCAAAAATTCTCATCGGCACAGTGTATATATGTACATATGTGCCCAAAGTACAGACAATTTACAGCACCTGTGCCTACAATAAGACTGCAAAATTTCTCCTTGGCACATTGTACACCTGTACACAACAGCCCAGTGATATAAAGTGGTGGTCAGCTACTGGTAACTCTAAAGCAAGCAGTCATGGGTTTGATTCCTGACAGATCAGATGTAATTTGTTGTAACAAAACTTTGTACAAGAAATGAGTTTGCTGATCCATAACAAAAACAACAACAACCTTTTGGTTCTCTGTTTGTTCTGAAGTAATTATCATTTATGTTTGGCCTCAAGTAATTATCATGTATGATATTCTGTTTGGCCTCAAGTAATTATCATGTATGATATTCTGTTTGGCCTCAAGTAATTATCATGTATGATATTCCGTTTGGCCTCAAGTAATTATCATGTATGTTATTACAGTATATTTCAATTAAATGAGTTTTGTCCTATAGTTTCCTTTCATCATAAGACACATGTATTGCAGTTACCAAATGCAGTATTATTCCACATTAAATTTATACATTAAAATGAATTACTGATTTACATTAAAGTTTATGTAATTCTTTAAACAAAATACTAGGCAAAATGGAGGATTACAGTAAACTGGCTTGTGGACAAAAATATATTTATAACAAATCCAGTCTGGAAAAATCAATGGCATTTTTTTCAATACCAGACCTACATCCCTTGCAAAGAGATCTGGTTGGTTGGCATCAAAATATAATGACTGGGTCAATGACTGACTATTAATTAGTTGAACTTACCATGAACTTTACATGGCTCGATCCCTTCTCTATCAAAGAAACACACATCATCTTTCACCAGATCGCCGATTTGTTGACTCAGATCTATAACCAAAAGGTACACAGCTCTTCGGGTTAGAAATGTTTGATGAGTTGTATAGAATATGTATTGACCTGCAAAGTCCCACATTGATAATCCTGCACTAACTTCCTTGACCCTCTCGAGTTTATCAGCATTTTCAACCAGCAATTCAAGGATTTCCATTGCTGGATCATTTTTCTCCATCTTATCATATGCATTCTCTTCACTTACTGAAAGCTTGTCACTGCTTTCATCTGAATGGTGTGTACGTTCCATACCAAGTTTCTGATTCACTTCTTTAGGTAACTCCCATTCCTGAGGTCCAGACTCAACTTGCTTTCCAGCATTATCAGCACCAGGAGTTCTCTCCGTTTGGTCAGATACCTTGACCTGTCCACTTTGATCATCAATCTTAACCTTTTGTACCTTATCATTCAAGAGTTTAATGAGCCGTTGCAATCGTGTAAATTTCTCTGCATCTGAAAATTAAACTACCAGTGCTATAATATTACAACAACAATAGGTTGCCAACAATTACATTAGACTATATCTGGCTTCACTAAATTTAGCAAATGTTTACACATGTGACTTTACCAATATAGATTTCTACCCAGTTACAACAGATTGATTTATTTTGTGTATGTATCAATTTTCATGGTTTTAAAATTTATGAAATTTTTATTGGTACTTAAATTTGTGAATGGATGGGATTCCATTGCCTTCACATATGGATAAATGTTCATTAGGTCTTTCAATTTGCAGAGTGTAACAACCACAAAATCTACAAAAATTAACAAGAGACCCAAGTGGGCTTGATATCACTCACCTGTCTTATATAACTTAACAGGTGACCATTTCACTAAACAGGCTTATGTAGTATTGTAAGAACACATCCTGTGTAAACTATCTCACAATCTTTATATCATATTCGGAAAATAAAATTTATAAAGATTCTTTTGCTCATAAACGATGTCATCCTGATGATAATAAATACAACAGATCAATTATTTGGCTTTAAGAGTGGTAATAATCTCAGCCAATCAGATGCAAGATCAACTCATTAATATGCATTAAAGCTGCTCACTTTGGAAATTGCCCAACATCTTGATGATATAAGTTCAAATTCCAAGTTGGATCCAAATCAATCAATCAGAGTTATGACTTACTAAGTGGTAAAAAGCTAAATCAATCACATGAAAGGTCACCTCATAAATATGCATTGATCCCACTCAC
Organism: Margaritifera margaritifera; assembly: GCA_029931535.1. Taxonomy (NCBI): domain Eukaryota; kingdom Metazoa; phylum Mollusca; class Bivalvia; order Unionida; family Margaritiferidae; genus Margaritifera; species Margaritifera margaritifera. The sequence continues at coordinate 1,430,043 of JAQPZY010001312.1, read as the reverse complement.
TTTCAAAACTGCCCAAGATCTTGATGTTACAAGCATATATTCCAAGTGTACTCAAAATCGGATCACAAATATAGAGTTCAGAGTGGTAAGAAGCTCAACCAAATAGAAAGTGTCATTAATATGCATAGATCTCAATCATTATCAAACCCATCCAAGATGTTGAAAATATAAGCCTTTATTTTTGATCAAAATTGGATCAGAAATATGATTTCAAGAGCGACGACAAGTTCAGCCAATCAGATGCATGATCAACACATTGATACAAGTGCATCTCTCTCATTATCGAACTTGTACAAGATCTTGATGATAAAAGCATATATTTTAAGTTTGATAAAAAATCTGATCAGAAATAATATGCATTGATCATGCTTATTATTAAACTCATCTGAGATCTTTTGATGGTATCAGCATATATTCCAAGTGTGATCAAAACCGGTTCAGAAATCTGGACTCTAGAGTGGTAACATGGTCAGTCCATCTGATGCAAGATTACCTCAATAATATGTGTACATCTTGCTCTATATATAACCCATTCAAGATCTTAATGATATAAGCCAATATTTCAAGCTTGAAACAAAAATGGATCAGAAATATGGCTTACAAAGGGGCAACAAGCTCAGCCAATCAAATGCAATATCACCTCATTGCTATGCATGGATGTCACCCATTATCAAAAAGTTCGGAGATCCTAATGATATAAACATATATTCCAAGTTTGATCAAAATCAGATCAGAATGGTAACAGACTCAACCAATCAGATGCTAGATCACCTGATTAGAATGTGTGGATGTCACTCATTATTGAACTGGTCTGAGATCTTAGTTATATCAAAATAGAATCAAAAGTTTGGCCTCCAGAGTAGTAGCAAGGTTAGTAATCACTACATCAATGTGCATGGATTTTACTCATCACTGTACACATCTGATATTTTGATGACATAAACTCATATTCGCTGTTTAGTGAAATTGGATCAGAAATATGGACTTCAGAGTGCTAACAAGCTACTGTTGACAGACAAATGCATGACACACCAAAGACAACACAAAATGCATGATGGATGCTTGATCATACCATAAGTTCAATTGACCTTACTGCCAGGTGAGCTAAAAATTGACCAATGATAGACATAGAAAAAGTATTGTATTCACCACTGCGCTATAAAGCCTATGGCATACCTTTTTCTTGTAGCACCCATTCCTGGTTTTTCAGGGAAACATCAAAACAGTGTACATGGATGTCAATACCTTCTGTACTTGTTCTCTCTGAAATATCCACCTCCTTTCCTAGAAGACGTTTTACTAATGTTGTCTTGCCAACACCATAATGGCCAACAACCATTACCCTGATGTTGTAAACCTTTTCCGTACCATCTTTCAATGCCTCTCTGTACATCTGAAGAAATTCTTCATCCATTCTCAAAATCTCTGCAGGAATAGCTAAGTCTGGAATGAAAAAGATTAAAACTCATAATATGAATAAAATATAAAACAAGAGGTAGAAACTGGTCCCAGACGGACAACTTGGCTCTCAGTGATCTACTAGATAAATGCAAGTATACTGGATTTAACAACACATCCGAACAATCCTGCCCATACATTGCAAGTTAAAAGATACAAAGTAAAAAAATGATAAGGCCTGAGCCTGCATGTCGAGCCCACAATCAGCGCATTACTGAAAAGATGTGACCTTGACCCTAAAGTCAGAATATTGAGCGAACATGTTGCAGAATGAATTGTCTTAGCTTCATAATGATTCATGCCAAGCATGAAGCAAATCCTTCTAGGGGTTTAGGAAATATAAGCCAATGAAAAAACTTTACCCAAAACCGTAATGCAAATTTTTCTATTCCTGTGACCTTGACTCCATGCTAAAAGGGGCAAGTGAGCATGTCATAAATGATCTGCCTCAGCTATATAATTATTCGTTTTAAGTATGATGAGAATCTATCACGGGGTTTAGGAATTATATCCAAATGATAAACTTTAACCAAAAACATAAACTGTTGATAATGACATGACCAGAAAAGTTACTGCTACAACTCACTTCCCACTAATATGGGCTTGACAAACATTGCACAATCTTTAGGCAAATAAAACCTAGTACAAAAAAGGTAAAAGTTTACATGTTGCACAAATTCTTGAAACAGTATATAACATAGAGGATGAAGGTAAGATAGGTAAATTCCTTAACATATAATCGAAAGGCCAATCAGAAGCAGATCAGCTCATTAATATGCAGATGTTGCTTATAATTAGCCCCAACCAAGATCTTAATGAAATAAGTTTATATATCAAATCTGATCAAAATCTGATCAGAAATACAATGTCAAATAGCAACAATGTCAGCCAATCAGTTACTAGATTACCGTATTAGTATGCATGGATGTTGCTCATATTTGAACTCATCTATGACCTTGATAATATGGGCCTATAAACCAAATTTAATCAAACTCTACCTAGAAAGACAGCTTCTAGTATGATAACAAGCCCAACCAATCAGATGTCAATTATCACAGTGATATTAATATGTATGCCTTGGATTTCACTCAAAAAAACTCATGTTCTGTATCTTGATGATATAAGCCTAGATACCAAAGTTGATCAAACATTTATTTTGAGAAATACAGGTTCTTGGTTTGTAGAAGGATCAGCCAAACAGACTCATGATCATCTCATTCGGACATAGAGATGATACTCATAATCAAACTCTTTACAGATTTGTATTAAATAGCCCTATATACTGCTTTTAATCAAAAATTGGTTCAGAAACACAGCCTCTTACCATATATAATCGCATATAATCCAGATCCAAATGCAAACAACATTGACCCTGATCTGCCATCATATTGTGTGCTGGCAGATCTGGGTCTATGCTGTTTGTTCTACTGATTAGTCCTTACAAACTGCATAGACCCAGATCTGCCAGCGCATTATGCAACAGCAGATCTGTGTCTATGCAGTTTGCAGTTGGTATCGGCTTATACGCGAGTATATACGGTAAATGTCAACAAGCATGGTGAATCAGATAACGTCTAGAGATCTTGATGAAGTAAGCCTATATACCATGTTTAATTAAAATAGGTCCATACAGCCTCTAATATGGTAACAAGTGTGGTGAATCAGATATAACTCGTAATAAAATTCATCCCAGATCATGATCATATAAACCCATATCTCAAGTTTGAACAAAATTTGGTCAGAAATATGACTCTCCCTCATTGGGGTCCATACCGATCAACTGCATTATGTACCAAACTGTGGTATAGTAATTGGCAAACAATTTGATGAATGGGCATATCTGTGTTGGGTACGTGGGGGTGGTAGGTGGGAGAAATAAACAGAATGCCAGTCAAACATATAGTAACAATTTTATTTTATGTAAATTAAATATATTTGTTTGCTTTATGGTATTTGTTAATTGAATTTCTTTAAATAATAATGTTTTCAAAAGGAATATAGACATAATTCTAAGCTTTATATTGTTTTCTTTCAACCAAAATTGTTATACATTTGATAGAACAATTCAAGTACAATGGTTTTCATAAATGTTTCAGATAATGGATTTTGAAAATTTTATTTTTTTAAAATTCTTGTTTTTGATTTATTTTTTTAATTTGTATAATTTTGGTCACAGGTTCCATAGCGTTACCGCATTATAGCTGGAATCATGTTACAACAAAGGGTAATATAACACGAGAGAGATGAAAAGCCTCATGACTTGTAAAAAATTGAGCCAATCTGATGCATGATCACCAAATTACTTTGTGTGGATGCTGATAATAAATGAATTCATCCCAAATCCTGATGACATAAGTTAACTACTTTCCTTAAATTTGTTGACCGGTGAACAAATAATTATAGGTAAAAATATGAATTAAAATTAAAAAGTACCCAAAATTTGCAAACTTTTAATACCAAACAAACTCTCTGTACAAAAAATAATAATTACTTGTATGGGATTACTGGTATCCCAATGTGAGATGGTATGAAAACTTACAATACCATAACAGTACAAGACACTTTTCCACTGTCCACAAAACTCAGTAAAGAAGGTGAACAGCAAGAGCAAACATACTAAAAGATGTGAGGTGTGAAAGTTTCTAGATTGATGCTAATGATATGTTTGATTATTTGTTTTACCAGAAAAATACTGTACTATAGAAATTTTCATTCTGGATATTGCCCTCATTTAAGATAACTGCTTACCATTACCTGCCAGTGTTTTTATTCAACAATCCTCATTTCTCTGAAATGTTCTTCTTTTCCAACTAATAAATAACTGACTTAATGATAAATTATATATTTCTGTAAGCTTCTTCCTGACAAATTAGATCTCTTTTGTTATTAATTCAACCTCATAAATACACTACACAAGTAGCAACAAATATATTATTGAAATATTATTAGAACTGTATCCTTATGATATGATGACCCCATCAATATGTAAACAAGAAATGTATACTTGTCACATGATGCCCCAATCAATATGTAAACTGGAAATGCATCCTTATGACATGATACTCCCTCAATATTTAAACTATAAATGTGTCCTTTTGATATGATGCCCCAATCAATGTGCAATTAAACTAGAAATGTGTCCTTGTGACATGATGCCCCCATCAATGTGCAATTAAACTAGAAATGTGTCCTTGTGACATGATGTACCCATCAATATGTGTAATTAAACTAGAAATGTGTCCTTGTGACATGATGCACCATCAATATGTGTAAATAAACTAGAAATGTGTCCTTATGATATGATGCCCCATCAATGTGTAATTAAACTAGAAATGTGTCCTTATGATATGATGTCCCATCAATATGTGTAATTAAACTAGAAATGTGTCCTTATGATATGATGCCCCATCAATATGTGTAATTAAATTAGAAATGTGTCCTTATGATATGATGCCCCATCAATGTTTAATTAAACTAGAAATGTGTCCTTATGATATGATGCCCCATCAATGTGTAATTAAATTAGAAATGTATCCTTATCACATGATGCCCCCATCAATATGTGTAATTAAACTAGAAATGTGTCCTTATGACATGATGCCCATCAATATGTGTAATTAAACTAGAAATGTGTCCTTATGATATGATGCCCCATCAATATGTGTAATTAAATTAGAAATGTGTCCTTATGATATGATGCCCCATCAATGTGTTTAATTAAACTAGAAATGTGTCCTTATGATATGATGCCCCATCAATGTGTAATTAAATTAGAAATGTATCCTTATCACATGATGCCCCCATCAATATGTGTAATTAAACTAGAAATGTGTCCTTATGATATGATGGCCCCATCAATATGTTTAATTAAACTAGAAATGTGTCCTTATGACATGATGCACCATCAATATGTGTAATTAAACTAGAAATGTGTCCTTATGATATGATGCCCCATCAATATGTGTAATTAAACTAGAAATGTGTCCTTATGATATGATGCTCCCATCAATATGTGTAATTAAACTAGAAATGTGTCCTTATGATATGATGGCCCCATCAATATGTGTAATTAAACCAGAAATGTATCCTTATGATATAATGCCCCCATCAAAATGAATCTGTAATTTAAGAAACATTGGTTTAATATGCAAAGCCTAAGTTTCAAGCCAAACAAGGGCCATAACTCTTGCAAATGTTTTCACAAATGAAGAAAACTGAACTAACAAAGCCTCATACCAAATTTGGTTTCAATCCATGAAGTTGTTCAAAAGTTATTGAGCAAAAACAAATTCATGATGGATGAATGTATGGCACAGATGGACATACTGTAGGTATACAAATCTGTTAATTTCTAGTCATGCCTATAATGAATGTCATCCCGCACCCTCACCACCCATAGTAACCAACTTTTCCTATTATCTTCACCTTTGACCTTTCAAGATCAGGATTATATATGAACATCTTTGTCACTAGTCTATATGTCACTTGTGATGAAAAATCAAATTGTACAAGCAAAAAATAGAACTGATTTCAAAACACTCTAAAAACAGAGGTGATGTCAGACAGCTGCTGGACATTGAATAAAGGGATTAAAAGTCTTGTATTTGAGGATTCAAAAACATTAATGGGAGTTCCTCAAAGACCAATTTTTGAACCACATTTCTTTTTACTGTTTATCAATGACCTCGCCTAAGGCTTGGTATGTGACCACACTGATATGTTTATATATATATATATATATATATATATATATATATGGATGACACAGCTGCTCAAGCTGCAAGTACAAATATGTATTAAATTGAGAGTAAGCTAAATTCTGATATGTCAAACCTTTCAATTTGGTGTATCAACAATGCTATGTTCATGAATTTTCAAAAACAAGATTTTACTAATTGGCACTACTCAAAAGAAAATGAGAGTGCAAAAGGATCTTTCTGTATATTGCAAATATGACATGCTTGAAAAGGTCAGTCATGAATAAATTATTATTATTTTATTATTATTATTGTTATTATTATTATTATTTTATTATTATTATTATTGTTATTATTATTATTATTATTATTATTATTATTAATATTATTATTAAGGATCATCTGAAAGCTAACAATTTCATATTCAAGTGCCTTATTTGCCCTATCTGGGCTACATAATTAAAAATGGGAATTCAGGTTCTGTTTCCTTAATCTCCATGGGCCACCATCTGATTTTGAAATTTGTCAGACCCTTACACAGACAATTCCAACAGTATTTAATGGAATTTACTGCTGCAAATTTTGAGGTTCAACAATGAGAAAGCACATTAGAACTGAAGATGTATTAGCATCTGGGATTGTAATGGCTCAATCCTGGATTGGACAACGTTACTGAGAAAACATTTTAGTTCTGCAACAAACCTTTGTTGCTGTCATTTTCATCTGGAGGAAAATAATGAGGCAGGAGACTGGTGTATACATCCCAATTAAGGGTGTCTTTGTAGATACAAAATATTATGGCACTGATCTGATCAGCATTACGTCGATCAGAAAGCCACTCTCTCACTGTGCTTAGTGCTATTTGTGCTGCCACTCGTCTTGGAAATCCTGGAATATAAATATTTGTGTGATATTTAACTTTATCATTGATAATATACTATACCAAAAGTTACATGACAAATACTGTGTATTACAGAATGTAGAGTAAGCAAAATACTATTTTATTTACACAGTTAAAGTATACCATATATTATAGACAATTATTCAGATGCACAGTTCTGATGCTGTGAATATGTTGAAATTTTCTACGCGACTTACTCCTTCCAATGTCCTACCCACCATTTCCCATCCCCACCCCACCCCATAAATGTTCCAGGTATGAAAGAAAACAAATATGGATCCACTGCAGTTTACTTACTTTGTGGTCCTGTGGCAATGCAAGGAAAAGCCTGAAAGAAAGAAAATTAGAGAGATTTTGATTTTCCATATGTGGATCATAAACAGTTTACTTTGTACAGAAGTTTGCTGGAGCACAAAGGAAAAGTTTGATGGTTGTACATGGAAAGAGTTTGAGATTGATGGTTCAAAGTTTTCCCCAAGTACACAGATAAACATCTGCTGACAGCAAACTGCATGATTAGTATTATTACATGATTAGTATTCTTGCATGATTAGTATTCTTGCATGATTAGTATTATTGCATGATTAGTATTCTTGCATGATGAATCACTGCGGACATTAATACTACTAATCTACAAAACTACAAAAGTAGCTTTTATCACCAAATTTCTACATAGCATATGTTTGCCACCAACTTTTAAATTTAGTTCAGGTAGTAAATTGGAATGTTAGGTGGCAAATTTGCAACTCGCTACTCCTAATTTTGAACGCTGAACACTGGTCACAACATTGTCATATACTGTCTTAAAATATTACAAATTAACCATGACCTAGATTTTCTTTACCGTTTACCTCAAAGCATTTGTTGCAGTGTTAGCTCTCACTATGCATGTGCCAAAACCAATGAGTACAGTGTGCCATAAATATAATAGAGGTTAGCTAAATGATTCCATATGAATAAGCCTGCCTGTAAAATTTAGAGCAGTGTAGTATATGTTAAGTTCAACCTAAATTTTAATCATTTTGTCCCTTTTGTACATATTTGTTATCTATAGAAAAGTTTTAGAACAAAATCTAATCTGTATGGCTCTATGATTATTTTTCAATAAATAATTTTGATACGCTTTAAAAACCTGAGAGAATGTATTCACCGGTCATGTCAGTGAAGTTGTGTGAATAACCATAACTTTTGTCAACCCCTAAATCTACCAGTTCATTGTCCATGTCTATATTACTAAATCATCAAAATCTATTCAATTATCAAAATCAGTGTTGCATACATCCAAACTAAAGCATTTATCTGATTAACTGAAGTATACACAGCGATAATTCTAATCATTCAAATATTAGAAAATGCTAAATGAAGTCCATGGTCTCCATTTTGGATACAGGAGAATCTGACCCAGTTACTATTTGTAAACAGCAGATTATGACTTTATCTTAAATAGCAACCACAAGATGTGAGGTAATGGTCATTTTCTTCAATGCTTATAGCAGACCTGCCAACCCTAACAAGACCTTCTCAGTAAGGCAGTCTATATTTTTCCTTAGGTTTGTCCAATTTTCAGTAAGGTGTAACAAAATATCATGTACTGCTATTGCCGACTTGGAAAACATGCATTTAAAAAGTTCAGAAGTGTGATCAGAGACTGATGCAGTGAAAGCAAACATTATGTTCAACAAAAAAGTTTGTAAACTACACTTGACCTTAATTACCTCCAATACAGTTTAGTTAAACTGCAGTTCCAATCCCCATGAACCTCAAAGGCTTCTTGCTAGATCTCCCAACTTTACGTAATCTTTAGGGTTTTTTTTCAATTTCACATGGCAATGGCAATCATCCCTTGCACCACAACACACTCAAATCATTAAGACAAACTCAAATCAACACACGATGTCCAATAAATGTAACTGTTACCTTTCCTGCTTTTCCCCCTAAGAATCTGAATATTCCTTTTTATACTTATGTGCTGAATATTCCTTTTTATGAGATGATTTTTTAAACTTCTTAAGAGGCTTACTGTTCCTTTCATCTCCAACATGTTTTTGTTTGTTGGACACCATTTCTAGAAAATGCTATATAAGCAACTGCTTGATCATGCAGGTGTTTTGCATGAAAAAATATGGGCAATTTAAAAGTGTCTGAGGTACTCCTTTAAAGTTAGACTGGTTCCTCGACCAACTCCACTGAATCTTATATGAAAGCCAGATTCAGATCAAACATGAACAAGCCTGTATCTGGATTTGACAGCAAGAATCGTATTTTTGTAATTTTTGCTATTATTCCATAAGTCCGTAATTTAAGGGTCATTTCAGTAAGACTTACAGCCAAATCATACGGGTTGACAGGTCTGCTATAGTTCCTAATAAGGAGTATTTTTAAAAGATGATGCAACAAAAGCCAGCTCATATTGGCCCATGTTTACTGTAGGCATCAAAACACACTCCTATTCAGATGGTGCTCAGGTGTCCTACTGCACTTTTATGTGAATTGGATCACGGCGTTAAAACGTGCGTCAGTTGAAATGCAGTAGAGGCATCCAAACTCAGTTATTCGAGGTAAAGGATTAATATAAAGCCCAATGCTTATGTGAGGTAAAGGGTAAATATAGAGCCCAATACAAAATTTGATTTTAATCAATATGAAGAGTATAGCAAATGGCACATGACACACCCATCTTGTGACCTTATCCCTACTAATGACTTTGACCTCTAAACTAGGGATTTGACTACTGTATAACATGTGGATCTGGGTAAAGTTTCATCAAAATATCTGTAGGGGTTAAAAAGTGACAGGTTGGAAAAGTAAACATGAAGATAAACTCTTCCAAATAAATGTAAGCATATAGTCTACAAGATACAAGATAAAAATTAAATATGTTAAAATCTGTTAAAATGTTTACTTCATAAAATAAAAAATAATAAAACTATAAAATCCTTAAAATATGAGGTCTGAATTTGTCATATAAACTGCAATCTTTGAAATCTTCTACCCATACATAAACAGAGGTCACTGATTTATATTTTACGAAGCTATGATCTTGACTTTGAGGCAAGGACATGTCTATGGTATGTGAGAGTCAGTCATGTCATGATATATAACTGGTTCAAGTTTCATTAAAATGTTTTTAAAATTAGTGGCTAAAAATATATACCCTGGTATAGAACAAAAGTCAAAGTTACCATTTTCCTTTGCTGTTACCTTCACCTTAAGATGGAGGCATGGCTAAGATTTGCAACAAAACATTAAAATATCTTCAGTGGTTGAAACATTATCTTTTCCACAATGATACAAGTCACAAAATTGCATTTTCCCTTGTCACAACCTTCACCTCAAGGCTAAGAGACATGGCTGTGATATACATCACACCATCTTGTCATGACATATCTTTTGGCAAAGTTTCACCAAAATATCTTAAGTGGTTCAAAAGTTCGACTCTGGACAAGAACACTAATCACATAATTACTTTTTCCCTTACTGTAACATTAACCCTGAGGCAATGGGCAAGCTATGGTACATGACACACTGTCTAGTCATGATACACACTTTGGCAAAGTTTCATTAAAATATCTTCAATGCTTCAAAACTTATACTCCAGACAAGGATAAAAGTCACAAAATTAAACTTTTCCCTTGTCATGACCTTGACCATGAGACAATGGGTCTGGTTTTGGTGTGCAACACACCATCAGAAACTCTCAACCGCTAAAAAGACATGGGTCGGACAAGTAACTGTTAACAAACGGACAATGCCTTAACATAATATAAGCACAACTAAAGACAGTTGTATAAAATGTTATTGATCAGAAACAAAATTCTTGACAGAATGACACAACTTGGTGTGACATGATGGACAGCCATGAGTAACACTTTATGTCCCACCCACGCCCTGAATAAAGGAATATAGCTGGGCATAAACACCACAAGTAGTCAGTGGAAGACCTTATTTTCACTGAATACATACCAATGTCCTAATCTTGAGGTCCTTAATTTTTTGAAGACATTCAAGGTAGATATTCTTTAATTTCAAGGCAGATTCCGTATCCATATAATTTGGGACATGTCCATGAATGACATCTGAAAATAAAAATTCGGAAAAAATATGTTTAAAGAGAAAGATATATTAGAACACTTGAATTCTGCTGAATGCAAAGTCTTGCCAGCTTCTGCTGAAGTATTTTCTAAATACCCATCAAAGTCGATGGAAATGTAGGTCACTGTGACCTCCTTTTGCCTGAGATGAGCTATGTCCTTAATAATGAATGTAGCCATAATATATCATGACTGTACATGCAACAGTGTCAGAGAAACTAAGCTAAATGAAAAAGAAACAATGTTGACACCAATGCCAACAACAACAACAATGCTGTCAGAAAAGTGATACCTATGCATTGCTTATTGTTCACAGGCAAGACAAAAATTATATCTACATTATTTTAAACATGAGACAAGCTACTTTTTTTTTCAGGTACAATGTGAGCTTGTCTGCTGTAAATTTCATTTTGCAAACAGATGAAGTCCTTGATGCATTTAATTAAACTGGAATTAACACAGCAACACAGACATGCATATTCTAGCACTTCAGATCTGTCTTAGAGAACTCCCTACAAAAGTCCATCCTAAAATTCAACTTTTCAAAATACCACCCTTTTTAACAATTCTTCCAGAAATGTGCCCTAAATTGAACTAGTGGGAATTTCAAACCAAATTACTGTCAAACATTTTACACCAAGTAGTTATTACATCCACCAAGCTGCAGGTACTTTATCCAAACAACCCGTTAGAAGAAGTGATGACAAGTTTCTTTAAAAGAATTAAGTTTCCCATAAATAACCACAGTTTTGGAATTGTTTCCAGAATTTATCCACAAAAAAAAGGCAGAAAAAAATGACAAATTTCAAAGCAAATTCACTCAGTTGCTGTTTTAGCCACCGTTGTTTCAGGTAAGTCATGTATCGCCGACGCCATAGTCTGGACAAGAGGCCAAAGTGGGCTTGATATCACTCATCTGGCATATGTAACCTAACAGTTGACCATTTTACTAAGCAAGCTAATAAAGTATCCTATGTAATCTCCCTACCTTTATATCATGTAAATTTCACTTATTTTACCACATTCTGATAAAAAAAATCTTTCCAAAGATAAAGGCATAATTAATATGCATAGATCTTGCTCATACTTGAAGTTATCCAAGATCTTGATGAGATAAATCCATGTAACAAATTCTATCAAAATATGATGATAAATAAAGTCTCTAGCTGGTAAAAAGCTCAGATAATCAGATACAAGTTCACCTCATTCACATGCACAGACCTCACTTGTTACGGAACCCAAGACCACGATGATAGGAAATTTTTTAGTAAATTATGTTTCGCCAAAAATACTTATCCAATTACATTAACATTAGGAAATTACTCTCTGCTACCTCTAAATCCAGCTCTCACTGAAAGATGAAAAAATGTCTTTCCATCTATATATCATATATATTAAGGGAAGTAACTCTTACAGATTAACTACCCTTGTTCCTGCTAGTTGGCCACCCATGTCCCAGATGTAACCAGTTTAGACTTGACTGAAACCTATAACAGGATGCTAGGTAAGAGGAGGAGGAATTGCTTGAGCATCCAACCACTACCCACATCACCCTGTGGGACAGAAGGCTCTACTGAGAAGATGAACTTCTGATGTTAGGTTAGCACAACCAAAAATTATGCGTTTATACACATGTGAGGGTTTGCCCTACATTCAAAAGTTTCCTGGGCGAATCCATGCCCGGGGCTGAGGTTGTGCATTCCTGAATTGGGCATGGTAACTGTCAGAACAGCTTACAGTGGACTGACAAGATTCAGCTCTCTCCTTTGTGAGGCAATGTCACACAAAAAGAAACTGAAGAATGTAGACTGGGCATGCCAGCCAACTGTCTCTACTATGTCTTGACTTGAGACATTATGTTCAAAGGCCAGGCTCGTGGAAATCGCTCATATTTCATCAACCAAAACCTTCATGAGACATACCTTATCTTGTAAGAGTTCCAAGTATACCAATCTATTCACCCCTTTAGCTAAGCGGTCAATACATCTTGCTTTCCTGCCTTAACCAGGTCCTGCAGCTTTGCCTCTCCAGAGAGATCAATTGAGGAGAGAGCTGATAGTTATTTGTTGGATGGAAACAAAATCAGGTTGCATCATTAGCATGACTGAGCCACTGGAATGGAACTGCATGTACACTAGTTTAGATCCGTGGACAGCGTATGCAACTCACTTGCACTGCAAGCTGAAGCTATTTCAGTGCTACCAGGAAGCAAGTCTTGTATGATAAAACTGCTTCAGTGATGTGGAAGACAGGGGCTCAAACTTAGATAAGTTGAGTCATGTCAAGACCAAGGAGAAGTTCCATTTTGGTGAGCGGGCAAGGCCTGGATATGTCAAAACTGGACAGGAAGTCAGAAAGATCCTTGCTGAAGTCAATATCATCTCTTCTATAATGTCTGAACATGACTGAGATCATGGAACCATATCCCTTGATTGTGATAGGGGCTAGCTTTTTGTATTCAAAGTGGAAAAGAAAGAAATTAGCCAGTTGAGGAATGGAGGCTAAGAGTAATGTGATGTCATCAGTGTGATCAGTGTGGTCAATGGAACATGCCACTTCCACTCATATGCCTTCAAAGTGGAAGGACCTCTTAGCAATCCTCTCCACAATCAAAGCATTAAACTCCTTTTCATGCAGGGCACCACTACAAGTACCAGGCATGAAAGAGTTCCTCTGGCTGCTTCAGCAATGTCGGGTTCACTATGATTTTCCTGGGTACGTCCATTGCCAAATTGAGAGCATATCATTCATCCAGAACCTGTCCCGTCAGAGAGGGGTAGTCAGAAATATTGTGCAAGCCTTGCCCTTCATTCTCTGGATTACATATGGTATTAGAACCACTGGAGGAAAGGCATATGCCCATATTCCCTCCCAACTAATTGAAAGGCTATTGATGGCCCTTGCCTCTGGGTCCCGCAATGGAGAGAGGAAGGTGGGCAGTTTGCTGTTCCAGCTAGTTGCAAACAGGTCTAGCATCAGCTCCATTGGGTGCAGACTTGATGGAAGATTGACGGATGGAGAGACCACTCCATATGAAACAGTTAGCCTCTTTTGATAATAAGTTGGCTAGGACATTGAGCAGACCGAGGAGTTGAATAAACTCCCTCGCCAAAATGAACATCCTGGCATAAGTATTCTAAAAAGCATGAATGATACTGTCAATGTGTTTGGGAGGAAGACAAACCAGGTCGATATGAGTAAGAAACTACTGCATACCTAGATGAACAAAATGTTGAGAAGGGACAAGATCCGTCTTCTTGACATTGACTATCTGCCTTAAACTGTGAATGAGGCAGAGAAAATTGTTCATATCGTGTAGGGAAAATTGTTCATATCATGAACCAAAACCAAACTTACCAAATTGTGTGCAGTGTATCATCCAGGTATGCCACCATTGCAGTGGAGAAGGACATCCTGAAGTGGGATATGGTGCAGTCCAACATATTGGTGAGAGGCCAAAGGCTGAGACAGGCTGAATAGAAATATGGAAAGGCACAGAATTGGTATACTACCACACAATAGCCAAAACAAAGGTATTTGTGTGATACCATGTAAATAGGTATATGGAAAAAAGTATTGGACAGGTTGAGACTGATTGAGTATTCATCACTGAGCACAAACAAATGATGTCCCTTCCCATCTCCATTTTGAAATTTGAGGCAATATTAAACTGATTGAGTTTACTCAAGTCTATGACATGTCTCGATTTTCCTCTGGTTTTCATAACCAGAAAAAGTCTGTAACAGAAACCTGGGCAGTCAAGTTTTCAGACTACCTCCACTGCCAACTTTATGAGGAAAAGCTCTCTCTCCTTCAGAAAAATGTCCACCTTTGTGTGATCGCTTTGGATCTCTATCATGATGGGGGATTACAAAAGTGGAGGGGACTGGATGAACAAGATCCAGAGATCCTCTGAAATGACTTGGATGCCCCAATCGTTTGTCAGAAATAGACAGATCCAAGTCTGGCAGAACAGAAGGAGCCAGCGAGTGAGAGGGATGGCAAGTCATTGATGGTTGGTAAGAGGCTTGAGGGAAGAGAAACCTTGTTTTCTCTCCCTCCCTCCCTACCTGCCTGAGACTTCTGCATATAGCCGCCTATAACTTCCTTTGCCAAGAAAAGGTTGTCATTGTTGCTGAGAATTACCCCTGCGATCTTTCTTTTGCCAAAAACTATCCCTTCTCTGGTACACCCCCTGATGGGGTTGCAGAGAGATAAGGCATGCACAAGGAGCTGAAGGGACAACTCCTGTGCTGCCTTTGTCTCACCTCCTCAACTTAATCCCCAAAAGGATAGGGTAGCCAAAGGGGAGGCATCACAGGGTTGCCGCATGATGGGGTTTATGAGAAAAAGATCACAGGAGTGTGTCTCTTTATAAAGTCAAGGTTACAAGAGGCGTTAGGGTGTTCGCCATAGAGCGGTGAGCAGCCCTGTGACTGACGACCTTGCAATGTGGCATACCTATTCCCAGGCATGATCACTCCACACCTTCTGGCTAGGTGAAGGATTACCAGAGACAACAGGTGGAGTTGGAAGTCAGCTGACATGATGTTCCTGACCAACTTAGACGCGACGTTAAACACCTGTCTGCCCACTTTATAACAGAATGGACCAGTCATATTGATGGCTGTAATATCCTTGTCTAGGCTAGGTACATCCAAATGATAAACATCAAAATGTTATTTGTACCATTGCGGTGAGAAAGTTGCAGGCAACAGACTTACCGAAAAGACCCTCAAATTACTGGAGTCACAAATTTTATCTGACATACACCTTGTGATTTCTGCAGTCTTTGATGATTGTGATAATATTCTGAAGGATAGATGGTCAACATCATCATCCACATCCACCGAGGCACATACCTTGTACATAGCACTAACTGCTGGTGATTTCTGCAGTCTTTGATGATTGTGATAATATTCTGAAGGATAGATGGTCATCATCAACATCCACCGAGGCACATACCTTGTACATAGCACTAACAGATAGTGGAGGAGGGTATTACAACAGAGGCAAAAATTATTTATATCTCATCGACTGCCACCTTAAAACTAATTTCCATCCTTTCCATGGTTAAATCGAAATGTTCTGACAAGTCCGTGTTGTCCCCCTCATTGACTGGAGGACTGTCCTCCTGTATGCTCTGAGTCCAGAGGTATAGCATTCCGTACAGCAATGATGATGCCAAATCATCACCATGCATTAAAAGGTTCTACCTCTCAGATATGCTAGAAGGGACGGACGAGTCAGGTCTAGCACAAAGTATGGTCCGGCTAGGAAATGCCATTCCAGCATTGTTGGTTGGGCTGGGCTGGATGACTCCAAAATGGGATGCCGGTTTGCCATCCACTGGTATCATGGATATAGTCAGTTCAGCTTGTTGGCCTGCCAGCCAGCTAGTCAGGGCAGGTGGCTGACCATAAGATGCCATCGCTGTAAGAATGGTTGAGTGAAGTTCTGTTTGCTAGTCAGGAATGACAGATTGTACAGATGGCTGGACCAGTCGATTAGCAGCCAGGACAGCATCCAGCAAATGATTTATAACTTGTGGGCTGGTCCTGCTGACAAAGTCAGTAGGAAGGTAATTCTGCATGCCCGGCTTCAATGTTCATAAGTCTATGCATGGGCAGGGGATTGCACAATGGACAACCAAAACAGCTAAAAAATGGTCCTAGTGTCCAACTCCCTTATCAACATTCTAAATGACAGAGCTTACTGTAGTATGCATCTCATATGCGATTCCAATATAGCTTGAGTGGAATCACTTGGCGTGGCTTTAACTGGATCTGAAGCAATCATTGCCAAACATGCTGTTTTAGGTATCTTTGGGGAGTGATAGGGACAGCATCTCGACATACCTCATAAAACTGGTCAATGATTCTGAATTAGGGTGAATGCTTAATACTTTCAATTGCAAGATTTAAAGCATGCCCTTTTCTTGCGGTTCTTTAATTGCCTTTTCAAGATGTTGGACCAAATGCTTCCTGCCCATATTGCACACATGCTATATGGGTGTGAGGAAGAACATTTTGTGCAGACCAGGCATGTCTCATGGTTGTCCTCCACAACTTTAAAATGTCTGCACTTCTTGCACTTGATTGACATCTCTGTACTGAAAGAGAGAAGAAAAAAAACAAACATGTGCATACAACAATTATACAAATTGATCAAAATAGGCGAACTTGCATTACTGAGATGACTTAAGAAGTGCGTAATAAACAGAAATTTATGTGCACAATACAATTACACCAGTAAAAACTTGAGTGTTACTGATCGATATCAAATTGACAATAATGACCAGTTAAATATGCATAAATATGAATACATTACTGGGAAAATGCTAATGTTGTATACAACAGGTATATCAACCTTTTGACTTGCTATACTACTGAAAATAAATGTTGGATGGTCAAAATTAAATATAAATTGCAATCGATTCTTTAGAGGAAATATTCACATTTGCAAGCAAAAGTTTAAACTGGTTACATCCAGGATATGTGTGGCCACCTACTGTGAACTATTGGAATAAATCTATAAGAGTTATTTCCCTTTCTCTATATAATATACAGATGGAACGACATTTTTCGTCTTAAGAAGGACTGGATTCAGATATAGCAGATAGTAATTTCCTAATGTAAATGTGATCATTTAATGTCTGTGGAGAAATATGCTTGTTAACAAGATTAAAGCAAATCTGATCAAAATTCAGTTTCCACTGTAACAAATTCTGCTAAACACATGTAAGATTAACTCATAAATGAGCTTAGATCTTGCTCATGATCAAACTCATCCAACTGTTTGATGATATAAGATGATTAAACACAAGATCGATCAAAATCTATCAGAAATAGAGTTGCTAGACTGTTGGCATGTTCATCCAATCAGATGCAAGATCACATCATTAATATACATGGATCTCCATCATTATTGATGCCAGATGCCGATATGCAGAATCTATTCTGGGATGCACAATTGCAGAATTCTCACTCATTTCTAAATAAACAAATCAAATCAAAATCACATATTATCTTTTCAAGCCGGACTTTTATTTTCTTCATTAAATCCACATATACTTAGAAAATTCCCACTTTTGGTATGGAAGTAGGAATTTACCCCCTAAATTTTCAGTTCTTGAATAGACCCTATAATTATGCTAATACAATCTTGATGATATAAGCCCATTTAGAAAGTCTGTTCAAGATCCAATAAATATACAGTCTCTAGAGTGACAACAAGTTCAGTCAATCACATGCATGACTGCCTCATTATTATTAGTGACATAAATATTAGTGAATCTTGCTCATTATACCTGTTTTTCATATTTTGATGATATAAGCTTATGTTCCAAGTTTGATCAGTCAGACCAGAAATATGGCCTCCTGAGTTTTAGCAAGATCAGAAAATGCAAGATCTCCTCATTAATATGCATAGATCTTGCTCATGATTTAAATCATTTCAGATCTTGATAATGTCAGTCTATATTCCATTTTTGATCAAAATCGGACAAGAAATATAGCATCTAAAGTGGCAACAAACTAAGGCAATCTAATGGAAGATCACTTCAATATAATAATTATGCATGGATGTCATTAATTATTTATCTTAACAAAGATTTTAATGAGATAAAACTATATTCCAAGTTTAATCAAAACTGGATCATAACAACGGTCCCAAGAGAGGTAACAAGCTTAGCCAGTCAGATGCAAGACCACCTCATTAGTATGCTTGGCTCTCGCTAATTATCAAACTCATCCGAGATCTTGCAAGCTTGCCATAGCATGATGTGTTGCGCAAAAAGTATGATATTTTACTCTCAATCCCCCCCCCCTCAACACAGCCATGTTAAAAAAAAATAATTTTCAGTAATCTTAGCTAAAAAACAAAAAAAAAGAGAGAGAGAGAGAGACCTTTCTTTACCACCATGATATATGCCCATAAACTGTAGCCTCTATAAACAGTAAACAGTCCCACTTAGTACTCATGCAAAACTATCCTCGGGGCAGTTCACACAGTTGATTGTCATAAAGACAACTAAAACATAAAGCATTCAGAGATAAACAACCACCATTTCACACAAATTACTTAAGTGACTGACAATAACTAAGTCTTGAGTCCTTTGAGTACTAGTGTGGGAGAGCCCATTAGGCTATTTTGCATCATATACAAAGTTCACAAAGTGGAACAACCCAATTTGTTTGAAGTTAGGTAAATCAAAGAGACGCATGTTGAAGAACAAAAGTTTTTTCACATCAATGCTTTGAATGAGAATGTTCAAGCCTCCTTTATTAAAAAATCATTGGCAAGTTCATGATCAGCAGCAGTGTTTCTTTGAAGTCAGATTTTACTTCATATATAAAATACAAAACATGATTATTTCACCAGTCAGAATAATGTACAAGTGATTAATTTTGTAAGATAAAATATTGAAACGCAGCTGTGATTCAGGGAAGTATGCGCCATCTGCAAAGCCCAGCAAAACTAAATTTCAGAACTCCTGGTCAACAAAGCCTGACATTGTGAAACACAGCAGCAAGAGGGAGCATTTTTGTTCTTTGGCCATGCTGCAAACACCATGTCAACAGATATAAGTCATTTGGAGTGTAACCACCCAGCATTGTGACAATGCACAAATGCAGAGCTCAATTTCAGAAGTAACTAACATGTTTAAACAATCATCGACAGACCATGTCACAAAAGCTGAAGTACTTTTCTGCAATTTACAGTTGCAAACCATTTTTCAGACCTAAATGTTTGACACTCCCGCACAGCAATGTAGATGCAAAAAGATCATTTTCTATGATGAGAAAAATTCAACAAGATCTTCAGCAAAGGGAACTAGAGCACCATCCAGTCTCTAATAAGTGCAAAGGTTAAAACAAATTACACTTGCATTACCTTCAATCCCCCTACTGAACAACTGGTTAAGCCTAAGGGCAAGCCATCCACAAAGTTTGGTAACTGTAGATGATGAAGGACTTGAGAAATTGTGAAGAAACAATTTTTCTTCTTTCAGTCACAGTGACCGTGACCCTTGACCTTTTAATGCCAAAACTGATAGGTTTCTTCTTTACCCCAAGTACAAGCCATCCACAAAGTTTGGTAAATATAGATGGTGGAAAACTCAAGTTATTGTGATGAGACCATTTTTCTTCTTTCAGTCACAGTGACCTCGACTCGGGCTTTTAACCCCAAAATTGAAGGGATTCTTTCTTACTCCAAATGCAAGCCATCTACAAAGTTTGGTAACTGTAGATGGTGGACAACTCCAGCTATTGTACAGAAATTAAATTGGTAATAAACAGATGGACGGACAGACAACATCATAACATAATACACTCTATTTTATGGCAGGAATATGAAAAACAATTATTGTGCATTTAAACCATTGACTGATATAGACTGTGAAAATTCAGGAAAATCTTCCCAATAGTCACAGCGAATAAGTGACTTCTAAAAATACCTTTCTGACAATTTTTAAAGGAATTAAACAAAACATGAGCCAAAGGAAAAAAGTAAAATCTGATTGCACTTCTACATCAACCACTTATTTAGCCTACAAAGTTTCAATAAAACCCTTCAAACAGACTAACAATAGAAGAATCGGCTGTACACATATTTTTCCCCAGAATAAGTTGCATGATGGGAACAAAATATCAAACAGAGGAGATTAACATACATAGAGACTTTTATGACAGAGACTTCCACTTCTTGGGACATAGCAACCAATCTAGCATGGGACATAGCAAATGATAACCAATCTAGCATGGGACATAGCAAATGATAACCAATCTAGCATGGGACATAGCAAATGATAACCAATCTAGCGTGGGACATAGCAAATGATAACCAATCTAGCGTGGGACATAGCAAATGATAACCAATCTAGCGTACTATGACTACCTGCAGTTTAGAAGAAACCTGACTCATACAGGCATCATTAATTATCTGTACTTTGTTAATGCATTTCATTCCAATCTAGAGAAATAAATCCATTCTTTGTCTACAAATGTTTCTTATGCCAATATCTGGAAAGCCACATTTCTGCATGCCATATTGGCACATACTTACAGGACTCAATTCAAGACTGCACAATAATAATAACATGGTTCAGAGGAAAAATGCTGAAATGGAAAAAGATGCCATATTGGGACATACTTATCAGGAAGAGGATGCCATATTGGCACATACTTATCAGGACAATGATGGTACCAGAAAAAAAGTGGTGCATATATCTTGCGAATGAAATTGTTACATTTTGTTTTTGAAAAATTGCACTTGGCTAAATTCTTGTTGTCAGGCACTTGTTGGACTGAAAAATCTGCTAGTTCTTGGCACTGGGTTATCCAGTTTGTACATCCCTGGAAGTGATGACAAGCTTTGTCTTTAACAGATGGATGGATGGTCAAGCAGACAGACTGATGCTCTTTGCTGAAGAGTTTCATTAATAGATGGATGGGTGCACAGATGGATGGATAGACAAATAGACAGACTGATGCATGGGGGCAATCACAATATCACTGTTATTTGCTTACGAGTTGAGATAATAACTGTATTACTCTAATAGTTGTGCTGGATCGGAAATTCCGATAATCCAAGGAGAGATTTAAGAATAATGCACCAAATGACCCGACCACATGGGACCAGATCTTGTAAGATATATACCTAATCAAGGTTTGACAAATGTTGTGCCTGGAGCAACAGAGCTACCAGATTGCTAGGTCTGGTCGACCAGAATGCTGGGTATGGGCTAGCAGAATGCTGGGTATGTGCTACCAGAATGCTGGACCTGGGATACCAGATTGCCAGGTCTGGTCTACCAGAATGCTGGGCCTGGCATACCAGATTGCTAGGTCTGGTCTACCAGAATGCTGGGTATGGGATACCAGAATGCCGGGTATGGGATACCAGAATGCTGGGTATGGGATACCAGATTGCTAGGTCTGGTCTACCAGAATGCTGGGCCTGGCATACCAGATTGCTAAGTCTGGTCTACCAGAATGTTGGGTATGGAATACCA
The DNA here is from genome assembly GCA_029931535.1 of Margaritifera margaritifera. Classification (NCBI taxonomy): domain Eukaryota; kingdom Metazoa; phylum Mollusca; class Bivalvia; order Unionida; family Margaritiferidae; genus Margaritifera; species Margaritifera margaritifera. Next base: position 1,407,879 of record JAQPZY010001312.1, on the reverse strand, counting down.
GAATGTTCGGTATGGGATACCAGAATGCTGGATATGGGATACCAGATTGCTAGGTCTAGTCTACCAGAATGCTGGATCTGGGATAGCAGAATGATGAGTCTTGTCTAGCAGAATGTTGAGTATAGGCTACCAAAATGCTGGGTCTGTGATACCAGATTGCTAGGTCTGGGATACCAGAATGATGGATATAGGATACCAGAATGCTGGGTCTGTAATACCAGCATGTTGTGTCTGGGCTATCAGAATTCTCATTCTGGGCTACCAGAATGCTGGGTATAGGCTCCCAGAATATCATTACCTTTACAACACTTTTTGGCAAAACATAACTATAAAATATATTTCACAAATAAGAATAATTCTGAATGACTGAAAACAAGGAAAATGGGAAGTCAGAGCTAATGGTTTCAGATTAAAGTGCCTTGTAGGAATGTACATGTAAGGTGGACTACCACTTTCTTCATGAAATCCTACTGGAATATTATCTGATATGTAAACCTTTTTGGTCCCTGCAAATTATATTGTCTTGTAAAATTACTTGTCTACCTTTTTCTTACCTTCTCTATATTGATTTGAAAACTACACCTGTCTAAAACATCAAAAACAAATAGTACTTACATTTGGATGGAAGGTAAAACCCTGTAAAAGAAACAAAAATAAAACTTACTGTTAATTTTAAAAACATTCTGCGAATGTATTATCATTCACAGAATACAAGAATGCTGGGTCTGGTCTACAAGAATGTTGGGTCTGGCTAACAGAATGATGGGTACAGGATACCAGAATAATGGGAATGGGCTACCAAAATGCTGGGTATGGAATACCAATTTTTGTAGTTTTCATGGGCAAGCTAGACTATGAATTTATATATATGGAATTACCAATATGCTTATAATCTGACATAATCATTTTCTTTATTTTTCTTCAAATTTAGTCATTAATGCACATGTCAGCTTGGTATCACACAGATCTACATAGGCTACATTACTGTAGTTGGTTTGTGTGTTTGTAATAGCACTTTACGGCACCTCAACACAATAGTGGATATATGGTGGCAACTAAAGATAGATGTTCAAAAAATATACCAATGAATTGCACAAAAGCTCCAGGAAGATAAACCCTTCCAAAATAAATGTAAACGTGAAATACAAGACAAAAATATAAAATGTAAAAAAAGTTACAATTCTGTAGCATGTATATAAAACAAAAGATAAAGGTAACACATACACAATAACCAAAACATGATTAAAATTTGTTATATAAACCGCATTCCCTTAAAAAGTCCACGATTTTCTTTGGTGGTGGATGCTGACTTTGGAACAAAACCTTTTAAATTGTATTGGACTGTAACAGTCAAACTTGATACCATATTTTGGTGTACCAGTATGTAATGTGCACCTTGTTTACCAAATTTCTTATTTTCAGGATGGGGTGTGCATTTTACAGAAGAACAAAAAAATGAAAAGTGTTCCAGGTCAATCTGATGAAAGGATCAAGGCACAAAAGCTGCCTACACATGACACATTGACTCCTTGTGAAATATTAAATCCGTCGCATTGTAACTAAATTGTTTACTAACTAGCCGTATTAAAGAATTAAATAATGCTTACAAACATAAAAAAATAGTCTTGTTCTTTGATTGCTATGTTAACAAATTCACTTCATTTCCAATCAGTGTACCTTTATGCTCTATGATTCAACTGGAAATACATGTATATACAACTGGTAACTCATTCTACTCTGTCACGTTTATGTTAAAGCTGTGCAAAGTACCACATTCCAGTGGACAAATATAATTACTGTTTGATAACTGTTGATATAATTCATTTTCTCTTCATTTATTATTTTCTTTATTCATGCTTGAATTGAAATAATATTTTGAATTCATACAGTGTTAATGTTCTCATCAGAGGCACATTTTGGGGATATCTTTTTCATGACTATGGTTTGTCCATTACGGTAACATTGACATGTATTGTGAAACAAAATAATAAGTATGAAATAGGCAAATACATGTACTTTTGTTTCTTGAAAAATAAACTTTGTTCTTAGTTTTATTTCTCATCTTAAATATCAGCATTTGATATTTATTCATGACTATGCAGTAATCACTGCTTCACTGACTCACTGTGGTCTTTTCAAGATAATCAGTGATTGGTAAAGCTCTGATGTGCTAAACAAAATTACATTGCTTTGTCCAGGTAAACTTGCAATTTATAAACTTTCCTTCGGAAAATAAACTTGGTTCTTTGTTTCATTTCTCATCTTAAACTGCAGCATTTGATACTGCTTTGTTACAATACAGAGATCAATGTTTAATTGACTCTACGTGATGTTTTTAAATGCAATCAGCACTGGCTAAAGCTTTGATGTGCTAAACATAATTATGATGCATTGTCCTGCTAAATTCTAGCTTGGACACTGAGATATATTTCACAGGTGTCATGACAGTCCAAATAAGTGTAAATACGGGACCTGAACTTTCACATTGCATCTCGTGTTTGATCCTGAATCTGATCAAATGTAGTCAAAGTATCAACGTAGGCTGTGTAAGAAACTTGTACACTGCGAAAGACAAGCCAACCATCATTGCCTATGCATAAGCACATGATAAAAGAGCCACTGGGAGGGAGTCTAATGTAGGAGAGTCTTCTATTAATGAGTGGAGAAAAATGACATACGAGGTCATATAGCAACTTTTCAAGAGTGACGACGACAAACAGGAATTTGAGGAATCTGATGCAACAGACTGAACTCCATCAACAAAGCAAACCTTAAAATGGCCCTTTAAGGGTAAACCAAAAAATTGGAAACATATACTTTCAATATTGCCACTTTTGTTTTGTTCTTTCTTTTATGAAATCTTTAACAAAATTATTGGTAATGATCAGGTGCTGCGTCCTGACAGGAAAGACCAGAGAAACAGTCAAGCACTGGTTTATTATAAACAACTGAAACATCGTGTAACAAATGATGATCAGTGCACTATCCTAAATGGCTGACTATTGCTGCACTATGAAAATGAGCGAAATTATCAAGATTTTAAAATGTATTATATGACATGCGCATTTAATGGCAAAACTAAGTTTTTTCACTCATTCTGGGTCAAAAATGGGGGTGCACATTATACGCACCAAAATACGGTACTCTCTGTTTTTGCTGTGTATTAGTGCGAATCCATAGTTATCAGCATACATCTTTATTTGTAAAGAGATTAATTAACATTTTCTTTTCTCTGTATTTTTCCTTTTGAATGAGAATTATTTGTTGAGAATCCCTTTACCCATAAAATCGAATGGTCTACTCCCAAACTTGGTTGAAGCAGAAAACTATATAGTTTCCTGTAGATGTTGCCTTAAAGTAATAGTATTTACAGAAACCCCAAGGCAATTTCACACCTGTTGCAATGTGCATGTTACATATAAGATTAGGTTAATTCCAGGATACAAGCTTCAGTTAAAACAATTATGTTATAAACTGTCAAGCCTGAATAGGAGTTTCTTAGCTGAAATTCCCAATGCCTGATTTAGTAATTTTAATGGCAGTAAAAGAAAACAAGAGTCCCTCAAAGGGACTGGCACTCTACTGACCAAAAATAATTTTAGGAATTCAAGATAAAATCACTTCTTCCTTTTAACTGCTGAGTGTTGAAACTATCTCTGATATTCTTCAGTGATAACAAGAATTTTAAATTAGCTGCTGTGGTGGACCTAGTGTTTGCCAGAGTGGCACCATTTTCTTTTAGAACCAAGCAGACGCCATTATAAGTCTTTTGGTGAAAACCCAATGTCAATATGAACATCCATGCAGGGGGAGTAGTGACAAAAAGATTTTCAAGATGGCCATCATGGAAGCAGTACCGGATGTATGATTAGCACAATTTTTATTTATGAGCAACTGGGTATCATAAAAAGTCTTCTGATAAAACCCAAAGTTGATATGACCATCCATTTGGGAGGAGAAGAGATAACAATATTTTCAAAATGGACAACATGGTGGCCATATTGCAGATCAGTCTGAATCATTTTCATTCAGGACCAACTATACACCATGAGAACTCTTCTGATGAAAACCTCATGACAAAATGACTTTCCATTCAAGAGGAGTAGCGATAACAAGATTTTTAGGATGAGTCCCATGGTTGTGATACTGAATGTCAGATCAGCACCATATTCATTTAGGACCAATAAAACATGATAAGAAGTCTTCTGGTGAAAACCCTATGTCTATATGACTTTCCGTTTTGGAGGAGGAATGATAACAAGATTTTCAAGATGGCTGCCATGGTGGCCATGTTGGATATCAGATTGGCACCATTTCCATTTAGAAACAACTAGACATCGTAAGAAGTCCTTTTGTGAAAGCACAAAGTCAATATGACCAGTCATCTAGGAGAAATAGTGATAACAAGATTTTCAAGATGGCCACTTTGGCGGCCAGATTGGTAACATTTTCATTTAGGACCAACTAGACATTATAAGACGTCTTCTGGTGAAAACCCCATATGAATATGACTTTTCATTCAGGAGGAGTAGTGATAACAACATTTTCAAGATATTCAGTGGGGTGGCCATATTAAACATAAGATAGGTACCAATTTTATTTAGAACCATCTAGACATTATAAGAAATCTTTCTGTGGAAACCCACATGTTGATATGACCATCCATTCAGGAGGATTAGTGATAGAAAGATTTTCAAGATGGATGCTGTTGTGGCCATATTGGATGTCCAAGTGGCAACATTTTCATTTAGGACCAACTAGACCATGGGATGAATGCATGTGTAAAGTTTCATGGCAATCCTCCAAATAGTTTAGGAGAAGTAGAGAGAGCAAACTTGTGCTAATGGATGGATGACGACGGATGACAGATGATGGATGGACAACAGACAAGAGACCATCCTATAAGCTATCCTGGTATATAATGTGCTGTAACGCACTCAAATGCCCATGTTAATCATGTTGCCATCATGACCCCACATATCCACTACAGGTATGCTATTGAAGATCTGAAATGCTGTCATAAATGATGGGAAGACAATTGTCTTCTTCTGCACTTTATTCAAGATTGTTCACACTGAAGTTGATGAAAATAATGTCTGCAATTCAGCCAGAACTATAGCTGTTAGTCACCAGGAATTCACATGATACCAATTTTATGTGGTACAGTACAAGTAAATGTTAAATTAACTGTAGGTCAGAAGAACAGAGGTTTGATGACACAGCTTAATCCCCAGATCCACCTAAAATGCATGTATGGTGGCATCAGGTTATAAGGTATTGAAATGTAAGCACAGAAACCATCTTTAAGTAATGTTCAAATTTCTGGAAAAAGAGGTCATGGTGACCCAGTTTTGATTTGTGAAATACCTTCATTGTAAGTTACACTCTTAGTACAAGTTTGGTAGCAAACAGGTGAACAGGTATTGGAATTAGAGCCCAGATATACATGTATTCATAACAAATTATATATAAATCCTCAAAAGTGGGTCACAGTGACCTATCTTTGGTGCACAGCATATGTTCATCCCAAGATGCACACAATATGTATGTTTAATGTCAATGTGTAGTAGTACAGAATTTGCAGCCACGAGAGGGCTGATGGACACAATTTTTAAGCAGTTAAGAATAAATCCTGAAAAGCAGGTAAAGTGACCCAGTTTTGGTGTTCAATATATATATCCTTCTGCAGATGCACCCTCAGTGAAAGTCTCATGTCAATAGGTGAAAAGGTGTTAACATTATAGCATGGACACAATTTAAAGCCAATGTTGAATAAATCTTGGAAACTGGATCACAGCAATCCAGTGTTAGTCCCAACATGTTTATCCCAACATTAACACTGTAAATTTGATGTCAATAGTTTTAACAGTATACAAGTTACAGAAAGGAAACATTGTTTAATAAATTCTGGAAAGTAGGTCATACAGACTCAGTTTAGTGTGCTCATCCCCCCTAAAAAACTTAGTGCAAGTTTGATAATTATTATCAGTGAAGACATATAGGATTTATAATCTGTAAAACGAACACAAAGTTAATCCTACATACCACCGGCTTCTTAAAGTGGGAATATAATAAATAAGACCCTAAAAACTTATTGTGGTCATGGTTTTTACTGAAGTGATTGTGATATAATTAATTTGCATTGAACTCAAAGTAGTCATGATCCTACTGTGGTCATAGTTTTGCATGATTTCTTGTTTTTCATAATAAAATGTCAGCAATCCAGTTAGAGTAAATAGGATCATATAAAATTATTGTATACTGTTGAATCATTTATTTTTGTGGGCCTCAATTTTCATGGTTTTATAAAAGACATTTTTGTGGGTACTTACATTTGCAGTTTTGACTGTCAAAGTTTGCATATTTGAGGGTATTTAATTTCATGGATTAACCTCTACAAATTCCCCAAATAAAGAATACAAAAGAACAAACCATGCTGACAGCATATGGCGGTCGCTTCAATGGTTAAAACAATACTACCACCTATATGAGCACAAACCAAACACCTGTCAAGATCAATCACTTATATTCAACATCAAAGGGAGCCAATGCAGCCAACAACATTAAGTTAATCGGTTATTAAAGTACATGTGTCTGATCTCTTCATAAAACACTGTCCATAAAGCTGCACCATCAATTACTTTCTGATGATCATGATGTTAACACAGTGGCTTATGAGTGGTAAAGTTCAACTTAGATCCCCATCAGTTTGGATAATATCATTCCACATGTGAACCAAACATGACACCAGCTCCCCTTTGCTCAATGCAATTAGCAAGCAGTGTCAACATTTGATGTGTTCTGAGCCCATCAAAGTGCGAAGATGCAAACTAAATTGAGAAGCAATGGAATCACTCCTTTGTTTGAGCCTGCCTCATATATGAACAAATTTCAACCACTAGACTTTACTTAAAACTTTATCAATCAAGCCACTTCATGCTGAATAATTGCAACTCACTTAAAAATGTGTGAAAGATTGAACTTAATTATCTGTGGCTTTGAGAATGCTGGACTTGTTTAATTCAACAACATCAGGATTATTTACCTGACAAACATCAGTGTGTATCAGCAGACTTGATTGACACAATGTTGATTAAGCGCTTTGTCCAAAAATCAGTGAACTGTGAGCTTCAATACTGTGCAGTAATTAGTGTATATACCTAGTGTTTCATTAGTAATTGTGCTTCAAGCAAAAGTTCTAACATTTTACTGTCACAATGTTCATTAGGATTAAGCATGCAATGGATAAAATGAGACATGCTTTCACAAGGACTTACATTTTTCAGCAACAGTTTCACTTGAATGAAGAATCAATTTGAATACGTATTAAATCTAATTTTCATATATCAAGTATTAAATCTAATTTTCATATATTAGTATCATTTATTATTCTTTCTTTCATTTTCAGTAATACTTGTGTTGAATAACTGACACTTTTCTTGTTTTTCTCTATCCTTACTTATGTCACAACATATCGATCTAAGGTAGTGAGTGGAAATTACAGCCACCAGATACCATATAGATATGTGTGCATTGAAACAATATAAAATGCATTATAATTCTCTTTTTTAAAAGCGTTAAAATAAAACAAAAGCATGTAAAAGCTAATTTTTATTACCAGATTATAGAAAAGGATGCAGATTTATCAAATAGCTTTGTTGATCTCTAGGAATGTAACACGATAACAAAATGGATGGGGTGGGGGAGTGGGGGTCGCTTCTTTATCATATGTGGCTAATTTTTCATTGGGTCTTTAAATTCATGGTTCGGAACAACAATGAAATCCACAAAAACTGATACTCCACGAAAATCAGTGATACTACAGGTGTGAGCCTGCTTTCTTCTTCTTCTTCTACCTTCTTGGAGATGGTGCTACAATTGAATCTGCTTAACAATAGTAAAAAAGACCAACATAAAACTAGACTAAAGGGTTCAGTGGCACACAGCATCATGCCTGTAAACAGTGCAAGGATGTATTTTCCATGTATATGACTTGCAAAAGCATTTACATAAAACTTTATCATAGAATCTTAATATCATCGAAGATGCTGAAAAATCATCAGCAGAAAATGTAAACCTATGTTTCAGCATGCCATCACAGGTGAGACAAAAAAGCATTAAAAGATCATTCTACCTGAGGTGACAGTACAGGATTCTGTTTCAGGTGCACGAGTAATCTCCTCAGTAATCAACTTGTACCCTGCTCCATTGAATATGGCTCCAGACACTAAAAAAAAATTATGATTCTGAAATTTTATATCATTTTATCACTCCCACACATATATGCCAGAATTGTTTTACTGGTATGTTCAACTAGAAATCTAGATTTGAGTTTTCTCTTATTCATCCACCCACCCACCCTCACCCCACTCCCATCTCCCTGTCCTGCCAACAAAATATGAGGATTAAAATTCTAAGATCCTTGCAAATATTTAAATGCCACTAACCATATATGCACTATATGTAAGTGTTATAATAAGTGCACATCCCTCTTATTTTTAGTCAAAACTCACAGAAAAATATTAATTAATAAGTGTACAAGTCTTGATCTCACAGAAAAATATTAATTACTAATTGTATAAGTCTTGATCTCACATAAACATAATAATTACTAAGTGCACAAGTCTTGATCTCACAGAAAAATATTAATTACTAAGTGTACTAGTCTTGATCTCACAGAAAAATATTAATTACTAAGTGTACTAGTCTTGATCTCACAGAAAAATATTAATTACTAAGTGTACTAGTCTTGATCTCACAGAAAAATATTAATTACTAAGTGTACTAGTCTTGATCTCACAGAAAAACATTAATTACTAAGTGTACAAGTCTTGATCTCACAGAAAAATATTAATTACTAAGTGTACAAGTCTTGATCTCACAGAAAAATATTAATTACTAAGTGTACAAGTCTTGATCTCATAGGAGGGATGTAAATGTTAATACCTGCCTAAAACATCATGATTTTCTTGGACCTTAAAACCATGCATGCCTGGCATCTCAGTACCAATTAACTTTGTACGTTAAAATTCTCATAAATGGCTCTTACATGTGTTTTGTTAAGTCTGACCAAATTTAAAGAATGCACCTCTAAAGTACAGAGACATCAACACAGACAATGTTCTGGTTTAGGGTTTTATGACACAGAAACACGCGTAGATTATTTAGTGCCAAGGCAATTGGAGTAAAGTGTCTTGCCAAAAAACACACCACATTAGCCAACCCAGGCTGATCTGATGGTAGGATTCAAACCTGTACCCTTTGCTCAGTGAGTTCAGCATGATAACCACTGCTCCACCACAGCACCCTAACCAATCACAGACAAAGGGGGCCAATTCTCCTCATGATAATGGGATGTACATTTACTTTAAATGTGATGGGGACATTGTATTTTACATCATTAGTGTGCATCTAGAGTACAGCTCATGCGATTTTTCGGAACCCTACCCGTCACAGTGGCAGTGGAGAGAGAGAATGGAGAGGATTAAGAAAAAACCCCATCCACCATCTCTCCGCGAGTCCTGATGGAGTTGCCACAGCGTCTCACTGAGAATAGCTGTGCAAACCATGCTTTCTCGCAAAGTCGTATCTGATGACCCCCGCAGAGTGAACGTGGTCTCGATAATATGGGCGTGGTTTGCTGTTTATGACCCCAGCAAGCATGCAGTAAAGAGGTTGAGAGAGAGACACCGAATTATCTACATTGTTATCTCTTTCGGGAGCAATTGGCTTAGTTTTTAATACTGAAAAAAATGTGATCATTCAGTTAAATATAAACATTTCCTAGTTCAAACAAAGATAATGTATGATGCATAATGCCAGATCAAATTGTTGATAATACTAACATAATGACAATGCCTCACAAACTGTATTAATACTATATTTTGTGCAATGAATCAAATTATTTTTTGTTTCAATACTATGTTATCAGAATCTACAGACACATTAATTCCATATTTCTGTTGCAGTTTGCACAACATACTTTTTTAATGATCATATGAAGTCAGTGATATTGTACTCCCTGCAGTGAAAAGAACAAAAAAAACATCGGACAAATTAATAACAAAATCGCATTAATACCCGAATGAAGTGAAACAAAATCGCACAAGTTCTGATGGTTACCCCATACATGAGTTCTCATTAACATAATGTATGATTTCTTCTGACATCCAATCATAGCATTATAGAGGGGTAATTGAAACCTGAAAAAGCATAGTTCTGGCAGTTGCTGTATGAACATGCAAAAGCAAAAATTATTGCTTAAAAAGCATTATTATAATTAAGATTTTGTATCTTTATTTTAATTTAAACTGAACTAGTTTGTATTAATTATCAAAGTAGCATTTGGGAGGGGGAGGGTTAGGGGTTAATCACAAATGGTCACAAAAAGTTGTCCTAGATAGATGTAGGTTGACATGTACACTTTTCGAAGATAAATGCTCATGTGCAAACTAATAACCTGACACAACAGAAGCCACAAATGCGGTTTGTTTTCTGTGCTATGGATGTGTTAATTTTATGTGCAAACTGATAACCTAAAAGTATAACAGCAGCTCTCCTGCAGGTTTGTTTTCTTTGCCATTATGTTGACAATAAACAATGTACTCGGGAATAAGTAAATCATACTGTATAACCACAGGCTATTCAATTGTTTGACTCTCGTAAAAGAAACAATCAGTGATAGAAAGAAAAACTTGTGAAATTAGCAGCTAGTATCAAATTTCGGCATTTATCTGTTGTCTTCCATTCCTTGCGTCAGTCATATTAGTTGTTTAAAATGGACAATGGTTTTGCTCCGAACTACTTACAAAGATGTAATTTGACCTTTTGTTAAATAACAATGAGACCTACAGCACTCAATCATTCAGCTCCTCTTCTGTAGAACTAACTACCATGAATCAAACTTAATTCTTGCCTTTTACAATTTACCAACAGAAATTATAAGTAACTCATCTATACAAAATCTCAAAACTTACTTGAACCCGGATAAACATATACCTATTTGTTGTATGTAAATAATGTACAATAATTATATACCTGTATATTTATATCATCAAGATTTGCTCCAAAATATTTACAAAGTATAATTCAACATCTTGTTCTTAACATTGATATTTATACCACTTGATCAATGAATACTATTCGACCTCCTTTGTGCAGAATGACACTGTATCAAAAATCATTCCTGCCTTCAACAATTCAACTGTGGAATACATTACCAATTAAAATAATAAGTAACCCATCCATTCAAAATTTTTAAACTTACCTAAAAACATAAAATCCCTTTGTATTATTTTGTTCGTGCTTGGGTGGATCAAGTTCAGCATACACGATTGAGAACCAAATCCAGTAGTTTAAATAATGATTTATTCCTAAATCATGTTTCTAACAATAGATACTGCACATGTAGACAAGTAGAAACAGCTGAACACTTTCTGCTAGGATGTCAAAAATATACATCTCGGAGACATTGTGTTCTCTTCACATTACTGATCTGACTAACAATTAAGGCATTATTATTTAGACAATCTTCATTATTATCCGGCAATCCGATGTACTGTGATGAAATTATTACTCAAATATTTATGGCAGTACAAACCTTCATAAAATTATCAAAACGTTTTTCAATAATATTTCTATAATATTAATTTTTTTATCTGCTATAAAGGGACATATAAAAACAATTTGCAACAAAAATCATAAGTGATGAGGGTTAGAAGATTAGAAACAATAAACTATGCATTATACTTTCCCAAAAATGTATGTTTCCCATTGAAAAATTCCCAATTCTAGGGATGGGGGCCCCAGAAATTTTATTGTTTTCTATTTTTAGCAGCACTGGCCATATTTGATGGTAGATTGACATAATTTGCATACAATTGAAAAACCTCTATGTCCGGATGCTTTCAGTCAATTTGTCTCAAATTCTGTTCAGTGGATTTTGTGAAAAAAGTTGTTCAAGGGTTTTTCTATTTTTATAAATTATGGCTATATTTGAAGGTGGATAAGCATCAGTTTTTCAAAATCAAAAGCCCTCTATATCATGATGCTTTTGATCAAGATTGGTCAAATTCTAATTAGTGGTTTGGCAAAAAAGGTTGTTTCAATGTTTTTAATATTTTTAGTAATGTTGGATCAGCATCATTTGTATAAATTTGAAAGGCCTTTATGCTAGCATGACTTCAGTCAAAAATGATCATTCTGTTCTGTTCAGCAGTGTCGGAGAAGAAATCATTTAAAAGGGTTTCTATTTTTAGTAATAATGAGCATATTTGAAGGGAGATCAGCTTCAGCTATATAAATTTTACAGCTCTATACCAGGATACTGTCTGTCAAATTTGGTCAAAATCTGCTGACCAGTTTTTGAGAAGAAGAGGTTTAAAGGTTTTTCTATTCTGAGCAACAGTGGCCATTTGATGGCAAACCCTCTATGCCAGGATGTTTTCTTTTAAATTTGATCTAATTCAATTCATTGATTTTTGGAGAAGCAGTCATTTAAAAGTGCTTCTATTTTCTTGTAACAGTGGCTTTTCTATTCTTAGTAACAGCAGACACATTAGAAGGCAGATCAGCATCATTTGTACAAACTTTAACGGTCTTCCTTCCAGGATGCTTTGTCAAAATTTCATCAAATTCTGTTGAGCTGTTTCCAAGAAGTCATTTAAAGTGTTTTACTATTTTCAGCAATGGTGGCCATATTTGAAGGCAGAAAGCCACTCATGCCAGGGTGCACTGTGCCAAATTTGGTCAAAATTCATCTGGTGTTTTCTTAGAAGATGTTTAAAATAGCAACTGTTGATGGATATGGGGCATAACATAAGCTCACTTGACCTTATGGCCAGGTGTGCTGAAAACTTCTGCTAGGGATCCAGCATGTAGACGACTATAGACCAGATTTTGAAAACTGACCATGACCAGAAAATGGAGGTTCCGAAAGCAGAGACTCTCACTACAGAAAGCTCTGATGAACCGATGCATGGGCAAAAATGTGTCGGGAAAGGGGTTTAAGAATTTTGGATACCTCCATATCTTGAAATCTTAAGCACTCTTGGACTGTTTTCCCATTTAACTGAGTTGACAATGGCATCAACCTTAAGCCTTGTGATATCTCCATACCAGAGATAGATTTTGTTATTCAGTGCTCTGTCTACTGGGTAAATGACTTCATCCACTGTAAATAAAAAAAGAAGAATTTTTACATCAGAAAATACAGTGATTAGGTAATACAAACAAATCTTAAAATGAGACATACTGTTGCTCATAACAATTTATCTTTATATGCTTTTGCAGAAAAAAGATATAAAAAACATTAAATGTGCATGTGAATCATGCATGCATATGACAGTACCTGAAAAGTAGACCTAAACACAAAAACGTTACTGAATGGATGGACTGATGGACAATGGTAACACTATATGCTCCAACCACATTTGTGGGGGAGCCAAAATAAATGAAAATAAAAAATTGACTTACATGGCCTGACAAGGACAAAGAATCTTACCTGCAACAAATGTTACAAAACCAGACCATCTAGAATGGTTAGTAAGTGGTCTTGCATATACTTGACCACTACAAATATAATCCATGTAACATGCCGTATACTGACTGCTCCATTAAAGCACAGGGCAGCTATATGGATAACCTAATCTGTGAAATGTTTTTTGCATTCTGATTGGTCAGGGTGGCATGTGGAGATACAAGACCATACCTGGTCAGTGTGACATTATGAATGATGACATTTTCTGATTACTGATCAAGTCAATCAACATTTTTCAGCCTTGACTTGACATGAGAATCATAAGAAAATAGTGTAAAAATGGATATTTAATTTGATACTGGGTATATAAGTGACCCCATGTGATACTTGTCAGTGAAAAAAACTTGTATGCTTGGTACATGCACCTTGCCCAGTGTGTCTCCTACTGACTCAGTATCATTCCATACAGGGTCACTAGCAAATTATGTAACTAATACATGTAATACTATGTCATACATTTTATACAAACAAAACTTTATCCGAGTAATGCCCTGATTCAATGTAAAAATGATGCATTAATGCTGATGAAGTGATCTTCAATACATGCTGAATTTTACAACAGAAACAAAAAGATACAACTGCATTAAGGGAAACTACAGTATTTATCAAATGATAAGCTGAGAGAACCAGTCTAAAAAAACTTTCAAATGGAGAGGCTGGGCTTATGATCTGACATAATGAAGTTTGACAAATAGATGATATATATATATATATATATATATATATATATATATATATATATATATATATATATATATATATATAAATATATATATATATATATATATATATATATATATATATATATATATATATATATATATATATATATATATGTGTGTGTGTGTGTGTGTGTGTGTGTGTATAAAACTGACGGTTCAACTGAAAAAAAGAAGTGAGGTTTTCGGAGAAAAAAGTGACAGTCTAAGAAAAGACACATGTATGACATAAGTCAAACAAGCTGCAAAACAGAAAAAAAAAGAATAAATGAGTGAATGAGTGATTACAAGACAGCAAAAGACATAGCTGTTCAAGTATCATTATAATCTTGGTGTTTTTCAACTGATGTGATTGTGTGTGAAGTCATGGGAAAATAGAGAGAAGTTACTGATCTGATGTCAACATTTACAGTGTTCAAAACAGTCACGTACAATCAATGTTTTACCGTACATCCTCCCTTCTCATTTTTACGGGATAAAATATGAAATAAACTGACTTCCTTTCATTAGTAATCAGCCTCAAAACTCTAAAAGAATAATAATTTATCCTGATCGGGCTACAAATGCATATAATTACACTCATTTCTTCAAGCTTCAGAATCCCACATATCGAAACAATAAATGCACACATAAATATTCAATAAACTGGCACAAGCGATGACGACAAAGGATGAAAACACCTTTAAAAATATTGTTACTTTGTTCTTTGAACAGAAAAAGACACAAGTGTTGATATTGCACTCAGAATATGAAAGCTTTCAATGGCTTAAAAAGGGGGGGGAGGTGATGACATCAACTCGAGAATAGGTGATGTAATCTTCACTTTTTTGTATATCTGGGCACGATTATAGAGACTGGGATGTCTATTTCACCTGAATCTCCACCTAGCATGGACCCTGTTGTGACAGCACAGCAATACCATTTCAATGAAATATATAAATTGACCTACCTGTTTACAACTATTTGACTGGTTTAGTTTAGTTTGGCATTTTATCACAAAGCAACACACGTAAATTATTTAATGCTGAGACAATTAGAATAAAGTGTTTGCCCAACAGGGACACACCATGACAGCCACCCCAGGCTAGGATTCAAACCTGCACCCTACATCTGATTGGTGAAAACTGACTGTGACTTTAAAGACATAAAAAAACTCTACCACATTTGTCCCAAAATGTAGCTGATTGACAGTTTAAATAATGAACTTTATGGTTGTCAATAGCAAAATTAATGTGTAATCAGTTTTAACAGAGATGCATGATTATCCTCAATTACACTGCTATTGACTGTAATACTCTCAATTAGCATGGAGAACAGTCAAAGTCAACTGAGCCTGTAAAAAAGACTGGCAGATGGCAGATGTACGCAATATGTAAGTGGTTAATATCTATGGATTGATACCACATGCTCATTGGCAATGGTTTCTGATATATGGAAGCCTTGCTCTGAAAAACATGACCTTAGAAAACTGAGGATCCAGGTCTTGCTTATGTGGGTCCAGGACATGGGGATGCACTCTACCATGAGCTCTGATTCTAATGGTTCTAAAATCTTCCTAAAATTTTTGAAATATATATCTATATAAAAAAATTAAATATTACTCTCACCAGCATCTACTCCTGACAAGCTGCCACCCTCAGTACATAATAAAAAATCTCCCTTACGGTATGTGCATTCGGATAAAAATGCATATGATCTAATCCTGCTAACTTTGAAAAGAGACTCAAACAGCTCAAGCATACCTGTCAACCTCCTGAGACAAAAACCCAGACCAAAAAAAAACATACAAATGATGGGATTCCCGTACAAGTTGACAGGTATGAAAAACAAAACAAACCCATTATCCCTGAGGCATTATGTACCACAGGTTAAACATAGTTATTGTTATACAGGTAATAAACCTCTTTGTTGATGATAAATATTGATTGTGGGTGCTATATGTTCGGTACATCGAATGCTCTTTTAACGAAATCCAGATGGCTGCCTTTTATTTCCAAACACACCTGTGAAAGAAATCCCACAAGTTATGTTATTAACAATTATCACCTAGACACCTTGAAATCGCCGACTTGCATCAAAACAATCTTTGAGCAGTCGATTGTTTCGAGTCGGCAAGCTCTGCTTACTTTGAAGTTACCCTCAGCAAGGTGGGAAAAAAAAACAAAAAAAAAAAAACAGAAGAGAGAACCACAACATATAGATCACATTTATTTAAAAAATATCAACATATTAATCACGATGACTCGTATATTGCAACTTGCTTGTTATTTTTACCCTTCCTAGGCTTGCGAACAACACAAACCCCCATATGGAGCCTCTCACTCTTGTTACTTTAAGACTGGCCATCATACATGTATTTCTACTCTCGATACTAAAATGTTTCTCTTATAAATATCTTCAGAATCATAATTCCAAAATCTTTTTATTTAGTTTGTATTCATATCTTAATTACACTATAATAATGCTTGCGTGCATTTGTAGATAGATTTTAATGATCACTGATTAGCAGAGGATTAAACCGTGGATTGATAGACTACTAATATGGCGGTTCTTTTGGAAAATACACATACAATCGTGGCTCTAATACATGTTTGGCTGCGTTTTCTGATGTTCCGAAAACATGCCGTAAATATGGTACTACGCCTACTGATAACCTGATTTTCAGTCGACCAGTAATGGGGCAGAATTTCATGCTTGAATAAAGAAATAAAACTCTCAAATCGGCAAGTGAAAGATATCAATATTTCGGGTAATCTGATAGTTGGTTCAAGCGATTCACGTTCTGTTCTCGTTGTATCTCATGAAGAAAATAAATATCCCCGTCTAATCCCGATCTTGGCGAAAATCACTGAGATTTTTTTTTTTTTTTTTTAATATTAAAAAACCGTACAAAATGCCTGTACGGCCATACACTGCAAAATCCCCCCAAAAACCGTCCAAATTACGGGATTCCCGTACAAGTTGACAGGTATGGCTCAAGGGGCACCTTAGAAGGAAAGAATATAGAAGGAGCGTCATTGAGGAGGCTTGTACAGAAGTTCCACAACAGGAGTTAGCTACATAATCAATCAGAAGTTAGGATCTTGAGCCAAAAATGCAATCTCTTTTCTGACATGCAATATCTGTGCTACTGAATGTGTTGGTGAAATTGTTGTTTTCAGAAAGCAAATAAATAATCACAAAAGCCACATTCGCAACTATATCAATGCGAAAGTCGCCAACCACTACAACTCGACTGGATATTCAGTCGAGTGCCTCCAGATGCTACCGATTGAATCAAACCTGGGGTGGACAAACACAGAATGCACTAGAAAGGAACGATACTGGATACTACAATTGAAAACTCATGGAGTGTTTGGCCTAAATGAAAACAAACTAACCTTCCCATTGCAGTCTTATCAAAATTACAGCCAGTGATCAGCTTTTCACCCATACACAATTTTTGCAATAAGATTTAACCAAATAATTACATTTATTATTATTATTATTATTATTATTATTATTATTATTATTATTAATGTCCATTATCCTGCAGCGCCATTCTTCTCGACATCTTTCCTTTAAAACCTCCATGTGTAACTCTACCGGAATATAATTTCATTAGCAAATCCTGTAGATGGCATTGATTTTTCATCATGCTGTGTTTCCATCCTTTGTTCACAACCTGGAACTGGGTCAAAACATGTTGGTTCTCTATGTGATTGACACAATAACGAGCTCATTTATTATTGATACACAACTTTGTATTTTATATCTCTTGGTTGTACATTCCGCCTGATGAAGAGCTTGTTTAGCTCAAAACATTGGGAGAGAAACCATTTTGAATTTGCGCCGTTATAAAATTTTGTGTCAATATATATATATATCTTAAAAGAAGGTATAACAAGTTGTAAAAAAAAAAAAAAAAGTATATTCTTAATTATTAAATGCACTAAAAAATGTGTCACTTATGGTTCCGGGTTTGCTGTTGTTTCAATTTTAGTGTTATACAGTCAAACCTGTGTTCAGCAGTCACCCATTGGAAAAGGCCAAAGTGGCTTTGAAGACAGGTGACCTCTGAAGGCATGTTCAGCTCTCAAACTTGGTTCATGACAAATACATGTACAATTGACAGAATAGCATTAGCAATATTATTAATAGTAGTAGTATGCTATCACGATGCACATCTTTCGTTAAGTTAATTAGCAAAAAGGAAATTAACAAAATAAAATAAAAAGTTCCGCTTTAATCGATCTTGTAAATTAAATCCTCACTTATCAGTAGAAACGGCATCTAAATAAAATTACTAATTGACAGCTTACCTGTGATTGTCAAACACAGGACTGACTATTTGTTAGGCCAGCTGGTATAATTAGGTATGAAAACAGATGTTCACACTTCAAACAACTGATGGATTAAGCAGTTACTCCAACTCACCGAAATCAAAAGACAGTCGGCTTGTGTGCGAGATCTTTGATGATTGTCAAATGAAAAGAAGCTTCCTGTCGCTATTGTTAGTAGCATATACACCGTAAAGGTTTTTCAAAAGTGCATTGTACATGTATCTGTACTCTTTTGGTGTGATTTTACATAATCTCTTACACTCCAGTAAGTACAATCGAGATACGAAATATACTTAAACATTGATTCACATGATATACCTCTATTTAAAAAATACCTTGCTCATGAAACATAAAACTTGTTCAATTTGCATACTTGGAGCGGTCACTGCTGATACGCTCCAGTGACCACTTAAAACAGGGTGGAACCATGGTTTTGTTAAGAAACACCTGGCCCTTGACCTCTGAAAGCAGGTGACCATTAAATACAGGGCATTTATATAGGTAATTTGCTGGGGGGAAATTAGAATGACAGCTGAATACAGGTGACCGCTAGGACAGGTTTGACTGTACTTTCATGCTTCACTGTTTTCTCTCAAACTATTTATTTATAAAAATTATTTTTCCTTTCAGAAAGCTATACTATAGAATTTCACCCCATAAAAGTATTTTATGCCACTCTAATGTTTTCAAATATCAATTATAACTGAAAACAAGCAGATTTACTACCTTGAAAATATATAACACTTAATTTAAGTGCATTTCCAGTCAAGTCTGACTGTCAAGTTATATTTTATTGGGTCCTCAAACCAGTTTTGGGGGATGATAATAAATGGGTTTATTCTGCTAGTATCTATTTTTTTTTTTTAATTAGGGTCAAGGCTAAACATATTTTGTTCTAAAGGTCTTATATGTGCTACCACACCACCACACAATATAGTTAAAAAGATGATATTCTGAATTCTGAGGGGTTTATGTAATGTCTATAGCACAGATCCTGGGGCAATCATTCAATTATGTCATTTTTACAAGTCCAGGAGATAAGCTATCACATCTCTTTTGTCTTGTACTTTGTGGCTACGGAGCATTTAAACAATTGGGAAAACATAATGGCCAAACAATGAAATGCAATAATTATAGGCATCTTATTTCCAATATCCGATATGTCAAGTTCAAAAAGCAGTTATTTGCACTCAATTGTCAGTCAATACAATAAACGCTTGCCAGAGGGTTAGCAGACTGGTCGTAATTTCTAGTGTTAAAAGGGCACAGAAAAAAAACTTTCATATGATCAAATTTAGGTTGTTAAGATCATAAACTTTTTATTTCTGTAATATATGTCTCAGTAAGAGTTTATACTGTATATAGCATGCCTACCCTCTCCTACTATCTAAACCTCTAATCCTCCAGAACATGAACCAGAAGCTATACCCCAAAATTCATCCCATATACATCATGCATAACGTTTGTTCACAAAATATTCAAAATTGTCAGTACTGTCTGGAAATTAACGTTTATTTGACCATTTGAACCCAGGAGACAGTCACAAATAATAACCATCTTGATGATGGCTATACCATGGCCCAGTAAAGAACTATGTTTGGTTAAATTCCATTCAGTGTTTTAAGAGGAGATAGGGAAACAGACTGAGATATAGATGAACAAATAGAAGGTCAAATGGAGGGTATCACAACAGCCTTGATGATAAAACATGGGGACGATAACTCAGTAAAACTAACACTAAAATATGTACAAATATTTGAGTATTGGTTGCAACTGTACCAGATGATTGTAATCTCCTTGTTGAGTACAAGGTACTGACTGAGTCCAGCTGGTTACAGTAAACAAGTGAAGACCCTTTCTGATGATACTTCCTCTTTTCTTCTGAACTAATGTCAAGGAACTTCTCTGAAAGATCAAAGAAAGAAATATGCCATGGATATTTTTTAAAAACTGAAATCTACAGCAAAGCAGCCTGTCTCCATGCCCACTCTACATTCTCAATACAGCCTGTTTCAATGCCCACACTCCATTCTCAATAACAACAGGCCGTCTCCAAGCCCATACTCCATTCTCAATAAAGCCTGTCTCCAAGCCCACACTATATTCTCAATAACTCTTGACAGTACCCACCCTGTTCTCACTATCTCCACTTAATGGTGCTGCCTAGAAGGTAGAAGAGATGAGTTGAAATTCCAATGTCATTGTGCAAACGATTTTAAACCCATCAGATCTAATCCCCTGGTAACTATGCAGTCTTCATTATTATTACTAAAAGCAGTTGAATAACATTACATACATTAGCACACACATTTACTGTGTATTTACGGTGGGAATTCCCTATATCACAACATTACATACACTAACACACACATTTACTGTGTATTTACGGTGGTATTTCCCTATATCACAACATTACATACACTAACACACACATTTACTGTGTATTTACGGTGGGAATTCCCTATATTACAACATTACATACACTAACACACACATTTACTGTGTATTTACAGTGGGAATTCCCTATATCACAACATTACATACACTAACACACACATTTACTGTGTATTTACGGTGGTATTTCCCTATATCACAACATTACATACACTAGCACACACATTTACTGTGTATTTACGGTGGTATTTCAATATATCACAACATTACATACACAATCACACACATTTACTGTGTATTTACAGTGGGAATTCCCTATATTACAACATTACATACACTAGCACACACATTTACTGTGTATTTACAGTGGGAATTCCCTATATCACAACATTAAATACACTAGCACACACATTTAATGTGCATTTATGGTGGGAATTTCCTATATCACAACATTACATACACTAGCACACACATTTCCTGTGTATTTATGGTGGGAATTCCCTATATCATAACAATGTATATGATAATTTTACAGTATAATATACATCACACCCTTATTATAACACTGTCCATGGGAGTTATAGAGTATACAGCCTTATAGTGAAATCACATCATATAGCACTCCCTTATTATAATGTTGTCTTTGGAGAGTCAAGGAGTACACAGACTTATCATGAAATCACACTATACAACACTCCATTACTATAATGCTATCCATGATAGTCATGGAGTATTCTGCCTTATAGTGAGACAGCCTTATAGAAATCTTTCAGTGAGACAGCCTTAAAGAAATCTCTAAGTTATCTGCTGTATTTGTCAACTTTAAAAAATAAAATCTTGATTGCAGTGTAAAACCCCAAATTTAAATCTTATACTAGACAAATATTTTATTTATTTTTGTTTTCGATTGTAGGTTGCATTACTATTTTTGAAATCTGCATTATATGTAAAACAAGTAATATCACAGAGTTAATGACCGATTACAAGTTTTACTACCTGTACATTTATACTAATTTTTACCAGGATAATATTTATTCATTTGTTCAGTTAGTCAGTATTTAGTTCTAAATTTTTGTTTTTCCATATTTTTTTCCAAATGCAAGAGATACTGTGACCAGCATGGGAGTGTGGGATGGAAACCATAATTGCAGGAGACTCCTGTAAATGCAAGAGCTGTAACATGTATGCTAGTTGGTCATATGAATTGTCATCCCCTGTGAAAACGAAAACAGCCTGAAGACTGATATCTACAGCTTATATTTACTAATATAACCAGACCAATACTAAGAACAATAACACATACCTCCATTATCATGCATTTCAGCCTTGATGGAATATTCCTTTATGGCCTTAAGGTCACCTTTTTGTAGATGTATACTGGAGGCTTTACGTCTTATGTCCCCAAACTGGACAAACTCCAGGACACCTTCTGCTTCCCCATCTCTTGTTTTTTCTGTACTGCTGAAAGAATCTTCTGATGCTTTGGTAACTCTCTGCTTAACCAAGGGAGAAATCACTGCTGCTGATTTTCCTTTTCCTTTGGAAGTCACTCCTTGTAATGGATGAGATTTCTGTCCTGGCAAATTTTTATTGTCATTTCCTAAAAGTTCTTTTCCCAAACTTGCAGCTTTTGTCTTTTTCTCACCTGTAAACAAACGCTTCACCTTCTTCATGTCCTGTGCCTTTTGCAACACATTATTACCATACTCTTTTGTTCATGTAGCCAAGGTCTGACTGAAAAAGATGAGGAATTCGACTTTGAGACACATGAGATTCTGTGACCACAGTATTGTGTGCATAGGAAACCTGAAAATGTGACCACAGTATTGTGTGGGCAACCTGAAAAACATGGTGCATGTACTGTATATGATAGCCTTTAGCAACCAGGCAGTACTGTTCCCTGGCTTTTCTCAGTTATTTATCCTCCCCCTCCATCCCAAAATATAACCCACTTAATGCCACACCTGGGCATTGGATCAAAATTATACGTCAGTTGTTGCACAGAGGATCCCTTGGACATGAGACACTGTGTCCCCATCTCTCACAATGCTGAAGGGCACACAAAATTTGAACGTGATAAATAATGGATGAAACAGCATGACCAAGGTGCACACAGAGGTCAATATCTGGTGGACAAAGTGCTAAAAACTGTAGAACACCCACAATCCCACATTCAATGCATAAGATTGTACATACATACTGCTCATCTACAAACCACCTTATATCAGATCTTGAGCTGTCCAAGTCTCTATTAGGTATGCAGGAGTCATGTGAAATGATGAAGTGTGTACACACAAAGAAGCTAGATCTTATAGGATACACATTTTTTTAAAGGCATGGGAATATACAATGATTTTATATGTTAAGCTGCTGATACATTTGCTATTTATGAATACACACTGTATAAACATTGAAAAGTGGGATAAAAATTAAATCTATAAGGCACATTGAAAGCAGATCTGAGCAAGAATGTTATTTTCCAGAAAATGGAACTAGATACATTTTCTTAATAAACAAAATCCCTGCCTCCCTCCCCCCCCCAAAACAAATGGACAGTGCCTAGCTCATTTACTACAAATTAACCATAATCATTAATCATATAGTAATCAGAAAAATGTATGTACAAAATTATTTTATTTTTAACTTATATATAATGTTACAATTGTACACTGATCCATAAAATCAGACTGGGTGCCTCATTTGGCAGGCTCAACAAGTCTGCTCAGGTTTATAACAGGTACTCAATCTAGGCTCAAGAAGCCTGCCCGGGTTTACCATTATGTTAAAACAGGTACACAATCTGCAGTCATGGATTGACAAAACAATGGTAATGATAAATTTATCATACACCTGTCCCATTCATTTAAAAAATATTCAAAAGTAAAGAAGAAAACATGCACATTTGTAAGAATTTTGCAAACCTTTTTCATTTTTGAGAAGCGCTGATTACCATAAAAGTGCATGGATACATTCTTCCAGATGAACAATGTGTTTAGAAAAGGAACAATTTAATTATTCTACATTTGCTGTTTTAGTGTTTCAGACTAAATGTGAACAAATTTGGCAAATTAAAATTCCATATCAGTGTTAAATAATGACTTTTAAAATTGAAATATGAGAATAAATTCATTACTGAATAAAGCAAATTTATTTTTAGAACAAACAATAATTTCAAAACACACATGTTATATCCCCAGTGTTTACTGGAGTCAACTGCATTTTGGACATAATTACTTTTTTACTAACTTCCATCAGTTCTGTGCAGGAGACATGATCTCTAGCATTTTTTTTACATCAGTAAAAAGTTTTAGTTTAAAAAGATTTAATTCAGTATGTTTCATTACCCTCATGCTTCAACTGGGGTTTTTGTGATATTCTCCATTTGTCCATTGATCTATCTGTCTATCCCTATCACCTCTTAAATCGCTGGGTGGAAATTGACCAAATTTGGTACAAAAATTGTCCATGTGGTAACAATCTGTGCTAGGTGTATATAGTTTTTGGGACTCTCCCATGGGATGCCTGGGAGGGGATCAAAAATCAAATATATACAAATTGTAATTACAGTGACATCATCCAACATTTCAGATATTTGTGATCAAACTATTTCTTCATTTGTACATTTGTAAAAATTTTACTTTTAGTTGGCACCATACAACCACTACTGTGCTGATGTACCATTACATGCTACTACATATATAGTAATATATGTAGTCATAGCAGGAAAACAATCATATACATTACAGCTTTTGCATGACATTTGACTGGGGGTCGGCTTGAGTGCTCAGGGAAAAAGGATTTGGAATATGATGAGACATCAAAGTTACTGTATATACTTGTGTATAAATTAGATCCAATTGAAAAAATGGACCCAGATGTGTTATCACATAATTTGCCAATGGATCACGGTATAAGTTCTTTGTTATACTGTTTACTCCTAACAAACTGCATAGATCCAGATCTCTCAACACATTATGTGATGGTAATCTGGGCCTATGCAGTTTGCAGCTGGATCTGACTTATACACTAATATATACGGTACTCTAATTACATCTGTAAAACTGTCTAAATAAGAATGATGGACTTTGTATCTGAAACAGCCAAATACATCAGTGGATTAAATAAATCCATTTTTATTTTATATTTGAATACATATAAAATCTGTAATGATGTAAGATACAGATGATGATTGTCAATGTCTTGGGGGGGGGGGTGGGGGGGAGTCTCCTGCATTTTTTCCAATCTCTTGTATTTTGTATGTTTATATCCAGAATGTCATTTCTTAGTTTGTGACAGGTCTGTAAAAATAGGAATAAAATAATGTTATTAGCATCCAAGTACAAGGTTTATGCTTAGCCTCGCAGTCACCAATATCATCAATGGAGATTGATTGCCCAAGCTGGCAATTATTTTGATCAGAAATCCTTCATTTGGCAACTGAAAAAAAAACCTTCAAATAATTTTTCTTATGTTACCCAAATTTTAAATTTAAAAACACTTATACAATCAAAGATAAAATAGTACAGTAGAACCTGTCTTAAAAGACCACCCTTTCTGTCAAAAATCATGGTCTCTCAAGACAAGTGGACTATTATCACAGGTCATAACAATATAAATTGAATAAATCTACACTGAGAATCTGGTCTCTCAAGACAGGTGGTCTCTCACAGCAGTGGTCTTTCAAGATAGGTTTTTACTGTTAGACATAAAAAGGTATATAAATAAATGTGCTATTACCAATGAGCAGTCATAGCAACAGGTCATAGCAACAGGGATTATTGGCAGATAGCTCAGTCGTAGCAACAGGTCATAGCAACAGGGATTATTGGCAGATAGCTGTCGTAGCAACAGGCAATAGCAACAGGTAATATCAACAGGGATTATTGGCAAATAGCTCAGTGATGAAGAAATCTGTATGTATGATTCTGGTGAAAACTCAGAGAAACATGGTTAAGTAACTTGTTATGAGCATGAAATACTTGCAGATACTCTCTATGCAATCTATATAAATTTACTTTAGACAAGTATTACGAAAGGTGCAAAGCACATGTAACTTGAACATTTTAAAGTGTTTATATGCATGTTTACATTCAATTTTTAAATGACAATGCTTTGTAATGTTTAAATGCACACAGAAGATACACAACTGAACTTAATATATTTTAAATTACTTTTGACTTTTAGTGTGAATGCCAATGTGTTTAAAGGAAATAGGACTGCAGAAAAATCCACTGCCATGTGTTGTAAACAATCAACAGTAATATATGTGGGGTTTCAAATAACAAGGGAAACTAAAGTTTAGTGAAGTCAATTCGAAGAAACAGGATCCAGAAAGATGCACAGGGCCAAAGAAATTCAGGAAGAAGAACAACAGATGAGAGCAGAATAGAACAGAACCCCTATTTCTCTCTAAGACACAAAGTGACATCAGACAACATGTAGTAATTGCATGTTAAGTACAAAATTTCATGACGTGGTAATTAAACATACATAATTTTCTTGTATTAGACATCAAACAACTGTTACATTTTTAGTGTATTAGGAAAGAATTAAAAACAAAATATCTGAAGAAAGTATATTTATAAAAGATAATGGAAATCATATCCAGTTCCATTTGAAACATACAGTGAGCACAATATCATTTTTACCAACATTAAGGAGACCATCCCCCAATGAATTTAGTGCTGCATGATTGTTATCCACTACAGACAGTGAAGTCAGGGAACTGATGTCATAAAAAGTGATGGAGATCTGGACAGTTATGTTGGGGTGTCCATTTTCGATATTTGAACAGTTATGTTGGGGTGTCCATTTTGGGTATTTGGACAGTTATGTTGGGGTGTCCATTTTGGGTATTTGGACAGTTATGTTGGGGTGTCCATTATGGATATTTTGACAGTTATGTTGGGGTGTCCATTTTGGATATTTGCAGTTATGTTGGGGTGTTTTACATATTTGGACAGTTATGTTGTGGTGTAACCCTAACATAACTGTCTAAATATCTACAATGGGGTGGGAAATTTCAGAGGGAACTATACCCCAAATTAACTGCCAAAATATCTACAATGGGGTGGGAAATTTCAGAGGGAACTATACCCCAAAAAAACTGACCAAACGTCTACAATGATGTGGGAAATTTCAGAGGGAACTATACCCCAACATAACTGTCCAAACATCTACAATGGGGTGGGAAATTTCAGAGGGAACTATACCCCAAAATAACTGTCCAAACATCTACAATGAGGTGGGAAATTTCAGAGGGAACTATACCCCAACATAACTGTCCAAATATCTACAATGGGGTGGGAAATTTCAGAGGGAACTATACCCCAAAATAACTGTCTAAATATCTACAATGGGGTGGGAAATTTCAGAGGGAACTATACTCTAACATAACTGTCCAAATATCTCAAATATCCATTTTTGATACTTGGAATGTTATGTTGGGGTAAAGTTTCTTCTGACCTTTCCCACCACATTTTAGACATTTGGGCACTTACGTTGGTGCGTTGTAGATATTTGGAAATTTAAAACAGGGTGGGAGAGGTCAGAGGAAACTTGAACTAGAGAACAACTTGTTGATCTAAGTCTATTATAACCTACAATTTTTAACTTCTCTTGAAATTATTTGTTTTCGTTAAATTTTCCTAGTTAAAAAAGCCAAAGCTACTTTCTTAAGTATCATAAACTGACTTCCTTTTTAAATTTTAACAAACATTTATCTGTAATCTGTAAAAAGCTCGAAAACAGAGAAATGTGCTGAAATGAATTGGACATTATCTAACGCTTGAGGGTACAAAATCAATACATGATGCATTTATCATGTCAAATTGTAATTTTTAGCTGATCGAACATCAACAAACTAGAAAAGCTGCATCTTAGAGCACTTAAATATACAGTAAGATATCAATAGTACAAATGAAAAGAAAATACTAACATTCAAATCAGAATATTTTTTGCAAATATTTGATTAGAAAATTGATATTTTCATATTCATTTCTTTACCTAGTGAGCTTGGCAGCTTTTTGTAAAAGAAACAAAACAAGTGAAATGTAAACTATCCAACACTGAATTAGTTTACAAGGGAAGAATGCTAAACCTGCTAAATCACCTGAAAATCAAACTCTGACTCGCAAAGTAATCTTAATGTCAACATTCCAAATAGTCTCATTGCTCATATCACCATTTCTAGTTATTGACATTCAGGCACTCTTGAAAAGATAATGTAATATGGCAACTTGATGAAGAATATGGTATAGGATGGGAGTAATATCAAAATGAACAAAGCATTTAGATACCAATCAACCAATGTGCCAAAATGTTTCTTAACTGTTTTTGGATATTCAATCTGTCAGGAGCAGTTGTAGTCAATCCCATATACCGTTACTACATCATACACTCCCACCCACCACATACTACCCTCCCCCCCCCCCACTTTATCTTACCTTGGAAAGTTAACTCCAATATATTTTGAGAGTCGGGAAGCTCGGCACATTTCAGAGCCTGCACACAAACCGCCTGTGACTAAGTTAGGACCTGAAAGTCAGCAAATCCTGATCAAATGACTACAATGTAACTGATAAGTTAAAACATAAATATTTATTCATTATTTCACAAAACTTGCTTCAAACAGTAAATATTCACATTATGTATGTGCGAAAAAATGTGGAAATGACCATGACACTGACTACATGATGAAAAGGACAGATTTTGATAGTACATCATGAAAAATATACGATCAATGGATGAAAGAAACTGTGTGCATTTATGTAATAGAAGAATGTGGTACATATACAGTATCTTGCAAAACTAGAGCTTGACCAAGTCAAATTTTGGCTTGTCCTTGGCGTCACACACGTGGATTCATAATGCCACTGACATGGGCCAGCTGACATGACTTTGAAACAGAACCATTTAAATTGTACAGGTCATGCAGTCTGCTGTTTAAATAACATTTGATATTCAATGTTTCTGCTTGCACATGAGTACATATTCATAACTGTCAACATATATTTTAAATTGTGCATGGATTATTTCACTTTTTCTTTCCTATACCTTTTTGAAAATGACTTAATAGTTTGTTGGGAATCCCTCTTTACCAATGAAACAGAATGGTCTACTCACAAGCTTGGTTGATGCAGGAACCTAACTCCCTGGTACTTGGACCTAGTAGAGGTTACATTATACTGTTTACAAAGCCATTTTACACATATTGCAATGCACATCTTAAGTATAAGATGAGGTCTGTGGGATTCAGTTAAAACAGTTATTGATTAAAAGCCTGAATATCAGTTTTGCATGGCTTAACAGAAACTCACACTATCCTATTTGGGTAATTTATAGAGAGTCAAAAAGTCAGTCCTGTCAGACATGTCCAGCATATATAGCAAATTCTGGAGATCTGTAATCACATATCCAAATGTAATTGAATCAATCTGATTAAAATCAGATCTCCACGGTCCTACGTGGAGATCTGATGGACACCAATAAGAGGTCATGTTATGTTTACATTTCAGTTCAGCAATCAAATCACAACTTTCAAATTTCTCAAAGTGACACGTCATTTGGGACATATCATTACTAACAATAACTCTCCCTAACACAAATTTGCAATGTTTTATCTGATAGGCTACTAAAAATAGATGGGATGGGAATTCCAAAGGTCACGAAAATAGGAACTTTTATTGGTGTCTGTCAGATCTCCACTTAGTACTGTGGAGGTCTGATTTTAATCAGATTGTAATTAAATTAAACTGGCCACATGTCTGTGTTATTTGGATTATGAACAAATCGCTTCCCAAAGACATTGTTGAGATACTCCCCACAATTAACTGAACATCTGATGAAGTTTCATTCCTTTTTACTTTCCATCTTCAGCACTAAAGTAATGTTTGTGGTCATACTGAGTTTGGAGATAAACAGGGAAAATAACACCTACATTTTATTTATGTTAGTCTGAATCCTGACAAAATTTACTATAGATCCCTAAAATGTCTTTTGGTTAGATTCAGATGACTGAGTACACCATGTTTTCAGTGCGGCTGGGCGTATCAATAAATGTCAATGTGGGCAAAGAAAAGAGGATGAATTTGACAACTTTATTAGCATTGATGAATATTTAAATCTTATTCAAAGACAGTCAAATATTTGGATTGAAAATTTGTTCATGCATTTCAGCTCTAATCAATACTACATATGAGGACCTGTTAACAAAACCAAACTCATGTAAATAGGATTATAATTATGCACATACCTATCAAGACTTAAATAAATGGGCCATTAGTCCTCCATATTTGCATGATCTTGAAAAAAAAAAATACCAATCTCAACAATAGAATGGTAAAAATCAGTTAGTTTACCCACAGCATTCTTAGGGAAGTCATGTGCAGCTATGAGTTAATTTGTGTACTACTGTAGTGATTGCTTGAAAAGATCAGCATTTCAAATACAGATAATTTCAAATTCGCTGTTAAGTCACACGTTTCAAAACATAGTTTATCAAAAGAACATATTTAAATGATATTTTACTAGAATGATTTTATTTTTTGTTGATATTTTTAATTATGAAATTAGTTTGTAAGTCTTTTATTCTTAATATCTATTTCTTAGCTTAGTCGAATGTATCATTTTTATTTGTAAAATGTACCCAGCCTCAAAATCTTGATCCCAAGGACCCTATTGGAAATAAGTTTTTATAAACTTTTATGTCTCATCCTTTGTGAATCATGTGTTTTTTTGCTCATATTACAACGGTACCGTCTCAATATTATGTGACTTATTTATATTGGTTATACAACATGTACATATTTCTACTTGTGTTATTTCCTGATCTTACCTAATTTATTATTATTATTATTATTATTATTACAGCTGATTTATTAATATTATTATTATTATTAGTAGTAGTAGTAGTATTATACAATGTATCATCCCACACCTTATTTTGATACTCCCCTATTTCGACGCAGTGTTATAAACTCCCAGTTCTCTCGAGAACGCATCTTTGAATTATGTCACAACCACAACATTAATTTACACTGATCAACATCGAGTCACACAGACAGAAAAATTTGTCGAAAAATCCTATCCTAATCGGTTGTGAAATGAAACAAATATACATACCTTGATAAAAATGCCATTTCACTAATTCTCTTTTTTTCAATCAGATAGTCCGCATACAAATCCTTATGAATTATTCTGATGGGGCAAATCAACTTCCCACCATAAAAGGCATCCACTCTGCTACTCAAAATGTGTTAGCAAAGTTACTCACAACTGATAACTGCATCAGTAAAACTGTTTAGAAAGGTGTACAGTGTAATAAAGTTTGATGTGGATCTGTCATAACTGAGTTTCAGAGGTGATTCTTTGTTATTATAATTTGTGGACATTTACAAGAAACATATACTTTTACGATATATTTCATAATTAAATTAGTACCCTTTCCATTTTTGACTATTTAAATCAAAGTATTAGGATTTTTTTTATCTGATAATTAAGCAATTTTACTTTAACAGTAAATTTTCAATAATCTTTTAAGACATTCTTGATATTTAACTTATTTTGACCAATTTATTTTTTTAAGATTTGTTTGATAATGGCACGAATGATAACAAATGAAAATAAAACCTTCTCCTGAGACTTTATGTCTTCTGTCTGTGATTATTTGCATTCTGGATAAAAATGTTGTGAAGGATGCAAAACAGATTTGATTTTTCAAAAAACAGTACATTCAAGGATTGAGGTTCTGTGTGTTCACAATGCCAATTAAATATTGGGGAAAAATCACATGCTAAATCTAATCATTTTTTAACAATAAGTACACGATTTTATAATGATACCATCATGATTTTTCCAAATTTGATTCTTTTTGCTTTCAAGACAAAATCTGTACCAAAATCAAATTTATGATAAATGTATGAAATGCTTCAGGAATGCCAAGTTAAATTTCTTTCTGTAATTTTTCCTATAACTTAAGTTTTCTATGTCCTATTGATGTTCCTCTGCAATATTGTTTGTTTCCCCGAGCATATGTATAAGGTGTCACTAAAAGAAGTAGACTTCTGTGAAGTGCGTCATAATGGGTGACGTATTACACAAACTTTCCGACAAGGGGTCGTCTGCTTGAAAGCATTCAAAGAAGAGTATTAGAGAATATATCATTGTCATTTTTTATGCATACTTTGCTAAAATAACTAATGTTTCTAAAGTAATAAGAGGTATCACTATGAAAGGAGTATATTTCTGACAACGTGAAAGTAAGCACTTATGTGCGTCAAAACAGGAGAGTCCAAGATATGTTTGGCATTTTTCTTGTGTATGAATAGTACTGAAAGTTATTATTTCAATTTTTTTCTGAAATAGTCAGTAGTAAAAGCTCTATATAACTTGTGTTTTATATTCTGCAAACATATGAACGGTCTTTAAATAAAGATTACCTGAACTTAATCTGTCGACTTATGGTTCATCACAACAGTAAGACTTTGTTTTTTCGTTACACCATGCATTTTAAGCCATCCATCATTCCATCTACTGTACGGCTTCACTACGTGCAGAGTATAAACTACATACTGTAATGAATTCTAACTGCTGGTATTACCTACCAGAAGATTACATTATGGCATCTCTTTGAAAATAACAAAAATATTTTATAAATTGCCACTAAAACAAACAATAGTATATTTTTGATGGCTTCCAGAACACTCAGCATGTGATTTCCGGATTGTTGTTGTTGTGTAGGTTGTATCTCCGCTATCTAATAGTGGCACCGTACAATTTTACTCATACAACAGCTGTACGAAAGTTTTCAGGGATATTTTACATTTTTTCGACTAAGTCGTACTATAGGCGGCTTGATACGAATTTTATTTAATAAAGGTTACATATTTAGCTGATGCTATTCTTCCAATTGTCTTCAGAAAAAAGAGTGAATACACATGCATGTCAGAAAGTACATTAAAGAAAAATATAATGAACTACTCAAACACAATGGTCATTGACCTTAATTTAGCCAATTTTTTTTTTTTAAAACACATTTAAACACATAAATACACTTGTACTCATCTAAATTTCTAAAACATTTACTTCAAACTTACCATTGTTATAATTTATTGTGGAATGTCATTCCATATTTTGACACGAGACTAAATGAATGATTTGTCAAAGAGTTTTGAATTTGGTCTAGGCATTTCTTATTTCTCTCAGAACATGATCTTAAGCTATACTGGTAATTAAGATATATAGCTTTTCCTAAATATTCTATACGTTCTGGCGCTAACTCATTTAATGCTTTATATACAAGGAAACCTTGGTGATATTTTGACTCTATATTCAAAGTGTAAGATCTCAATTTCTTTGAAAATGTCTTTCCAAGCTGTCATATTGAACTTATTCAACACTGTTCTCCAGGCATATGTATACATCGCTGTTACGGAACATGCGCCATAATCAGGAATAGGGATAATACAAGCATTATAGAAAGTCGTTTTCGCGTCATCAGAAAAATATTTGCTAAGCCTTCTTAGTAAAGCAACTCCGCAGGCTAATATTTAATACACATTACATAATTGTTTAAATAAGTGATTTATACACCTACAATTTTATGTGATTTCACTGCACTTTAAATATGGTTATCGATGGAAAGATATAGAGAGTCCTGAATTGCTAACTTTTGTTGGCTTCTATGTAACATGCAAGTGTGTGTTTCTTTTTCTTTTTTAAATAAGTGTCATGTTGTCGTTGTGACACCACGTACTACACCATTCACGTCTTCTTAAAGATGCAATTCTATTTTTGCAAGTTGATTCCCCTTTGAATATCATAGTAGTATCATTATAAGGATTTAAGACCGAGATAACCGATCAAGGTTCCCAACCCTTAACCCCTTCTAGTTTCCCATGACCTTTATTCCGCGGGAGATTTTTTGCACCCATGTGGGCCCCGTCGAAGGGATCCGAGACGGCGCCGCGAAGGTTTACCAACCCGCGAGAGACCGCCACCCGCGGGGCACGCTGCTCGAACTTTGCTGGCCAAACAAGAATCCTAGTAAGTGTCTGCTGCATGCTCCATTTCTTCCCGAATTTCATTTACCAAGTCTTATGCCATCCGTTTGCCTCTTTTCCAAATTGTTGTTCCATAAAATACTCTAAGAGTTTTACGGTAAAGCGTCTGGCTACTGCTGAAACCATTGCAAGCGTTAAGAGGTTATGGCATCAAAATACTCTCTTCGATTTCAGCTATTTTACTATCCAGCGATGATATGTTTTCTTCCACGTCATCAAATCCAGCCATTGCTGACTGAATATTACCAATTATGGACTGTAAATCTTTCTTGTCGATACCAGATATTTTTACATCTGGGCAATATTTGAGAACATTCGATATCTGATATAATCTGTTTGAGCTGATTCCATATCGTTCTTGGACTGCTTTTGCAGGAACAGAACCATGCAGGTTTTGTATTTCTGCAATAATTTGCATCCGAAGGTCTACTTGTCTTTTGCCATTTTATGTACTTGTCAACGTTTCAAAAGAATATTACTCCGTGTGGACGGACGTACCGGATGACTTTATTTGTGCACGAAGTCATCGAAAGTTTTCCATTTCGGCCAGCACCGTCCCGAACTCGGCCGTGGTAATCGTTGTATCTTCGATGACCACCGAGTATAGCTTGGCAATTGTGCTGAGACTGTTTGTGCCACAGTGAGAATTTTCGAATAGACACGTATTCCTTTCTGCAAACATAACGGAGCTTTGTATCGAGTCTGTGGTGAGCTAGAGAAACGACGCTGACGTACCTCCGGACTCCATAAACGACAACAAACGCGCATCTGTGGCCAATGATGGGGTTATCACAGGCATCCACAGTGTCAATTTCGAAAACACAACTTGACCACAAGCGGCATGAGCATCACGCCAAATTGCACCTTACGGACATCTCTGCAAAACACAAATATATGACTGAGAGGAATCGCACACGAAAACAGCAACTGGTCTCCTCGAAGTTGCATTTAGTACAGGGGCGCCGCCAACATCAGGTCTGGCAGGCATTCCAGCGGGTTGCGGGTCCGCGAAAGCATCCTGCTCAAATTGGCGAATGGTGTGCTGCGTATGATCTGCATGGTAAGCTACATCCTTGATAAACATCATTGTTGGGCCAGCGGATCTCTGATAATCATCGCTGTAATGGGTGAGTCCCAATATCGTCGTGGCATTATCGACGCTGTCCAAACATGCTTCGATTTCCTGACCATCTATGATATATCGTGCGCTCTTGAACAACGCCATGATGCCATTGTTGACAAATCCAACCCGGGTATTGACGTCGTAATTGTTACCGTTGTCGGTACGTACAAGTTTTCCCTCTATTTCCAAGAAGGTATCACACGGAAGAAAATATCTAGACGTGCCCTGCACTTGTAATTATATTGTCCACCTTCACCGGGGACCCTAGCTCGGTACGAATAATATTGATAATCTGGAATGCTTCTATCTCGTAACAGCGGCGTGTCCATGTCCAACGCGAGATCGGATACATCTTTAAACCGGGCCATCGTTTATACATACCGGTGTCTTCTAATACCTAACGCGGCCGTAAACAAATGTAATCCGCTTCCAATTACCAGATTTGCAATCATCAAATCGGTATTGCTTTGCGCCAATTCGGCTAGACGTCGTTGAGCAGATTCATTGACAATTTTACTATCCATTGCTGGCATTGTTGCTGTGGACGGGAGTGAAACTGAAAACTTTGGTTGTACCCGCGTCGCTAATCGTCGTAGTCGATCTTGAATTGATTGAATAGCATTTTTCAACCGATCCACAGCAGCACATTTGATGCTGTCAACGACTCGCATTGCAAGTTGTTTAGCGATCGGTGCAGTACACAAGGCCAGGCCCGCGAGCACCTTTGGAGGTCCTGTGAACAATCCCCGGACGATATCACCGAGACCATTTCCGTAACATGTCGCGCAAACGGTTTTTGTTTCTCGTTGATAACATGAATGGGGGTTACACGTGCGTGTACGATCGTTATTGTATACATTGAATACCAGGTCGAGCTCTAATGTACAGTTGTATCGTCAGAGCATCTCCGCGGAGGTCCAACGGGTGCCCGTCCTGGTCCACGAGGGAAAAACAAATGTGAGTCAATCGAGGATTATTGCATGGAAGATACACGGGCGCTGTTGGAGTAATCGAGAGCTGATCACCTGGTGGCGAATTCGGGGAGAACCCCAAAAATATATAACCCTGCGACGCTTGGGTCATTGAGGCTGAGGCTCGGTAACTGCCGCTGATTGCGTCACATGTTAAACTTAATCTGAATCGTGTAGGTGATCCTGACAATGTCTGTCACGATATTGTAACTGGTTCCGCCGGTCATGCACGCGGAATTCATTGGTCCGCGGGAATCTCATTAATATCTTCGAGCCAACCAAGAACCGTTCTCAGCGACGACTGTTCAATATCCACCGCGATCTGTGGAGATCAATCGAGATGGCAGAGCTGAGTGTTGGCTCGTGTACGCGTATGAAAATTTTGGAGTCTTTTCCAGCCACCAATGAAATCTTCCTTTGG
Organism: Margaritifera margaritifera; assembly: GCA_029931535.1. Lineage (NCBI taxonomy): Eukaryota > Metazoa > Mollusca > Bivalvia > Unionida > Margaritiferidae > Margaritifera > Margaritifera margaritifera. The sequence continues at coordinate 1,371,331 of JAQPZY010001312.1, read as the reverse complement.
ATTTCATCATTGATTGAGTCCAACAACATTTCAAATTGAGCCACCTTTCGCCAAGAACACGAGCGAGTTACTCGTGTCGAAACCTCCAAATGGCAATGATCGGATATTAGGCCAAATGCGATAAACGGGCAACGACGTTAGTGTGATTTCGAGTGTATGGCCTTCTCCCGTGATAATTGGTGTCGGGAAAACCACGCTTAATTCTGGTTTCGTTGACGAGATTGTAATCATTTGGGTGATGCTTGAGGTTGTATTTGCAACTACACGCTGAATCGCGGCATTGATTTCGCGTAAGACGCGAAGCGTCTCAATTGTTTCAGAGGTCGTTATCAATTCGTTATAAATATCATCGATGAGTTCGTGCATTAACGCGCGAAACGTTTCCGGGTCCAGGATGGTGTCGGTGACCAACCGCTGACTAATCGACTTGGATTCATTGATGACTTCTGGCGCGTAGTTGCGGGCGCGAACTGACCCCACGAGGATTTCCAACCGGTTCACAAGTTTGTGGACCTGTTGCGGGTCTTCTATCACGCATCCAAGAATGGATCTTTGTTTCGTCAAACGTTGCGTACCCTCACCAAAGTATTCTTTCAAATGCGGTCTATCTGGTCGATCTTGATATTTTTTAACTTCATTGTGAAATTCCTCCCAATCTGGACCAGATGCCGTAACATGACTAAACTTGTCCCGAAGTATCCACTTAGGCCAATTTTTAGATGCTACATTTTTGGAACGAGTCTTGTAATTTTCCTTTGCGTAATCTTTCCAGTTGACGGGTAAAGAAGCGACAAATATTATGGCATCCTTGCAGATCGCTTGTCGGCTTATCTTGTCAGATATTTCAGGCGATGTTGTCATCTTCGACTCGTACCGGCGTGGTTGTTGTTGTGGAATGTGCGCAACTGCCTCTCCTGCGTCTCCTCTGGTTGCATCTAGATTTTCTCGGAATCTCTCCACCTCCTCTGGCAATTGTTCAAAAGTAGCCATGGTTTCTCTCGTGGTTTTCTTGATATCCTTGGCGCGTTTGGTTGTTTTGACAATTGGACCAGGTGGTGCTTCTGTTCCCATCATCTTTGCCACTTGTTCCGCGGTTTCGCGCGACGGCTTGATCAGCGGCGCAAACGTTTGTTCGAAACCCGCTGCCAGGTCTTCCCGTGCGGCCTGTCGTGACTGAAACATATCTTTGACGCGTTCACGGACACCTATGTAATTGCGGAGAAGTTTCAGTTGGTCGTGGGCAGCTTCGCGGCATCGGTCATGCACCCTGTGCTATAGCATCCCTGTCGGAAAGCGGACCTTTTGGATTGTGAACAAATTGCTTCCCAAAGACATTTTGGAGATACTCTCCACAATTAACTGAACATGTGATGAAGTTTCTTTCCTTTTTCTGTCCATCTTCAGCACTAAAGCAATGTTTATGGTCATACTGAGTTTGGAGATAAACAGGGAAAATAACACCTATATTGTGTTTAATTTTAGTCTTAATCCTGACAAAATTTACTCAAGATCTCTAAAATGTCATTTGGATAGATTCAGATGACTGAGTAAACCATATTTTCAGTGCGGCTTGGCGGCGGGGGGTACCAATGTGGACAAAGAAAAGAGGATGAATTTGACAACTTTATCTGTCGACTTAAGGTTCATCACAACAGTAACACTTTGTTTTTTCATTACACCATGCATTTTTAGCCATCCATCATTCCATGTGCTGTACGGCTTCACCGTCTGCAGAGTATAAAATATTACCTACCAGAAGATTACATTATGGCAACTTTGAATATAACAAATATATTTAATAAACTGCCACTAGAACAAACAATAAATAACTGGCGCCTCCGCCAGAGGGCGCTGGCGATCAAAATTAACATTTTCTTAAAATGGTAACCTAATTACCGCTGCTACTTTCTCCGCTTTCGTATGTAAAAAGCCGACATTATTACATTCGAATGTATTCATAGTTGAAAGGTCAAATGTCTATATTTAGCGTATATGACATTGAGCATTTTCAAAAACATATTCGGCGAAAATAAACGCCAAATGAATTTTTCAAAACGCAGGATTTTTTTTTTTTTACGAGAATAATGGTAAAATATGTTCTAATATTTGCGTAAAACCCTGGAATTACGTCTTTTTTTAAAGGTCACCCATGACAGCAAGAACTCTTCCTGGCACATCGCTACGTAAAAGATGTACAGTGACAACAGTATGACATAAACTGGGTTCAAAAACAAGTTAAAGCCATTTTTCAGAATTTTGAAGAAAAGAAAACCAATTCATGTCATTTTTTTATGAATAATGTCATAACAAAGATCTATAGCGTTTCTCTATTTTAAAAAAAATACCAACATAATCATAAATATTTCTTGAGAAACGACCCAGTGTCATTTCCTTCTTTCTCACTCCAAATCCACATTTTATCACTTTTTGACTCTTCTTCACGAACTGTGTAATATTGTTCAAAATAATGGTTAGAATTATTAAGAAAATATCGCAAAATTTGGGACATCCACAATTTAAATCTGCAACATCCAAAATTTACACCTTAGAAATCCAGACTTACTGTAATGAAAAATTAGTGGAAAACCTGTGCAATCTGAAAAGCTGAATAATTTGTCAAGAATTATGTCCATATGACCCACATCCCTTGGGCCTGTCCAGTCTGGCCTAACGGGCTCACTCGGTTTTATCTTTCTATTCATAGATCACTGATTTAATGATTAAATCTGACTCTGACTGAGACTATTATGTTTGTTTGTGCTATTTTGTCATTGATTTTATTTTGAAGATATGAAAATTGACCAAGAATATATTATCATAATTAAACACTCAGAGGCTACAAACCTTGTTTTGCCTGACAGATCACGTATTGGTGTACTTGAAATAATTCAATTATCCACTTCAAATCCGTTGATTGCTTAGAAATAGTCCATGTTCATTTTACATACATATGTCACACACTTTTCTCTCCTTATGACCATAACGCGACTGCAAAAGACAGGTTCACGTATTCTGAACCCACTCAGTATGTCAATTTATTGTTCGTATTACTCACTAGGAACTTAACGTATTGATATTTTCAGAGAATGAGCTCGTCCTACTGACCTGGTTAAAATCGGGAAATTCCTTTTTGCTCGAGTTAATATAGACAACAGACGCCGCAGCTAGAAGGCACTGGTATGGAATCCTGTTAGTATGGAATCCTGTTAGGGCCAATCGCTTCATCGCCCCATCGTGTAGTATTCCACTGTGCGATGGAGCGATGAAGCGATGCGATGAAGCGATGCGATGGTGCGATGAAGCGATGCGATGAAGCGATGCTATTACACGATGAAGCGATGGTAATGTCATCGCTCCATCTCATCGCTTCATCGCTCCATCGCTCTGTGCAAACCTAACTTCACGTGACTTTCACAATCTCACGGGACTTGCACTTGGTCCCGTGGTAGAACAACAATGGCGAGTGCCAGCTTTACAAGATCTATCGATAGTGACGATGGTAACTATTTTTTATATGTTCAGTGTAGCTTTTAATTGTACTTGTTAAGACATGTCAATAAACTGCACTTTTTCAACATTTTTAAAATGAGACATACTAGTGATTTTATGCATTCGAAATGGACACATAATACTTTATATACAGTCCTATGACGTTGTAAGTTTAGACGAATCAAACTGAGTAAGCTGCTTCAGGCTTTGTTATCATCACCTTGTCAAATAAATTACACAGTACTGCTAATCTAAACATTTTTCTCCACCAGTTCTGTAACAAGATACCTCCAGTGCTAGGGCTGGAGATACATAGATTGTATAGCATTGGTTGCTTGGGTCATTCACATTTTCAGTATATTTTTGTAGTAAGAAAAAAACATTGAAACGAAAACACCGACTATAATAGAATATTTTGAAATGTCGGCTTATTTGTACGATTTTATAATATAAGTAGTTTGTGGGAAGAAATAGCATCTTTCTTTCATAAAGACCGACCAAAAGGCAGGTACTGACAGCGCGGAGACCATATGGCATGCTCCAAGTAAGCTGAGTCTTTATACTCCCATTCGTGAAACTGACTTTATCACCTTCTCCCAAGTAGACAAATACTGCTCTGGCTAAAGAGTTGGAAGTAGGTAATCCATTCCTATGTTTAGGCCATTTTTTTGAACGTGTTCAATCGCCTGGCACAATCACAATAGTTAGGCAAGACCACGGGAAGTTTGTATTCTTTCAACTTGAAGTCTGCAGTGGGTCCATCACACGGTTGCTGTGTTGAAGTCATCATCAACCTTCACTAAAAATCGTTAGAATACAAGAATGCAAAACTCCATTTATTTTGGACCAACTAAGTGCTTCATTCAGAATATCCTCGCCTCTTTTCGATAACAGACGAACATTCTTGTCTCAGAAATATTCCGCTCTGCAATTTTACACTTTTTGCAAAGGTTTATATTTAAATAAAAGATCTTTCCCGGACTTTCCTACACTAGCAAGTATGTATTATGCGGATTTTAAGAATATACCTTTTTTTATAATTTTGAATGATGAGGGTTTATTTGACTTTAAGAGTAAACAGTCAGGTCTCACTTCGGATGTGCATGTCTCAGAACACTCCAATTTCCTCGTGACAAGAAAAAAGGCGATACATTATGTTAGATAATACTACTACTACTACTACTACTACTAATAATAATAATAATAATAATAATAATATTATTATTATTATTATTATTATTATTATTATTATTATTATTAAGTTTAGCGAATGTACTTTCAGGAAATAGTAATGTGTACACCATGAAAGTTCGTTTTAGTATTTCAAGACCAGGAAAGTTAGTGTACATTTCGCAATTTGATGATCTTTTCCTAAACACACAGGAGCAATCATTATCATCAACAGTCCTTTATTCAAAATAGTGATACAAATAAATTGTGTAAGTACGAACTGTTTATACCCATTATCAATATAGCACACCCAGTCATGTACTGTGAGCATAGCACTAAATTGTGTAAATAAGAACTGTTTATACCCATTATCAATATAGCACACGCAGTCATGTACTGTGAGCATAGCACTAAATTGTGTAAATAAGAACTGTTTATACCCATTATCAATATAGCACACGCAGTCATGTACTGTGAGCATAGCACTAAATTGTGTAAATAAGAACTGTTTATACCCATTATCAATATAGCACACGCAGTCATGTACTGTGAGCATAGCACTAAATTGTGTAAATAAGAACTGTTTATACCCATTATCAATATAGCACACGCAGTCATGTACTGTGAGCATAGCACTAAATTGTGTAAATAAGAACTGTTTATACCCATTATCAACATAGCACATGCAGTCATGTACTGTGAGCATAGCACTAAATTGTGTAAATAAGAACTGTTTATACCCATTATCAATACAGCACACGGAGTCGAGTACTGTGACCATAGCACTAAATTGTGTAAATAAGAACTGTTTATACCCATTATCAATACAGCACACGGAGTCGAGTACTGTGACCATAGCACTAAATTGTGTAAATAAGAACTGTTTATACCCATTATCAATATAGCACACGCAGTCATGTACTGTGAGCATAGCACTAAATTGTGTAAATAAGAACTGTTTATACCCATTATCAATATAGCACACGCAGTCATGTACTGTGAGCATAGCACTAAATTGTGTAAATAAGAACTGTTTATACCCATTATCAACATAGCACATGCAGTCATGTACTGTGAGCATAGCACTAAATTGTGTAAATAAGAACTGTTTATACCCATTATCAATACAGCACACGGAGTCGAGTACTGTGACCATAGCACTAAATTGTGTAAATAAGAACTGTTTATACCCATTATCAATACAGCACACGCAGTCGAGTACTGTGACCATAGCACTAAATTGTGTAAGTAAGAACTGTTTATACCCATTATCAATACAGCACACGCAGTCGAGTACTGTGACCATAGCACTAAATTGTGTAAGTAAGAACTGTTTATATCCATTATCAACATAGCACATGCAGTCATGTACTGTGGCCATAGCACTAAATTGTGTAAATAAGAACTGTTTATATCCATTATCAACATAGCACATGCAGTCATGTACTGTGGCCATAGCACTAAATTGTGTAAATAAGAACTGTTTATACCCATTATCAACATAGCACATGCAGTCATGTACTGTGGCCATAGCACTAAATTGTGTAAATAAGAACTGTTTATACCCATTATCAACATAGCACATGCAGTCATGTACTGTGGCCATAGCACTAAATTGTGTAAATAAGAACTGTTTATACCCATTATCAACATAGCACATGCAGTCATGTACTGTGGCCATAGCACTAAATTGTGTAAATAAGAACTGTTTATACCCATTATCAACATAGCACATGCAGTCATGTACTATGACCATATCACTGTGTTACATGAATTAGAACCGCATGTAGGTATCGGACCACTAATTATTTTACAGCCAAGGAACCAGTATACTGGTGGGGGGGGGGGGGGGGGAAGAGAGTCCTAAATCTTTTGAGATGTGTCCATTGGGTAATAAATGGGTTCAATTTTGTTCAATTATTAATTTCGCAAACTTCAATCTATGTACTATAGCTGACAAAAAATATTTACTTTTATTTTGATATCCTGTATTTAATTTCCTAATGTCAAAATAGCATATGTACTCTTGGTGCGAGGCTATGTTATTAGGTGCAGACCAGGGATCCCCCTGTATAGCATCACGAGACTCGAAAACATGCTGCGAAGTACTTGATTTTTAAGGCTGAAAAAAATTTCTCTAACTTTAATGAATGGATCCATGTGTGGTTTGTATGACACGCTAGTGAAGAATTTATTTTTATTTTATAATATATTAACATTAAGTTATATGGGAAATGAATTATTGGTCGGATCCCTGTAATCAGTGTTGGATTACCCAATAGGCAGACTAAGCACGTGCTTACGGCACCAGCAAATCAGGGGAACCAAAAAAAAAAATACGGTTTAGTATTGTTTTTATTTTGAATTACACATGGGTGGGGGAGGCACCATACTATTTTCAGTGCTTACGGCCTCTAAAGGTTTTAATTCGGCCCTGCATGTAATAGCAGGGACATTGTCATCAAAATAACGAATATTTTCATATTACAGCCTCACCAAACGCAGTTGTTAAAACGTTTGGAAAACTATATAATACATGAACACGTCTTGCTCACTTGTATAATGTCAGTTTCATAAGCGCTTGAGTTTGGCATAGTCAGTGTGATATTTATAATACTAACGATGGTTATGGGTTTTGTTAGGGTCATGGAAAACCGTCTTTGTGCGATTTTGGCGCACTCGCTCAAACTGAATGGGGTGGTGGGGGTGGGGGGGAAGTTTTATTATAATTAGTAGAGAAATATTAATAATAATAATAATAATAATAATAATAATAATAATACTGAAATCAAGACCTACAGTGGAAAGCGGCACTTCTCCTGATTTCAAATACAGCTCGGAAAATACTTAAGAGAGAAGACCACGAGAAGCGCCCCGACCTCAAGATAAGAAGAGACTGGCCTAAAATATCATAGTATATGTTGTGAAACAGCATAATAATAATAATAATAATAATAATAAAAATTGGCGATAATTTCCTTTCAAATACCAGTAGTTTTGCAAAGAAGAACGTTTTCACTTTTTACAGAACTACACTGTAAAACTGTAAACAAGAATTAAGAAAGCGGACGGGATAGGGGCGGGTGAGGGAGGGGGTACGTGTCGTGAGGGATATGTATTTTATGATGATCTCCACCGTCATTAAAATAAAAGAGAAAATACGTCAAACATTTTTGTCACTCACCGGTTGTTCTTATATATATATATATATATATATATATATATATATATATATATATATATATATATATATATATATATATATATATATATATATATATATATATATATTAAAAGGCGTTTCCTCAAAAGTATTGGTATTTATAGCATTTCTCACTAAATCTTAAAAAAGAAAAAAATTCTGAGAGAGAGAGAGAGAGAGAGAGAGAGAGAGAGAGAGAGAGAGAGAGAGAGAGTACGAGGTTGAAGGGTAGGGGATTACTTTCAACCTTTAAAAGCTCGATACATATTCCAACAATGTAATATACCTCTCCATGGTAATGATATTTTAACCTGAAAGTTATGCGTAAATAATTCAAACAAAATGCATAAATAATAAATTCCTCCGCAACTGCTGAAGTCAACATGAAATGTATATACCGTGTACGCATACATGAGACCCCTTGATGTACACATTATTTATAAGGTTGTTGTTGCAAAATAACCCTGAATTCTGATTGAAGGGGAGTGTATCATTTGACGCAATCTCTTTATAAATATATTGTCAATATTCATGTTCAAAATGATTTAGTGGCTGAAATAGAAGCTATCTCCAAGGAAACAGCCAATCTAAAACAAACATATATCTGAATTATTCAACCATACCACTCTCTATCTGGCGTGACAGACATTCAAAATTGTAACTGTTTGGGGTCATATTCGTTAACGCATGGGTTGTTCGTGCGAGCGTAACGGCGACTTACCATGCAAATTCCGCCACGGATTCCACGTTCGATAAACAAATGTTGATGGATGTCAGTGAGCATTTCCAATTCGATCTTGGTTTTCGACAGCAGTGCATCCCAAGCCATTATTGACGATGAGAAGAAGTGCGCGTGATCGAGCTTGTACACGCTCATGGCGGTATCGCGAAAAGCCTCAAAGACATCTGCGATTAGAAGCACATCAGTGCGCAAATACCGGTCGTGGTAGTCCCCGAGATTTCGACAAACGCGGACCAGACGTTGTTGGCGTGCGCGTAGTCGTCGGCGGAAATACCTTCGCCGGACAGCGATGAATAAAAGGCCTCAGTCGGTGGCAAATGAGTTTCAAAAAACTTTTCCCAGTCGTTCGTTTACTCGTATGGATAAATTATTTTGCTCGTAAGCAACTTGAACCTGGAACTTTCAATTTCAGCGCCACCGTATCGACGAGTATTCGTAAAGCGATCATCACTTGTGGAGCTGGAAGCTCCTGCCTCAAGGTGGTTAACGAGTATATTCAAGCTGGATTTGAGAAACTGCAGGGACTCAGTGTACTGCAGTTGGCCCAGACGAAACGTCATATATTTTTCCATGTTGTTGGGAATGTCACTTATTTGCACTTTCGATGCCGTTGCGATTCCTTGCATGATTAAGTGGCCATAATACACGCGCAGGTTATGAAGCACAACCGGAATTATTTTTTTGTAAGGGTAAATTCGCAGCTGTAGATTGCATGCGCTGTGTGCGACTCCACTGTACGCGTAAATGATATGGCAGTGATCACTAACTCGAGTCTCGTCAATGCCAAAGGGACCATCACAGATTAAACAATGAGTCAACGCGGAAAACTCACAAATGTCATCATTGGGAAGCTGCTGTTGAATCCATTTCGCCGTAACCTCAAGCGAATAAAAAAACACTTTAACAACGTTGGGGGCGCTAGCGCCCCAGGCGCGAAATAACATTAGCGGCTCAGTTGCACCGTCGCATCTGACTACAGTGTAGCAAAACCCGCATGGGACTTGTTCAGCAACTTGTTTCATATTTGATTCCCCCAAAAACTTTCGATTGTACACGAGAACGTTCAGGCATTTAAAGTCCGCGTAAATGACATATGTGACTTTCATATTCCGTTGCACCTCTGTGACATTCCGAATGTTCTTTTCAAGTTCCGTCTTGCTCATACGCTGCGGTTTCTCGCTGACTTCCCCGCAGTAAAAGTCATGGTCGTCTAGCAACTGTTGCGTGCTAAATACATGCATGCAGCGTCGACACGGATATTTTCTCCGTTTATCCTTGCTGTGGCGGTAAACCGTTCGGGAAAATATTTTATCCACACATAGTGGTACCGCGCCGCTGGGGCGTCAATGTTAAAATTGGCCCGCACGCGTGCATGTGTGGATAGTCGAATAGGCTGAAGACCGCTGTTCCAACTAAACACATTAACGGCGATACCAGGGTTGAGTCGTTAAAATGTGCCGATGTCAGAAACCTGTACGGGGAATACTATGTTGCCAAATTCAAGTTCATTCATGTACTGTTGGTATATTCGGGCTGATTTATATGATCGCGCGCTGGATGTAGCGCGGATAAGATTGCCTTCGCAAAACACCAGTTGTCATTATTTTTCACATTTATTACTGCTCACCGTAGAATACACGCTGGCGTTGGCATATAATTCGACACGCGGAAAGGCTTGTACGGGGAAACACCAACATGAACTTCGGCGCTTGCGGAAAGAGTCCATCCTAAACTTTTTGGGAGTAATCGTCAAATTTTCTGAGAATCGTTGCAAAACCTTTGTCGATTTCGTCAATGATGGCTTCAGAGTCTCCGAGGTTTAAGACTACAAGGGCACCAGTGGCAAAGTACCCGCGTGAGCTATTAACCCCTTCATTGGCTCCGGGAAGCGGCATTGTAAACTCAGCAACGAGAATAATGTTACAATGTTGATATGATTCCCGGACACATGTTTGAAAGAAGCTTCAAAGCGTCCCACCTTGGCTTGTATACGTTTGGGATAACTGCCCGATAATCTTGGAAATCACCAGAGCGCTTGTGAGACTTAAACTCTAGGACTTGGTAACGCTGACGAGCCTGTGTAGTAGCCTCGGTGGCAATAGTAGCTGCGTTACGGCGGCGGTTTTCCTCGTCAGCGGCCACACGTGCGATTTCGGCCCGCGTGGCCCGTGAAGGAAATTTAATATACAACCGCGCTGCCGTTGCAAGAAGCTGCCGCAAAGACGGGGGCGACTCATCCGGAGGAAGTCCCAATAGTGCAAGTATACATGCATTTCTTGTGCCTCTTGGTATCTTTATTCCACAGTTTCGCACGGATTGTGTGAGTTGTTCAGGATGGGAAACAGCAGTCTTTTCTATCCTAGATATTATTTCAATAACTTCTCTGTCTTTTTCCTTGACGACATCGTTGTCTTTGTCATTGTTTTTTTTCACATTCGTGTTAGCAAGTCTTCGCTGCCACTCGCGATAATATTAAGCTGCGGACCCACAAGGTCGGCAAATTTGATTATGCGATTTTACTCCGATGCCACATTTAAGGCATGGTCGAGCACCGGTTCCAACACGTAGTGCAAGCAAGTGGGATTTACAATATTCGTAATGGCATGTTCTTCCGCAAAGTTCACGTTTTCCAAGACAAACGCCCTTGTATCTATTGCATCCCAATGCCATTGAACTTCATATTTATACACGAGATTATTTAATTAGATTACTGTTTTTTTTTTCCGTCGTCGCGCAATTATGTCCTCCTTTACATGCTTTGATATTTATGAAAATACAGCATAATGTAGACAGCGGTGTACAATTTCATGATCATCAATTGAAACATGCTTTTCCTCTATGATAATTCGAATTTGCAGATCAGGGTTTCGTAAATAAACAGGCTCACAGTCTTTCCGGTCCAGCCAAATTTGTTCTTGTTGTTCAAATAGAATTTGATATAAGTCCAAAATATTCCAAATTAGTCCACAAGATACATTACCAAATATTGCACAAACTTGTCTATGGCCACACTGTGCGCGTTTGTATCCAATAATATCCAGCGTCTTGGAGTGCTTTTATACTTCAGCTATGGTTTCTCCCTTTGTGTTACCGGCACACCCATTCATTAAATATTTCACATTGACTACGCTGCCTTTCTTCTGCGGCGTTGTACATTTCTTCGTATCTCTTGAGTGTGGATGCCATTAGTATAATATATGCTGGAGGCATTCTCTAATTGATTTGCCCATTGCGAGGTGGAGCAAAGATCTTCATTGTCTTCCTTGGTCATGTCACTGCCTTCGCTGGTCGGTTCACTGTCTTCATCCACCGGTGACTCAGCTAACGTCAGACACTTAAAGTATTCTTGTACAACATCATATAATTACTTTTCTGGCATTTTGTTATATTCTTTGCCAAGTTTTCGTCGTGCTCGCTCCAACGCAATCCCTAACTCGGTTAATTTTTCAAGGTGCTCCGGATACGTATTTGAAAAATGATATAGCATTTTTGGGCCTCTTTCACAAACCTATATTACGCATTCAAGCTTTATAGCGATTTAATCTATTCTCTGACGTTACAAACGCACCATTGCTCGGGCAATTTGATTCCCGCATTCGCTACAGACCCGCATTCTTTCACAATATTGTATGTGTCAAACGGTGGAGCTTCCAAGGTCATTATATATATTCGCTGTAATTATCTAACCTAATATTCTCACACAAAATGAAACAGTCTCCGCTTAAGTTGGTTCTTGTCGATATTATTTCATTGAGAATTAAAGGCACGCTATCTTAAGCTGTTGCACATAATTTCTTATAGTCAACAGACGTGTTCTGGTCAGTGTTAATTACGGCGGTTTGATTTTTTTACCCCGAATGAGCTTCTAGGGTGCATAAGACATCATAGAAAGCTCAGAGGTTGTTTTAAACCAGACTACCCCTCAAAGAATTATGCGTACTGATGGAGTAATTTACACAGAAAATTCATCATCAGATTTGACTTTTATATTTCATGTGCACTCAACCGAAGCTCGATCGTTTCCTCAATTAATAAAGAAAAAAAAACAATTTTCCGCCAGCGTGATTTGAACCTGAAAAGTCGCGATCAAGTATAACGCTCGAACCTATTAGGCCACGGACAAATCTTACACATAGAAGAAAAGAAGTCATATACAGACTTAACAGTTTTGGCGAAAAACACAAAATGCACCCCCACTTATTAGCCGATGTAAAAATGAATCCGTAATCATTAATTGACACGTCCACCAACAACAAGTCGATTCGATGTTACATCAGCGGTAACCAAGTTTGACTGCTGGGGACCTTAATCCAAGAAATTACGATTCCTCTTTGAGAATTAAAGGCTCACAATATCTCTATTTCTTGGATTAAATGTTCCGTACAACATACATCAAACTTATAGGCCAGTACAATATTATCGATACTGAAGGCAGAGCCGCGATCATTACAGCAGCAATGCTCTCACGGGAGGCGATCATGGGGTTTTCGGTTGTAATCGCTCGTTCGAGAATGGACCCTGCATACATGCATCGACTATATTATACAACATAGAAACCACAACTAATAAACTAAACAAAACCGCAATGAAAAACTTTACAAATGGCCCGGCTGTGCGAATTAGATATCCCGATACCCAGAATTTGTGTATTTTTCTTTTTGACAAGTGCCTGTCGGCAAGAGCTTAGTCTCGGGACAGTGCAATTTTTTTTAAAATAAAAAGCCCCAATTACATAAGCAAGATTTTTTTGGGGGGGGGGGGGAGATGAAGGGTGCGGCGGTGGGGGGGGGGGGTCCTTTCTTTGAATCTTTGAATATCGGATGACTAAACAAATACGTATAGAGTTGATATATAATGATATACACCCATGTAAGTAAATGAAAGTACTTCGACACTTTGATTTGAGATCTGTTTCGAGATCTTAGAAATGTTTTTGGTAACATCTACGTTCGAGTGAGAGAAAAATGAACTCACCCTTACTTTAAATTTGTGAATGATTGGATTCAGAAATGTGTTTGTAAAATACTATGATTTAAAACACAGAGAGTTGACATATATGGTATGTACTCGCTTATAAGACGGGTCCAACTGCAAACTTCATAGACATAGATCTGCCGTTGCCTAAATGCGCCGGCAGATCTGAGCGTAGGCAATTTGTTAGGAGTAATCAGTAGCACAAATAACATAGACACTGATCTGCCGGTGCATTATGCGATGCCAGATCAGGGTCATTTTAGGCGGAGGAATGGACTTCGACACTTTCCATACAGATCTGTTTTGAGATACGAAAACCTTTTTTTATAACATGCACGTTTGGAGCAAAGAAAATAAATCTGCCGTTGTTGAAACTTGCAAGTTTTGAAATCCAGCGTCACATAATCGATGCATTCCTTAATAGGATTCCGCTTGTAATGTTGTAGAGTGGCACCATTTTCATTCTCGAAAACAATATGACTGTCAAAATTCAATTTGGACTTTAAAAAAAATAATAAAAAAACAACTCAAGTCTTTTTTTTTATAATAAAGCAAGCGTGTTTGGCCTATGGGGAGCTGTCTCCTACTACTGATGAGTTTTAGTTTATTCTGTCAATGAGTGATGCTGCGGCGACTGAATGGGCACAGTTGGGTTGTGCAAAACATCAAGCTGGGCTGTGAAACTCCCTGAAAGGATGTTATAATTAGCAGCAGAAAATATGTATAACGGGTGATAGATAACCCTTGAGTAGAGTTTCTTCGGCGACAACTGAAAGGGCCCAGCGAGAACTGGGCTGACCAACGAAAGCTGCTGATGACAACAGTAACTGTGTGGACTTCACACAGTGGGTTACTTGAATACACAATATAGTGTTGACATTAGATTCTTGGTTGAAAAAAACGGAATGAAATGAAGTGAATGCCCAAAGAGAACAGAAGCGTAGCATCTGTTGTCCTCCAAGAAGGGAACAAAGTGGGAAGCCAGGAAGTCTGCAATGTTCAATGACATAATTAACACTAGTCTTAAATTCAATAACCAAATTATCAGGTTTCATGTAGAGTTAACACATATTGACAATGCAAGTTACTGCGTGTATATACTGTATAGATGAGTAGTGCCAGCTTAAGTGTGGAGATCTCTTTCTTTAAATAATTGGAGTATATTCTTGTTCATGCGTTTACTACATAATGGTGACAAGCTTTTTATCTGAATGTTTTTATGCCCATTGCACGTATTGCCAGTAGCGTACTAAGGTGGGGGGGGGGGGGGGAAGATGCGGTTGCCCCGGGCGCCAGAGATTTTGGGGCACCAAAACAGCTGATAAAAATTAGGGCCTCGTATTCTGACCCTTTGGGCCATCATCGTCGTCACGGGCGCCATTTACCCTTAGTACGCCACTGTATATTGCTGTACATTAGCTGTGCTCAAAAAACAAACTCGCCAACAACAATAAAACTGAGACGATTTCTGCAACGGAATCTTAGTCAAAAACTGAGATACATGTAATAGAAGAATAAGAATAGCCTATAACTGGTGACCTCTTGTTTATTACCTCCCAGTCCTGCTCTGACTTTAATTAAATCCGGACTTTAATTAAATTATATGAGAATTGCACACTTGATTTGACGTAGACATGTATATCCAAGAACTAATTATATCAAGGGATCTCGTTTGATGGAGTTAAACGTGTTGTGTTTGTAAATGATGATTGACCAGTTTATGAATAGATATATGAATTTAAAATTAATATGGGATATGATTGGGTACCTTTCGTTGACCCTGAGTGTCACCTCTCTATCCATCCACACCCCACCCACCTTCCCTCTCTTTCTTTAAAACGTGGAATTTGAGAATATCGATGTGTTGAAGTTAAGAGGTCGTAAGGACATGCGATAAATTTGCTGGTGAAATTTGGTTCCATACTTACGTGTTTTAGTACTTGTGCACCTAATATATATATATATATATATATATATATATATATATATATATATATATATATATATATATATATATATATATATATATATATAACTGTATTAGTTTAACTGTTTGCGTTATTTTGCATCTACACGTCTGCGATACTTGAATGTGTATCATTCTGAAGGTTCTAGCTCACATTTTCATTATGTGCTACAATTAAGTGTTCCGACTGAAATATATTTTAAATGGATTATTGAGTAACTGTATGAGTGATAGTATGGACGTTCTGATGATCGGAATTTGTGTTTCAAGATCTGTCTGAAACAGGGTTATATTTTGCAACCAAAGTTCTGGATACGGGTTACTTTTTTCTGTCTGGCACGGAGCAAAACTTAATAGAATGTCATTTCATCAGGTAAATTTAAGCCAGAAATGAAGGTGTTTAGAGGTTTGGGCTTTGTGGGGTTTAATGTCATTTTTCAGCACATGATACATGGCGGCCAGTATATTTGGTGGAGGAAAAACTCGCCAAGACCTCAGAAAGAACCACTGACCCACGAGAAGCTACTGGCCAGCTTTCTCACATACCCACGTTGACCAAACAGAGGTGAGATGTGTGAGTAATCTGTAAAGGCGAGCGCCTTAGACCACTCTCCACCTGGGGCCCCAGGTGTTTAGAGGATAGAAAGAGAAAACACTTATGGTTACAACATTAATTTTCCAATTAATATTCCTAGTTGTTCTTGTCGGCTTAGCTCATACCTTACTGATATAGGGCATTCAAAATCGAAGTACATGTCTATAATGGTGGCGTCACAACCTGTGTAAAATGGGGTAGGAGTCCAAAACTTCCAGCGGTCCCGGCTACCCCCCCCCCCCCCAACTATTTGTCAACAGTAGTCCCACACCCCCACCCTCACCCAGTGGAAAAACTGAAACTCTTCAGAACTAATTTATTTCACATATGCATAACTCTTTGTGACATAAGGCTTTCGCATCTGTAAAAGAGAATTTCACATTTTTTGCATTTTTTGAAAATAAGCCCTTTGTATACATATAATAAAAATCAAGATATCGTGGGTAAATGATATTATTTCTATTTATAACTTCCTCACTTGCCCTATTTAATTCATATTCGTGGATATAAATCTGTGCGCAGTATTGTTGAACGACGTGTATCAATGAGGCCTTATTCATGTGTCAGCATCGGATTTCACGAGCCATTGATGTTGTCATACTTATCCTTTTTCTGGGCCGCATCCAAACAAATGACTCTGCAGGTATCACGGTACCAATTGTTTTCCATAGACATTAATGTTAACATTTGGTGAAATAAATATACCTTCGTGGCTACTTAAGCATGCATGTCACACACTGTCATAGAGAGCAATGTTAGACTGTCAATTTGACAAGGGCAGAACCAGGTACTCTATTGCATTTAAGAGATATAACTCTGCTAGAACTAAACAGGGGTAAGAGTTATCTAGTCACAACATAGGCATTTTCTGGGATGGATATCACATATTTAAAAAATCATAACAAATACAAAATATGATCTAGATGTGAATTAACATAATCTCACATGTTGCCAAGAGACTCAACTTTTTTTAAGCCTGACAAAAACTGCAGCTCTTGCATAATGCACCAATTACAGCTAGTTTTGTTGTTTATTTCTGAATACAATGTTCCCTACACCTAAAGCTCCGCCCCCCAGGCTTGCGCAATCAGTACCGTTATACCTGCATCAAGACGCTCATCTATTTTGATGAGCTGATCGGGAGCACTTACCACGCTGGAAAACAATTAAGCAAAGTCAAATTGCCGGATAGGTACCTTCACTGGGCAAACTTAAAGTTGCAATTGAAAATTGAAAAGTTTTGTTGTTGTTGTTGTTGTTTTTGTTATTATTATTATTATTATTATTATTATTATTATTATTATTATTATTATTGTTTTATGTAAGAATAGCGATCATACATTTTTTCTGGCATCAACGTTCTACGGAACCTTCGGGTGTGCCAAAACCATCGCCTTTTGGAATCTGACTTCACCAAACCCCTCGGAATTTATCGAACGTCGACACCAGAAAAACCAATACAAACCATATATGATCCCTACAATGTATCATTAAACAAGTAAATATATCGAACTGTTAAATGATTAATTTGGCAAATATGCGAATGCAACGAAAATAATTTGAAAGACTTGATAGTGTGTGATGTTTAATTAGTTGTAATTAGAATAAGTTTTGGCCCATAATTAGTTTCTTGAGGTTTTGGTAAGAATGTGCACTGCGTAATAGTTGTCTATTGCCTTTACGCATTATGATCGAATCAGAGACAGACAACGTATAGATTTATATATTTAAAAGTACTAGTCCCATGAACAAGTTGGTTTGGAAACGTAAACGACACTCTCTAAAACAATTTATAGACCATGGTTTTGTTCAGATATATCATTTTAGAAGAAAAAAGAAACAATTAAAATTTCAGTGTATTTTACTTACGGGAGTAATCAAGCCCATCATCTGGTATGCAAGTTTTAAAATATTCCTATCTCAGGGAAGCATTTTTGAAACAAATTACTTTCTCTTAAAAAACGAAAATAAGAATAAAAATTAAAAAATCTTAAAAGCTTTACAGAGCAACATTAAAAATATAACCCTGATATTGCCTAGGATGACTTCAAATATATATGTTTAATTTATTTATTTAATCGTAGCCATCAAATACTAGTAAACACACCTGAAGCTTCGCATTTTGAAACACGTGACAAGTAGGAAAGGCAAAAGATTAAGCGTGTCTAAGTTGAACGCTGATACATGTTTTATTATCTCAACAGTATTTCATTTTTAATTGTGACCTCCATTTTTTTTTTTTTTTTATTTTTTTTTTGAGGTAATATTTTACATGCAAGGTGTTTCTATTTTATATTCTTTTATCCATATGTTAAAACAAAATAACATAATTATGAAATGATAAAAGAAGAAGAACGTGTATGACGAATAGTGTCCAAACAATTCTTGATTGAAGCACGAGTCACATTGCAGGTGATTACTTTTTTGTATGGCCGCCGTAGCCATCTTGAAAATTTATTTAATATCAACTACCTTGACGAACAAAGAGAAGACGTTTGAAAGCGTCGTTTTCATTAAATGATTTATTGCCACACTATCAGTCTAATTGTAATGCCACACTATCAGTTTAAATTTGATGTTGACACTATCAGTTTAAACTTGATGTTGACACTATCAGTTTAAACTTGATGTCCACACTGTCAGTCTAAACTTGATGTCCACACTATCAGTCTAAACTTGATGTCCACATTATCAGTCTAAACTTGATGTCCCCACTATCAGTCTAAACTTGATGTCCCCACTATCAGTCTAAACGTGATCTCCACACTATCAGTCTAAACTTGATGTCCACACTATCAGTCTAAACTTGATGTCCACACTATCAGTCTAATCTTGATGTCCCCACTATCAGTCTAAACTTGATGTCCACACTATCAGTCTAATCTTGATGTCCACACTATCAGTCTAAACTTGATGTCCCCACTATCAGTCTAAACTTGATGTCCACGCTATCAGTCTAAACGTGATGTCAACACTATCAGTCTAAACTTGATGTCCACACTATCAGTCTAAACTTGATCTCCACACTATCAGTCTAAACTTAATGTCCACACTATCAGTCTAATCTTGATGTCCACGCTATCAGTCTAAACATGATGTCCACACTATCAGTCTAAACGTGATGTCCACACTATCAGTCTAAACTTGATGTCCACACTATCAGTCTAAACGTGATGTCAACACTATCAGTCTAAGCTTGATGTCCACACTATCAGTCGAAACGTGATGTCTACACTATCAGTCTAAATTTGATGTCCACATTATCAGTCTAAACATGATGTCCACGCTATCAGTCTAAACGTGATGTCAACACTATCAGTCTAAACTTGATGTCCACATTATCACTTTAAAATTGATGTCCACACTATCAGTCTAAACTCGATGTCCACACCATCACTTTAAACTTGATGTCCATATCATCACTTTAAACTTGATGTCCACACTATCAGTCTAAACTTGATGTCCACACTATCAGTCTAAACGTTATGTCAACACTATCAGTCTAAACTTATTGCTACACTATCAGTCTAAACTTGATGTCCACACTATCATTCTAATCTTGATGTCCACACTATCAGTTTAAACTTGATGTCCACACTATCAGTTTAATCTTGATGTCCACACTATCAGTCTAATCTTGATGTCCACACTATCAGTTTAAACTTGATGTCAACACTATCAGTCTAATCTTGATGGCAACACTATCAGTCTAAACTTGATGTCCACGCTATCAGTCTAATCTTAATGTCCATGCTATCAGTCTAAACTTGATGTCCACACTATCAGTCTAATCTTGATGTCCACGCTATCAGCCTAAACTCGATGTCCACACTATCAGTCTAAACTTGATGTCCATACTATCAGTCTAAACTTGATGTCCACACTATCTATCAGTCTAAACGTTATCTCAACACTATCAGTCTAAACGTATTGCTACACTATCAGTCTAAACTTGATGTCCACACTATCAGTCTAGTCTTGATGTCCACACTATCAGTTTAATCTTGATGTCCACCCTATCAGTCTAATCTTGATGTCCACGCTATCAGTCTAAACTTGATGTCCACACTATCCGTCTAATCTTGATGTCCACGCTATCAGTCTAAACTTGATGTCAACACTATCAGTCTAAACTTGATGTCCACACTATCAGTCTAATCGTGATGTCCACACTATCAGTCTAAACTTGATGTCCACACTATCAGTCTAAACTTGATGTCCACACTATCAGTCTAAACTTGATCTCCACACTATCAGTCTAAATTTGATCTCCACACTATCAGTCTAAACGTGATGTCAACACTATCGGTCTAAACGTATTTCTACACTATCAGTCTAATCTTGATGTCCACACTATCAGTCTAATCTTGATGTCCACACTAGCAGTCTAATCTTGATGTCCACACTATCAGTTTAAACGTTATGTCCATACTATCAGTCTAATCTTGATGTCCACACTATCAGTCTAAACTTGATCTCCACACTATCAGTCTAATCTTGATGTCCACACTATCAGTCTAATCTTGATGTCCACACTGTCAGTCTAATCTTGATGTCCATACTATCAGTCTAAACTTGATCTCCACACTATCAGTCTAATCGTGATGTCCACACTATCAGTCTAAACGTTATGTCAACACTATCAGTCTAAACCTATTTCTACACTATCAGTCTAATCTTGATGTCCACACTATCAGTCTAATCTTGATGTCCACACTATCAGTCTAAACTTGATCTCCACACTATCTGTCTAAACTTGATCTCCACACTATCAGTCTAATCGTGATGTCCACACTATCAGTCTAAACGTTATGTCAACACTATCAGTCTAAACGTATTTCTACACAATCAGTCTAATCTTGATGTCCACACTATCAGTCTAATCTTGATGTCCACACTATCAGTCTAATCTTGATGTGCACACTATCAGTCTAATCTTGATGTCCCCACTATCAGTATAAACTTGATGTCCACACTATCAGTCTAAACTTAATGTCCACGCTATCAGTTTAAACTTGATTTCCACACTATCAGTTTAAACTTGATGTCCACACTATCAGTCTAATCTTGATGTCCACACTATCAGTTTAAACATGATCTCCACACTATCAGTTTAAACATGATCTCCACACTATCATTCTAATCTTGATGTCCACACTATCAGTCTAAACTTGATGTCCACACTATCAGTCTAAACTTTATGTCCACACTATCAGTCTAAACTTGATGTCCACACTATCAGTCTAATCTTGATGTCCCACTATCAGTCTAAACTTGATGTCCACACTATCAGTTTAAATTTGATGTCCACACTATCAGTCTAAACTTGATGTCCACACTATCAGTCTAATCTTGATGTCCCCACTATCAGTCTAAACTTAATGTCCACCCTATCAGTCTAAACTTGATGTCCACACTATCAGTCTAAACTTGATGTCCACACTATCAGTTTAAATTTGATGTCCACACTATCAGTCTAAACTTGATGTCCACACTATCAGTGTAAATTTGATCTCCACACTATCAGTCTAAACTTGATGTCCACACTATCAGTCTAAACTTGATGTCCACACTATCAGTCTAAACTTGATGTCCACACTATCAGTCTAAACTTGATGTCCACGCTATCAGTCTAATCGTGATGTCCACTGTAAGTCTAAACGTTATGTCAAAACTATCTGTCTAAACGTATTTCTACACTATCAGTCTAATCTTGATGTCCACACTATCAGTCTAATCTTGATGTCCACACTATCAGTCTAAACTTGATCTCCACACTATCAGTCTAAACTTGATCTCCACACTATCAGTCTAAACGTTATGTCAACACTATCAGTCTAAACGTATTTCTATACTATCAGTCTAATCTTGATGTCCACACTATCAGTCTAATCTTGATGTCCACGCTATCAGTCTAAACGTTATGTTCACACTATCAGTCTAAACTTGATGTCAAAAGCATCTTATGTTCTGCGACAATAAAAACAGAGTGAAATACATGTACAGGATACTCGATCATTCAAACGCTGATACCGTCTTTTCATTCTTACGTGTAGTAGGACACATCCAGAAAGATATCAACGTACACTGGTTACAGAAATTTCAGACTTTTTTGTGAGAAAAAGGTTGAGAGAATTTTCTTCGCCAAGAAATTATGCAGACATTATTTAGATATGGGTTTAAATACTATAATTTAAAACCTTGACTTTTGAAATACTTATCGGATAACATGCATATGAATCAGTTAGCTAACTTTTGGAATTCCACACAATAAGAGTGTCTATAATTGTGGAAGTTTAAAGATATATTCCGTATCGAAATTTTTAAATTTATTTATTAGTATGAAAAGTTTTTGTACTAATTATTCCGAATCTTAATTACTTAAACTAATAGTTCAGACCAATAGTTTGGCATTTCATTTATCGTATATTTGGTACAAGGATTTTTGCTTACATATACGGTATTGAAGTCTGAAAGTAAAATATGAAATCAAAGACATTTTATAAACTTCTAGCGTATGTTACATTTAGAAGAGATAATGTAATTGTAAGATACCATAGTCAAACAATTAGTAGCAAAACATGTTCCGCTTCGTTTAAAAACAACTAACCTATCAGGACCTCCGCGTATTTATAATGCCCCGAACTTTATAAATCAAGATCGTTGACAACACCATCTTTGAGGGTACGGTGCTTCAGCGATGGCAATTATCTGAGTTGTTCCAATCAGAACAGAAGTCATACCCTTACGTGACGAGAGGCTTGTACTAATAAATGACATAGTTTCTACATCCGGGATGGTGTCATTAATGGAACTGTTTACAAAATACGTATATAATTTATTTGATAAATACATGGACTGGTATGAATATATAATATTCATTCCACATCCTGGATTGTATCCTTGATTGAAGGCTTTCCACATTACAGGTGTAAAAATATGTAATAAGTTGATGTTTGTTATAGCATAGACTGGTACTTCAGGTTTCGGCCCTTATAATAACAACAAATAGAAAAAAAAACTACCCTTTGATAACTGGGAGTAAATATGTAGGAAGCAACTAATTGTAAATATTATTTTAAAGATAATCATCTTTCATAACTGCACTTTAAAATATGTATTTATTGAGAATGTCATCCACGTTTGGACCAGACTAATATAAATCCATTCTCGATGAAAGTTGTAAATTTGAAAACCCAGTAATTGTGATAAAATGATCTAGATGATCTGTTATACAAGACTGCGGTTTATATAAAAAAAAGGAAAAGCGACTTTGTATTTTAAGGATTGTACGCTTTCTTGCTTTTATCTTTGTTTTGCATGCTTTCTTGGGATACCTAAACTTACTCAGCACTATATAGTCAGGACTGTGCTAATGTGCCGTTAAATCCTATACACACATACTGAGAAAATCCGCCGTCTCACGCCACATAACTGGTCTATTTCTTGACACAGGTCTCCTGATAGTCTGTAATGGTATGGAGTGGTACCATTTTAATTGTCGAGAACAATTTGACTGTCGAAATATGAGGACGTATGCACTAAAATTGGCATGATTCTTGATATGGATTCCATACGGAAGGCTGTAAGATAACAGAAAAAGAAGAATAAGACGATGAAGAAAAAGAAGAGTAAGATGATGAAGAAAAAGAAGAGTAAGACGATGAAGAAAAGGAAGAGTAAGACGATGAAGAAAAGGAAGAGTAAGACGATGAAGAAAAAGAAGAGTAAGACGATGAAGAAAAGGAAGAGTAAGACGATGGAAAAAAAGGAAGAGTAAGACGATGAAGAAAAAGAAGAGTACGACGATGAAGAAAAGGAAGAGTAAGACGATGAAGTAAAGGAAGAGTAAGACGATGAAGTAAAGGAAGAGTAAGACGATGAAGAAAAGGAAGAGTAAGACGATGAAGTAAAGGAAGAGTAAGACGATGAAGAAAAGGAAGAGTAAGACGATGAAGAAAAGGAAGAGTAAGACGATGAAGTAAAGGAAGAGTAAGACGATGAAGTAAAGGAAGAGTAAGACGATGAAGAAAAGGAAGAGTAAGACGATGAAGAAAAGGAAGAAATAATGATCTTCAATTGATCACCTTGCGTTTATAACCTGAAAGTTGTGATCTGACTGTAAATACATTTCTGGGGCAAGATAGGAGAATTGCAATTCTGCATTGACATGTATAGGTTTACACAAAGGCTATTTTATATAGTCAACTAGTTTGATCTAGTTCAACGTATTGAACTGCGAATGATGAATGACCAGTATTGCAATAGATATATGAATTTTTAATTATTGTGTACATGATTGGGCACATTTTGTGGACACTTCGGGGTACTCTCTATCCAACACCAACCTCCATCCCTTCCGTTTGAAATGTGTAGTGCGGGGGTATCGATGTTAAAGCTAAAAGACCTGATGCTTTGGTATGTCTATTGAATAAGACCCGATCGATCTTGCGTGCATGTGTGTGTGAGAGAGAGAGAGAGAGAGAGAGAGAGAGAGAGAGAGAGAGAGAGAGAGAGAGAGAGAGAGAGAAAGAGAGGGGGCGGGGAGGGAGGGGGGCACGTGTGTATGCTAGTGAGCTCGCTACATTTCGGTAACAAATTTTCTGATACGTGAGTTTACTATATGACAAACATGATGTAAAGAATGAGCAACTGTAATCCACAAACTCCATCTAAGTCATAATGACCATGATTATTAAAAAAGTATATCACATGCTGCGAAGAACGCATGACGAGATAAGTTAACCATGTCAAATGACAGGTTCTATCCTTGTTGACCGATCTTAGATCGTAACACCACTTGCACTAACTAATACAACACATACAAGAATAATTAATAGTATTTTGATTTGTTAATGTACCTAGTTTGATTTTGTCTTGCTTTTTATCAGTCGACGGTATTTACAGGATTTCGGTTGAGAAAAATGAATCTTACATCTATTTTATAAAGACAACATGTGTAAAGAAGATGTGATTACCGCCTTTAAAATGTAGGATTCGTATGCATACATATTTGGTCTGATTAATATCGATCATAATAAACACTGTGTGCACACATTTATCAAATTCAAAAATATACGAGCAATCTTAGCAATGCAGACTTGTATGACAACGTTTTCATCCCAACATTTATCAGCATCGATATGTACTTGTACGACCTCACCGGCAGAAAAAAGGGGGTTAAACAGTTCGTTTCGAAATACCTGGAGAGAGCCAACATGGCAGGGCCCAATGCTAATTAAATGTTGGCTTATGCCTTGATTATCTGATTACAGATAGACAATTGCAAATATTGCTTTGTATAAACAGGAGTTAAATTGCATTTGATAACTTATCAATTGTATGTCCTCATTAGCCACGTTGAAAAGGTATTCAACCTTAACGACCTTGAGGTATTAATGGTGCCATTTATAAGCATCGTGTTCGTTGCATGATTTATTATCACACATGTCAGTCTAGACTTGATGTCCACAACATCTTTGTTCAGTACTAATAAAAACAGAGTGTAAACCATGTACCGTTTTTTCTTTCTTGTACAGTGGGACACATATATAAAGATATCCAGACGACACTGGTTAAAAAAGGGGTTAGTTTTGGAGGGAAATGGGTAGAATGAATTTTCTTCACCCGGAAATGACGCAGCTAATATTTAGATATCGACTTAATAATATGGTATAAAACCTTGATTTTTCACACACTTATAACATATAAAAGATTGAGTTAGCTTCTTCTTTCATTAACATATTGGAATTTCACACAATATAATTTCCTATAGCTGTTGAAGTATAAAGATATATTGCTGATTAAATATTTTCAATTTCTTTAATAGTACGTCAAGCTATTGAACTACTTATTCCGAATTCTAATTACTTGAAATTATATTATCGAGCACTACCTTGGCATTTATCTATCGCATATTTGATACGAATGTTTTTGTACACGTCTACGGTATTGAAGTCCATAAACTGAAAGCAAAACATAAACTCAAAAATATCTCTTAAGCTTCTAGAGGACACTATATTTAAAAGATTTAAAAGATGCCATAGTGAAACTATTAATAGCGAAACGTGTTCCACTTCTTTTAAGACAGATATCTTACACCCAATATTAACCAAGAAGTACTTCCGCGTACTTGTATTTATAATGTCTTTACCTTTCTAAATCATGATCGCTGAATAAAAATATATCTAAGGGTGTGGTGCTACAGTGATGGCAATTATTCGAGCTTTTTCAACTGGAACACAGATCTTGCCCTTACTTAATATCGATTCTGTATCCGACATGATGTGATTCATGTAAGGTTTGCTATGTTAACTATTTACAAATACGTACATACGTAATTTATTTCGTAATAAAATAGGCTCGTACTTTAATATTTAGCCTCTGTTCTATAAATTGAGAGCTAAAAATATAAAATACCTGTCAGAGATATACTTTACATGTCGAAAAAGACATATTTGCATAGTACCATCCCCGTCCTGTGTACTTAGTGCAAAACTTTATCACATGGAATAGTCCTACGTGTGATAACATATGTGAATTATTCCTTATGATTTTTATTATTATTATTATTATTATTATTATTATTATTATTATTATGCAAAGATATCATGGAAGTAGTTCCGCACCTAAATTGATTTTATTTAGAAGGCCATAAAAATACTGGGTGTTACATTAATTTATTGTAAACGCTGTATCAACATACATATGCATGTTTGCAAGTACATCTAAACCTAAGTACATGTACTTTACCTACATGCCTATCTATTTATGTACTCAAGTGAAGAGGCTTCTTCCGAAATACAACATTCATTCCACATTTAGTATGATATGTTTCTGATCCAAGGCTAGCTGCATTTCCGCTGTAAAAAATACGTAAATAAGACGATTTTTATAGCATAAACTGCTACATCAATTTTCGTCCCTTACACTAAAAATAAAGATAAAAAACAAATACCCTTAGATAATAGGGATCTTCTATGTAGGAAGCTACTTGTCATAAGTATTATGGAATCTACATAGAAGACTGTGAGCAGGGCCGTCGCAAGTTTGCGCTGCACGAAACGGCGCCTCAGGCGAGCATCGCCTTTGTCGTCCCACCACCACCACCACCACCACTACCACTACCACTCGGTAAAAAATACCGCAATCTCCGCGAAAAGGCGCCCCACCCCACCCCTGGGCCTAGCGCCCCTGGCAGTCGCCTGTATCGCCCCCCCCCCTCCTTAAGACCGCCCTGACTTTGAGATAATAAAGAAGAAGAAGAAGGGAAAAGATGGTCTACAATTGATCACCTCAGGTTTAGAACCTCAAGGTCGTGATTAGACTTGAATTAAAACCGGCGGCAAGATAGGAGAATTGCAATTCTGCGTTGACATGTATATCTCGGTACAAAGACTAATTCTTGATAGTCAGGTAGTTGCATCAAGTCCACAGTATTGCAAATGATGACAGACCAGAATGTCAATAGATATATGAATTTACAATTATTGTAGTACATGATTGGGTACATTTTGTGGACCCTTTGGGGCACAATTTGATCTAACCACAACCCCTTTCCTCGCTTTGAAATGTGGAATTCGGATATAGATGTTAAAGTTAAGGGGTTGTCAGGAGAGCTGCTTTGCGAAAAATTTCTGTCTGAAAATTGTTTCCATACTTACGTATTTACTTACTTTTTTATCTAGACTATATACTTACCTTATTAGTTGTACTATGCATAATTTTATATTACACCAACTGTTATACTTGAATATTCATTATTATTTGATTTTAAAGGGAAATTTTGGGCTAAGGTGTAATACGTACTCTGTTGATAAAGTTCATTGTATTTATTGTTTCTGTAATAGTTGAACACAATTGGCCCATCAGTGTGCGAGAAATTGGCTTTTAATTTCGTAATTTTTCCGACACAGAATGTTCGAGATTTTCTTCTAGAGGGCGCTGCATTTCTGACATGTAAGTGGCACTTCCGGTTATTGCTGTGTTAGTGCCGTCAAGCTTATTAAACGCGATTGTCGTGTGTGTGTGTGTGTGTGTGTGTGTGTGTGTGTGTGTGTGTGCGAGAGGTTGATTGATTGATTTATTGATTGATTGACTTCCCCCATATATTACAAATAGTACAAGCAATAGTATAAAGATAGTAGTATATAAGTAATAATATAAATACGGCAAACATGCAAAGTAACAGTAATTAATGGTGAAATATAACATATATTTACAAATGATCATACATAAATAAATGTACGTGGACATAGTTGTGACCTCAACGCATTTCAGTCACATATTATCAGTTACCTGAGTTTAAATAAGTGACAGAGATAATGAGAAGAACTGAAAAAAGCAAAATGAGAGAAACTATAAAATCGGTAAGAATAATCACAAATTATAAATATGTTGATATGTTAATAAGATTTGAATATGGTGGACCTAATGACTGCATAGATGGAAGGTACCATTGCATTGCTATATATACGTACATTTTGTGATTTTGTTTTTCCTGTCATTAATTTTTAAATTAATTTTCGCGTGCCTCCACCCTACCCCCATCACCCCAACTCCATATACAGCATTGTGAATACTGACATCACTCTACTGTTGTTATAACTTACAACACCAACACTACTCTATTTCTATCCCTATTTACATGTTAATTTCATATTCAAAGAGTGTAACTTGTTACAAATTTTGTCAATTATTTATTTGTGTAATTATCACCATACGGAATATTGTGCCTCTATCAGACAATATATTTGTAAATTGTTCTTTCAGTATGGGCCGGTGGCCTAAATTAAAATCAATCAATTACTAATTTAATTATGAAATCATTCAATAGATCTCGAATTAAATATCACTTACTTGATAGATATATTATGTTCCATATGGCAAAGGGTTGATTATATATATATATATATATATATATATATATATATATATATATATATATATATATATATATATATATATATATATATATATATATATATATATATATATATTGCAAGAAGAACTAAAAAGAAATAGGATAACGACATTTTAAGTTTTGGTTCAAGTTTTCTCCGTCCTAATATAGAAAGGAAACGTTTGAGCATAAGAATGAACGTTATACTATTGTCTTTTTCAGCTTTCAAACAAAAAAATGAACTGACATAGGAAGCAACGCTACATTGCAAATGTGATCAAAGCCGCCTTTTCTACCTCAGCAATCTGCTCATCAAAGTTTCGATGTAATACGTTTCTATCCTTGACTTTAGTGTTCAACAAAGTATTTGTGAATCGCATTTACCGCGGGTGATGGAAAGATACATTTAAATGCAAACACGCCCCACGCTTTTGTTAAGCCAAATGAATTATTTTCAATTGCATATTCATGGTCAGCATTGGGCAGCAGTGTTTAATAACTCCTTGAAGGATTCCCTCTTTAGCAAAATTTATACGGTTGGTGATACGAAGCATGTACAACACAAAAATCCTTAACTGTACAAATATAGAAAAGAGCTGTGTCGAAAAATATGAGAAGAAGAAAAAAAAAGACAAGACAACAATAACAATAATAATAAGAAGAAGAAAAAGAAGAAAAACAACAAACTGAATATAAGAGATAAGTGGTGCATAAGTTGGTATAGGTAACAACGCACTACCTAATTATTGATGTTTAGGAATAAAGATCTGCGATTACCTCAGAGAAGAATAGAGTTACTGTGTTTGCATGTCCCTTTAAAATATTGGAGTGCCTTAAAAAGGTCTGCTTGAATTTGATTTTGATATTTTATTGGTACCAAAGACTAGCGGCACTCAATGGGAAGCCTTTCCAGCATATAATTGTACCTAGATATTAAAAGAATCGAGCAAAAGATGCTCAAGCCTGGATATCATTAAACTTACCAAATGGATGTCTCAGAGAGAGAGAGAGAGAGAGAGAGAGAGAGAGAGAGAGAGTAAATGATTATGATGATACTCGAAACACTTTATCTTTTCCCTTAATATCCAGAACAAACCTAGGATACACCACGGAAGCCAAAATGTTGTTGACGTGTACTTTGTGTAGTAAACGACGTTATTTGAAATAAGTATTTCCACCACGCATAATCAAAACGCGTTTCACAGTATCTCATCGATTAAGATTAATTTTACCAGTCTAAAGCATCAATTTAATTTAATTTTTTTCTTTTTAAGTTGGAATTTATTTTCCTTTTGCTCAGTGTGTACCTATGATTCAACAAAATTATTTTAATGCGTTAGGTACGTTGCTATTTGATCCTGCCTGTTTAATAATGTCCCCAGTTTATCCGCCGTCTCCGGTGATTTGCCCGCTTTTACATCCTATCACTGTGCTGATATATTTTCTAGGTTAACTCGATTCCCTTTTCCAACTTAAGCTTAGCCAGTATAGTTTTTGATTGAGACTAGTGGTTTGGAGTTGGGTTTCTGGAATGAAAGCCGACGACACGTATTGTGATAGCAGTGGGACTATATAGTATAGTATTTTGTAAAACAATGACAATGTTTAAAAAGTTTTGTTCTTAAAATCAAAGTTTTCATTGTAAAGAAAAACATTACTCTTCCAGTTTCCGTCTGAACTTGTTATACCTGGTTTATTCCTATTTGGGACACAGTTTAACATTTCACAAGCATTCTTGAGCCGTAACCAAAATAACAATGTTCCAATTCATGCTCTTGTGTAATTTAGTTTTCACTAGGTTAACTTCTGCTGTTTCGATTGGAAGAAGAAGACAAAACTAAGCCCTCTATCACGCACCAAGCGTTTTAAGAAATCGTTACTTGTAAGACAAGTTCAAAGGTCGAATTCTACGTCAAAGGTACAAGTTTCTGTCAAAGTATAAACATTGATTAGACTGGTTGCGACAGCTGTTAATCGCCTATCTTGCGAGGACATCCATCCAATGTCGAAGGAAATAATTAGGTATAGATGGACGGCGATATTAGAGACCACATGTACAAACACATACAAGTTCACTTCATCAAAGGGGATGATGGTTGAGGTGGTTGGTGTAGTTGGTGAACAAATTTAAGCGCAACGCACATGAACTATTCATTAGATATATAATTCAAGATACATTCTAAAAACTTGAACCAAAATGAATCCTATATATTGACTCCATGTCCCCATCCAGACACTTTATCTGGTAGGAGTGGTAAAAGAAGAAAGGCAAATGCATGATGAGGTTACTGAGCTACAAGCACCAGAAAACAAAACTTAAGCAAAACTGTCCACGTATATACCCATATGCCACACAACACGGACAACGAAACCGACTGATACCTCACGTATAGAGGGCATATAAAAAAAACTACCTGGGGAAACTTTTAAAGACAGTGCACATGAGCAAAATTTTTACAACGGATGCTAAACAGATGCATGCATTAGAATACGCATAAATCTCAATGTTGATGCTAGTGAAACAGATTCTGGCATAAAACGTTTGTTATTATCCTAAATTCGTTTAGTATAAGCTGGCTCGGAAGGCTTTAAGGATGGATTACAGAGTTTTAGTATGTGAAACATCTGTTCCATTTCTGATCCAGCAACGCATATTCATGGGGCATTTTGCTCCCACTATGGAAAAAACACTTCAACCGGCAAGCCTTCTACAAGGCAGAACTTTTGTAACGGCCGAACCACTCCTGTATAGAAATATGGGGACATTTCTGAAAAATCATGGAAATGTGTTGCCGTTGTTTACCTTCAGCATCGACTTGACAGCTGACCCTGTAGAGTACCTGCTAAATGTATGGGTCACAAGTTTGAGTCTCCGTGTATTTGCCTGAGGGCACACATGCAATTACACACATATTCAAATAAAGTTCTTAATAGTTTATTTCCTCTTATATTCGTGACCAGCACGCTTGTAAATAGTACAAAAATAAAATATACAAGGTACAACTTTAGAAAGACAACGCAAAATGTAAAAATATTTACTCTTTGAACTTCAAGAAAGAGTGTGCTCTTGCTAATTAATCATACTACGAACTTTGAACTTATAATACAATTTCTAACGTCCATGTTAATTTGTAACAAAAAATGTCCGGGGACAAAGTGGGTTTAGTATTACTCACATGTCTCACTGACCTGAAAGCCAAATATGTATCCAGGTACTCTTAGTTGAAAGATTAGTAGCCATGATGTTCCCCTTTAAAAAGAATCAAAATATAGTTCACTAGTTATTAAGGAGACGTCTTTAGATTTACCTATTTCTAACGCTCATTCTATATTTGAATGCAGCATCGGTATGACAAGGTTTTGGTGCAAGGAAGCTCGCTACAGATTTGTTTAAAATTTGTTTTTTTTAAATCATTATATTCTATCTATTTCTTGTAATAGGTGACCTTATTGGGTGGTGGATTTGCATCACTTATATAAACATAAAAGACTTTGATGAATGGATTATCCCGTGGAATTTGGACGAAAATATGTTCATTATAAAGATAAAGTGTTAGAACTTTCTTATATTTTAGGCCGCCATATTGTACGGTACATATCAGAAGACAAGAAAAGAGTACATGTGAATAGATTCATTGTCTAATTGGGTGGTGGATTGGCATCATTTGTATGTATTTATATGGATTTACATTGAGGATACTCTATTTCAACTGTAAAAATAGAGTCATCATTCAGAATTTTCCTAAATTGTATTGATTGGACGTTACGTGTTAAACGCTTCAGTGTTAACTATACAGTTATTAGTCACAGTTGGAAAAGAGTTCTTAAAAACAAAGTGTTTTTGTTTGTCTTCAGTAAATTAAATAAATAGGCATCATATAAATGGTGTATCACCATTACGTTAACAAAACTGAAAGCCCTAGTGACGCGATAAAACTTGTAACATTATAATATGGAGGATAGTGTTGGAAAGGAAGTTATTTGATTTTTTACATTTTCTTTTCTTTTCTCATTGCAAGTAATGATGGCAAAGATAAATAGTGGAGCTGACTTATTTCTGTTTAACTGAACGACATTGATGCACGCGTACACCCTTCAAATTACGTGGCAATAGGACATATGATGGAAAATGCAAAGCGTGTATGACCAGAAGGTAAACAAGAAAACATGGACGTAGAGTCATACCATAAGCATCCATGCACGTAGAGTCAGCTGAAGAAAATAATATGAAGATGCATAAAGCTTTCACTCAAATCAATTATTCATCATCAAGCTTGCTTGCAATGTGTAAGAACTAGAACGATTATAACTATATATTGTGATTTTGATAATATCAGAATAATGAATACATACAATATCCTTTAAAGTCTTTCTAATCGCTTAAGCATCATTGATATAAAACAAACAATGCAGATGAACTTCACATGTATTGTGTAGCTATAATGTATGTGTATAATATCAACACAGAATGCTTCTGAATATATAAAATATTTAGGCAACATATAAATAAGATTCATGCATACATATATCACACTTATTAGGTACATACAAAATATAGCAATACATGCGTACATAGTACGTACATTTGTAAATACTGTCATAATTACATATAACCATATCTATTCTCCAGAAAAATTGAACTTCAAAATTCGATCTCTACTGAGCCATTTATTACAGTTGTTTAATATATGTACCAGTAAATGGTGTACAAAAAATAATTAGAATTGATGCTCAAGATCAATGTAATAGTAATGACTATTTTTTGCTTCATTCCCTCCATCAAAAGCTAAATTGCTGTGGCCATATCCCGGATACCATTTGTGCGCAGGAGTGAAGCCGGTCAGATGTTGTCCAATTGATGCCTCATGCCATGGATGGTCTTTATAGACGTATTTTGGACGCGGCAATTTCATCTGAAAGTAGATTAATGACAACGTCTGAGACTGGTAGACGACGAACAATTTTAAATTTTAATTTCGCCGCTAAATGCTATTTAAATATATATAAAGATATAAAATATATTTAAAATCAATAAGGGAATTTCTTTGTATGCATCGGTAGAGTAAGACAACGTAAAGTATTGCGTTAGTCTTTCTTGACATATACCAGTTAGGCAGTCTATATCGAACAACTGTGGGTTTTTCTTTTTTTACATACACAATTAATCTTACTTGCTTGATCTGGCGTTCGATACAGCTGTTTAATCCATATTTGCGTATCATACACCCAGATTGGAACTACATAGGGTGTCTTCCTTGACGTCCGCGCGTCGATATTTTAGACGCAGTGAATCGAACTTTTATAAATCCGAATTCGTTTTGAATTTCATTTATACAATAAAGCTAAAAATATCTTAAAAGTGTAAAAGAGAGGGTATATAATAAATAAAAAACCGCATTCGTGTTTTGTTCTCAGTCGGGGGAAAGAACTCGTTCCATTTGGCTTATGAATACATCTTGACTTGGCGGCCTCAACATATGCCTACGCCATATCAAAGTCTTTCTTCCCGCCAACTCAGAACAAATCACTTATTTTTTTATTTATTTTTTTTTTATTTTTTATTTTTTGTATGTATGGAATATATTTGAATACACTGTTGTTAGACTGATATGGAATATATTTGAATACACTGTTGTTAGACTGATATGGTATATATTTGAATACACTGTTGTTAGACTGATATGGAATATATGTGAATACACTGTTGTTAGACTAATATGGAATATATTTGAATACACTGTTGTTAGACTGATATGGAATATATTTGAATACACTGTTGTTAGACTGATATGGAATATATTTGAATACACTGTTGTTAGACTGATATGGAATATATTTGAATACACTGTTGTTAGACTGATATGGAATATAATTGAATACACTGTTGTTAGACTGATATGTAATATATTTGAATACACTGTTGTTAGACTGATATGTAATATATTTGAATACATTGTTGTTAGACTGATATGGAATATAATTGAATACACTGTTGTTAGACTGATATGGAATAAATAATCATTATCGCCTTCTAATAATCAAAGCATCCAAAATATTTGAAGCTACATGAATTGTTTTTTTTTTGTATTAGCATACCTTACTAAACTGAAGAATGTCTATTTAAATTTGAAAACAAAAGCAACATTATTAAAATAAATATAAATTAGCGCGTTCGATCGTATGTAAAATTTACACCAATCTAAAGTACTGTACAGTATATCTACAGAAAATGACGCAAAAGGAGTGGCAGATTCTAAAAAGGTCTATCACAGCTGACATATCCATTTACATATTTATCTTGTTTAGCATTATAACATTATATTTTACCAGCAACATATCAAAATATATCAAACGGACTGATGCAATTTCATACCGATCATACCATGTACAAAAATAGATTTACCTGAATTTCTGAGTTGTTATCATATGATGGGGCATCCATACTCTTGGCTTTATTTTTAGATCGTCGTTGTAAAGAGCATATTAAAGCCACCACGGCAAAAACGATAACAAACCCTGCCACAGCAGCCGCAACAGTAAATGGAACTATATCTGTAAAGAGAAAAATGTAATTTTCGATTTGGCTCTGTTTGGACAATATTGGCAAAAACTGCTCCTCATTATTATCATCATTATCATCATTTTATTATAATAATGGTTCATTTATTAATTTGTATGTGTTATAATGATAACCTGAGACCCATACATATATAATTAGTTTCTCGCCAATATTTATATTGTGTATCCTCTAATACGGCAGTTCCCAACCTCTAATCGCTATCCAAATCAGAGTCGCGGGGGGTGGGGGGGGGGGGGTCCTCAGAAGGGTCGCGAAGGGTCATCAGAAGATTTGTTTCTTTTTTTTTTTTTTTTCTTTTTTAATGCTGAAAGATTCCCTGAGGATCGGGAGGTCCTGTTGGTAGCCAACTGAGGGTCGTGGTATAAAAAAGGCTGGGAACCATTGCTCTAATACAACATGTTGCTTTCCTTAAAGAAAAGAAGCTAAAAGATTGATATACGACACGTATGTGTAAACCAACATTGAAAACACTCACAGATAGTGTGCTTTATCGTCAAAGATGGTATTTGCATAATTTTAGACTTTTTCAAACAAATGTAGATCATTCGCCAGCTCGGAATTAGAGATAAAAACAATGTTCTTAAGAGATTAAAGATGCGTTAACACCAAATTTGTCTGAAGATTTATAACTATCAATAGTTTAAACCCAGGATAGATAATTGATGAGTACAAATGGTTATGAGATGTAAACACAACTGTGCATTTGTTTGAAATTCTTGTAGGTATAAGTGTTTGTGTCTCTTGTGTTCGGGAAACACGTATATTGAATAAAATAACTATTCCCTACCATATCCATATGCAGAAAGAGAAAAAGAAACTATGGGTTATATACAGTTAAACAACATACAAAACATTTACATCATATTCCATATAACTGAACGAGTATGTTATTAGACAAATTAAAACGTAACATAAATCAATATCTAATACTTAAATATTAGGTTTAGTTAATAGTTTATGTTGTAAAATGGAAAAGTAATTTTAACATCTTATAATAGTTCTCTCTGAACTGCTCATCAAGCATCTCAAAGCCAAATCTGTACAATGTTTGATTACTGAACTGCTCATCAAGCATCTCAAAGCCAAATCATAACAATGTTTGATTATTGAACTGCTCATCAAGCATCTCAAAGCCAAATCATTACAATGTTTGATTACTGAACTGCTCATCAAGCATCTCAAAGCCAAATCATAACAATGTTTGATTACTGAACTGCTCATCAAGCATCTCAAAGCCAAATCATTACAATGTTTGATTACTGAACTGTTCATCAAGCATATCAAAGCCAAATCGTTACAATGTTTGATTACTGAACTGCTCATCAAGCATCTCAAAGCCAAAGCCAAATCATAACAATGTTTGATTACTGAACTGCTCATCAAGCATCTCAAAGCCAAATCGTTACAATGTTTGACTACTGAACTGCTCATCAAGCATCTCAAAGCCAAATCATTACAATGTTTGATTACTGAACTGCTCATCAAGCATCTCAAAGCCAAATCTGTACAATGTTTGATTACTGAACTGCTCATCAAGCATCTCAAAGCCAAATCATTACAATGTTTGATTACTGAACTGCTCATCAAGCATCTCAAAGCCAAATCATTACAATGTTTGATTACTGAACTGCTCATCAAGCATCTCAAAGCCAAATCATTACAATGTTTGATTACTGAACTGCTCATCAAGCATCTCAAAGCCAAATCTGCACAATGTTTGATTATTGAACTGCTCATCAAGCATCTCAAAGCCAAATCTGTACAATGTTTGATTATTGAACTGCTCATCAAGCATCTCAAAGCCAAATCTGTACACTGTTTGATTACTGAACTGCTCATCAAGCATCTCAAAGCCAAATCTGTACAATGTTTGATTACTGAACTGCTCATCAAGCATCTCAAAGCCAAATCTTTACAATGTTTGATTACTGAACTGCTCATCAAGCATCTCAAAGCCAAATCATTACAATGTTTGATTACTGAATTGCTCATCAAGCATATCAAAGCCAAATCGTTACAATGTTTGATTACTGAACTGCTCATCAAGCATCTCAAAGCCAAATCATTACAATGTTTGATTACTGAACTGCTCATCAAGCATCTCAAAGCCAAATCATTACAATGTTTGATTACTGAACTGCTCATAAAGCATCTCAAAGCCAAATCTTTACAATGTTTGATTACTGAACTGCTCATCAAGCATCTCAAAGCCAAATCGTTACAATGTTTGATTACTGAACTGCTCATCAAGCATCTCAAAGCCAAATCATAACAATGTTTGATTACTGAACTGCTCATCAAGCATCTCAAAGCCAAATCTGTACAATGTTTCATTATTGAACTGCTCATCAAGCATCTCAAAGCCAAATCATTACAATGTTTGATTACTGAACTGCTCATCAAGCATCTCAAAGCCAAATCATTACAATGTTTGATTACTGAACTGCTCATCAAGCATCTCAAAGCCAAATCATAACAATGTTTGATTACTGAACTGCTCATCAAGCATCTCAAAGCCAAATCATAACAATGTTTGATTACTGAACTGCTCATCAAGCATCTCAAAGCCAAATCTGCACAATGTTTGATTACTGAACTGCTCATAAAGCATCTCAAAGCCAAATCTGCACAATGTTTGATTATTGAACTGCTCATCAAGCATCTCAAAGCCAAATCATTACAATGTTTGATTACTGAACTGCTCATCAAGCATCTCAAAGCCAAATCTGCACAATGTTTGATTACTGAACTGCTCATCAAG
Source organism: Margaritifera margaritifera (assembly GCA_029931535.1). Classification (NCBI taxonomy): domain Eukaryota; kingdom Metazoa; phylum Mollusca; class Bivalvia; order Unionida; family Margaritiferidae; genus Margaritifera; species Margaritifera margaritifera. The sequence continues at coordinate 1,332,951 of JAQPZY010001312.1, read as the reverse complement.
CATCTCAAAACCAAATCTGTACAATGTTTGACTACTGAACTGCTCATCAAGCATCTCAAAGCCAAATCATTACAATGTTTGATTACTGAACTGCTCTTCAAGCATCTCAAAGCCAAATCATTACAATGTTTGATTACTGAACTGCTCATCAAGCATCTCAAAGCCAAATCATTACAATGTTTGATTACTGAACTGCTCATCAAGCATCTCAAAGCCAAATAGTTACAATGTTTGATTACTGAACTGCTCATCAAGCATCTCAAGGCCAAATCTGTACAATGTTTGATTACTGAACTGCTCATCAAGCATCTCAAAGCCAAATCGTTACAATGTTTGATTACTGAACTGCTCATCAAGCATCTCAAAGCCAAATCATAACAATGTTTGATTACTGAACTGCTCATCAAGCATCTCAAAGCCAAATCATTACAATGTTTGATTACTGAACTGCTTATCAAGCATCTCAAAGCCAAATCTTTACAATGTTTGATTACTGAACTGCTCATCAAGCATCTCAAAGCCAAATCTTTACAATGTTTGATTATTGAACTGCTCATCAAGCATCTCAAAGCCAAGGCCAAATCATAACAATGTTTGATTACTGAACTGCTCTTCAAGCATCTCAAAGCCAAATCATTACAATGTTTGATTACTGAACTGCTCATCAAGCATATCAAAGCCAAATCGTAACAATGTTTGATTACTGAACTGCTCATCAAGCATCTCAAAGCCAAGGCCAAATCATAACAATGTTTGATTACTGAACTGCTCTTCAAGCATCTCAAAGCCAAATCATTACAATGTTTGATTACTGAACTTCTCATCAAGCATCTCAAAGCCAAATCTGCACAATGTTTGATTACTGAACTGCTCATCAAGCATCTCAAAGCCAAATCTTTACAATGTTTGATTACTGAACTGCTCATCAAGCATCTCAAAGCCAAATCATAACAATGTTTGATTACTGAACTGCTCATCAAGCATCTCAAAGCCAAATCATAACAATGTTTGATTACTGAACTGCTCATCAAGCATCTCAAAGCCAAATCATAACAATGTTTGATTACTGAACTGCTCATCAAGCATCTCAAAGCCAAATCATAAGAATGTTTGATTACTGAACTGCTCATCAAGCATCTCAAAGCCAAATCATAACAATGTTTGATTATTTGACTGCTCATCAAGCATCTCAAAGCCAAATCATTACAATGTTTGATTACTGAACTGCTCATCAAGCATCTCAAAGCAAATCATTACAATGTTTGATTACTGAACTGCTCATCAAGCATCTCAAAACCAAATCTGTACAATGTTTGACTACTGAACTGCTCATCAAGCATCTCAAAGCCAAATAGTTACAATGTTTGATTACTGAACTGCTCATCAAGCATCTCAAAGCCAAATCATTACAATGTTTGATTACTGAACTGCTCATCAAGCATCTCAAAGCCAAATCATTACAATGTTTGATTACTGAACTGCTCATAAAGCATCTCAAAGCCAAATCTTTACAATGTTTGATTACTGAACTGCTCATCAAGCATCTCAAAGCCAAATCGTTACAATGTTTGATTACTGAACTGCTCATCAAGCATCTCAAAGCCAAATCATAACAATGTTTGATTACTGAACTGCTCATCAAGCATCTCAAAGCCAAATCTGTACAATGTTTCATTATTGAACTGCTCATCAAGCATCTCAAAGCCAAATCATTACAATGTTTGATTACTGAACTGCTCATCAAGCATCTCAAAGCCAAATCATTACAATGTTTGATTACTGAACTGCTCATCAAGCATCTCAAAGCCAAATCATAACAATGTTTGATTACTGAACTGCTCATCAAGCATCTCAAAGCCAAATCATAACAATGTTTGATTACTGAACTGCTCATCAAGCATCTCAAAGCCAAATCTGCACAATGTTTGATTACTGAACTGCTCATAAAGCATCTCAAAGCCAAATCTGCACAATGTTTGATTATTGAACTGCTCATCAAGCATCTCAAAGCCAAATCATTACAATGTTTGATTACTGAACTGCTCATCAAGCATCTCAAAGCCAAATCTGCACAATGTTTGATTACTGAACTGCTCATCAAGCATCTCAAAACCAAATCTGTACAATGTTTGACTACTGAACTGCTCATCAAGCATCTCAAAGCCAAATCATTACAATGTTTGATTACTGAACTGCTCTTCAAGCATCTCAAAGCCAAATCATTACAATGTTTGATTACTGAACTGCTCATCAAGCATCTCAAAGCCAAATCATTACAATGTTTGATTACTGAACTGCTCATCAAGCATCTCAAAGCCAAATAGTTACAATGTTTGATTACTGAACTGCTCATCAAGCATCTCAAGGCCAAATCTGTACAATGTTTGATTACTGAACTGCTCATCAAGCATCTCAAAGCCAAATCGTTACAATGTTTGATTACTGAACTGCTCATCAAGCATCTCAAAGCCAAATCATAACAATGTTTGATTACTGAACTGCTCATCAAGCATCTCAAAGCCAAATCATTACAATGTTTGATTACTGAACTGCTTATCAAGCATCTCAAAGCCAAATCTTTACAATGTTTGATTACTGAACTGCTCATCAAGCATCTCAAAGCCAAATCTTTACAATGTTTGATTATTGAACTGCTCATCAAGCATCTCAAAGCCAAGGCCAAATCATAACAATGTTTGATTACTGAACTGCTCTTCAAGCATCTCAAAGCCAAATCATTACAATGTTTGATTACTGAACTGCTCATCAAGCATATCAAAGCCAAATCGTAACAATGTTTGATTACTGAACTGCTCATCAAGCATCTCAAAGCCAAGGCCAAATCATAACAATGTTTGATTACTGAACTGCTCTTCAAGCATCTCAAAGCCAAATCATTACAATGTTTGATTACTGAACTTCTCATCAAGCATCTCAAAGCCAAATCTGCACAATGTTTGATTACTGAACTGCTCATCAAGCATCTCAAAGCCAAATCTTTACAATGTTTGATTACTGAACTGCTCATCAAGCATCTCAAAGCCAAATCATAACAATGTTTGATTACTGAACTGCTCATCAAGCATCTCAAAGCCAAATCATAACAATGTTTGATTACTGAACTGCTCATCAAGCATCTCAAAGCCAAATCATAACAATGTTTGATTACTGAACTGCTCATCAAGCATCTCAAAGCCAAATCATAAGAATGTTTGATTACTGAACTGCTCATCAAGCATCTCAAAGCCAAATCATAACAATGTTTGATTATTTGACTGCTCATCAAGCATCTCAAAGCCAAATCATTACAATGTTTGATTACTGAACTGCTCATCAAGCATCTCAAAGCAAATCATTACAATGTTTGATTACTGAACTGCTCATCAAGCATCTCAAAACCAAATCTGTACAATGTTTGACTACTGAACTGCTCATCAAGCATCTCAAAGCCAAATAGTTACAATGTTTGATTACTGAACTGCTCATCAAGCATCTCAAAGCCAAATCATTACAATGTTTGATTACTGAACTGCTCTTCAAGCATCTCAAAGCCAAATCATTACAATGATTTATTACTGAACTGCTCATCAAGCATCTCAAAGCCAAATCTGTACCATGTTTGATTACTGAACTGCTCATCAAGCATCTCAAAGCCAAATCTGTACAATGTTTGATTACTGAACTGCTCATCAAGCATCTCAAAGCCAAATCATAACAATGTTTGATTACTGAACTGCTCATCAAGCATCTCAAAGCCAAATCATTACAATGTTTGATTACTGAACTGCTCATCAAGCATCTCAAAGCCAAATCTGTACAATGTTTGATTACTGAACTGCTCATCAAGCATCTCAAAGCAAAATCTGTACAATGTTTGATTACTGAACTGCTCATCAAGCATCTCAAAGCCAAATCATAACAATGTTTGATTACTGAACTGCTCATCAAGCATCTCAAAGCCAAATCATAACAATGTTTGATTACTGAACTGCTCATCAAGCATCTCAAAGCCAAATCATAAGAATGTTTGATTACTGAACTGCTCATCAAGCATCTCAAAGCCAGATCATAACAGTGTTTGATTACTGAACTGCTCATCAAGCATCTCAAAGCCAAATCATAACAATGTTTGATTACTGAACTGCTCATCAAGCATCTCAAAGCCAAATCTGTACAATGTTTGATTACTGAACTGCTCTTCAAGCATCTCAAAGCCAAATCATAACAATGTTTGATTACTGAACTGCTCATCAAGCATCTCAAAGCCAAATCATAACAATGTTTGATTACTGAACTGCTCATCAAGCATCTCAAAGCCAAATCTGTACAATGTTTGATTACTGAACTGCTCATCAAGCATATCAAAGCCAAATCGTAACAATGTTTGATTACTGAACTGCTCATCAAGCATCTCAAAGCCAAGGCCAAATCTTTACAATGTTTGATTACTGAACTGCGCATCAAGCATATCTAAGCCAAATCGTTACAATGTTTGATTACTGAACTGCTCATCAAGCATCTCAAAGTCAGATCGTTACTGAGTACTAGCAAATCATATTATTTACAACTGGTATAGACTTTAACATTTTCAATTTTAATTTATATTTAAAATATGATTATTGGGTATGTATGTATGTATGTATGTTTCTTTTTCTTTTTTTTTTTTTGGGGGGGGGGTTGTTTTGTTGTTGGCAATGTAAGAGTACAATATTGCTATAGTATAATGCTCAGGAAATTACCTTATACCCTGAATAGTTATTTCGATGTCTTTTCCAACTTTTCTCGTATAGTAGTCTTTCAGCTGAAAGTATATTGGGAAACATGACGGCACCTTCTAAATCTTGTAATTTGAAAAAAAATCAAATTCACATAAGTATTCAATGATTTTCAAAAACTGACATAATTTCTACACATTGATTTACACGAAGCAAGACCTGTTTGCTTGATAGTCTTCTTCTGATCATACAGAAAATAACATTATGATATATTATGAAGAAAACCCACAGACTGATATATCTACTTACAGTTAACATGGGACAACTTTGTCATATATACGCTTTTCTCTTTATTAGAATGTAATACATTAAAACGTTATAAAAAAATAAATTTGTTTTAGCATGCCCCCTGTATATTCATTTCTCTTCCGCTATCTCACATTTTTCTTCTTCCTATCTATCTTGCCATTTTTATATCTTTCTTCTTTGCTTCATTTCGGTTATTCGTATCTACTTTCCTAATCCTTTATTACTATCGATAAAATATATATATATATATATATATATATATATATATATATATATATACATATATATATATATATATATATATTGATATTTAGGTCCTTGATTTATAGCACTGATGTATTCATAAAAATATATTTTAGAAAAGAGGTCACACATTACGTATGACTCTGTTAAGCAGCTATTGTAAATCTGACCAATGTTACTGTACAATTTGAACGATGTTTTTATTTTTCATCAGAATTAAAATGTACTTACAGCATCCCTGGCAATATCAGCGTATCGTGAATAGGTGTTGCTGTCTGAGAAATTGTCAGCAGAAGATACGTTGTAACTCAAACGCACAGTAACGGGGATTTTCTTCGTTCCACGTTCTTCTGTTGTTACGGTTGTGGATGGGGACGCTATTGATGTCGATGTGGTCGGAAAGGTTGTGTTTGAAGTTGTGGTAACGGATGCTGTCGCTGTTGTTGTGTTTGTGGTTGGGGCTGCAGTCCTTGGTGTTGTTGTAGGGACAGTTGTTGTTGTGGTTGTGGTGGGAGATATTGTGCTTGCGTTAAGGGCTGCTGTCGTTGTGGTTGTAGTAGAGACTGTTGTAGTTGTGGATGGGGCTGCAGTAGGTGTTGTTGTTATGGATGTGGTGGAGGATGTTGTCGCTGTTGTGGTAAGAGCTGCTGTCGTTGTGTTTGTGGTTGAGGTTAAAGTTATTTTGGTTGTAGTAGGGGCAGCTGCTGTTGTGGTTCTGGTGGTTGTTGTAGGGACTGTATTAGTTGTTGGTGGGGCTGTAGACTTTGTCGATGTAGTAGGAGTTGCTGTGGTTTTGGTTATGGCTGTGACTGCTGTCGTTGTTGTGATTGTGGTAGGAGCTACTGTTGTTGTATTTGTAGTTGGGGTTGCAGTAGTTGCTGTAGAAGAAAGAGCAACTGTTGTGTTTGGGGTTGCAGTCGTTGTGGTTGTAGTAGATGCAGTTGTTGCTGCTGTTGTAATGCGTGCTACTGTTGTCGTTGTTGTTGTGGTAGTGACTGGTGCCGTTGAATGTGTGCTTGAAGCCGCTTTCGTCGTGGTTGCGGATGCGGGTGCAGTCTTGGTGGTCGCTGTTGGGGCTGCTGTCGTTATGGTTGTGGTAGGAGCTGCTGTCGTTTTTGTGGCTGTTGTATGAGCTGCTGTTGTTGTGTTTGTGGATGGTGCTGTAGCCGTTGTGCTTGAAGTAGGGGCAGCTGTTATTTTGGTTGTGGTGGTGGCTGTTGACGTCGCTGTTGTTGTTGTTGTTGTAGGTGCTGCTGTCATTGTAGGTGTGCTTGTTGTAGGGGCTGCTGTTTTTGTGGTTGTGGCTTGGGCGGCAGACGTTGCGGTTGGGGTTGGGGTTGCAGTCGTTGTGGTTGTGGAAGGGGCGGCTGTTGTTGTGGTTGGAGTTGCAGTCGTTGTGACTGTGGTAGGAACTGCTGTAATTGTTGTTGTAATTGGGGTTGCAATCCTTGTGGTTGAGAAAGGGACTGCTGTCGTTGTGTTAGGGGCTATCGTCGTTGTTGCGGTTATTGTTGGAGATGCTGTCGTTGTGGCTATTGTAGGGGCTGCTGTCGTTGTGGTTGTGGTAAGAGAGGTTCTCGTTGTCGTTGCAGTCGTTGTGGTTGTGGAAGGGGCGGTTGTTGTTGTGGTAGGGGCAGCTGTCGTCGTGGTTGTGGTAGGAGCTGCTGTCGTTGCGGTTATGGGAGCTGTTGCCGTTGTTGTGATTGGGGTTAGAGCTGTCGTTGTTGTGGTTGTTTTGGGGGCTGCTAACGTTGTGGTTGTGGTAGTTGCAACTATTGTTGTGGTTTTGGTTGGGGCTGATGTGGTTGCAGTTGGAGCTGCTGTCGTTGTGACTGTGGTAGGAACTGCTGTAATTGTTGTTGTGATTGGGGTTGCAATCCTTGTGGTTGAGAAAGGGACTGCTGTCGTTGTGTTAGTGGCTGTCGTCGTTGTTGCGGTTATTGTTGGAGATGCTGTCGTTGTGGCTATTGTAGGGGCTGCTGTCGTTGTGGTTGTGGTAAGAGAGGTTCTCGTTGTCGTTGCAGTCGTTGTGGTTGTGGAAGGGGCGGTTGTTGTTGTGGTTGGAGTTGCAGTCGTTGTGACTGTGGTAGGAACTGCTGTAATTGTTGTTGTGATTGGGGTTGCAATCCTTGTGGTTGAGAAAGGGACTGCTGCCGTTGTGTTAGGGGCTGTCGTCGTTGTTGCGGTTATTGTTGGAGATGCTGTCGTTGTGGCTATTGTAGGGGCTGCTGTCGTTGTGGTTGTGGTAAGAGAGGGTCTCGTTGTCGTTGCAGTCGTTGTGGTTGTGGACGGGGCTGCCGTCGTTGTGGTTGTGCTAGTGGCTGATGTCATTGTTGTGCTTACTGTTAGAGTTAATGTCGTTGTGTTTGTTATCGGGGCTGCTGTCGTTGTTGTGTTGGTTGAAGCTGCTGTCGTTATGGTTGTGGTAGGGTGGGTTGTGGTTGTGTTTGCAGTCGTTGTGGTTGTGGACGGGGCTGCTGTCGTTGTGGTAGTGACATTGGCTGCTGTCGATGTTGTGTGTAGTGTTGGACCTACTGTCGTTGTGGTTGTCGTAGGAGCTGCTGTCGTTGTTGTGGTAGGGGCAGCTGTCGTCGTGGTTGTGGTAGGAGCTGCTGTCGTTGCGGTTATGAGAGCTGTTGCCGTTGTTGTGGTTGGGGTTAGAGCTGTCGTTGTTGTGGTTGTTTTTGGGGCTGCTAACGTTGTGGTTGTGGTAGTTGCAACTATTGTTGTGGTTTTGGTTGGGGCTGATGTGGTTGCAGTTGGAGCTGCTGTCGTTGTGGTTGTTGTACGGACTGTGGTCGTTGTGGTTGTGGTAGGGGCGGCTGTTGTTGTGGTTGTGGTGGGTACTGCTGTGGTTGTTGTAGGTGCTCTAGTTGTTGTCGTGGTAGTTGGTGACACATAACAGGTTTCACAGCATAGTGCGAGCGAGTTGGAGTCATACAAAGCACAAGATCCTGCATGACAACCAGAAACTTTGTCACCATACTCACAACCTGTGTGTAGAAAAGAATCCAATAATACAAAAAGATGTATCCAAGAAAGCTTGTGAAATCGCCGTTACATTTATAGAATATCTTTGTGAGTCAGCTTTAGGATCCACATATTCTTTAATAATAATACAGCTACCATGCTCAATTGAAGTTGAAAGTTGAAATCAACCAAATTTTCTCGAGTGTAGGAAGTGAAACACTGACTTTTTTCTCTCATAGTAATAATTAATCACGAAGATCAATCCAATCATCGAGATTGTAACTGTCCAAAAAGCATTGCTGTAAAATCACTTAAATGCAAATATGCACTCAGTGAAGCATGGAAAGTAGATAAAAACGACGTCGATATGAAAGAAATACAAATTAATCTCTCAAAGATAAATCCTCCAATGTTTTAATGTAACTACTTTGCAGCAGCGTCCAGGGAATGAAAACATTAACAATACCTACTGCAACGTTAAAAGAAGGTCACTGTGACTTTTGCATTTAGCCGATAGAAAATAATCTAAAGTTAGAATTGACTCATGATGTTAATTGATTGTTCATGATATACTTCCTAATACTGCATAAAATTTAAAGAAACCGACTGAACGAGAATTGGTAGCAGAGTACGAATCCTCAAGTTCCCGAAAGTTCATAAAATACAATGTTCATTACAGCAAGAAATAACAAAAATTGTAAGACGAAACTCGCTAAAAATTATGATGTTTCAGAAAAAGACCTACAAGGGACAAATTAGTTGTATGATGGCATGTAAAACCAGAGCTACTTTCATGGCTCTGCATGGCAAATCATAACGCTTTTCATTACATGTTCCCAATCAGTCGCTTCAGAAGCCACCACAGCGCCCCCCTCTGAACCTTGTCTCAGGGGTCGAAACCCAAAATAACGTATGACCTCCTCCTACAAATGATATGCACAATGTTTATAAAAATAAAACAAAAATCAAATCCTCACGATAATTAACATTTATAGTTTTTTTTTTCCTTTAACAATATCACGGAGACACCAGAGAAGTGACCCAAAATGCATAGCCGCCTCGCAAATGGCCATCACATGGACATCCTATGTAACAGGTCTGGTGAATTTTCACCCAATGGTTTAGGAGAAGCTGAGGTTACGGACAAAGTGACAAATGAACGGAGGGACAGACGGAACCAATCACAGTATGTAACATCTTGGGGATAATGAAAGTCGATTGAATTGGACAGTCATTGATTATTTCAAGAATTGTTATCCCAGTCAAACCAGATGTTGACATCAATGGCTTTTGTATGTTTAGCGAGAATGAAACCTATATTGGAAAACAAAACAAAAGTTACCTTATATTTGTACCTGGTTTTCACATTCATCGTTGTATTCACATCACAAACTTTTGCTCTGAACTTTGATAACGTTAGAATTCACTGTAATTCCAAAGAGAAAGCTTTCAAGATTTACATAAATAGGTGGAGTAGAAAGAGCTGAAAAAGTAACGCAGGTATCTTCAATAGCTGCTGAATGTTACTTCTGAAGGTTTTGTAAGGTTTAAAAGCTGTGTGTATTCAAGACCAAGTCTAGACTCGCCGAAGGAAACGAAAGAGAGTCACCTGGAATTGTTCCTCTTTGGGAGCGGCAAGTACCACAGCATACGGCCTCGTTGTTTTGGTTATAGCAACTTAACCTTCCGAGACCACTACATGATGGATCTTTGTCTCCGTATTCGCATCCTTAAGACAAAAACAAAACTCAGGTTAAATATGCAATTTTTTTTTACAGATTTTATAATTGCAGCAAGTGGCCATGAAAAGTTTCCAGATGATATCACATGTATCGTGATTGACACATTAATGTAAATCTTCACTGTAATCACGTGGTATATTTGCCTTGGATTCAGATACTTTATTACTTAGAAACATACTTGCTTGTCAAGTATTATACTCAAGGTAATAAACCAGGAAAGAATACAAAATATACGCTCAAAATATAAGCATCGATAATTGTTATCGCGAATGGTTTCAACATCACGATACTTATTAATTCTTATATCAGATTGTTTAACACACATTTATGTTCCAGAGAACACATAGCTTTCTTGAAAGTAGAATTCAGCTGTATTCCATTTATTATCATGGATGAAAATGCTTAATGACAATAAAAATGATACATTTTGTTACAAAAACAATATTATTACATATTACCGGTAGTAAAAATAAGTATATATATCATGAATTTCATTTGGATCACATGCTGGTGACACAGAATCTGAAGGGGTGATGTCTTTCAAATTCAAATTAAAATATTATTATTAGTCGCAAGGTCATTTTCACAACCTTTGTAAATGCCTGTAAGATGCGTGATAATATGAAGTGTGCTTAGATGCGAGTTAATTACTGGCTCGCCATGCTAGTGTGTTTGCTACACACGAATGCATATATCCACGACAATGTTCCATTCATTTTGGAGGGGAGAGGGTATGGGGATTGGTGCATTCAGGAAAGGCGACGGGTGCCGTAACCCCCAGATGCGGATTCCAATCTCTCTTTCTCTCTCTCCACACACACAAATTATTTTTACCGGGGATATTTGACTCGCCATCGTTTGCGTCGTTACGAAGTTATGTCACATTAACCACCTTGACATCAATGTAATAAATCCGGCTTTTGCGGTCAGATAAGGTAAAAAAATAATTTACAAAATGTTAAACGTTTAATTTATTACAACAGATTCGGTCATCCCAAACCTACCGTTCTCTCAATCGCTGATATTTTTTTCATGATCAGCCAATAAATGCAATTGAAACTGAGGTACATTCCCAAAGGGTGGTGAGGGTGCTGTGCTGAAGAGTGAATTTAATTTTCAAAGCTTTGATTTTTTTTATTCAGAAGCATATTTGGTATATAAAAAAGAAATTTGTCTTTTCCTGCATAAATACTGGATATATTTTATCTTGTCGTAAAAAAATGACATTGTAACTCGTGGCATCACCACTCGTTAACATATCATGTTTTCTTGGACCACACTCGTAGCTTTGCCTCTCGTTAACCTATGTTTTTTGGAACACACGATGAAATATATCCGGTATTATGTAGCAAAGAAAATATCCCCCCCCCCCCACCTCTCTCTCTCTCTCTCTCTCTCTCTCTCTCTCTCTCTCTCTCCATCTGGATTGTTGAGAGAGAGAGAGAGAGAGAGAGAGAGAGAGAGAGAGAGAGAGAGAGAGAGAGAGAGAGAGAGAGAGAGAGAGAAATGTAGATATGTATGTGTCGCCAGCAAATATGAATTTCCTGTAATAGATTTGAACACTGAACATAAGAATAAATATTTTAATTAGTGTTATAAATCACAACTTTCACCTTCCCATACTCACCAATGATGCCAGTATATGCATTCTGACACGACCAACAGCATGAATTTGCATAGTAATAGCAGTTAGAGGTGGAATTTGCAACCAATTGCGTGCATGTTTGTCCATCTACCACTATCCCTGGCTGGTTTCCGAATTGACAAGTTTCTGTGCAATAATAATAATAATAATAATAATAATAATAATAATAATAATAATAATAATAATAATAGATACAAGAGAAAGAGGATGATAGTAATAATTGAATCCAATCTTAGTAGCACATATCAATATCTATCTGTCACGTGTACACTTGAATATCTATCAGTTTGAAACACAAAAATGGCTACGTGCCCGGGGCGAAATGTTGATGGCCGCCTTATCTTTTTTGTACACAAAGTTGGAATGTACGTCTGGATAACCACCCCGTTTATTTTAGGCAAGCATTCCTCGCGCCGCAGATATAGCCATGACATTCAAAAATTGTTTTCAGAGGTCCCTACACAGCATATACTATTGCAGTGTCTGGCCTTTGAACAACGTGATGATGACATGACCTTCTCCTTACAAAGGTAAGACAAGAACTCCTTGCATGTCAGGTCCCTACACAGCATATACTGTAATAAACCTAGAATATGTACTTTTTGTATTTACGTCTCCGTTTATCGCTTTGTTATATTTTAGTGATTATTTGTTGATTATGGGAAGTCGGTGTGGGGAAGATATTCTCAAACCGATTAATTAGCAATTTCTAGGAGCAGACGTCATTATGTACAGTATTCACGAGACTTTATGATAACATGGATTGATTAGTTTCGCAAAATGGACCTTTACTAATTTCTTAACATAAGGAATTCTCGGGATATTATAAGTTTACTTATTTGAGATAGAAATAATTCTTTATATTAGATGTTTAGGTCTTGTTTCGTGGTGCCTGGCGTAAAATACCAATCTTCGACTGCAAGTGTGAAATTAGGGTCTCGCGACTGTTTGGTCATTAGTGATCAGAGAAATATTATTTGTAGTATTTGCGCGTTTAAGATACCTTAAGATGACAACGACTGTTGTCTTAAGATAATTATAAATATGGGAAACATGGACCTCAACACAGACTCACGCAGGAGTTGTTTCATTCGCTCGGTAGTGAGACCCCCTTACGTGTTACAATACTATAGCGGTATTTGACCTGTGAACGACGTTATAATCACACATCGCTCTCATTACGAAAGTTTCACTGGAATACACCATCTTAACGTTGTTCACCCAGGTATAAACTTTAGAACTAGTAATATTAATCCTAAGTTTTAGCTCAGTATACAACTAGTGTTACAAATATTTTACTTCCAGAAACTTCAGTACATCACATTAAGATGCTCAAGATGTCACCGTGGCCGCCAAACAAGTGATACATACGTCTCGACATTTACAGCGAGACAATAATTTTATCATGCATACTGCTAAAGTATATAACAACACATTTTCTTTTATCTGACACTGCCAACCTACCGTTTACAGAGGGAGCTTCGGTTGCTGCCATACACTCTCCGGCTACACACCACTGTAAGGTAAATAATATTTTATGAAAGAATTCGAGTGACATCAAATTACATGCACTTCACTCTTACAGTCATAAAACCTCTTTTATTATTTCAATTTTCAAAAAAAGAAACTTTTGAGTATAGTCTATTATTTTATATCAAAATGTGACAGTGACTAGCCTTTTAAACTGATAGAAGCATTGGACATTTAACTTTTTTCTGTATCTCTTAATTTATGGATTATTCGCCACAGAAAAATATTTTCCAAGATATAAAGTTGTTAAATGAATATATAGCCATCGGAAACCTATACTGTACTAAAGTTCAATAATGCACATACATACATACATACATACATACATACATACATACATACATACATACATACATACATACATACATACATACATACATACATACATACACACACACACACACATACATACATACATACATACATACATACATACATACATACATACATACATACATACATACATACATACATACATACATACATACATACATACATACATACATACATACATACATACATACATACATACATACATACATACATACGTCCCTAATACACACAGACATACATACAGAAAAATAGACCCTACCTTCCTATCACCACATGTTGTCCTTTCTGCAGCAATACTGAGGGCACAACTTGTACTTCCAGAAATCTTGCAGTAAAATGCTGCACACATGTTTGTGTAATTTCCAGCATAGATATTCTGTAATAATAATAATAATAATAATAATAACAACAACAACAGCAACAACAGTGACCTTAATACTAAAGAGGCCAAAACAGTACGAATCTTACTTTAAAGATCAAACAATTCCTCGTTGTAGGATAGTTTCCCTATCTGTTTTCCACATAAAACAGATCTTTTTTGTAGTAAAGTGAAGGTTTTTTTGTGTTTTTGTTTTTTTTTTTTTTTTTTTCCAAATGCTCGTACATTCCGTCATAATTCGCTTGCATATAGCGGCCACCTCCTCATCGTGTGCGAGCGACCGCTAGTTTTCGGTCCATTGGACCTTCGTGTAATGCGTATAGTAACCGGTGATTATCAGGGGAATGTCTATCTATATTTTAAATTTATCACCTTGACCATACAGACCACCTGTATATAAAGACCAATTTTGTGCGGTCCCCTGAGTGGTCGTTATAAACCGGTTTGACTAAATCGGAACACCTTGTGGATTTTCTACTAAAGCCCTTATCTGAAATATTTCGGTGGAGTGATACGAGGTAAAAAGGAGAAAATCGCCGGAAAATGATGGAGAACTTAGTCACACGCTGAAGCATGCAAGGCAAAATAAAGCATTATGATACCTGTATGGAATTATTTGCACAAATTCTGTTCAAGGAAGTTGTCTAGTGAGTTCTTTCTTGAAATAATAAACCTGCGTAATATTTGGTCCCAGAATAAGTCATCTTAATCGAGTGGCCGTAATGAACGTTATGATGGTGTGTGATATTCACATGACATCATTTGGTAAACATGTGTTCATGTATATGTAATGCAGGCTACTGTTGTATTTCTGAGGTGCTTTTCCATTCATTTACGGAAAGTCCTGAGAGTGTTCCGATTGTGGCTTAACTGTATACTTCCCAGTTTGCAAATAAGTATGTATAACCAGTCTAAATCTTGCTAAGAGTAAACTTGTTTAAATCGGCAAATGTGCATGCCGGCCATGGCTACATCATCTGTCTTCATACTTTGACGTGTACTAAGGTTGTTTGCTATCAATGGGTTTGAGTCTCTTTGCTAAATGTAGCGGACGTTTTGCTCTGGAATGTGGTCAATGAGTGGGATAACTTGATTGAATACTAATTTTTTTTTGTATTTTTTTTTTGTATGGCTGTTATGTAATGTTCATCGTTACTCCATATCTTGGTCAGTAGAGAATCATTGTCCAGATGAATTTCTTGTCAATATGCTAGCTCGTGCACATGGAATTTATCAACAATAATATTATACCCAGAGATACAATACCTTTCAAGTAAATGTAAATAATATTTTTATAAATTAGATGAAAAAAAATATCATAACTGTGTTTTAGCATTTGGAGTCTCGTTTAGATAATGTAGCTTGACGCTTCGCCAACTGTTTCACACCTCTGCAGGGAGCGCCATAATATTCACTGAACTTAGTACACAAAATTAATAAAATTTCATGTTACGGTGAGTGATTAACTTTTAACACAGTAGTAGTTCCAGTCAAGATGAATTCCCAAGATATTGCATAGAAGATATCCAAGATTGTTTTGATGGTTTGATACTGACATTAAACCCCGTTGTAGATGGTGATGATGATGATGATGATAATAATAATAATGACAATGGTGATGATGACGATGACTATAATAATGATTAGAATGATGAGTGCAGTTATGACAACGTCGATGATAACAATAACGCCGACAACGAAAAGGAGGATAAAACGGAAAATAATAATGTTAGTCATGATGGTGATAATGATTGCCCTACCACAACAACCACAAGTATGATAATATTGTTGGTTCTCAGTGTTCGTTTCAGTAATTGTGATGCTTGTCTTTCATCAAGATCAAAAATTTTACCTTTCATCGTCGTTTTTAATATTAAAGAATGATTGCTGTTAAGATTTTGTAGCTACCCACCCTGCATAAATTGGATTCAGGGCCCTCTGTGTACTGACATTGGGTGTCCGCTGAGTACACCTGACCAGGATGTTGCTGATCATAGGGAGAGAGAGCGGTAGAGTTGTATCCCAGACTCAAGGTCGTCATGCAATTAGTGCTGAAAAAGACGTAGATAGAAAATGTTATGCAAGGTTTTCTTTTTGAAATCGTTATAAAGCTACCTGAAGAATTTCCCTCCTTTGCTAAGTCGATTTTGATACGATCGAAATAATACAGCAAGTTTCATAAACTAAATGTGATATAACAAAAAAGTGTGAAAATTAAAAAATAAATAAAACAAAAACTGATGAAACAGTTATCGTGGTCTGGAAAAAAAAAAGGATTTGAAAAAGAAACCTTTTAAACTTGTTTTTGTTACCTGAATGCTACGTAATGTCTCAGCTCTCGTGTTCATGTCGCTGTTATACTTTACATGTGAAACATAAAGTATATGACAAGGGCTTAAATGATACTACCGCTACTACTACTACTATTGCTACTACTTTGCTGATGCTGCTGCTAATAATAATAATAATAATAATAATTATAATAATGTGCAAATTGTATTATATCGCACTATATATGCTCAGACCTTTATTACAACCTAAAAATAATATTTATATTGTTATTTTAGGATTTTAAAGTTTATCTTCACAGACTATTTATAATAAGGTAAAATACGTATTTAGGTACAGTTATCATCATCAATAATAATAATAATAATAATAATAATAATAATAATAATAATAATAATAATAATAATATAATAATAAGTTTTGGAGGTATAGATTGCTGGATTTACTTCAATCTGAAGGAGGAAAAAATCAGCTAGAACATTGTGCATCGGCAACGGATTTACGTACATCCCATCATCAATAATAATAACATTTTATAATAATAATAATAATAATAATAATAATAATAATAATAATAATATAATTTTAGAGATAACAATCTCAGGTTTTAGTTCAATCTGACGGAAAAAATTATCGGTAGAATATTGTGCATAGGCACGAGAGGATATATATGAGACAACTATTTTAGTTTTTTGCCCAATAAAATTTTAGACTCATGAAATTTAAAATAAAAGACAAAGTTGATGGGGGGGGGGGGAGAGATCACCTGTTGAGTGTATTGATGTATGCCTGGAAGTAGGATATGGAGCAGGGAGAGAACTTCCAGAGGTTTTTGTTGTACTGGAATCCAGACGTTCCTAAATTCGACAGTGTTACCGAGGCTGCCATTATGTACGCCAAGGTGGGAGAACATGAATTTCCCGTCCCATCATGCATGGCTCCGAGACTGAATACAATTGGTATCGACATTGTTTAAATGAAAGACTATTTAAATTGTTGGAAATAGATACTAAATAATATTATCTACTGTTATATGGGTTCAAACAAAAACATTAGTAATTTGACAAAGATGAGGGCAAAAGTAGATAATAATATTAACATACGTCATCTAAGTGGTATACACTGTATCACTATATACATGAAATATGTGTACCTAGATGATCATAACTTTATTAAATCACCTCACCAGCCATATCAAACAATGATATTGAAACATTATGATCACATATTGTATGTCAAATGTTAGATTATTTAGCAATCACATCCATTGAGTTTTATCTCAAAGTGAAACATTGTAATAAAGAAATTTCAATTTCATTTATTTACGGATATAAATTCGGTCAGCAGTAAAACACAATGTTCAGTCAGTGATCTGACTTCAGAACAGTAGATCTTTTAAAGATCTGCTTGCCTGTCTCTGGGCAAGTCAGTTTATTCTCATGGCCTGGGTACTAAGTACTTTTTCGTGTGCTGGAGTGCCGTTAAATACCAATTAAACAATCAGTCAATCGAAACATGAAATGATAAGTAGGAAAGCTAAAATGAGAATATTTACCTATGCCCCAATTCATGTGCAGCTATAGTCATCATTTTGGCATCAAAGTGATCTTCTACTATGGACTGACTAGATGCTGTACAGGTTGCACTCAGATATGCCAGACCTGACATTGTAGGTAAATAAGTAAGTGAGCAAGTAAGTAAGGAGGTAGATAGGTCAGAATCTATGTATGTAAGCACGTATATAGGTAGTTGTGAAGGTACATACAAAAATGTATAAGCAAATGTTTTCATGTATGTTAAACTTTCATGTAAATTGATACGTACATACCAGTGTATGTATGCATATGTACATACCAATGTATGTATGTTTTGTTACTTGTATGCATATACGTACGTTCATACCAATATATATATATATATATATATATATATATATATATATATATTATAATGCATGCACGTACGTACATACAAACCATTATGTATCTATGTATATGTATCTGTATGTATGTATTTATGTATGTATGTCTATACTGATCGATGCATTAAGATCCATCCATTAATTTGGTTTGCCTGTTTTATTGTCCGTCTGTCTTTTAAATCTGACATCTTCTTTCTGGCTAGCACCACATCTCTTTCTGTAGATAATGTTCTACACATTTACAGTAACTTAAGATGAAATATTTTAAGAACTCGATCTCTTGTATATAACATCGTCAGTCCCTATGCTGTGATAATAACATTTGACATTTGTTACAAATAAAAAGACACAAAATGCTGAACATACCAGCCACAGCATTACTTCCATCATTGCCCAGCAAATCGTACCTGAAATAAAAATAATAATAATAATAATAATAATAATAATAATAATAATAATAACAATAATAATAACAATAATAATAATAATAAATAAATAAGGAGTATTTAAAAACAGATTTTATAATAGCATACGCATTAATTTGTTTTGGATTTTGGACCTTTTTTACCTTTATCTTTGATTTTTTTACCTTTTGAAGAATTTTATCTTGTATTTTATAGAAGCATATGTTTAATTTTGTTCCGAATCTACCTTAACATTCTGTACTTTTATGTTTACCTATACCATTTTTAATACTTGGCTTTTATTCGCTACTATAAAAACTGAATTGTGCTTATGTGCCATTAAACCATATACATATATATAATTATTTAGTACACTGATGTGTGCAAAATAGCATCGCATGAATTGCGATCCAAATATACCGCAGTATGTGTAATGTTGATTGTCACACTGTATCTTGGTCAGTCGATGATTAATACAGTATATAATACAGTATGTGTAATGTTGATTGTTACACTATATCGTAGTCAGTCGATGAATAATACAGTATGTAATACAGCATGTGTAATGTTGATTGTTATACTATATCTTAGTCAGTCGATGATTAATACAGTATATAATACAGTATGCGTAATGTTGATTGTTACACTATATCGTAGTCAGTCGATGATTAATACAGTATGTAATACAGCATGTGTAATGTTGATTGTTACACTATATCGTAGTCAGTCGATGAGTAATACAGTATATAATACAGCATGCGAAATGTTGATTGTTACACTGTATCTTGGTCAGTCGATGATTAGTACAGTATATAGTACAGCATGTATAATGTTGATTGTTACACTATATCTTGGTCAGTCGATGATTAGTACAGTATATAATACAGTATGTGTAATGTTAATTGTTACACTATATCGTAGTCAGTCGATGAGTAATACAGTATATAATACAGTATGCGTAATGTTGATTGTTACATTACATTTTGGTCAGTCGATGATTAACACAGTATATAATACAGCATGCGTAATGTTGATTGTTACACTACATTTTGGTCAGTCGATGATTAATACAGTATATAATACAGCATGCGTAATGTTGATTGTTACACTACATTTTGGTCAGTCGATGAGTAAGTAATACAGTATATAATACAGCTTGTGTAATGTTGATTGTTACACTATATCTTAGTCGATGATTAATACAGTATATAATACAATATATGTAATGTTGATTGTTACACTATATCTTGGTCAGTCTATAATTAGTACAGTATATAATACAGTATGGGTAATGTTGATTGTTACACTATATCGTAGTCAGTCGATGAGTAATACAGTATATAATACAGTATGTGCAATGTTGATTGTTACACTATATCTTAGTCAGTCGATAATTAGTACAGTATATAATACAGTATGCGTAATGTTGATTGTTACACTATATCTTAGTCAGTCGATGATTAATACAGTATATAATACAGTATGCGTAATGTTGATTGTTACACTATATCTTAGTCAGTCGATAATTAGTACAGTATATAATACAGTATGGGCAATGTTGATTGTTACACTATATCGTAGTCAGTCGATGATTAATACAGTATATAATACAGTATGCGTAATGTTGATTGTTACACTATATCTTAGTCAGTCGATGATTAATACAGTATATAATACAGTATGCGTAATGTTGATTGTTACACTATATCTTAGTCAGTCGATGATTAATACAGTATATAATACAGTATGCGTAATGTTGATTGTTACACTATATCTTAGTCAGTCGATGATTAATACAGTATATAATACAGTATGCGTAATGTTGATTGTTACACTATATCGTAGTCAGTCGATGATTAAAACAGTATATAATACAGCATGTGTAATGTTGATTGTTATACTATATCTTAGTCAGTCGATGATTAATACAGTATATAATACAATAGGCAACCGTCAAAGTAAGATTTATATGTCATTCGTTGACACAAATGAAGAAAAAAATTAAATGCAGAATGCTGAAAAATATAATTAGCAGGAATATAATTCTGCAAACAAAAAAGGTATTTATCAGAAAAAAGGAAACAAAACATAGCAAAACAGGGAAATAATAAAAGCTCAGTGTCCAATTAACATTGACAATTAAATATTTCCCTATTCTACACAAATTAGATTTATATTAGAAGCGGAGATTCCAAGAAAATGAGGCTGAGATTGTACAAATGATTATAACTAAGCTTTTATTTCTTTATCTATCAAACAAGTGTTTTTTGGTGTTTTTCTTCTCTTCGACATAAATTTGAGAAATTCATCTAATTTGAAGAAATTTTCAAGTATAACCACGAAAATAAATAAGAATGTTTTAGAGACATTCGTTGATACAAGGCATTTAATTTTGATCTCTTTTGACTGCATTATTAAGTTCTATTCACGATGTGTCATGTTATAAAGCATGTACATGACATGATGCCACAAATTCATCTCGCCTGAGTGCGTACCTCACGACGCTATATCAGCACGCTTTTTTACGGATAGCTACTCTTCATTTTGGAAGACAGTTTTAACATACTCAGATATCAAATTACTCTAAAGTGACGTCAGTGACATAGGTAAACAAAGTTACTGCCTGCACAGACCGTATGACATCGGGGTCATCTTTCTTTTGAGTTGCCATACCAGTCAATTTTGCGTTGAGGTTTGGCGAAAAACGATGAAAAGTTAACAATAACAGTATTATAGTTGCAGACTAAAGGCTATACAATTTATATATTTTCCGTTATTTGTTGCGAATCCCTTGAAAAATGAGGTAAAAACAACAACATGCGTTTCTGCAAGAAATCGGCAGAGATCAGCTCGTGATGGCAGCGGCGTTTCGACCGAAGCGAGAGCGCCACATGGAGAGCAGGGATCAACTTTCCTAGGCACCAGAAGAACTGGAAAAGTCCTGTCACACTATACATAAATCTAGCGTTTAATTACAAATTTACCAACAATGACGGGAAGTAACTCACTTGTAAAAGATAATAAATGTAAGCACTGTCTTAAATTAGAAAATCTCTCTCTTTCGCTCTCTCTCTCTCTCTCTCTCTCTCTCTCTCCCACTCTCTCTCTGTCTCTGTCTCTCTCTCTCTCTCTCTCTCTCTCTCTTAATATTTAAAATGAATATTTATAAGCCCCAAAAGTCACAAATATTAAACAACAAAACAGAAAGCTTCTGCTTTCAAATACATTATGAATACAGACCATACGTGAGGTTTGGAAAATGGAAATGGAAAAGTCATACGTGTTAAACACGAGAGTACATCCAGTTAACAGAAGTTTCATTAAATAGAATAGCAATTGAAGGGAAACCATAAATATTGGCGCAAGCCTACATAATCTTTTGAGTCACTGTCCAACCTTGCAAGCGCGCGATATCTTTCAGTCAGACTAAACAAAATAGCATTGCATAGATAATTAGGATATCTCCAAAGAAGCGTATTCAGAGAGAAAGTAATACGGGAATACATAAAAATAAAAAATAGTTTAAAATAAATAATTACAACATGTCTTTGTAAAACGAATTTACATTGGTTAAAATCGCAGCAGTTGACGCAGAATTCTGGAGGTTATAAGTTCATATGACAGGAAAGGAACTGCTTACACTGCAAGTTTCTACATTTAACTACATAGCCATGTAACACTCACATATGTTAACAGTTAACGACTCTATCATGCACAGTTATATTCGCGGTAAAGTTCATGTATACTGCTGGTTTCAAGATCTTCAAACGGACGTATTAGTGTAAACCTGCGCGGTTTCTAGATTCCCGTGATGACGTATATACTTATGTAGTCATGCGCTCATCTTGTGTGCTTTGGCGAAATTTGTAAACAATGGTTACAATATAGTTCTGCAGTCTATTATATATTTCTTAACACCGTTATTATTTTAATAGAAATTTTTAATTATAAGAATTGAACTACATATTTTATAGGATTCATGAACCTTGAGAATTGATAATACACTGCGCTACGGCCGTTAATGGAGCGTCTAATCGATTTCCAATATTCCAATATATATATATATATATATATATATATATATATATATATATATATATATATATATATATATATATATATATATATATATATATACGAAATCAAGTATCATCAATGTCAATTACAACTCCTAAGTAATATTTTCGCCGTTAGGTGTAGTGTATGTCATAGTTTATGCCACCCTTCCCGCTCTTGGTTTCCTTCTTCACGTGTGCAGAATCAGGCAATTCCTTTGTTGAAAAAAATTAAATGGGCTTAAACGAAGCCAGTGCCCCAAGCTTCAGGCAAGAAGAAAAAAACTTCTGTAGCATTTCAAGTTTCTGCGACATATTGATTGTCAGACTTTTACACATTTTTCTGGCATATTTTATGCTCTAAATTTGTATGAGTCAACTTGATTTTAAAACTATAATAGAGAGGTTTGCAGATTTAAATATAAGAACAAATAATTCTTCACACGTGTAGTGTAGATTTTTTTCTTTATTTTTATTACAACCTTTCAACAGAAAATGCTTCAACATTTTTTAAAAAAAGCTTATTACTTTCTGAGCCATCAGAATGTTTTACGAAAAGCTCATTGCCTGAATTTACTTTAAGCTAAATAAAAACCATGTGCCAGTCAAATCAGATCTAGAACATTAAAAATATCGCTCAACGAATGTCACTGCTCTACATAAATTGGAACATCTGATTGCAAACTTTATTTCGAGTGACAGAGAAGTTTTAATTGACATGTAGGTGATGGAGATCGTACACTGTTCCAATAATACTTACGCTGTAAACAACATGGCATGGTCATGTCTCGGCAGACTAAGTCTACTTTGTACCCAGGTTTCAAAGTCATTCAAGGCGGCTGCAGCGTTAACTTGATACCCAGAACCCGAAGAGACCTTCTTGTTTTCCGTCCACAACGCGTCTGATGGGGTCTACGTATTTGAAATGGAAGTATAAAATAAAATATACTATTAACTGAGCACAGTAAAATGTCCCAATATAAAGAAAGACTGTTAATGTATAGAATAAGAAGTAAAATTAAAATCAAATACAGTACAAAGAGAATACCATCTAGTTTTGATTGTCTTCGTGGACAGAACCTAAAGACAAAGGAGCATATTGCGCTGAGATTAATAGAATCCGTCACATGCACTGGTATGGGATAGAGACATCCCACCCCACTGGTCAGATTTTGAAGGCAGGAATGAGGTTTTCTCCAGTTTCTTCCAACGAATTCCTATCCCACTGTTGGCATTTCCATATCTCACACCATCGTATATGATGATTTTTTTAAAATCTCATTTCTAACGTGGAATGACTGGTGGAAAACAGAAGGTAGCCAATCATCGTTATGGACAGAAAAACAGAGTAGTTTATGAAAGCTTTTACGTCATAAGAAAGGGTATAAAATGTTCAGTTGACGAACAACGAATTTGTTGTCATCAAAGATTATTGTTAATGAGCCGACGAAATTTGCCTTTTCAATATTAAAACAGATACAAAATTGCAGACGTTCATGACGTCATAAGCATAATTACATCATATATAGCGTCACCGAGTATACATATCGGACAGATATATCCAAGATAACTTTTTCACATGGACAAACTGTATCACACATATTTAGGACTGAGAGACAAAGTACTGTGTCGAGTTCCTTTGTCTTGATTTCCTTATTTGCTCTATCCTAAAAGCCACTGTGCAGAATGTTTTGCCTTTTGGTTGGCATAGTAATTTGCCTACAGCTGACTGAATTTGAAGCAATGTACGCAGTTACGGACTGTGTATATAAGCCTCAAAACGATACACGTCATCGTGTTTCACCATTCCTTGCATTAATTTGTTTTGCGAACCAAATGATTTTCATCCAAGACCACCAATATACTGGGTCTATACATTACTTCGTTTTTTTTTACTGTCAGAGACGGGTGTATGGGTAGATGAATTCATTGATTGATGGAAGGATAGTATACAGACACACTGGCTGACAGACATAAGAAACATATACAGCGAGATACACATACTTCAGCAATGTAGAGTCCAGCAAAGAGAACCGTCATGGTGAAACCCGATCCAGTGACGCTCTTGTAACGAAGATCAATCTGAAATAGTTAATTCAAAAGTGACTTTATAATACGCTATGCTTATTGTGTTAAAAATGTAATTAACTTGTGTGAGACGACAAAGTAATTGTAACGAATTTGTTTATATATATATATATATATATATATATATATATATATATATATATATATATATATATATATATATATATATATATCCAAAGATTTTAAAGTGACATTGCTATTTCCTAGAAAACCCCTAGTTTCAATAATGGACTTTATATCAGATGCACACGTCAACCTAATTCTGTCAAGATTAGATTATGCAGAGTGAGTCTTTTGCTCAGACAAAACCTGTGAAGCAACATTTTGTTTCCACAAGAAAACCATAAATTGAGACATGACCTGATTGCACATCACTAATACTCAAAATTCATTTGTATTGATGATGTATCAATCTTTTGTAAATGTTTTGGTTCCTTTCAACCACGGATTGACACATCTGGATAGCAACTTATGTGACTCTCAGAACAATAAGGTCCGAGAAATGACTTTAAACAAACCTTAAGCAGAAGAGAAAGTGAGCAAAATGTAAACGTTATCACAGATCTTTATTCCATGCCATTTAAAGTTCACCGTGACCTAGTTTTTGCTGATGGCTGTATTATTCCTCGTGACGAAGTTATATACCTAGCTATGTGACTCCATAGGCAATAGTGTCTGAGAAAATGAGCTAAACACAAAGGTTAAACAAAATCACTGGACCGTAAATATAGGTCAAAGTGACTTAAGTTTCAGTTAATGGTTTAGTACCCTACATGACACATCTAAATACCAACTTATGTGATTATCAGCAATAGTGTGTGCAAATGACCTAAACGCAAACCCTTTGTGTTGACTCCGGACGGACAGATAGACAGATATAATCAATCCAAACTTATATAATCAATCCACACAGATATAATCAATCCATAAGCCTGAATTGCTTTGCAATTCGGACAATAAAAACAGTCTTCAGCTGAATTGTTTCACCAATGTTTGTTGCATCCAGGACGTGTAGTACAATATGAACTGAATTAGTTATAAGGGAAGCATACTTACCCCATTCAAGACAAATGCATATAACTGTCTCAACAATTCTTTGGCCTCGGCACTTGTTGAAGATTTTGTCAGCCAACTGAAATTTTCAATTATATAACTGTCAAGCCTCTTGATATATGGATAGATGGATATCTAGATAGATTGATATATAGATAGATGGATATCTAGATAGATTCGGGCACAACCACTCACCTATCCATTCATTTCGGTACGTGTCTGATCACTAAAACAGTATCGACAAAAGAGAGAGAGAGAGAGAAAGAGAGAGAGAGAGAGAGAGAGAGAGAGAGAGAGAGAGAGAGAGAAAGGGGAGGGAAAGAGTACAAAATTATGTCTACACTTCCGGAGAGAAAGAAAACTGAAACATTGTTCAGAAGACAATTCATTGCAAACATATATCAATTGTTACCTAGAATACGTGTAACATTTAAGTTTCAATATGAAACGAAGGTATTAAATATGAGGAAACCAACAAATTTAAACAAGATTAGATAATTACTATGATGACGACATTAAATTGGGCAGTGGTGCTCGCTGAACTATAGCGGATCTTTCTCATAAATCAAATAAAGGGACGTAAGTCACGAAATAACAGATACAAGTATACGTAAATTTTAAAGCTATACAGCAAATGGACGACATGAAAAGATGTATTCAAAACAGGAATTGGCAAGATGGACAATGTCTTTCAGTCGGTGAAGCGGTCTACTTGGGAGTTAAAACATATTTATGCCCGACTCTCTCACTAGCCCCTAAATTTACTCAGTGTGAAATGTAAAGACACATTTCTCGATACTGAGAAGCAACACACACGAAACAGAGATTCAAATGCTGGCAGATTTTACGGAGAGAGAATGGACACATCCATCTTAGTTTGCTTTTTGAGGAATTTTAAGTACAAAATATATGAAAACAGATATGGCTTAGCTTTATTTATTATCAGAATTTCCGTTGCAAAGCATAGATTTGTTTATTGGAACATTTAGTACAAGAAGGCTATTCATCCCCCATGCCATTGTCAGTTTGCTTGTAGTAAGATACCTTATAAGTAGGTCAATCTAGGTTAAAAATGAGATCAATTTTATTTTTCATATGGGTTTTCGTGACAAAAAAAATTGTATGGCAATGCTAACTAGAGGATATATTTTTTTAACAGAAGGAAATAGTTTACAAGTGAAATGGAAATCTCATCAAAGTACAAAATGTTTCCACTTCATGAGTGAAATATTTCCTTACATCTGTTCCAAAAAATGCAGATTGTCTTTTTAAAAAAAAATATATTTATAATATTATAAACCGTCGACATGAATAGATTTTTTTTCTATTCTGTGCCAATGCAATTAACGGCTGCATTGCTACGTCGATAAGAAGAAGTGCCGAAATTGTACAATACTTTAGGTCAATGACTTTGTACATATTTAACTCCTACATATAATGCTTCAAAATTATGCAATATTTCATATTTTTGACAGTTTTCATACAAAAGTGACGATATTGTTTATTTTTGTTAACTTATTCTTGAGCAGATTGATACTGTGAATCTTCGCAGAGACGTCGTATCCGATAGACTTCAGTGCGTAACATTTTTAAGCAAAAGATTCTAATGATTCCGAGTTTACCTTTTGGGATTTTGTTTCTTTATTTTCTATATTTTTGCAGTCAAACGTGAATTCTGCTGCCTTATCAAGGTTGGATTCTAGTGCGTAACAGCCGCTGCACCCAAATTTCAATAGTGACTTAGTTTCGTTTTGCAATCAAAACTCATCTCTCTCTCTCTCTCTCTCTCTCTCTGATTTATCCATCGTTTTCAAACATGACTCTGAGTGTGAGAGTTAAAATTGCTAATTAAACAAATTTAGTACTAATATTAATAAAGAGTTTTTCCCTAAAATCTTCTACCATTTGTCCAAGAGTGTTGCAAATATTGTATGGACGACACTGAATATCAAATAGACAGGCCATTTAAGTTCAGTCATTGACAACTTAAACAAGTCATTTGGAAAACTGTTTTAAATAAGTTAGTACTTGAAACCTACTTGTTGTTGTTTGGAGTTTGTTTTTAAGCATTTTTTAATGTATCTCCTCATTGCTTACATAAATGTAAAGTCTCGACAACTTTTACCGTCTGTTGATCATGAGTGCTAGAAACAGAGAGAGAAGGAGAATAAGAAGAAAAAACTGAATTGGCCTAAATGCGGATATATTTAAGTTTAAATAACAAACATAATGGCAGATATATTTCCTAGTTTGGAAACGAAAGTAGTTTCAAATGTAAGATCACTACTGTGACAATAAAAGTGGTATCTATCACCACTATGGTGTTATCAATTTGCTCCCACTGATGCATTCAAGTATCACATTATGAATTATATAATAAATAACCCTCTTTTTAAATAAATTAAAAATAACGGTTCCGCTAAAGGTGGTGTGTCTCGTTTCACTTAGTTGTTTTCAGAGTTAGATGCTTGCAAAAAACAAAACGAAAAAAAAAAAAAAAAAATTAACACTGTGTTTACACCGATGCTGACGATAAAGACGAACGACATCATGCTCGTTATGTCTCGCATTTTTCTGCAAAAAAAGGCTAGACAACATACATATAGGGATATGGCTCATCAAAACTTTTGTTCCTCAAAGCATATGATGCATAAACTTACAAATTGTATGCAGAGTAATCCGCTACCATCAACAGTTCAATCTGATATGGGGTATCCGCACGTTTAACACGTGCACTGTGGGCAGTATCTGCCTTGTATTGTGGGTGCGAACCCGCTGTTTATAGAAAAAATAGTGTCAATAAAGCAATCCATGAAAATACGTTGTTTTTTTTTATTATTATTTTATGGGGGGGGGGGTATCAAAGCTCATTTTGCATAGTTATAATAACTTCTAATTTACATATATATTTGTGGAAGGTTTTATTTTATTATATGTAGTCATCATATATTTGTCTTACGATTTACTCTTCTTTTCTTCACTGACAAGCACACTTTTATATGAAAGGGCTGTCATGTGAAAAACGATGTTATATATGAATACACGTGACTATTTTTTGTAAGTTATAGCACTCCACAAATGCGTATAAAGGTATGATGGGTGTTTGAAAAATAAGCAAATAAATCTGATAGAAACGATAATAGTTATATATATATATATATATATATATATATATATATATATATATATATATATATATATATATATATATTATATATATATATATATATATATATATATATATATATATATATATATATATATATATATATATATATATATGGAAAAAAGTTTAAAACTTTTCTGATGATAGGGTGAATGATCAGCAATGACATGCTAGCTGATGTAAAGAGCAGTGTTCTGTCTTTGTTTTAGTAAGCAAAACATAACTTGCTCCTTCAACAAGCCGTCCTTGGAAAAAAATGAAATATGATAAAAAGGAATATTAACGAATATTGTTAAAAACTTCTTGGAGTGCTTTCAAAACTATAGTGAGACCATGATGATGAAGAATAGTGGATGATGGCGCCGACAAGGACGATGATAATTATGACGACACGTTGACGAAGATATTGTATTGACGACCATATTGAGGACAACGTGTTAAATTACAATATTAAAAGAATAAAGTTTACTGAAGTTTTCAATGGATATAAATGGCTAATGCTCTGCTATCTAATTTTTACCTTTTATGATGAAATCAGACAGTCCAGGTCTCATCATCTTTCCCTTGTATATAACATGATGTGAGATAGAAAACTTCTCCCCGAGATCTTGATCTTTTAAGACTTTTTCCTCCTTTGATTTAGCATCACGACGTTGACCATCATCTAGGCTTGCAGCAGGGAACTCCTCTTCTCCCTCATTTAACTCGGGTTCCATCATCAGCTCTTCAGAACCATTATAAAAAGTGCCAAACTGTAATGACAGAGTGGGCCGTAAAGTGCACATTCTTGGTCGAATATCTGAATTACTTTTGAAGACGTAGATTTTATCTAAATTAAACTTTTGGAGAAAAAGAAAACTCGATTTTCTACTAGTAGGTAACTGGTGGGAAGCCTGCTTGATTTTCCATAATTTCCCAATTTCAGCCAAATTTTTAATTTTTTTATTTTCAAGAATGGATATTTTGTTTCTTTAAAAGGAGCAAAGAAGCTAAAATCAGCGTTAACTAACCCCTTTTTTCAATCATATGGAAAATGATTCGCTTTAGCTCTTAAAATAATAATGAAACGGCATTTATTTTTTTTTGGGGGGGAGAGGGGGTACATTTCTTTTTCCACGCTGTTGAACAAATAATCCTAACTTGGATTCACTAAAGTAATATGAATATAACAACGGTATTATTGATTACAAAAATGACAAAATGGCATATTTATTATTGCTTCCCTGTCATTAAATATCACATTTTGCGTGTCCCAGTTTTACTTTTGTAGCTCAGTGAGGCACTGCCGTAAAGTAAATACGGATTAGATCAAAGATAATATACATGTAATGCAAAGTCATATAATATAATATAGGTAATCAGTAAAAATGCATGTTCCCTATATGAACGTTTCTCATTATTTGGTAGAACTTGTTTACCAGCTCGAACTTCCTCGTGCTTGGGTTACATTGAACCAAGATGGCAGAGCCGCTCTCCAAGTCTTGGTAAACAGCAACGTTCTGAAGTATAAAATTATGAATCAGAGTGAAACAAAGTAAATTTCTTTAATTGGTACATCGAATGTAGATTAGTGTATTCTTCCAAACTATTTAAGTGACATACATATCAGGAGATATTGACAAGGCGGTTGACCAACAGGGATTTGTAAAGATTAGATAACAGCAAATTCTTATAATTCTGTCCATAAAGTAACTTTCTTATTTAAACGGGTTGCAAACGTATGAGTTCTAATTAGAGGAAATAAGTTTTACATGACAACATACTTTAAATATTATTAGATTATAACGCTGGGCTATGTAGCCTTGAAAATCATCCTGAAAAAGTTGCCATATCTGATGTACCTTAAGAATATTATCTTATAATAATTGTTGATAACAGAAAAAGTTCCCAACAATATTTTTCCAATATAGCAATTATGACATTTTTTAGAATAATTTTCATGTACATGTGATGCACTTACATTATTTTGTCATGTACGTTTAATGTTCGAATTCACCTAATCATGGGGTGGTCTTACGTTAGTTACGTTTCTTCAGGAAAGAACTTTGTATCACAGTTCCACACGATGTACAAAATATTCTGAAATCTAGAACAATCAAGAAATTCTTTTTTTCTAATTTTGTAAGTAAACTGTCTAGGTGTTTTGACTGATTTGTGTAAATTTAATAGAAAAATAGAATAGAGCTGAAAAGTAAATAATTTATATTCATATCTATTGAGGCATTGTAGGTATTTTATTAGGATCAAATGAAACTCACCTCCACATTTTTTAGAGCTTCCTGCGTAATTGTCCCATTTATGTTGACAAATAAAGGAGCGTTCACATTAATGTCATAATTTCTTTGTAACGACAATTCGACTACATTATGGTCTGCCGTAAGTCGGACACCAAAATGGTCTGGAGTACAGTCGTCCGACCTACGACGTCGATAGGAAGGAGGATGCTCGACAGTAAGTAATTCCACTGATGTACTTCCTGAAATAAATAAATAAATAAATAAATAAATAAATAAATAAATAAATAAATAAAGAAAGAAAGAAAGAAAGAAAGAAAGAAAGAAATAAAAGACCATGCACTGACTGGTTAATTCTTGCCCAAATGAATATATTACTCATAACCTTAACAAAACCTTTATCGACGTTGCAACCATAGGAAAAGTTAATTTCTACTATGTTAAGCATAAGACTAACCTAAATTGCGACCGCTACTATGCCAAGCATATGACTAACATAAATTGTGACCGCTACTATGCTAAGCATTAGACTAACATAAATTGTGACCGCTACTATGCTAAGCATAAGACTAACCTAAATTGTGACCGCTACTATGCCAAGCATATGACTAACATAAATTGTGACCGCTACTATGCTAAGCATATGACTAACATAAATTGTGACCGCTACTATGTTAAGCATACGACTTTTAATCATAAATTGTTAAACAGTAATCATCCAGTAGGTATGGGACAGTAGTTTCATCGCAAATTGAAAATTGTTCAAAATATTTTAATTAATGCCTATCCATAATTTTACAATATGGTTTAAAGCCCCGGTTTCTGTAGGTGAAACACTTTCGTTTTTATTCAGAGCGTATCCACCATCTTGTGTAAAATTGTCGACCTCAGCTATTTCCTATGTATATGAAATTAAAGGTCGAAGCCCAACTATAAAGATAGAAGCGGGTTGCCAATTTTCTTCTGTCTGAATTTGACTGTCGTGGAGAAATTGTACTCCTTATCTTGATCTGACTGACTATTAGACACGGGAATCTACTTGACAGAGTGGTTGACGGGTAAATTGTAGTAAATAATTGACCACACTTTTGAGATAATTGGTTACAGTACTATGCTAATTAGGAAACTATTGAACACACCACGATATCGACCAATATGTGTGTTATTACTAACACCCTGTTTGATAAAGGTAGGTTACTAAGTTTATAATTCATAGTACACCTATATGCAACCTTCCCCTTTTTAGCGAGCGGTTTTTAAGAGTCCGACCATTTTAGTGGGAACGGCGGTTAAGGGGATTTTAGTTCAAACCAGGGTATTTTTTTTATTTCAAGATAATTTATTTTGGTTCAATAAATGGATATAATTATTATCATTTTCTTTTTTGCTTAAACGAGAACAAGATGATTCTTTCAAGCTATATGGAGACCAGAATCTTTGGTTTAAAATCCGAATCCCAGCACCCCACCCCCTCCCAGAAAATTAAATTGTCGGTTCCTAAGCTCATAAAATCAGGGGAAATTATATTATACTGATTTCGCCTTATAAAAAGCAGCGTTGTATCAACATTCTTGTCACTGAATTAGTGGAGTTGTTGGGGATAAATACCAGGCAAAAAACCTCTTAAAATAAAGGAATATCGATTTTTCTATTGGTTTAGAATGTGAATGAAATCAATAATACAATTATCACATATAATAACAGATGCTTAAGTGTCAATTCTCGAAAGTAGATATGTGCATTACAAAAGCATCAGAGCCGTGGCGACTGCACATTTTGTTATATTCTTGCATCAATTTTAACTCTTCCATTTTGAGTAAAAGTAGGTCAAAAAAGTTCTTACCTCTAAAATTACGACATTCAGGGAAAACATGGTGCAAGCCTAAAGAGGAATCTTAAGATTTTAAGGGCAATTTTGTTTAGTCAGGAAACGTTTTTGGAGCGGGATTTGTTTGGTTCTATTTCATGAATTAATTAGGGTCACTGCATGTTTCCCACCCCATCAGTCGGGTTATGTTTTTCAAAGTGTTAAATAATTTTTGCTATCTCCAAATTTACAGAGTTTAGCTAAATAATTGAATTTCCAGTATAGGTTTCTCTTAATAAAACCGATGCCGCGGCCTGTTAAGAAACAACACAGCTATAATATAACGTATCTAACAGATAAAACTGACAGGGGAAGCGTATATTCTCATTAGATCAGCTCGGATACCTATGTTAATTGTTATTTTTAAAATGATAACAGTTATTTGCGGTTGTGCTATCTTTGTATTTCTAGTTTCTATCACGGATAAATTGTCGACCTTTCGGTTATTATCGAAAAGCAGTTTAAATACAAATGCATCGGAACGACATGATTTCAGGTAGGGCATGTATGAGTCAATTTGCTCGGGGTCAAGAAATCAGGGCTATGCGAACTGCGATATAAAGTCGAGATAATGGTTATTGCCTTAACAAGAGTGTGACTGAATGTCCCACAAAGAGAATGTTTAGGACCAGACCCTTTCAAAGCACATAATTTCCATGACCCAAAGGATAAACCTAACGAAGCATTTTCTACTGCATTGTTAGTTGAATTGTCCATGTCTTGGTGATTATCTGAGACACAACTTTTATTATCCAAAGGATCAAAATACCTGGCGAGTTTAGGATTGCAAACGCTATGACATGTGTAAAAATGCACACAGATGTACATTTAACACGGCTTAAAATTGATGCAGAGAGAGAAACAGACAGAGAGTGTGTGTGTGCGTATATATATATATATATATATATATATATATATATATATATATATATATATATATATATATATCTTCAGAGAGAGAGAGAGAGAGAGAGTATGTGTGTATACTGGCACATCAGCATATTTCTGGTAATATATGATGCCTATTTTATACAAAATAGGTTTTAAAAATGTCAAGGTAAAAGATAAACCCGTCCAAACAAACGTAAACATTTACTCCAGCAAGAAAGCAAAAAAGAAAAAAAAAACACAGCAAAAGTGTTATACTTCGTTTAAAGATATATAAAATGAAAGATAATGGTAACGAGTAAACGTTCTTAAATTTTAACGTCAAAAGTTTGGTAAAATGTCTTTTACAAAGTCAAATATTTTCTCTGTGGCACATTAACAAAAAGTGGATATACATTAAAACACTTGGTTGGTTCGATTGTGTGGCTTTAACCCCATTTTTCAGCATATGATAAGCTCTATACATGGCGGCCAGTATATTTGGTGGAGGAAGAACTCTAGAAAACCCCGGTAAGAACCACCGATCCACGGGAAGCTATTGGCAAGCTTTCTCACATACCCTTGTTGGCTGAGCCGAGACTCGAACCCACGCGGACAGAGGAGAGTGTCAGTGATCTGTAAAGGCGAGCACCTTAGACCACTCGGTCACCCGGGGTCCCCATTAAAAAAACTCCTGCATAAGAGGGGGAAGTTGATGCATTCGACAATAATATGTTCCACTGTTAGCGGACACTCGCAAGGAAATAGAAAAAGTCTATACTTAGCTTTACCATTAACACATTTAATATGCAGAATGAAACGCATTAGCTTTATCTAATTTTATGTTTTCAATTTGTGGCGAGTTGGAGTGGGGGTGGGGGAGGGTGGCCGATATTTAGAAACAAACAATTACCTGAAACAAAACCGAACTTATCAAAACAAAACTTCTAGTTTTTTTTCTCTAACAAACAAAACCTGCTTCATTTACATAGCACAGCGTTTAAATTTATTTTCACATAATCATAGCTGGATTGGTAGGCTGCATCAGGGAATTGGAGAGGGGGGTAATCATCTATAGAATATAATTCATTGTGTAACGTCACGTGGAAATTTTATTTCATTATTGATGGAGATATAAGTCTCCGAAAGTTTTCAAAAAGACCATGTTGGCCAAATACTTCGGCAAGAATTAAAAGCTTCTTCTTCTTCTTTTTCTTTTGCTTCTTCTTCTTGTTCTTCTTCTTCTAATAATAATAATAATAGTAATAACTTGTATACCATTCAATTAAGGTCGACAAGTAGTTGGTCACTGGTACGTCTCGTGACCAATGTACAACTGACACTATAAAATTGTATTTTCTTTTCTCCTATTGTGTGACATTTTCTCTACAAATTCAAAGTTAAGGCATTCGACACCATAAGAAATAATTTTTAATTTGTGTTCAGGGGACTACAATGTCTTTAGAACCCGAATAAAAACTTTAAAAAAACCTCGAAATCATGCTTAGCTCATACTCCCTGACAATATTAGCGCCTATCAAAGAGGAACACTTTAGATTTTACTTCTGTTTGATCTTTTCTACTGGCAACACAGAGCAGATGGAAACATCGTATAATCTAATTACTGGTGCAATCAAATGGACGCCATTGCCACCCTCGATCACGGGCCCCAAATCACCCACATCTCACATCTGTCCGTGTGTGTTCGAGTCTTGACTCGACTTATGTGTGTATGTGAGAAAGCTTGCCAGTAGCTTCTTGTGGGTCGGTTGCTCTTCCCGTGGTCTTCCCAGGCTCTTTCTCAATCAAATATGCTGGCCGCCATGTATGGCCTATCAAGTGCTAAAAATGGAGCTAAACCTCAAAAATCACAAGTCACCACCCTCGGTCACGAATTGTAACCCCTTATTAGGCGGTTATCTTGCAATCCCTATGAGTTTAAACAATTAAGGCAATTTACCAGTAATACTGTTATATAAGATCTACGAAAGATTAGTTACAATAGTGTGTTACACGAGTAAACATTTAACTTTGTGAATGTATGCTTCTTGGTGCTTAACAGGCTTTATATTGTAGTACTAGTAGTAAGTATTATTATTATTATTTCTTGGGAAAATAGTGTACCGGTTTTTATTTTTAATTACCATACTATCTACAACCTTAAATGGCCGGAGTAAATAACCGATCAGTCGATCAGGGGGTAGGTGCCATAAGCTGCAACTTGATTATAATGGGTCCAATAGGTGTAACTTACCTAACCGTATCAAAGAGGGTGTAAATAAGAGAACACCTATTGGTCATGCTCCTGGTGTCCATAACAGTAGCCTAATTAGCCTGTCTCAATATCCAGATAACGCTGACAGATGAACAGTAAGGTGTTAAGTTTCACTTTCGCGTTGTAAGCGTAATAAATTGAAAAGGATTTATTAAGATACCCATTACTATTCAAGTGCATCTCTACATAAATAATTCACATTTAATTATCGCTCATTTCCAGTGTTTAGTACATGTAGAGTGACTGCAAACTAATATATATTTGTCTGTTATATAGGTTCATTCCACCCACACCCCATGCTGTACATTTTCCAGTAAAAAACTGAGCTGAAGTCAATGTCAAAAGTGTTGCTTAGCAATATATACGATATTGCTGGTAACACTTAAAAAATATTCACTAAGGTTCAATGATATTTTTCAGTCTATAATGCTACGTATCTGTTCATTACCCGTCCGTTTCTCTGTTCCTCCGGCATACACCATTTAATAAGTGTGCACCAATGTTACGACAAATGTTATCTTAAGACAAACTATTGTGAAATCTTTCGTTGCACATAGACTTGAACAATTGATATTTTCCACGTACAACATTGCTTTACAGGCCAGTCATTCTAATTTTTTGACAATCATGATCTATCACAGTTTCAAGGCTTATATTGAATAGTGTCAGCCAAAAGAGTAATATGTCAAGAGTACGACTCATATTGCTTTATTGAAATGCATAGGGATATTTTCTGTCGTTCTAATGGTAGGTACACACGCTTTGGCATTTCAAAGATCCTTATGTGGGTCAGATAGGTTATCAGTGGTGTAATTTCTATCAAATGATCGCCAGATTTTAGTGCTTAGCCAGAGGGTGTGGCCTGAATATCAAAAGGCACAACCGTGGCGAGACGTCGACATATTCAACCCAATTTGTTTCTTACCGAACTTAGTGGCAAATATTTCATCTTGGACAAATTTATAAAGAAACTTGCAGACATCCATAATATTGAATTTATACAAAGGAAAATAATAAATAGTAAAATCACTGACAGCTCTTTAGTTGGTAAAGTCTTCGTAAAATACCATTCAACCTCTTTGATTCGATGTTATTGTAAGACACACTATGAGAAGTATCTGAGTAAAGTTTCGATGTTATTGTAAGACACACTAGGAGAAGTATCTGAGTAAAGTTTCGATGTTATTGTAAGACACACTAGGAGAAGTATCTCAGTAAACGACAAAAGCGGCAGACATAATTGTCGAAAAGACTAAATATGTGCACAAAAAAACCCCCATAATCCCCGGAAAAAAAAAAAAAAACCGGTGTAGTGTATAATACCAACTTACTGATTAAACAATACATCACATCTAGGCTCTGATTGTCCAGTATATATTGCATGAATTCCCTCTTTGTTATAATTATTATTTTTTGTTGGTTTTTGTTGGTTTAAACAGCACCTATAACACATTATTGGCTATATCATGCTTCCCAAGGACACACAGAGCCAGCCGTCCCGGGCTGGCCTGGGCGGCGGGCTGG
Source organism: Margaritifera margaritifera (assembly GCA_029931535.1). Lineage (NCBI taxonomy): Eukaryota > Metazoa > Mollusca > Bivalvia > Unionida > Margaritiferidae > Margaritifera > Margaritifera margaritifera. Next base: position 1,295,342 of record JAQPZY010001312.1, on the reverse strand, counting down.
TACCGCACCCCTTGGATTAAGTGTCAGACTCTAACAACTGAGCTACCGCTGATGATGATGATGTATCCGATGATGATGATAACGATGACTATGAAGAAGACAACACGACGACTAGAGTATATATATATATATATATATATATATATATATATATATATATATGATAAGAGGTGTAAATAAATGTACACTGTATTGATATACAGATAAAAAAAACCCACATGTGCCTGATTTCAAGTTACGATTGGTAATACTCCTGTAAATGAAATAATCGTAAATGTAATACAATTTTCAACCGTAAATGCAATAAACTCACGTGAATATAATAACATCAACCATAATTGTAAAAAACCACATAATCTGTAAATGTAATAAACATAATCCGTAAATGTAATAATTCCACATTTACGATTGATGTGCTGCATTACTTTGACGGTTGATGTGGTCAATCACATGTATGGTTGATGGTATTACATTTACCCAAATGTAGTAGAATCGTTTGAAGATTTAGTTACTTTTACTTTTTTTACATCTATTGGAAATATATTACATTTAGGGATTTAACATAGGACATCTGGGTCACGGTCACAGGAGGGAGGAGGAGGAGATCGGTAATAGGAAATAAAATATGCGTGGGAATTAGTGATACAAATCAATAAAACTGCTCTAGTCTTTTTTTTCTTTGCGTGTGTGTGTCTTTATATATATATATATATATATATATATATATATATATATATATATATATATATATATATATATAGTGCTACTTAGGATCCTGAGTTGCGCATTATGTATAACTTTAATATTTCATCAAGGTTAATGTAATAGGCTTGAATGTGTTTTTGTTGTGTTGTACAAAAATCTAGCATAAAGATGACAACACACATGGGGTTGAAGTATTGCTTTTACTTTCCCTGAAAACTCACATACGATGCTTTCAACATTAATTGGAACCCTGGAATGTGTATTCATAAAATCACTTTTTCCATACAATCAAATTCTGCTCTTTCTGGAGGGCGCTGAAACTTTACACTCTAAAATTCTGTTATCAGATCAGGTTGTGAGAAGCGATGGGAAAATATTACTAGTTTATCATCAGTCACGCAGGTCACCTTCTTAACAATGTCCACATTGGTATGCTATACCACAGGGACTCGTATCTTTGCTTACAATTTAACCGCTTAAAATACAAGTGCAACGCACTGAATGGAACACGGTCCTCTCATTGGTCGACTTAAAATGAGGTTATTAGTAGGCGCACGACTTTCACTTTCTGTCGGCCAATGAGAGGGTGGTATTCCATTCAGCCCGTTGGACTTGCATATTAAGCGGGAGCGATCATGGCCAAGAGAAGAGGTAACGTTGGAAAATGGGCTGGCATCCTTGAAAGGTGGAATAGTGTGTCAAATTTGATGTATGCCTAAAAAGTCAAATCTCTGAGCTAAACATCGGTGCTTAAGTTATTACGCTGCGCGAAGTGTAGCCTGTGATATCAGTGTCGATTCTTAAATCGGTCACAGGAGAAATGGGAGACGTGTCCTCCCTTGTATTATTATATATAGTACATACATGCTGTATAGGCAGATTGTAAACAACGATGCTAGCACCTGTGCGCGATACAGCGCACACAAATCAAGGCTGTAATTATATTTTGCCCTCCGTCCCTTACACACTATTCGAAGCCAAAGCGGGAACTGTGGTGTTCTGCTTGTTCGTGTGTGAATCTGCGTGATAGTACATTCGTAATTTCTTGCAAAGCTTCCTGTACTGATTAAAATGGGTAACTGAACTAGTTGGGATCTTGGTCTATGCATCAGGAAGTATCTGCAATAGTTTTAGAATTGTGGTCTTACCTGGGGGTTGTGGTCTTACCTGTGGGTTGTGGTCTTACCTGGGGGTTGTGGTCTTACATGTGGGTTGTGGGGTTTACGAGGGGGCATAAGGTATAAAATATGATGTTCTGTTACAGATGGTTGTGTCACAATGTTATTTCACTTTCAAATTTGCATGCTAATATTTGCAGTGTTGCCTAATTTAACTCTATTTCGAATGATTTCCTCAATTTCTGCTGTGGGTGTATTTGTAGTCTAAATTGACACACATTCCATGACGATAATCATGTGATTTTGTGCAAGACGATTTTATGATGGTTATCATGTGTTTCTGTCCCAGAGGATGTTATGACGGTAATCAGGTGTTTTTATCTCAGATGATTGTCAAATTACTCAACAATGTAACAAAATTTAGTATTCAATCATATATGCAATTATGTAGGCATTAAACATATTTTCAACTGACTGTGCGCTATTGCTCAGTTAAACCAAGAATGAATTGCTACAGTTAAGCTAAAAGGTACAGGATACAGAAGATGCCAAACTGGTGGTAATAATAATAACATTAATTATAATAAATATATTATCACCTCTCCTACTTACTCCATCAGAAAAATAAATCAGTAAATAAAATATCTGCCAGTAATGGCGTCCTTTACTGAAAGGTGAAAGACAGGCATTTTAAAGTACCCTGTTTACCAATTATGTTTTCTTTAAACAATGTAAATCTTAACCTGTCATCCACGGCATCACCTTTCAAGTGACAGCTGTGTATAAGATGATGCGAACAATTCTTGTCAACTGTTTATATACACTTCACGCCCATATTATCACATATGCAAAAGAAGTCATGCAAAGAACACTATCAATAACAGTTATGCAAGGAACAATGTACACGTACAGGAAATCTGATCTTCCAAACGTGACATGTCCCGATCTTTGATACGTGTTTTAGGGTGTGTCACGGATATCACAACACCTTATGTAAATAGAGCTCTAAACCTTTTTGATTGCTTATTATTGTCCTCACGTTTAGAACTAGAATTATATGTTTGGAAAGCACGTATCCTCGCGCTTCCCTCTTTTGGACTCCGTTTTGAAAATTTTGAGCCTCTTGGGTAGATCCCTCAGGGTGAGAGACCTCCCGAGGGTCACATATCAGGTGGTGAGGTACATTGTCGTTTCATGTTCACTAAGTATGTACGGTACATGGTTTTAAGGTGTGGATCTCCATGCTACAACCCAAGAGCTAAACTCCTTTTGAAGTCAAGGATGGATCCAACAGCTGGCGTTAGTTGCATATATAAATTTAGGGATACCAGTCTAATTCTAGACTTGTGAACAGACTAGCCCCATCCCCAAATAAGAAATCAAAATTCTAAAAAGTGTTAGAACAAATTATACCCGATCATTAAGCCGAGTTAGATGCGTCTAGTTTTAATGTTGTAGGAGGAGTTCAAGGACAATAAATAACCACTGTATCACAGTATCCGCGCGATTCTTTTATTCATTGAAGGCGCGATGGAAAAAAAACAAAAAAAAAAACAACACATAATATCCTAATAATCTCATTTTCTCATCCATTCTGTGTGTTAAGCCATCTCCTCCTAAATTGCAAACGGCTAATTTTTTTTTTGCTCCTGGAAGTATTTAAAACCTCTCACCAACCGGCATCAGAAGGAAGTAAAACTTTTAAATGTACTAAAATATCATTAAGAATGGCATTTTAAATGCAATCAAGCTTACAATCACACCTGAATGGTAGCAGATAAATGTGACAGAGATTATATAATAACTCCTTGGTAAGACAACAGATTGGGTGAAGTTGGGATGGTGTGGGGTGGGAAATAGAATATCTAGAAGGTTCTAAACTGAGATTGTTTCAAAGTTGAAATTTTTTGCATAGTGTGGAAATTTGTCATGGTGATAAAAATTGATTTAGTTTTTTTTTTCATTTTTATATTTTTTATTTTTCGTGGGAGGTGAGATGGTGTGGGTGTGGTGGATCTATGGCGTTATTTTACAGAGGCACAGAATAAAATTGATGAGCAAACTTGCATTGAGTTAACTGATTTCTAAAAATATTATAATTCACTTTCAAAAGAGTTTATGTTGTGATACCCTTCACAAATGCGATGTGTCTTCTTGCAAGTCTGTACAGTATTGTATACTTAATAACGTTGGCAGACAAGAAAAATAATTACTATTTTTTTTTCTCCCTTGGATTTCTCACATGTAAAGATTTTTACCACTTAGTCCGACATTCGATTATTAAAATTGTTACTATATATGGGGAATATAATTACCCATTCTGTATTAAATGTTTAAGAAAATGGATGATTTTGTTTACCAGATGGTTTATGTATTATTTTTCATAGACAACTAATGTTCATTTATAGACACACTGAGATATACAGAATTCGTAAATCATAAGTTCTTTCATTTTCGCTATCAGAAATGTGCTTGTTTATTAACAAAGTTAGAAAGAACCAACAACTAGTGAACTTATGTGGCAGACAAACAAAGTTTGTTGCTAGCATAACTTTGTTTCATGTCGGTCAATACAGAAATGTACACTTCATATTTTACTTATAACCAACCATTACTTCCTAGTATTTTAATATTTTTACATTGCTAATTAGTGCGGTGATTCATCGATGACAATCAGTTTATATTGCTAATGAGTGCGGTGATTTAGCGATGGCAATACATTTATGTTGCTAATGAGTGCAGTGATTTAGCGATGACAATCATTCATCGAGCTGTTCTAATTAGTAGGACACAAGTCATGCATACACATCACAGGGGGTCTTGTACCAATGAGCGACATCGATTGTACATGCGGGATATTGTATTTAATCTAGGATGATTACTTTAACTGCTTATAAATGAGCTCTGTGCCTTTACAACACTCGTAGTAGGAACACAAAGATGACCCTGATTTATCAAACTACCAACTATAAACATGTACACCTTGAAATTACAGTTTGAAATAAAATTTAAAAGATGCATCAATGGATGGTGATAATGTAACAATACAAGATGTATATGAATACATTAAAGAAAAAAAATCTTTGTGTGGTAGTTTTTCTCATTCAAAGCCATAACAATAATAATGCGATTTTACAACTATTGGATTGTTTGCTTGTATTGCCTAAGATCAGTATTCTAGATCTTCGCGCCATTGACTAAGGTAGACAATGAAATTCATTTATTTTAGTAAGTGGGTACAGACGGACTGACGCATGATGCACGAGCTTTCAACGAAGTGTGGAGATAATAGAAGGCAAGAGTTTGTACGGAAGCAGAGTATCTATTTATAAAAATGAGTGTTACGCCATAATACAAATAAAAACAATACTCGTATGATTACATATAAAGTAAAACTATTTAATGAACAAAGCAAGGAAAGGTGGAAAATATACAACTGGCAGCTAGGAGGACAGTATCAGGAGCTACCAGACGTTTTAAACATAACTTTGTGTAGCTGTTCATAATGTGCAATAACTTAGCTCTATTTTTTTACTTGCATATGTTGCCTTTCACACAAACGGGCATGGAACATGTGGATATATTCGAAATGGATGAACACATCTTAATATATTGTAAAACACCCCCCCCATAAACATATAATTAGATTGCCGTTGTTTTAATTAATTAAATGTTTACACTACTTCACAATCCTACAATTGAAAGTATAAATGTCAATTTATTTCTTTCGGTATATAGTAACACATGGTCATCTTTGGCGATACAAAACGTCTTAAAGTTATCTTGCAAACAAATGAAATGGTTACATACTTTATATTTATACATCAAGTATAGTATTACATGCCAGTTATGGTGTAAACACCGTAGTCGACTCGTAAAATTCTTAGTGTATACTCTGATAGACATTCAACAAAACTAAATCCTCCTTAGAGTCGCTCCTTTTACAAAGTTCGCATCACTGGCATCATTGGCTTCAATTAGCTCTTGAAATAATGTTGTTTTTAGTCACCGTCACGACTAAAAATATGAGAGGTTTTTTATGTCTCTTAGAATTCCTTTCACAATTGAGTAAGGAAAAAAAAACTCGACTGTAATATTAACATGTAATTTAAGGAAATCGTTTATTATGTAATCCACTGAATAATTCGTGCCTTTGCACCTCTGTGGTCCAAAGTTCAATACCACATTCCGGAATGTGCAACGATAAAAGTAATCTCCCATCCATGGTCAGTGGTTTTCTTCCGTTTGTCTCGTCACCACCACCATGGAAGACCACACTATGCCGAGTTTAAGCGGTTGACTAAAGATAGGAATTCTTCGTGTTTAAGACGTCGCTTTCTTTAATAAACACAGACATTAAAGTTAAAGTCCATAAAAATATTCGTACTTTATTATTTGCTTGATTTTTACTTTATAAATGCATAAAATATAAATGAAGTTGGTAAAAAAAATCATGCTTAATGCAATAATAAAGTACAAACGTTTGAAAATCAAATATGTCTACTGTGTGATTGGACCGCCAGATTGTGCAAATCAATATTGTAATGAACAACAAAATTTGACAACACAAAATTTTATAGTTCTTTTTAATTAAACTGCGCTTTGCTTTGTCCACAAGGATTTAATTTTGTGACGATTTCAGACCGGAGTAAAAGTTAAAAGACGATGCTGTGATTGCTCGAATTATTGCATGAAAATAGATGAATCATGCTTTTATCTGGGTCACAATTTGAAAGGATTGGCTTCTATTTAGCTTCAGCATCAAGAATGTCTGACCAGTAAGCGAATATGTTATTACGTTTAGCATTGCAGTATTGTAATCATGAGTTCCAACTGCGGTGTACATGCAGTCATTGTAAAGATACCAATCATGTTACTTTACCTACAGTCTCTCATGGCACTCGACAGTAACAGTGATAATTTGGTGCTTTCAAGTATAAATATAATAGAAATACACACAATTATTTCTGTTCCAGTGTGGAGATTATATCAAACATATATCCTACATATTATATTTAATAAATAAAACGCAACATAGGCCTAAAACTAAAATCTTCTTTATGTCCCAAATAGTTATCTTAACGATAGACGTTTTTCTTTCAACAAAATACATATAGCTAATAGAGGTGTCTTGAGAGTGATTTAACTTCATGGGTATGTCTAAAAGTTCTGACAGTTTCCGATAATTATTCACGATAGCCTTACTTAAACAATTTAGCAGAAATAATTTTTTATATTGATAAAAGGAAATTGAGCATAAAATAAGTAGGTAAGTCAGTCAGGTAGTCAGTTTCACTCCGTATGTCTTTCTGCCTGTCACCTCTGTGTGTATGTAGGCAGGTAAGTAGGTAGGAAAGAAAGTATGTAGGCGGATAACTGGGTAAGTAGCAAAGTAGCCAGGTAGTTCTTCCGAATACATGTGTACCAGTACTTTTATTTATAAGCATGTAAAGCAAAAAATTGAAGGCTTGATAATGCATATGTAATATAAAAAAAGACAAGCTCGTCTCAGAGTGTCGTCAAATCGGGCGTCAATTTTCCCGTCAGACTCATTGAGGAAATTGTATTTCTTATATTTCTGTATGTGCATAATTGTGTTTTCCAGTGAAGAACAACGACGGGGAATATCTCAGTAAAGCCTCGTGTCTGTCTCAAAATCCCAACCATCCGGTTGAATATTCCAATCATACAGCAATGCATATGAAGGATTCTATTCATCTTTTATCGCGTGATTGCTGTCTTTCATCACATGATCTTCAACTGTCAGTATTGTTAGTGCACACAATCTGGCAGAAACGAACCGTTTTCCATCGTTATTGGACCATTCTTTCACAATAGTCAAATAATCACAGTAACCAAGTTAAACAATAATTGCAACACATTTACATCCTAAAACGAGCTGTGATTGAAGATAGTGTCTCGCAAACCGGAGATTTTGCACTAATTGACCTGGCTACATATGCAGATGCTGTAGTCCTGTTTCAGAGGGGAACAAAAACCGTTGTTGTAATTGTTTCTTGTGTGTGTATGTGTGTGCGTTTGTTTGTTTTGTAATTCATATTATCATTATTGTTTACGAAAGGAAAAAAATCTAGATCTGCTTTGAATTGAGGAAAATATCGTTTCTTGTCTGCCTCGTCTAATCTTAGGAATAAGAATGGACTTTATATTTTGACCTGTTCACATCGTTGCGCAAGCTATCTTCAGTACCCTATTCGAACGTTGTCTATAAATGCCATTAAGTCAACGGTCTCGACCACTGTTCTTTGAAAGATTACAATGCAATTTATAATGCCAACCTAACTTTTTACACGCTATCGTCAGGTGAGGAAATTTTCAATGGTTTTTTCCTGCTTTAATGTAGCATCAATATTCACAAAAAGAGCTTTTGACTTCAGCCCATACTTTTTGTACGTACTTTCCTTGTCATACTCAGGTGCATGTGAAGGATTCTATTATTCTTTGACTAATTGTAAACTACTTTCACGATGTTTAAAGTATGAATTTTGCATGACTTAGCCTTCGTCCTCTCCAACCAATCCCCCTCAAAAAAAATTTAAAAAAAAATAAAAATATAAATATAAATAAAAATATAAAACCCACAACAAAACAAAACAAAACAATCACTCACCTCGATAACTGTATTCTGTTACTGGAGGCAACCGGAAGCTGGCTATTGGCACGAATCCCACACATAGAACGAAAACAAAATACAACGAAAGCATCATCTGTCTCTATAGATGAGGCCTTTTTCACAATATAAAGGGAAATAGCCAAATTTGTACAGTAGTTGCCTTAGATATATATTTCTGTCACTTTCGCTGAATTTCTTTCAGAATAAACTGGATATTACTCGTTTACAAAATGTTCAATATTTCATTCCGATAACGAGAATTAACTATTACAGTGATTGGTCTTAGAGCTCTTTTCTACTAAAATATCCCTGTTAATTGGAGCCAGGTGACAATATGTTATAATTTTGTTCTGGCCTTCAACGGGTATTTATACAGGGTATTTATAACCGTTCACTTCAATCAACTAGTACAAAAGAAAAAAGAAACTCCAGTCACGCCTCTCGTATTCTATTCCGGCTACATGCGTGGAAGAAAGCTTTGCAACGTCACCTGCATTGGACATCATTGTGTGAGAACAAATGTATTGACCAATAGTTGATTACGGGTATAGGTATAAACCAGAAAAACAGTTCTATAAATAGACAGATCGTGCTCAAGGTATGGTCTTGTATATTCCATTCAGCTTTACTGTTAGCTTCCATTTTCGTTCCAGAGGCAGTCGGTTTGTACTGAGTACCGTCCCCGGGCTAGATCACATAGCGTTTCACCCTATGCTTAATTTATTGTTGTGTTAACAAGATATCCCAATAGTCCCCCTTAAGCATTGTCTATCTGCTCGTAGGTTGGATTTTAACTATTCGTGTCATTCTATATCTCTTTAATTTGCAATATTTTAGTCCGTCCAACTATTTGCTGTCATCACAACTTTATAACTGTCACTCTGTATACTATCCGAATGTCATACTCTCTCCCTCTGTCTGTCTCTCTTATGTACTTTTTCTGCTTGTATTGAGCCTACATGTATCGAGGTTCGACCCAGTCCGCCCTCTTAAATGGTAGATATGACGTATGGAACTGAAAGGTTCTAGAGACAATAAAATTGAATAAAGTATCTGGGCCATGGAGTAGAACTTGAATGACTAAATAATCGTTCGAAACAGGACCTTGAGCAAACTAGATCACAATGACAAGCGTGACTTCCTTTATCCTTAGGTCGAGGGATGGCATCTAACAATCAAGAAATGCGTAAGAGCTTCAAATGGACTGTTAACCAACTGACGAATACACACATTCATTCTCATACCATTCGGAATGACTCAACATTAGCAACGAGCTCGTGCATATAAAGCCTGCCGAGCTAGCCACCGGCGGCGATTTGTGGACAATTGACTTTCGTTGCCTGATTTCATCCCTTGGATAGAAATAAAAACATTTATACGAGTTTAAAAAAATCAAATTTTTAAGGTTTATACAATTATTTTTAAAGTAAGAGAACTCTGTATAATATAAAAAAGAAAAACAAAATCTCAGGATAGTCAGTAAAATGGTCCCATGCTTATCGACATATAGCGATGAAACGTCTGGTAATATTAACATACAAGTTGTTGGTAACTTTTAAAGTAAAAGAAGTCAGAAGAAAGATCATGTTTTTAATTCTGAAATTCGCATTTATATATTTAATGTAGAGAAAATATCAGAAGAAATTTTAATTGATAAGACAAAAAGGGTGTAAAAAACAACTATAACAATACATATTCTCCACAGATATAGATCACGTCATTACTGGTAAACGAAATTAAAAGTTTTAATATTTTTAAAAATAAATTTGGTTTATCAGCAGTTTTATCAGAAATATTTAAAGGCGTACTTCGTTTGTAAACACAACAAATTTTGCTTCGTGTATTCACATCCACATGGCCAGGACCTCTCTGCAATGTGGTTTCGTCAAATCTGTATACCGTGAGATATACGCCTCCATTGCTTGGGTTTATTTTGTTTGTAATACATGTTGTGAAAAATGAAAGTCCCTGGCTTGGTAGATGCCAGGTTGTTTCGTCTGTTCTGTAGGTGCACAATATCCAGGGGATGTGTAGTCCAGTCAAAATAGTGGCTTGATCCAGGACAAATTGCAACAGAAATGAAACCAGTTGCATTCAAGTTGGAAGGCTGTATTTTTTTGATTCACATATGAAATGTCCCCCAAAGTCCCATGGTGGAAAATTGATTAATTAGCCATACTAATTAACTAATACATTATCTGTCACATACACATAACATAGTGTATGATACATTGTTGGAATGCCCATTTCATTAACTTTAAAATTGCAGTTGATATTTTGTTCATAGCATTCTAATAGCCACAGTTATGAGAATTGTTCTATTTACTTTTTACCGTAAAACACTGTAAAATATATCTAATGATAATCACTTTCTTGTCTTTCACTCTTATTTCAATTGTTGTTCATTTGTTGATTTCATAATGTGCTGTATGTACTAACGACTTTATTATTTCCTTTCCGGAAAATAGAAAGTAAGAAATTCCAAGTTCAAATGGAGACGTGTATTCTGTAATGAACAATTGGGAAATGAAAAGCCCACTGCAAATTTAGGTGGAAAGGGTTGTGCTAGCATAGTGGTAGGAGAGGTTGGATGTCAGAGGACGTCGGTTACAAGTTGCATTGAAGTCAATGATACAATTGGATTTACTATTTTAATAAATAGCTGTAAAAAAGTGATACAAAATTTAAAACGAGCTTTCTCCGTTTTTCCGAGGAGTCAAATATTACTCCCGCGGTGGATATTGTTAAAAGGCAAATAAATGTAGAGTGGAAAGGTTCACCGGAGACACAAATAAACCGATCATATTTTTTTTATTCATATATAGAAATACGCACTAGAAATGTATGCTGAACAGTTTATTTTGTGCATATATGTAACTGAGTTATCATGTATTTGCTCTCAGATAACAAGATGATTTTTAAAAAATACTTCTGACTTTTGACATTGGTCTTTTTTTCTTGAAAACCTGATTTTGTTTTGCCATAGGCATGCACAGTGTGACCTGGCATGGGCCTCATCCCACCCGCTACATGGCCATATGTTGGTGGTCAATAGTTAAGACTCTTTAAGCTCTAATATATTCCTGTATAAGGGTCTAGTCTATTGTTTATTAGAATTCTTTCTTTTGACATTTATCCATTTATATAAAAAAAAAACTAACAGCAAGGGCATGCTCTCTGCGAGCTAGTGTCGACCTTGTCCCCTCCATAACCCAGTGGTGGTAGTCAGTGTTTTAGGTTTTTAAAGACTTAATAGAGGCATTCTAAGGCGTAATATAATGATACAATGAGCCCAACGTTTGATATCGATCTCTTTTTATTTTTGAAAACCAGATTTTTCATGAGCATGCACAGTGTGAGCTGGTGTGGACCACTGTCCATTCCACGACCCGTAAGATGGTTCTCAGTGTTTAAGGCTTTTGAAGACATTTTATTGTTCGTTCTATATAATATATGGATATAATTAAGCCGACTTGTGACAATGATCTCTTTTCCTCGAAAACCTGATTTTTCCCATGGGCATGGCGGGTATGAGCTGATGTGGCCCCCTATCCCCTGTATGACCAATATGATGGTTGCCAGAGTATCGGAATTTACGGACTTTATATAGTCAGTTATGTGGGTTATTTCATATTTGTATAACAAGATCGACTGTTTGTGTGAGCTCCATTGCTGCTACTGCTGGCAGTCACGGTCGATTCTGCTTATTGCTAACTTCATGTACATGTTCAATGTCATATTTCACGTAAGCCATCGATACAACAGCTTCTACCTGACACAAATTAAATTGTGTGCATCGGTGTATGATATTCAAGTTGCATGGAGGCAGATGTTTTTCACGTGGAGTTGTCATAAATCTTATAAACAGCAAATTCATTTCCACGCAGCCACGAATACGAAAAGAGGCTAAATTATAAATCAGTCTATTACAAGTATTTTCAGAACGATGTAAATCATAGAAAACCGTAGATAACTGCTGTTACCATGGATTTTGAGAATACGTTCAGGCGTATGACTGCAATCCATTTCTTTCCATTTTACACTTCAATTTATATAATTGTAACATATCTGTATCATTTGCATGTGGTTACGAAAAAAAGTAAAATTGTACACTCAACAGCTAGAAATAAAACATCCCCTACACATTAAAATCGGTCACTCTATGTTATTGGTTTGGTGTATAGACATATGTCTGCATATAAGTTCTTATGATTTAAAAAAGAGTAACCGTCTGATCAAAGCGTGGAATAAAGAAAAAGATAATAACATACAAAGAAACAAAGCAAAGTAAAAAAATCTTACTGCACTCAAATATTCGCAAGGAAACCCTAGTGTCAAACCCAGCTTCTCTAACATGGGCTCCACATGAAATCAATAAGTGGAGGTTTCTTTTGCTTTTAAAAACACATTCTTTCCATGCGTTTTGTTTCTCGCCAGTTGAGTAATGACAGAAGACTTTATTTCATTTCAATTTGTTTGTAATCACAGGCATCATAAATATCGTCAGTAATTTAGTATGCTAAATATCATTCCGACTGAGTAAGTACCATACGTAAAGCTTTCCTTAAAATCTTTCTTTAAATTTTCAATCCGTTCATTTGATTATCGAGTGAGAGACATCTCTCTGTTCCTCTCTCTGAGTGCGGATACTACAGTTTTGCCACTAAATACTAACATTTTAAATTTTCCATCCGTTCATTTGATTATCGAGTGAGAGACATCGCTCTGTTCCTCTCTCTGAGTGCGGATACTACAGTTCTGCCACTAAATACTTTCTAAAATTGTCATTAACATTGTTGTGCATATATACTTCATGTACATACATGTAACTTGACCATGATGTGTACCTCAGATATCCATAGCCGAAACTGATTAATAACAACAACCATGAATTTGTCAGCATGTTGAGTCAGGTCATTGTTTTATATAAGCAAATTATTAGAAGAATGTTGATAACTTTGGTGCACAGTTTTTAATTGGGATTGATCGTATCTCACTTATTTATAGATAATGAGTAATTTGCACCATCTGATCCATTTATAATTCTGTTTGTTTATATCACTTTAAACGATCAACACCACCTTAGCATGAACCTAGTAGGCACATTTTCTTTTAATACAAGGTCTACTGCTAACGAAACAGTCAAATAATCCTTTTTGTTCAAGGTATATGCATGGATGCATATTTAAGAGCAAGGCCGACTTTTTCACACCAGTAAGGGTGGCGTGCGCTTTCAAATTTAACTTGTAATCAAATTAAGTTTTTTTTGTAGCAGTGGTGAAAAACTGATCACTTTTCTAGATTACATATGCAATGACTTTACAAAACGTAATCTAATTATCAGTAAAGTTTTGACTCGTCACTTCATTGTTTCCCTTTCCAACGTTATGAAGTGTATAGAGATGTTAATGGATGTTGATGTATGGAGACCATCTATGAAATATATTGTATATGAGATATATTTATTTGGCTACTTATACATTACTATAACTGTATATGCTGACATGGGTTAAGTTACGCAGAGCTATGTCATATTTCTTTAAAAAGGTAAGTTCATCTCAACGCAACAAAAAGCACGAAGGAGGGGTTACATTGCACGAAATTATATATATATATATATATATATATATATATATATATATATATATATATACATATGTATATATATATGTGTGTATATGTATATATGTACATATGTATATATATATATATATATATATATATATATATATATATATATATATATATATATATATATATATATATATATATATAGTCAAAGCTGCTCTAGGTTCCACGTGCATATAAAGTTCCCGTACCCATGAAGACTGCTTTCAGATGGCCCCATGTATACATGAATCAATGACAAAAAAAGAAGAAAACATTCCATATATAAATATTGCACCTGAAAATACGCATGAAATTAATGTTAGGTATGTTAACAATTAAATACGGCTTACCAACTTCATTTTTCCGAGAATTTCTGTTTTAAATATCATGTAAAGTTATATAAATAATCAAATAGTCAATAAACCAAAAAGTGGTCAAAATATACTTGAGATGTGGGGAAAAAATATTTCTTAATAATGCTCAAATCGCTGTGTATGAATCTAAATAAATAAAAAAATTCGAATGTTATATTATAAATGCTCTAAAGTCAAGGTTTATAACATCAAAAATATCAAAAATTCATTTATGAAAATAATTGTGGTAGAGCATAATGCTGACAGCACGTAGATTTTATAATACTAAATTAAATATTGTAATCACAAGTAATACAGTGAAACCAACAATATGCTGCCGTGGTATTAAGCGAATATGTCAATTTTCATTTGTGAACGAATTGTGTCAGTTTCAGTCGTGACACATACTGACTGGTCATTCTCGTCGCATTGCAGATGATCTTGTAGCAAGTGATTGTCGAGCTAAGTTAAGATGACCTTTACCATCTGATAACGTAGGTTCTCTAACTCCTCGATAAGCAGACACATTTGGTTTTATGAAAAACATTGTTGAAATGTCGACATTCGTCCATGGCCGTAATGATCTGGTTTTCATAACATTGTCAATTCGTCTCATTGCAACTGTTGACCTATCCCCGAGGATCTCGTTAGTCTTGTTCAACCATACTCTCGCGTGACTCCCAGAGATCTACGCCAAAAGAGGGTCTGATGAAGATGTACACAACTGATAGGCATCGCTCATTATTTTTTCCTCTTTTCTTCTGTTTGAATAATTATACTATCCATCTCACAAAGTACATCAGCACTATTTGTGATCAAGAGATAAAAGATAAATATATTATAATGCACTTTAAAGGTATCAGGATGTATTGGTGCGTAGAGCGTATAATGCACTTTAAAGATATCAGGATGTATTGGTGCATAGAGCGTATAATGCACTTTAAAGATATCAGGATGTATTGATGCATAGAGCATATAATGCACTTTAAAGGTATCAGAATGTATTGGTGCATAGAGCGTATATTGCTCCTTTTACGTGCTGAGTGTCACAGTCTGACGATTTTCAAGCAGATGTGAAAACTTGTATTATCTATACCTATTTTTTGTGGTAGGCCCAAAACATTACCAAAACTAGAACAATTGTGCATTTGTGTGATTAAATTCTTTATTAAAGGAAAACTACTCTAAATTATGAAAAACAAAGAAACAAACAAACCCCAAAATAACTCTTTGAAAGTGTTGTCTTTGTAAAAACAAAACTGTCTGACCCATAAATTATATGTAAAACATTTGGATTTACATAGATAATAGTATTATAGGACGGCGATTGAGGACCAAAACCGGCACTATGGACCCATACGGGAATTTAACATGTGACTGGCAATATGGACCAGTACGGGAATTTAACATGCAACCGGAACGTATTATGGCCCCTATGAGAATGGTAGTGTTAAGATTCTGATTATTATCCAACATACACCCCACTATCCAGCATCCGTTTATAATGCAACACACAACTCTACCATCGAGTAACCGCATTGTCATTACCATCAAACACGCACGTACTATCCATCACTCACTTTTTCATTACAATCCAACACACGCCTACTATTCATCACCAGCTCTTTGGTTGCAAACATACTATCACACAAGAGTGGGAGCGTTTATAGACGCACTATATCCACACATAATCATATTATCACACACAAGAGGGCAAGTGTAGGAGTGTTTATAGACGCACTATATCCACACATAATCATATTATCACACACAAGAGGGCAAGTGTAGGAGTGTTTATAGACACACTATACCCGCAAGGAAATATAAGAGAGGGGTAAGTGGTTTCAAGTATTAGTTGTGAAGATGGACATAGACAGAAATACACAAAAACACACACATATTGATATAGGCAATAATTGTGAGTAGTATCTCTCTTTTCTAGAGCTTTGAGTGGCTCTGAAAAGGGCCACTGAGTTTCAGCCACCACTCCTCTCCACTGGTGGTCGCACATCCTGCGTCAAGCATTGCAAGCCGCACGACTGGCGAATGCACCGCTTTACAAGCTTTAAGCACAGACGTGAAGGAAAACATTCATAGGTGTAGTACAGAATACAAGCCAAGACAAATCACGCGGATTTAAAATAAACTATTCTTCTTATTTTTGCACATAGGGTTAGGGAGTGTTTATACATACACATTCTACCAACATAAAATTACTATTGCACTGGAGTAGAAGGGTTTTTCAGTTTTAGTTATAAGGTAGATAAATACATACACAAACATACAAGCATACAAGATTGGCAATGTTTTGAATAGTATCTCCTTTCTAAGAGATGTGGATGGCCCTGAAAATGGCCGTTTGGTTGTCATCCTGGACAGTTGAGATGTTACCGACGACAATATCCAGGACGGCTACCTCTCACCATGGGCTTAAAAGAAGTTAACTAGGAACTTGTTTTACATGTCACAGGAGGTAATGTTAAAAACACGTAAATGACACAAAACAAATATTTGTAACAACGATTGTACGCTGCTAAACAAGAGACATTTGCTAAATCTGCTTGTCATTGATAATCGATGCCTGCTATTTTGGTTTGGCTTCTGAAAACCATTCACGGAATGGGTTTGTGTAACGTGTACGTCTATTGTTCTTGTAACCATTGTTGCACAGCTTGCAGACGTAAACTTTTGAGTTTGTTTTTAGCAGCACGATACAATTGTTGAATTCCTCCGTAGCCAGCATTATGAGCAGGATTGTAGTAAATGTTGGCTAAAAATGTATCCATGATGTGGTTTGCTGCTTTGTTATTGCTCAACAATAAGACACTCACTGTTCGATACTGATCCTAGGTTGCTCGTACGGTATTTGTTTGAATTGCGACGATGTTTGACGCGTCCAACGAACAATAGGAGTAGTCATAGTCATCGGTTGTTTGGTTAATTTATTCTTTATTTCTTTTTTCACCTTTATCTTCAATTCTTTTTTTTTTTTTTTGTTCTGCTGAAGAAGGTGTGGACGTCATCTTTTGACCCAAGGTTTCATTTATGCTCGTCTGGGAGTAGGGGAAGGTGTCAACATGGAGAATATCATACCAGGTATTTGAGCAGACGGAGTTTGAAACACTTCTCTTGTTTATTCTTCTTCTATCCCTGTGGTTATTCCTGTCATAATCTTTGATGCTTTTTGTTTTTCTTTGCTTTTCATGACATTCTTGAAATCTCTAGAGTAGGTTTAGCTGTCTCGTCTAAAGCTTTTTGGTAAAACAGTGAAAACGTTGCAATAATTCTCCGTACCATTGCGATTTCTCTTTTCTGACAAATCTGTTTGATTCATCAACAACTGTAGTTCTTCTTGAAAGTGTGACATCTCGGTGAGATTAGGATTAGGAAATAAACGGGGTGTCCGTTGTTCGTACCAACGATGGAGTTCTATCCATTGTTTGTATGGAGCTAAGTTAATTTTCGGCCTTCCATAAGATCCAAAGGTACAAATGTGATTTCTTTCAAGAAACGTGTGTCCCTTTATCTTCTTTTTGCCTCATCTCATCAATCATCCTGAAAGAGGTCAAGCAATCTATCCTAAAAAAGGAGCAGCCACTTTTATTAATGGTCCTATCAGCATGGGTAAAAATCCTTCTCGTTGAAAACTTATTTTGTTTCTTCTTTTGACTGATTGTTCTTTTCTTTTACACAATTTTGGCGAAAAAGGTGACGATGTTTTCCTAATCTCTGTTTCTGTATATTGGTCAAAGGCACCGTTCCTTTCAAAACGTTCAAACAACATTCACACAGGGTATCGGTGATTTCTTTGGGTGCGTTTTAATTGATTTGTTTTCGCATTGGAGCAATGGATTTGGTAAATACTGACAATACCAACGCATAGCTAAACGAGTAGAGACTAACCTTTTTCCCTTTTTTGCATGAAAGTTTCTCGGGATCATGATGGTGTTAACTTCTTAGTGACATCTTTCTTCCATGAAAAATCAGTGAAGTGAGTCTTATCCCACACTTCTTCTTTTTGTGATGCTGTAGTTCGTCTCCACTGATTGTCGGCTCGTCGTATCAACTTAACTCTAGGTACTACTGGTGTTTTCAACGGACTTAATTTTGTCAGTTCTTGTTTAGACAAATTCAGTAAACTTTGTAACACACTTGTTCTGTCTTGTACTTTTGTTTTATAATGGGTCACTTTTGTCGCTGCAGCAGCAGCCGCTAGCGCAGTAGAAGAAGGCGACGGAGCGGAAAAAATAGAAGTTCCGATAAAACTGGGTTTCCATTTTTTCATCAAATTGGGAAACTAGTCTTAAATCAGGTCTGGCATGCATCGTCATGAACGAAGAAGAAGAGTAAGTGGCAGGAGAAACCGTCACAGAGCGGCAATAACTGAGCGGTGAGGTTTTCTTGAGTACGTGCGCGGCCTAGCGGTAGTATCTCTTGTTCATGCAGGAAATATTTTTTTTTTATTGGGATTGTTCTTTGGAATTTTCTTGTTGTTCTTCTTCTTGGAGCGTGAATTTGCTGCACCACCACTACCTCTCTTCTTTCTGGTCTGCCGTCTTTTCGGGGATATGGCTTTTTTTTAGCTTCGGCATTAGGATCTCATTTTAAAAGTGAACGCATAATGACACTTCTTAAAGATCCACTTCCACCAGGTTTCAATTTTTTTTTGTTTTTGTGTCTGAGTATCAATTGTTGGATCAGTTAATTCAATTGTGACAAAGCTACTTCATTTTTTTTACAAAAATGTTTTCTTTGATGTTGTATGCGAATGATGCTAAATAGTACTTGACGTGCTGTCAAAGTGAACCATCTTAACACTTCTTTGAGACTGGTTTTTAACAAATGTCAACGTTGAATACTGTTACAAAGAAACGAAGTGAATGCTGTCTTTTATATTTCCTTTAAGACAGACGAAAACGAGGAAAGTGACGTGTAAATGACAGCACCTCCTTCATGGCACCAATTGTCAAACATATTTGTACGAAATCTCAAATAAATGGGAGTGGCAGGTGTTAAATCGATGAGTAAATACACATGTGGTGATTGAGTGGCATCGTCATACACATAATTGAGCCAAGGTGTTCCAAACTGTTTGGCTAACACTTGCGCTTGAGATTTGTCTCTTGGACTTTTAAACAATACCACATATTGTGAATTGAGACTGATTGTGCGATGCGCTTTACATTGTTGAAATAAATTTTGAGTAATGTAAATAAAACTGGCGTTTCGATGATGTCTTTTTCGTGTAAACCAAAGCTGAATTTCTTCTTCATATTCTCCTAACATGTCATCGAAGATGAGAAGATGTCTTTGACTAAAGTCTGACAGAATCCCATCGTCTTCGAGAGGAATGCCTTCTACAAACTAAGTTGATTCTCCTTGACTTTCTTGGAGTAACGCGTAAAACGATTGTCAGTCTTTGCAACACCACACAATCACACGATACGTTGTGGAGGACGATCGAACAGTTGTGATTTATGTTTGATCAAACGTGTGACAAATTCGGTTTTGCCAGAATCACATGGTCCACCAATCAACATGTTAAAAGGATGGCGAAGATAAAGTTCCTCCCAACTTTGACAAACTAACCTTTCGTCAATAACTTTGAGAACAGAGGATGCAAGCCATATCAATGGTGTTTATAATTCTGAGATACTATCAACAACACACGACATTTTATAAATGTTATACACGTTTATTTTTTTTCAAAGTGTAACAATAACCAAAAGCAAATATTTACATTTCAAAGACAGTGTACAAAATTAAAACATGACTCCATGCACAAAATAAGGCGCAAATTAAAATCACCAAAGCTGCATATAAACAGGTAAGTCTACAACATTCTCGATTTATTTGTGTCACATTGTATCTATGTAAACGCTCTGGCTTTCCAGTCTCTGTGGAATTCATTTGCTCTATCCTCACCAGGAATTTCATTTCCTCATTCGTTTCTCTCTGTACAATAGCACTACTACTACTATAATGGGCTGTATTATTTCTTCCTCTATTTTGGGTTCTTCTTCTTCTACCACTGCTTCTAAAATAGTCTGTAATTCCACCTTCACTTCTGGCTCTTCTCTCGCTGGTTCTAAAAGTCAAACTCTTTTCATTGATCAGTCACACATAATGTCTCTGGCATAATTAGCCACGTTTTGTATCCAATCATCAAAGCCAAGACATTTTAAGTCACGAACATCCCTCCAGTCGTAAATCTGTTGGTGTAACCAACTAGCTGTGCATGCTTTTAGGTAGGTATGAAGCGTGCACAGCTAGTTGAAGTGTGGATAATGTACTACGAATATCTTCTTCACCCACAGGTACATAACTTGCGTGTTCATCGCGATTCTCAACACTTTATAACAGTGAGTCTTTCGTGCACATGCAAAGTTTTGCTGGTCATGTCTTTGCTGCATGTACTGTTCATAAATTGACCACATCAAATTTTCTGGTAAACGAAATTTGAGAAAAGTAGTCACTAACACACACACAACACGTCGTCGAAAATTCAGTCGAATCGTGTCGGCTTGTGGAATCCGTTTTTTAACAATAGTTGATAATCCACTATGTCTTGAACACTGTCATTGACTTCCTTCCACAGAATTCACTGCAGCACTGATGAGAAAAGAAAGTTGTGGCATGGTAAGCTTTATATCCACGCAGTGTTTTGTGTTGTTCATAGTTTTATCCCCAGCATCAGCCTTCTTATACCGTGGAAATAGCAATAGTTTAAAAATCGAGAAATGATTTTGAGTTTGCGTTTCACTTTAATCTCAATAGACCCTCTGTAAATGCCATAGATAGGCAAACGCACGGCATCAGTAAAACAGAAAGGTTGTGCTGCATTGCTTTCACAAGTGGTGCTGTACGGTCGTGCTGCATCGCTTTCGATAGTAAAGGAGCGGCAAATTCGTGCTGCATCGCTGATGTCGCAGTGTACGGCATCACTGTGGCCGCAGGGCACAGCATCACACTCGAGTTCATTAAACTTGGAGTCCCCAGTGGGATCTTCACTCGGTTTCTGTTTCCAATTAATCATTGTCTGTGAAATTTTGTTGTACTCAAGAGTCGGTGAGTCCATCACTCTGTTGCTATGTTGAATTTATCTTTCTAATTCGGCGTTTGTATTTCCAATGATTTTTCTGTCTTGGAACTCTCTCCTTTTTATACTGCAGGTCAGCTTGTCCGTAAGATAACGTGTTGTGGTCTGGAAATCGCACTAGTTTCTGGTAGACGATCTGATATACTTTTTCTAAGGGTCGACTGACGATTTTGTGATTTTGCAAACGGACAATTGTATGAGTATTCAACGTCTTCACGCGAAGGTCTTGATCTTGTCTTGATTTTAAGGCTTCTCTTAACACGTCAAAGTTCACCATTTGACTCGAACGATAGTTCAATGTCAGTCATTTTACTTTGCGTTTGGTATGCACTTACTTGTTAGTCTGTGTATTGGTAACAGCAACTTCTGGGTTCACCTCCAGCAAAACTCAAATTAGTGTCTACTGGATGTAAACCTGTCCATGCTCCTAAACGTTCGTCTTCAATGTGTGGGAGATAGCTACCAGGGCGATCGATGTACATACAGTTATCGGTGTCAAAGTAAAGGACTCGATCTTCTAAAAGTTCCAAGGCAGAAAATAATTTTAAACGGGCATT
This sequence comes from Margaritifera margaritifera, assembly GCA_029931535.1. Taxonomy (NCBI): domain Eukaryota; kingdom Metazoa; phylum Mollusca; class Bivalvia; order Unionida; family Margaritiferidae; genus Margaritifera; species Margaritifera margaritifera. The sequence continues at coordinate 1,273,266 of JAQPZY010001312.1, read as the reverse complement.
GGCTGTCAAATAAGCTGCAATGATGGCATTTCCAAACTCTTCAGGGGATGCAAACTCTGCGACTTCTACCAAGTCATAATTTCCGGCAATGTGTCTAAGTTTTAAATCGGTTTTGAAACGTCGATCGTAGTCGTGTTCCCAAATTTCTATCACTTGGTATCTTTGACTTTCTAAACTCAGGCGTCGTTGATATGTTTGCTCGTACAACTCTTTCACGATGAGCTCTGAGAAAGGACTTTCAGGTCTCTTTGAGGAAAACAAGTTAGGCATCCATTAAATAAACATCCCTGAAATTTGTATACGATATGTGGGTTTTCTAAATCAAAAACATCAACGGAAAGACTTCCAATGTTTTTTTTCCCACCCTTTCTAGTATGTTGTATCCACTTGTTGTTAGTTTTACACAAGTAATGGAGTCAGTGCAAAGCTTTGGCGGAGTATTGACGACTAATAGAGAGATGGGATTGTATGATAGCTAGTTTGTTCTCCGGCAATAACTTTTCGATAGACTAATCCACACGCTTTGGCGATGATAGAAGCTTTCTTCAAAGGATCGATACTTCCGTGATCTAGAAATAATTATCGAAATTTACCAAACCACCGTCTTAAAATGTCCACATCGGATCGACAATATTTCAGCATTTCATCTTGAAATTCAAAAGAGTCTGACGAGTGAGTTTGGTACTAAGCGTAGAATGCTTCTCGTTGTTCTGTGTGCATACCGTCGGGGTCGTAATGGTGAACGTCAGGCAAATGTGGGAGCACAACGTGTTGATTAGCTTAGGTATTGCATAAGTGTGGAAAATAACCTTTACTCATTTCTTTCATTCCAAACGTTTTAGGCATTCTACTCAAGGGCATGGCTAAATAACTCATGCCATCTTTAAACCAGTGGATCCCAAACTCCGGGTCGCGAGAACCTTCGCGACCCTATACTGATACTGCATTTTGGGTTGTAAAAGATGGTATTTAGGGTAGTGATCAATCAAGATTGGGAACAACTGCTTTAAACTGTACTTGTCCCACTTTCATTTAAATGGGTTTGGCTCCATTCATGGTGACTGTTGCGCATTCTGTACCGTGTTCTGAATAATGTTTCAAAAGAAATCGTCCGTAGTATCTCGAGAAATCGTGAGCCATTACTGTAATGTATTGATGACAGTTCTCGTAACGCTGTATTTACTCTTCGCTCCCAGTGTCGTCGGTAGGGTCTAAAATCCATTCGGCAAAATCAGCAGGAGTACGTGAACCCCGAAAGATCTTTCATTGCCCTTCTTGAATCTGACAACAATTTGGACAGTGAAAAAATATAGGTTCTTGTATACACATATCACAAGCACGATGAATTACACCAAAATTCGAGCACGATGAATTACACAAAAAATAGTGATGTACATTCCAGTCTCTTGTGAACATTCAAAGTAAAAAAAGACAAAATCCATTTGTTTCATTTTACTTTTGTTCTGATCGCCCATTAATACTTCATGGAGTTCAGTGTCATATCTTGTAACGTAACATTCGATTGCTTGACGTGTACAATTTTGTTGATAATTTTGGGCGGTGTTAATTCTATGGGTGTACTAAAGTCCATCCAGACAGAATATTTCAAACTGTCGTGATTGACGAATAGTCTCAAACGATTGTCATATTTAGCTTGGCACTGTCGTTTCAAGCCGTTATTCAAAATTTTCTGAAATTCACTTTTTGGGTCTCTTGAATGTAAAAATAATCTTCAGGAGCTACTGCACGACTTTTTTTCTTTGCTATCTTGATTCTTGGTTTTCTTGTAGAGATAGATGGTGTTAGTTGAGGCTCACTCATGTCGTCTTCAAAATCACTGGCATGAACTTGTGCTAACACTTCACTTACCACAGGAGGCGACATAAAAAGTCGGCGTCTCTTGGATTCTTCTGGTTTCTTCTCAGCAAGATGTGATCGTTTCATCTTGATTCAAAATTTGATTTGAATATGGTACACACTCTCTCCATATATATAAAGCCTCTCATCATAAGAGTATATATTCATATAGCTTTCAGTCTGTGAAGATGAAAGAGTCAAACAAATCGCCCTTCTTGTCAGAGATTTACATAGAGTCATTAGAAAGTATACTTCCAATAAAACTTCGGACTATCATTAAGAGAAAGCACAGTAGGCTCCAGAATGTCCACAACGTCAAATAAAAGGAACCTCAAAGACAGGAGAAAAGAGAGACAAAAGTAAGGATACATGTTATCAATGTCACGAAAAAGGGCACTGGTTTTCAGGGTGTACAAGAAAGAAAAAAAAAAGATCAACGAGAAGAAATAGGAGGATTCTTCGGAAACAGAGACAGACAGTGAAAGAAAGAAGAAGAAAATGGACTTTGTAATGTGCTATAAAATATCATGGTGATTCTGATTTCACGAGAATATACCAAAAAAGAAAACGTAAGTGTCTCTTTGTCTTGCTTTAGTTTTCTTTTAGTATGGGGATAAGATAGTCAAACACTCGCACACGCACACATTGTATCATGGAGGGATATAAGTTTTACTTGATTTGCCAATCATTGAGCAGCATCTAGTTTTTAAGAGATATTGGTGACCCTGAAAAGTACCTTTGGAGTCTTTTGTGAATATGAAAATACCTTATGAATTTGACATCAGCTGTAACTGTCTTAAACCTTTTCCACGGCCAAGTCCTACTCCTGCTGCTAATGTTGCTGCTTTGGCAGTGGTAGTAGTAACTGCTGCTGGCGTTGCACTGGTGGTGAGAGTTGACGTAGTCATAAAATGTTTAGAAGTCTTGGATCTTGAAGGTCTCTTTCTCTTGGTTTGAGCTAAATAAGTCTGATACATTGCTCTCAAGTGTTTTAACTCGCCCAAAATGTCTTGTAACAAACTCACCGTTTTGTTTTTATTCTCTTCCTTCTGTTCACTGTTCAGAATTATCCTCCTTTCTTCTTCTTCTCACTTTCTCTTTTCCTATTGTTGTTGTTGATGTTGTTGAAGAAATACTTGTTCTTCTTTTCTCTGACGTTGCCAAAACTCTCCAACTCTCCTTCTGTTGTGTTCTTAAATCATCATACACTGGTAATGATGGAGGAGGAGATGAAGGTGTTACTAACGCGCAGGCAAAATCTCTTGCGGAGACGAAAGGAAGTCATGCTCTTCTGGACAAAGAATACTGGCTAAAGCAGCAGTAGTAGTCATTGTACTATCACTCCGAGTATACGATGTATCCGCGGCAGGCGCATCCCAATACATTGTCTTTGTTTCAGCCATAGGTATTGTACTTGAACTGTCCCGCAATGGTAAATCATAAAAACGCTGGTGCGCATATATATATTGAAAGTGACGTCACGCGTCCGCTGTCTTCTGATTGGAAGAGAGACAACATGCCCTGAGGGAATTATGTTACGCGCGTTCTGATTGATGGAACAATCCGTTTCGATCAGGACCTAGACTATATATAAAGGCGCATTGTTCCATTGTGTCATCTATTCTCATGATAATCCAACCAAGATGTACGCCAGTGCTGAATCATCCATAATCGTTTACAATATGTTATTTAACCCATACTATATAGTTTATGTGAAGGCATCGTGGGCCATCACGAAGTTTACGGAGACAGCCATATGGAAACGAAGGATCTATGGGGGGAGACAAGAATGCCTGAAGAGTGTCTTACTCTACGACACAGCTGTGAGACAAAGTTTACGCCGTAAAACAGCCAAGAGATGTGGACTATATTAACTCACTTTGGTTAACAAGACCCAACGGCGCTTTTAGGTGCCATCCAGATCTCTAAGAAAGAGAGTTACTGCTCAAAATTATTGCCGATATATGAATGTGTTTGTGTATGTTTGTGGATGTCTATCCTCACAACTGACACTTAAAACCCCCTGCCCATCTCTTATGTTTGTGTGTGGGTATAGTGTGTTAATAAACATTCGTACACTTGCCTGCTTGTGTGTTATATTATGTTTGTATGTTTGTGTGTGTGTGTGTGTGGGGGGGGGGGGTATAGTGAGTCTATAAACACTCCTACCCTTGCGTGATAGTATGTTAGAATGTATGAAGGTATAGCCGGTGTATAAACACTCCTACTCGTTTCGTTCGATAGTAGGCGTGTGTGTTGGAATGTAATCATAAAGTGGGTGTTGGATAGTAGGGGTATATTGGATTGTAATCAAAAAGAGGGTGTTGAATAGTAGAGGTCTCTGTTAGATTGTAATCGAAAAACGAGTGATGTATAGTAGGGGTGTGTGTTGGATGTAATCAAAATGCGATTGCTCGATTGTAGGGGTTTGTGTTGGATAGTAATCAAAATATTAACATTACCATTCCCATAGGGGCCCATAGTGCCGGCCACATGTTAAATTCCCATATGGACCCGTAGTGCCAGTTTTGGGCCCTAATCGCTGTCCTATACTACTGATAATCGAAGTAAAAAGTTCAGATTTGGTAAATTGGCGATGTCATTTTTGAGTTGTATAAATAGTGTATGCTGAATCTGTAGACATATTCGAAAAAGTTACGGTTGCTAAAGTAGAAGCTATTTGACCTCATGTAAATATGAGTGCGACAAAGACCCACATCCCAGAAGAAACATTGTTTCATGTGGACAATAAATACAGATGAAATTAGCTCGATAAGGAAGACGGAGGAAAAGAGAATAACAGATAGTACAACAGATACAACGGAGCTAGACGCCGCAAACTTGGCGGTGGGGGTGAAGTACGGGGAGGGGGGGAATCTAAAAACTGAACTATAAACGCAGGATTATTAATGATGTATTTCTTACTTTCCGAACATCCTAGCATGATTTCCTATTGATGTTTGCCGCAACTTTCAACTGCAAAAGTTTTAAACATAACTTGATTTGTTCATAATGCGCAATGATTTAGCTCCAATAGGCTTACAGATGTTGCAGCGTAAATAATAGTAATGCTTTATTCTCGATTGTCCTTTCACACAAATAGACATGGCACATGTGGATATGAAATGGATGAACACATCTTAATAAATTGTAATAAATTGTACGAAACAAATGAAGAAACAAAGACACATAACTAGATTTCCGGTGTTTTGTTTATTTATTTATTTATGCTCACACTACTTCACTAACCTAAAATTGAGAGTATTAATGGTAATTCATTTTTCGGTAGATATTAACACATGGCATATTTTGTATTACAAAACTTCTTAAAGTTATCTTCCAAACAGTTAAAGAATAGCAAATGAAATGGTTATGTACTTGATGTTTACAATTCAAGAATCCTATTGCATGCCAGCTATGCTTTAAACAGCATAGTCTACTCGCAAAGTACTTATAGTATAGTCTGATGGGTATACAACAAAAGTGAATCATCCTTAGGGTCGCTCCTATTACCACGTTTGCATCTCTGGTTTCAATTGGCTCTCGAAATAACGTTGTTTTTGGTCACCGCCTCGACTAAAAATATATTAGCTTTTAATGCCTCGTAGAGTTCCTTTCAAATTCGAGCAAGGTAGAAAACTAAATCTCTACTATATTGGCATATCGTTGAAAAAAATCGCCTATTCTGTAATCCACTGAATAATTGGTGCCTTTGCACCTTTGCCGTGCGGGATTCGATACCACATTTCGGAATGTGCAAGATTAAGTAATCGCCCATCCATGGTCAGCGGTTTTCTTCCGTTTCTCCGGTCACCTCCACCATGAAAGACCCACTATGCTGAATTTAAGCGATTGAGTAAAGACAGGAATTATTCGTGTTTAAGACGTCGCTTTCTTTAAGAAACGCATACATTCAAGAGAATGTCCATAAAAATTTTCACCCTTTTTTATCTGCTTGATTTTTACTTCATAAATACATATCATATAAATGAATTGGGAAAAAATATTAAAAAATCATGCTTATAGCAATAATTTAGTACAAACATCTGAAAATCAAATGTATCTACCGTGTGTTTGTCGCCTCCATATTGTAAAGATAAATATTGTCATGAAATACAAAATTTAACCATACTAAATTTCGAGTTGTTTTTAATTCAACTGGGCTTTGTTTTGACCTTGAGGTATTACGATTGTGACGATTTCCGACCCGAGTAAATGTTTAAAGGACGATGCTGCGATTGCTGGGATTATTACTTGAAAGCAGATAAATCAGGCTTTATCTGGACCAAAACTTGAAAGCATCGGGTCCTATTTAGCTTCAGCATCAAGAATGTCTGACTAGAAAGTGAATACGTTATTACATTCAGCACAGCTCTGAACTGCGCAGTATTTGCAGTCATTGTTAACACACCAATCTTGTTACGTCATAGAGACTTTAATGGCACTCGACAGTAACAGTGATAATTAGGTACTTTCAAGTAATTTATGTCATAGAAATACACAAAATAATTTCTACTTCTGTGTAGACATCAAACACGTCTCCTACATAATATATTTATAAAGCACAACATGGGGTTTTCCAATCAAAGCATGTCTTGTAAAAGTAAAATCTCCTTTGGGTTCCAAACGATATAAGTTTTTCTTTCAACAAAATGCATATAGCTAATAAAGATGTCTTGAGAGTGATTTGAATCGATGGGTATGTCTAAACGTTCTGACAGAGCTTCGGAGAATTATTCCTCATAACCGTACTGATACAATTTAGCTGAAGTAATTTTTTATTGAGCAAAGAAAATTGGGCAGAAAGTAAGTAGGCTTTGCCAAATGTCTGACGCTACATTCGGACCCTCGGGTGGAATATCCTTATCCCATTCTGATGCATGTGAAGGATACTAGTATTCTTTGATTTGCATCGAAAACTACTTCTATGAGGTTTAAAGCTTGTATTTTAAATGACTCAGCCCCGTCCCTACCACCGACCCCCCCCCCCAAAAAAAACAACAAAACAACAAAACAACGAAACAAACAAACAATAAAACGCACAACAAAACACTCATCTACATATCTGTATTATGTTACTGAGACTGGCCATCGATACGAATCCCACACAAAAAGCAAAAACGAAATACAACGAATTCATCATCGGTGTATATAGATTTTTCTCTTTCACAATATAAAGGGGAACAGCCAAATTTGTACCTTAGTCGTCTCGGATATTTCTATCTCTTTCATTGTATTTAGATAAGAGTAAACTGGGTATTACTTGTTAATAAAATTTTAAATATTTCATTCCGATAGCGGGACGTGACTACTGCAGTGATCCGCGTTATGATCAAAGCTGTCTTTTCCACTAAAATATTGGAGCCAAGTGATAATATGTTTCAGTTTTGCTCTGGCTTACAACGCGTATTTGTAACCGTTCACTGTCATCAATAAGGGTAATAGAACAAGAAATTCAACTCCAGTCATGCCCCTCGTATTCTATCACTCCTAAATGAGACGAACAAAGTTATGTAACGTCACCTGCATAGGTCATCATTCTGTGAGAACAAATGTAGTGACCAACAGTCGATTAGGGTAGGTATAAGATGAAACAAGGAAAACAGTTCTATACATAGACAGATAGTGCTAAAGGTTTGGTCGTGTAGGTTCCATTCAGCTTTACCTGTTAGCATCCATTTTTGTTCAGAGATAGTTGGTTTTTACTGAGTACTGTTCCGCTCTAAGTCACAAAGCTATTCAGCCTAAGCTTAATATATTGTTGTGTTAACAAAATATCCAGTATTTCATCTTAAGCATTGTCTTTCCGCATGTAGATTTGACTTTTAACTTTCGTGTCATCCTATATATTTTTAATTTGCAATATTTTAGTCTGTCCAGCTGTTCTCTATCCACATATCTCTATGGCTGTCACTGTATACTATCCTAATAACACACTCTCTCTCCCAGTTAAATACTTTTAATACTTGCATTGAAACTACATGCATCGAGGTTTGACCTACTCCGCCCTCTTATATAGTAGATAACGTATGGAACTGAAAGGTTCTTCAGACGATATAAATGTGAATAAAGTATATGGGCCATGGACTATAACACGAATGACTAAAATAATCTTTCGAAATGGACCCTCGAGCAAGCTAGATCACAATGACAAGAGTGAATTCCTTTATTCATCGGTCAAGGGTGGCATCTAACAATCAACTAACGCATTACATAGATTCAGATGGACTTCTCACCAACTGACAAGACAAGACAAGGCAAGACTTTATTACACTCGGGTTGTCAAGCTTACAACATATGAGGTATATAAGAGAAATAACATGAATATAGCGTGTGATATCATTACAGAATGCCTCACAGCCTTTCATTTTCTTTAAAAATGTACCCTTTTACATCTTCTATTTCTTGGGTTACTCATATGTGATTGTTTTGTTTGTAGAATATGTTATCGGAGGTGAGAGTACCTTGCTTAGAAGATGCTAGGAGGTTTCGTCTGTTTTGTAGATGATCCTGTCGCCTTCGTGACCCAATAGTGAGCCTTTTAATGCCCTAATACATCCATTCTAAGGGGTATATTGTAATATAATAATGCAATGAGCCCGACTATTGATATCGTTCTCTTTTTCTCGAAAACCAAATTTTTCATATCAGCTTGCGCAGTGTGAACAGGTGAGGAGCACTGTCCTTTCCACGACTCGTATGGTGGTTGTCGGTATTTTAGATTTTTCAAGACGTTATACAGTCCGTTATATGTATATAGTTAAGCCGACTTTTGAAATTGATCTCATTTTCTAGAAAACCTGATCTTTTTCATTGGCATGCCGAGTGTGAGCCTCTGTCCCATGACCAATATGATGGCTGCCAGACTATCAAAATTGAGTCACTTTATGTAGTCAGTTCTGTAAAGTCTTTTATATTTTGTACAACAAGATCGACTGTTACCACGGATCTCCTATTCTAGATAACCCTAGTTCTCCCATGGATATGAGCAATGTAGGCTGGTGTGAGATCCATGTCTAAGTTTTTGTTTACATTCTTTTAAACGATATTCCAAAAAACACATACACACACGCGTATATATATATATATTCTTCAGTAGGTATACGTTCTTTTAATGTAAGGTCTATTGTGCAATAAACGTTAAAGGAATTCGTTTTGTTCAAGATATATACATTCATGCCTATTTTAAGAGCCAGGCCGACTTTTTCTAATCTAGCGTGTAATCAGATAAACAAATTTTTATTGACATTGGCGCGAAACTGATCACATTTCAAGATTAGATATGAAATGACTTTGCAAAAAATAATCTAATTATCAGCGAAGTTTTGACTCATCACATCTTTGTATCCATTTTCAACGTTATGAAATGTATAAAGTTGGTAATGGATGTTGATGCAAATATTTATGAAGACCATCTATGAAATAGATTCTATATGTCATAGATTTATTTTGTCTACCGATGCATTATTGTAAGGTCGTATGCTGACATGGGTTAAGTCACGCAGAGTAATATCATAATTCTTCAAAATGGCAAGTTCGTCTCTATGCAGCAAAACACACGAGAGAGAGAGAGAGAGAGAGAGAGAGAGAGAGAGAGAGAGAGAGAGAGAGAGAGAGAGAGAGAGAGAGAGAGAGAGAGAGAGTCAAACCTGTTCTAGTTTCCACATTCATATAAAATCACTTACTCATAAAGACTGCTTTCAGATGGTTCTAGGTATACATTAATCAATGCAGAAAAAAAACAACAAAAAACCAGCATTCCATATATAAAATTTCATATGAAAATACACATACAATGATTGATCTTTATGCCAAAAATTAACTACGGCTTACCAACTTCATTTTTCCGAAAATTTCCGTGTTTGAAATATCATACAAAATTATGTGAATATTCAAATAACCAATTAACCGAAAAGTAGTTACAGTATAATTGAGATATTGTAGAAAAGATATATTTAGGAATAATACTCAAATCGCTGTGCATGAATTCAAATAAATACAAAATTTCAAATCTTGTATTATAAATGCTGAAGAATCGAGGTATAGACCTTTAAAGTATCAAAAATTCATTTCTGAAAATAATTGTGGTAGAAAATGAAACTGATAGCAGCAAACGTTTGTAATGCCACATTTAATATTGTAATCACAAGTAATACACTGATACCAATAAAATGCTGCCATGGTATTCAGCCAATATGTATGTCTGTATGGTGGTGGTGGTGGTGGGTAGCAAATACTATGGTAACACTATGGCTTATGGTGCTATGCGTGACCGAGTTATGTACGTTAATGTGATGAATTTGAGTGCCATCTGTAGTGATACATTATTTGTCGCTTCTAGCTTTATATCTTGGAAATAAGAATATTATATCATTATAAGAAAAGGTGGTGGAAACAAATAATAATAATAATAATAATAATAATAATAATAATATCTTGATGTCACTAGATGAGAGTAAAGCTGAATAAACTGACAGGAGGAAATAAACTGAAGCACAGTGGGTTAAACAGAGCGCTGTGGGAAACGAGTGATTCGTGGAAGGCCAAATTTATCACGTCTTAGTATCTAGAGTATCCAATATATGCAAAATATTTTAACATTTGTTCTGTTTAGCCCACAGCGCGTCATGTTCGAGTGATGCTCTTGTGATCAGATGTCCATTTTTTAGATTTAGTTGCATGCCTTCGACAGGGCAAATTAGCACTATCGCAAGTACCCCCACCCCCTCCCATTACACGTCTATTGAACGAGTCAAGAACATTTTACATGCCCAATGCCTCGCGATTAAAGTTATTGCTAAAATTTCTCTCGATGCAGATCCTGTGAATTTAATCCCACAATATGAATTATGGTACATACCATGTTTTGAAATTTCAAAATACATCATAGAGAGAAATCATGTCGACTCGAAATAGGACAGGAATGGGTACCAAATTTATGAGTATTCGAAGTGGCAGACTCGACTCGGCCTCCATTACTTCAAATTGCAGTCTCCGGCGAACTATATGTCTTGGGCCATGCCTATTACCACCATCACCCTTTCCTTTTCAGAATTCAAATACAAAATGTTAGAAACTCTCCTCTCGATAATAAACGCAAATTGTTGCTTATATATTCAGTATACACACACTGAATGGTTTACATCAATCAGAAACAACGCCACCAGTATACAATTGGCGTCATTTTAGATTGACCAATCTGAACGCAGTATTCGATTTGCGCCATTGCATCATCATAGTAAGACAGCGCTACCAGGGCCGCGGTTCAGTTAAACGTAGGAAATGATAGCATAACTTACAAAATCAGTAGGTCATTTGGAAGCAATCTTCCTTGTTTTTCTAAAATAGTTTTGCATATAGATCTCAGAAGTATATAGTATACAACAACGAATACGAGCCTTAATGGTTGCTGGAAGGCAAATTTAACTGAAACGAGAAGAAAATCGTAAGTAATACGTCTTCCTAATTGTCAGTTGGAGTTGTCTCATCTGATTGTTGAGTACTCAAGTCCCAGATTAATATCTGAGTCTAAGATGTAGCTGATTCGTATGCGAATACTGGAGTACTCGTTGCAGAACGAACTCGTAAATATGCATTCGAGCATGTAAGCCTTAAATACCCATTTGACAAGCTAATTCTGCTCTGTTCTGTAATTGGCACCTTAAATATCTTGTATCCCCAATCTGCATCGTCCTGAGATAACAATTTAGCACAGTATGGCTGTGTCATTTTCCCACTTTAGCGAATCAGGTGTGCTTTCTCATATGGATTTCGGGTACATTTGCATAAAAATGGCTTAAATACCTTCATAAATGAATATACACAGCTCCATAATGCAAAGCAATAGTAAACCTAATAAAACCACATAAGTATCATCTGAATACAGTGAGTGTTTCCATGGTGGGGAAAACGTATCTCGTTTTCAATACATCCACGTTACTGAGTGTCATCATCGTACTATTTATTGTCCGCACAAACGTTTTTAGGCCAAGCTGGAGGATGTGAGTGAATTGACTGTCAAGACAATCGCTTTTATATAGTTATCAGCTACAAAGAACACGTTCATCATATTAGTTTCAAACTTCGTTGGCGAGGGAAGATGTTTTGAAACCTACCATGTCCTTTCTATTTTGTTTCAGAAAATGTCAGAAAATGCAAATGATAAAATTCATAATAATATGAACAACATGAATAACACTATTCACAAAATTGATGCTTAAAACGAAGAAAAGTTATCTTACATTGTAGATCTCGTCAAATTAATTTCGTGAGAAACTTTGCCTTGCTTCATTTTTGGTAAATATTGTTTTAATCGCTCTATGAAAGAAGGAAATCATCCAGCTGATTAGCTTTATATATTTTTATTCTTAAAAGCTAATAAAACGGAATGTTACTAATTTAGCTTGGTATAGTTTCAGGCTAAAGATGTGTAGAGGGAAAGCGCGAAGCAAGGATGCTGCTCTACGGCTCATATAAATTCTACCTCCTTCCAGTATCTACTTCGGAAGTTTAGATGGATAAATCAAAGGAAATCAGGACATTTTTGTTTTCCTTTTAATCAATCCCCCCCCCTTTTACAAATATGTACTTAAACTTGGATCCTTGTTCATATTAATTCTCCAGTGGATATAAATTCTCATAAATGTTATTTCGAAAATGTATGCAGAATGATGCATATATAATACTCATGACCACTTAAAAAGGTGTTCATCCATCTGTTTATCAATTCGTCAATATATATATATATATATATATATATATATATATATATATATATATATATATATATATATATATATATAATGCGTAACTGCCTATCTGTCGACTTACGTAAAGCAAGTACAAGCATACACGTTTAAAACGGAAAGCGTAATGTGATGATGATGTAGGCACCAAGTTGCTTAATTGTAGTGTTCGTGAAATTAATCAATCCTTGCAAGCCTTATTTCGGAACGGCATACAACACTATATAACGAAGACAGTTACAACCTAATTCAAACAGTAGCTTACTTTTATGATCGGCACTAAAATGCAGAAATATAATTTACTTTTTTCATTTACATTTTTATATGGTATAGTAACCACTGCACACGGTATTAGCAATAACCATGTGCTCTTTTCAATAAAATGTATGGGCAATACTTTCGGAGATTATTTTCATTAGTAGTCTTTCATTATTTTGCTATATCAATCGCAGTGAACACATGTATTTTTATAGCAGTAACTTATGAAATGTCCCGAGAAGAATACAGCCTGACAACAGTACTAGTCAGTGAACGAATTACTGATTTTATATAGCTAGTTTCAAGTCTGCATGGTCATCCAGAAATTACAAAGTGCAGTCCTAGAAATTAAACACTGAATTAGTTATACTTTATAAGCTCACATAATTTGGAACTTTATCATATAACAGTACTGACCAAAATCCCATTTGTTACTATTTTACTTCTTTTTTTTCACTCTTTCAATGGTACATTATTTAAGGTGTTCTAATTGTTCTTGAAAAAGTAGATGAAATAAATACCTTTCACTTTTATATTAAAGCTTGTGGAATGTAGAACTGTCTGAATGTAATGATATTTCTAAAATCGTGCAGAAATATACATAAAAAATGTCACGTTCACGAACATACGTACACAACACAAAGGTCATACACATCTGTTGATATCTATATTTTCATAGCATTTTAATGCAGGTTTTCAAATCTAATACTAAGATATTACTTTTATTGTACAAATACTATTGTTGAATGGTTGGAATTTCATATGAAAGTAAAAACGAGTACAAATTAATCATTCAATCACAGTGCTGGCAACTACAGGTAGCGGCTCAGGAGTTTTAATAACCTATAATTGACTGAGTTCTTAAAATTTCACAAACATTAATAAGATTAGAAATATGTGGTAAGTTTTAAAAAATTTTCAGATCAAAATTTAAACAAATGGGGGCAAATCTACGTAATATCGTAATATAATACTCCAATTTTATTAAAATGTAAAGATCATATGTTTTTTGTTTTTGAAGATAAAACACAATTAATTTTAACGGCAAGTATCATATTTCTATAAGTAACAGAGAAAAGTATTAATGCCAGATCTGACAGTAAGCGAGTACTTACGAAGTAACCATGGTTTCAAAAGTAAAAATGTGACAAAGCCTGTTCGTATATTTGCATACAAAATTTTATGAAGATATTTTAAACGATTCGGAACATATTACCTGTCATGAGTGTGACGGAATTTAGACATAAACAAATTTTTCCAAATCTGGATGACTCCTAAAATGCTGTTCAGATGGACTATATTCTTTTTTAAAAGACATACTGTTTAGCCATAATACAACAACATATCAAGTTTCATGAAGAAACCTCAAACGATTAATGGGATATGGTGGCAGGGGATAGTTCCTAAATTGGCCCCTACCAAATTTCTTAATTTAATGCTATGATGTAACTTTTTGAGATATTATCGTTTAATAATGAAATATATGAATATATTTGTGAATTAGGTGTTTCGGGCTTGTGTTGTTGTTGAAATTGATGTGAGGCATGTACACCTCCCATAGTCACTTCGCAGTATGTAGACAGTGAAATACCAGTAGTCGGCTAGGAAGAAAAGCTAGCCACCCATAGCAGTACACATATGGGTTCAAGGCAAATAGAATATCTCAAAAACGGCTTCGATGACAACTATTTTGAATTGCATCAAGCTGTTTAGTACACAATGTTTTTTTATTTCAAAATTATCACCAAGGGAAAGGGCTTGTGTTTGCACTGTGAGCATCACTTGGTGTCACAAATGACCTTCGGCCGTAAAAAATGCAGGTATAAATTTGGGGTTGGCGTGCATTAACGTCTTTTGCAGCGAACTGCCATTAACTTGTTAGGGCAAGTGAATAATATTCTTATGCTTTGTTTTAATATGGCTATTCAAAAATATGGACCTTTTTGATCTCACTTGCGTAGTTTATTTTTTATAATGTTTCTACTGGGTAGGTGGATGTGGCATTACATTTGTGCATAAAAACTGTCCCTTGCACCCTATGAAGTGTACATACAATATTGAAACACAGGGAGATAACTCTAAAACGACTATTCTGAAAAAGCACAGCTTGTATTTGACACGAACTCTTGTCAAGAAAACGATTCTTATCCAGTTTCATTGCGATATCTCTAACGGTTCAAGAAATGTTATTTCGAGAACTTTGCAAGGCTAGTAAATAAGTGCAATAAAAATGCGGATAACTCTAAAAAAAACTCGTCAAAAGACTACATTTTCTTATTCGTCACAATATGAAGAGATGATACAAAATCATACCAAGTGTCACTAAGATATCTCAAAAGGTTCAGGATTTATTAAGTAAACAAAAGTGTGACTCTTGGACGGACAACTGACACCAGTATACGTCCCCAAATTCGTTTCCGGAGAGTATTATTATAAGTAACATATATTTTATAACGTAATGAAGTTTAAGATAAACGAAATAAATTAATTGTTATACTGAAAATACTATTTGTAAGGCAATATGACACGCTATGGCATTGACGAAAACTAAAAATAGCTCTCATGATGTTATACATTCAAATTTGAAATATTATACATTTCTTCATAACAAAAAAGAAGATCGGTGTTCACAATTCTTGTATGAATATATAAATATGTCAGCGTCGTTGTCTTTTTCATGCGTCATATGGGCATTCTACCTATATTTGTGAAATGCCACGAAGATATAAAAAATCTGCTAAAGTTCCAGAATAATATCCCTGTCAGATTCAAGCATATTTTTAAGTGTTTATATAACAAATATCTTGCTGCTGCACACATAAACTCGTAGAGCTAATAAGGACGAAGCCTATCGTATACCCTTTATTTCTTGATTTATATTGTTTTCTTCCGGATTTAAAATACCCTGTTGGAGATCAAATATTTTTATTTTTATATTTCTTATGTTTTTCGCTCCGTGATCAATTTGGCTAAAACAAATTATATCCATACCTTAGATAATACAACAAACACAGAATTCTCATACACAAAGAATCATTTAAGGAATATGTAGAAGAAAGTTTATATATCAGTGAAGCATTAACTGGATGTCTTCACATGATCTAGGTTAAGAATGTGATTATTTTTGTCAATATTATAACAAATCAAGCGAAAAAGTGTCCAGACCATGCACTTCTAAATACCAGGCTAGATCATCTTTTTAAATAATAAAAGCTATACTTTCAATTAATATAATCTCTGCAAGTTAAAATGTAACTCTTTTTTGTTATGGAAATAAAAGTGCATTATCTTTTAACTGCTAAATGTAACAATAAATAAAAGAACAAAAGGTGCACTCCGCTGACTCATACGTGTTCATGAGTGGAGAACTGAAACCCACAGAGCACATTGACAAATAGAAAAGTTCACCTCCCTCTTCAATGCAAGTGCGTATTTCCTAGCTCGCTGTCAAAGGGATGCAACTCTTGAAGGCTTTTAATTTGCTCCGCAAAGCGGTTTTATTGTCTTTGTCGGAATCCATTGTTGGCAATTGTAGAACATACAAAATTTCCAGCACTCTTTCAGAGAATGTAAAAAACTCACAGTCAAACTATGGGTGTTATTAGAAAAGATGGCGTGAACTCTCACAATACATATCAAGGAATCAGTCGCTGGTACAGAAAAAACATAAACATAACGCCAAAAAGCGAGAGAAACTGCATAAAGTCTCGAGAAGCGCTATTGAAACGTTAGATCAGGTGTAAGCATCAAATATTATAAGTGTATTTCGTTTACGTCCATTTCAAGAATGGACTTAGTCATCATGTATAGACATGCAACGGAATAGTGGTAATTCGTTTACATCCATTACAATAATGGACTTAGTAACTATTGCTAACTGTTCATTAGTCTGATGTTAATTTCCTATATTTCTTTAACTTTACTTATATTACGATATATCTATCCAGCGTCACGAGGGTAGTAAAATTGTTTCCCTATGATTTTGGCCTCCGTATACGTACGCGTTTAAGTGTGTTTTCTTAAGTTATTTTCATAATGCATCAGTTGCTATTTTGCAGTCAAAGTTGTTTATTACAATTAACATTATAGCTAAGAAAGTGACAATTATATTTTCATAGTTCTTTGTTAAGATTCCGTTACTTTATTCTATTCAACCCAGCTGAGATTCCCCAATTTCAAATCTCTATGCATGACGCCTTATACTTTACGCTCTCGTGCTCTGTATTTAATACTCATTGTGTGTGTGTGCCTCACAAGCAAGCTTCAGAAAAGAATTATGTTCAGATAACTGACATAATACACCAGCTTAATATTTTGCTAGCAAAACTGGATCTACATTCTTCATTATTATTGTACTAATACTCAATGACTGCCATCTATGTCTTGTCGATCTATTGTACCTGTGAGCAATACCTGTATGTAACACACAACGTCATCGGCACATTTTATGATAACGGCCAGTTCTAGCTTTTTTTGAAATTATTATATTTGTTATCTTTATTCTGATTGGCTTGGGTGGCCGTAAGAGACAAATTGATCGGATTGATGAACAGAACGAATGGTATATAGTTGTATGAAAATGCATAATTTACAAACTCCATTTTTCCATGAGCAGCTTGGAAACGAAAGGTGACTAAAGCTTCAAACATGAAAAAATATATGAAGGTTCACACACCTGTCTCTGGATCTAGACCACCAGTGAAGTTTTATTCTTATAGGATCAGGCCTACGTGTGTACGTGAAACATTTGTACAATTATAACAGTTGTACACCAATAACATTTGTACTCTTACAGCAGTTGTACACTTATAGTTGTTGTACATTTAAAACAGTTGTACACTTATAACATTTGTACACCTATAACATTTGTACACTTATAACAGTTGTACACTTACAACAGTTGCATACTATAACATTTGTACTCCTATAACAGTTGTACACGTATAATCGTTGTACACTTATAATATTTGTATACTTATAACCATTGTACACTTATAGCAGTTGTACTCTTGCAACAGTTGTACACTTATAACAATTGCACTCTTGTAACAGTTATACGCTTATAACATTTGTATACTTATAACCATTGTACACTTATAACAGTTGTACTCTTGTAACATTTGTATACTTATAACAGTTGTTCACTTATAACCATTGTACACTTATAACAGTTGTACGCTTATAACATTGGTATACTTATAACAGTTGTACACTTATAACCATTGTAGACTTATAACATTTTTACTCTTGTAACAGTTGTACGCTTATAACATTTGTATACTTATAACAGTTGTACACTTATAACCGTTGTACACTTATAACAATTGTACTCTTGCAACAGTTGTACGCTAATAACATTTGTATACTTATAACACTTGTATACTTGTAACAGTTGTACACTTATAACATTTGTACTCTTGTAACAGTTGTACGCTTATAACATTTGTACTCTTGTGACCGTTGTACGCTTATAACATTTGTATACTTATAGCAGTTGTACACTTATAACATTTGTACTTAAAACATGTGTACACTTATAACGGTTGTACACTTATAACTTGTGTATACTTATAACAGTTGTACACTTATAATATGTGTACACTTAAAACAGGTGTTCACTTATAACATGTGTACGCTTATAATATGTGGACACTTATAACATGTGTACACTTATTATATGTGTACACTTATTATATGTGTACACTTATAACATTTGCACACTTATAACAGTTGTACACTTATAACAGTTATACACTTATAACCATTGTACACTTATAACATTTGTACTCTTGTAACAGTTGTACGCTTATAACATTTGTATACTTATAACAGTTGTACGCCTGTAACCGTTGTACACTTATATCATTTGTACTCTTATAACAATTGTACGCTTATAACATTTGTACACTTATAACAGTTGTACACTTGTAACCGTTGTACACTTATAACATTTGTACTCTTGTAACCGTTGTACACTTATAACAATTGTACTCTTGTGACCGTTGTACACATATAACATTTGTATACTTATAACAGTTGTACACTTATAACATTTGTACTTATAACATTTGACTTAAAACATGTGTACACTTATAACGGTTGTACACTCATAACATTTGTATACTTTTAACGGTTGCACACTTATAACAGTTGTACACTTATAACCATTGTACACTTATAACAGTTGTACGCTTATAACATTTGTATACTTATAACAGTTGTACACTTATAACCATTGTACACTATAACATTTGTACTCTTCTAACAGTTGTACGCTTATAACATTTGTATACTTATAACAGTTGTACACTTATAACATTTGTACTTATAACATTTGACTTAAAACATGTGTACACTTATAACATTTGTACTCTTGTAACAGTTGTACGCTTATAACATTTGCATACTTATAACAGTTGTACGCCTGTAACCGTTGTACACTTATAACATTTGTACTCTTGTAACCGTTGTACACTTATAACATTTGTACTCTTGTAACCGTTGTACACTTATAACATTTGTACTCTCGTAACAGTTGTACGCTTATAACATTTGTACTCTTGTGACCGTTGTACACATATAACCTTTGTATACTTATAATAGTTGTACACTTATAACATTTGGACTTAAAACATGTGTACACTTATAACGGTTGTACACTTATAACATTTGTATACTTATAACAGTTGTACACTTATAATATGTGTACACTTATGATAACATGTGTACGCTTATAATATGTGTACACTTATAACATGTGTACACTTATTATATGTGAACACTTATGATATGTTTACACTTATAACATTTGCACACTTATAACAGTTGCACACCTATAACATTTGTACACTTATAACAGTTGTATACTTATAACCATTGTACACTTATAACATTTGTACTCTTGTAACAATTGTACGCTTATAACATTTGTATACTTATAACAGTTGTACACTTATAACCGTTGTACACTTATAACATTTGTACTCTTGTAACAGTTGTACGCTTTTAACATTTGTATACTTATAACAGTTGTACACTTGTAACCGTTGTACGCTTATAACATTTGTACTCTTGTAACCGTTGTACACTTATAACAATTGTACTCTTGTAACCGTTGTACACTTATAACATTTGTATACTTATAACAGTTGTACACTTATAATATTTGTACTTATAACATTTGGACTTAAAACATGTGTACACTTATAACAGGTGTACACTTATATCATTTGTATACTTATAACAGTTGTACACTTATAATATGTGTACACTTATAACATGTGTACACTTATTATATGTGTACACTTATTATATGTGTGCACTTATAACATTTGCACACTTATAACAGTTGTACACTTATAACATTTGTACACTTATAAAAGTTGTGTACATATAACAGTTGTACACTTATATCAGTTGGACACATATAACAGTTGTACACTTATATCAGTTGGACACATATAACGGTTGTACATTTATATCAGTTGTACACATATAACAGTTGCAATATTGATACCATTTAGTCTAAAATGCCACTTCTTTCTATGCAAATTCAGAATTGATTTCATTATAGTCAAACCCGTACATGCACGCTGTAGATCTTCACTGTTGGAATGCAAAACATACATTTGTTTACCAGCAACATCGTTTTTTGTGTCAAAGGCCTAAATAAACGTTCTATTATCACAGGTAAAGCAGATAAGATTCATTAATTTCCATTCTAAATTCATTTTTAGACTCTCATCTTCTGGAATTGGAATTTTACAATTTATATATCTGATGCAAAAGTTGTGCTATTTGCTTCTGCGGACTGAGAACCCACGTTTGAGATTAATTAATGTTGTTGCTAATGAAAGATTATTTTCAGAAAAGTTACTAGTATTATCATGAGATACGGCAGTATCCCTGCACTGGATATGGAACATGGTGCCGCATTTTTAATTGATCCTGCGGATTTTGGTGTTGTGTGTGGCTCTGTAATTTTAATAAAACTTGTTTTAGGCGTTCTACAGGAGATGTGGAAGTGGTATTAGCCTCAATGTTTATGGGCTCCAACTTGGGGATTGTTCTTAGAATCCAGACTATCACTAAAATACTGGAAATTCGTACTCGTAGGTCATATGTTTAGGGATGTAATAAGTATATTTTACTTTATATACAATGAATGAACCTAAGCGAGATTGCTTACACTACTCAGACTGGGTGTTCCACATACAAAATAAATTAGATGAATTGAAACAAAGCTCTAAAGAATCCTAAAACACTAGCAAGCAAGCATGAACATACCATTGACAGGTAGCTTTATAATGTTGCCTGCTACATTTGCAGTAATATTTGTAAATTAAAATTGATCAGATTGACGAACAGAATGATAAGTGACTTAATTTCTACCTTTCAAGTACAAATTCTACTTAAGCTCTTAAAGCACAGAATCTTTCTGTTTAATATCGACACACACTGTCCATGACTCGTAAACCGTTCCTACTGTTGAATTCTATCATTTCATTTGTATAAGTTATACCAATTAATTCCTAGGGACGCAAATTGCAAATATTTCTTTGACTAGCGACCTGAACAAGGTGCTGTTGCAAGGATTACATACAAGACAGACAATTCAACGGCCATGTGCGTGTTGAAAAGCAGTGCCAATTGTTTGCAATAAATATATTAACAAATATAATGCAGTAGTTGGGTCATCCAAACATTACAGAACTAAAGAACAATTATGAAGATTTGAAATGTGAATCTAAAGCAACAACACCATTAGTAGAATGCACCTGTTACATCTCATGCTCTAATAACCCCTAATTACAAATGTTGTTCTTGCAATCAGAACCATTAACCTTAGACATTTACTGGCACTTACGAAGCTTGATTCATGGATGTTCCTGGATTTCAACACTATTTTGTAATTAGTTTCACAATTTCATATATATATAGCATTAGCTCCTTATCTCCCAAGTACTGCCCTGTGATAAATGTTTTTTTTGTGCTTTTCTTTTTTTTTTTTTTTTTTTTTGGGGGGGGGGGCAGCATGAGATAGCAGTTGCCGGTATATATTGATATCTTGCTTAGGTCTAGTCAAGGTCTCTGCCTCCCCTCTCTCATAATAAAGATGTATGTGTGTTTGCTAAAGTGCAATAAAACCAATTATATCCTCTGTATCCTATTTGTGTGTGTTTGTGTAAGTGCAATAAAACCAATCATATCCTCTGTATCCACTATGTGTGTATTTGTGTAAGTGCAATAAAATCGATTATATCCTCTGTATCATATTTGTGTGTGTTTGTGTAAGTGCAATAAAACCAGTCATATGATCTGTATCCACTTGTGCGTGTTCGTGTAAGTGCGATAAAAAATCATATCCATTGTATCCACTCTGTGTGTTTGTGTAAGTGCAATAAAACTGACCATATCTTAAAATTTTCATGAATCCATGACAATAATTGTTTACTTAATGTGTGGTATATATATTTTTCTGATTCAAATTTATCAAATATTAGTAACAATAAATTTAAAAGCCTAAGTATTTTTGTTTTCATGTGTACACCTGAAAAAAATAATACGATGTGGAAGAGAAATATAGATAATACGGTAGTAATATTAATATAAAACAAAATATACTCTTTAGTTCACTTCACTATGTTAACATAAAGATAACCTACAAGCGATTAGATTTTTTTTACTTTCTGTTTAGACGAGCTGCGGTGGTTCAGTGTTTAGCGTTTAAGACTTAGGACCAGAAAGGTGTTGGTTCGAATCCTGCCCAGATCAGTCGGGTTGGCTGCCTTCGTGTGTCCATGCTCAAGACACTTTACTTCAATGGTCCCATCATAATATAACTTTTTCTGTGCTTATGTGTTCTTAAACAGCAAAGAAACCACACTTACTGTTCACTTTTGATCGAATCAGAGCCCCAGTGCCAACATACACTTTATTTTATATAAGCATGATAACATAAAGTTTACACCCTTGCATGAAATAATTTCGATGTGAAAATACCTTACTAGATTTTAAATTTACAATGTTTGCAGTCTCGTTTTCCCCTTATGCAGATATCCAATACGAAGTTTAAAATGACCAGTTCTGATATACTGGCATTTATGATGCAGACTGACAAGTCGGACTTGGGCATGCAACCTTACTGACACACACTTAAAACAACCAGTTTGCTTTTGCAACTCATTAGATATTAGTTTCACGCCCCACCAACTAAGCTGAACCTGTCCCCCATTAATGATATATTTTGTTTGGTACAAGTCATCCAAAATGGAAAGATATTTAATTTTCATTTTTTAGTGACGAATATTTCTTGTCTCCGTTTAATATCCTCTTCAAGTGGAGTGTTAAGACTCTTCATCTGCCTTTCAAAGCATGACAGTATGTGTGTGTGTATGAGGGGAGGAGGGAGGGGCATGTATATTGAGTTATTTACATTGACACTTTACATCGCCCTCTCAAAGTTTTATTAAATAGTTTAAAGCATCTTTTTAATCAACTTACAGGCCTTGATACGCATCATCATGGATTCAGAAATAATCTCACACATTGAGGGAGATGTCATTATCCGATAGAGATTGCATCCACAGACTTATAACTAAAAAATATAATTGGCCGATTTATTTTCATTCGGTCAGTTGGCTGTAGGCTGTACCAGCTTGTATGTGGTTCATCGACAGAACCTTTTAAACGTTTTAGCTCATCAAATTGTTAAAATTTGGAAAGACAACAGTCACATCATGCCGCTGGAGTATCACTTGTTTCTGTAAATATCTTTTTTTAAATGTCGTCGGCTTGAAGTGTTGTTAATTTTTATACCATATGCACTTATGTCTAGAACTATAAAACACTTGTTGTTGTTATAGTTTTGTTTTCTTTTGTTTTATATAGATGTGAGATTTTTGTTATACTCAAAGAAAATATACGGAAATTTATGACTCATAAATATTAAAATCGTGATGTTGATTAAAGCCGGTGGACAACCATACTTTCTTAAAAGTGTTCTGCCCTGAGTGTCTAAACACAATATTCTTTCCATACCAAGTCATTTTCTTTGGCACATTGTGACATCTCCGCGCAAGTAGACAGTACTGAGGTATGGATTGGCACTCCTATGGATTGGCACTCATATGGATTGGCACTCCTATGGATTGGCACTCCTATGGATTGGCAATCCTCGTAACTCGGTAATTGATGAGCCTATTATGCTAGCTAGATCTCAATATGAAAGCTGGATGCAGAAATTTGGGCCTGTAAAATGTTCGGTCTTCCAATAAGTTCAAAAACTCAAAAGTTATACACACTGCAATTCTTGTATTTAAATAGCTCAAACGTTTCGGTACGATATACACCAGAAGAACATGAAACTGCGACATAAAACATGTGTGGTTCCCATGGCTGCATTTTTTAAAAACTTAAACATAAACAGATAGCTTTAACTGAGGGTTCTGACGTTATCATTTTACACATACTGGTTAATTCATTAGCACAAACTTTAAAGACAAAGAAATAAAGAAACTCTGATCCAGTTCCAGCATCGATAGTCGATATTTATATTGATCTTGGACCTTGATTTTGGATGACTTTGTATATCTAGGTCTAGAAGGATATGGACCCATGAAATGTGAAGATACATATATGGAAATAATACGAAGACGAGACGGTACTATGTGGAAGACAGTTTAGAATGGTAAGAAAAGGTACAAACGATACGATACGGTAGGAAACGGCACTCCGACTCGGTAACATAGAAACAATTTGAACGGTTGTTTTCAATATTTGGAACTTATATTCGTCTTAATAGAATTTAAAGGGAATCCATTAACTATGGTAAAGTTGAATTAAAGCAGAAAACAGAATTTCAATAACTATAGGTAGCGAGATACTGGAAAGCTATCTTTGAATGTTACAAAACAGTGTGAAACGGTATGGAGACCAATACACGATGAATGAATGGTTTAAAAATGGGTACAAAACGGAAATGTTACAATCAGAAACAGTACGCAAACAATTGTTGCAAATGACATTACAAGTACTGTATTATGGAAGAATACTGAAAACGCTAAGGCTAAACATAATTAGGTCACTGTTTTATGATTCACACATCAGGTATCGATTCCTGAAAAAGACAATTTACCTGCGGATTAGATCGTCGAACAAACCGATCGACACTGCTATGTGAAAAAAGAAAATATAAATAAATAAACTCAAATTGTCAATGCTTGAATAATGTATCATTACAAAACTAGATATTTATTAAATTAAAAACAGTAACATCTAGTCATCCAAAAATGAGGCAAGCACGTATGCAGCTTTGGAGCAATGATAATGGCTAATATTAGAAGCTACATGTTTTTGTTTAGTGCAAGAAACAATTTTCTTTCACCTTGCTGCGTGATGTAGTAGCTCCAACTGCAGTGTTTTAAGAAAAATGACAAGGCAGGAATAACACACATATAAGCACTGCGGTGATAAATAAAGAATTTTATCATTTCACGGTGACTCTAAAGGTAGCATCTTCCAAAACGTTTCCAAATTTCAAGACTTTCTCTTTAAAAATGGGCATGAATTTACGTATGAGTTTGCGCGCGCGCTTGAGAGAGAGAGAGAGAGAGAGAGAGAGAGAGAGAGAGAGAGAGAGAGAGAGAGAGAGAAACGGATAACATTTGACGATTTAAAGATATAGGTACTACATACACAATACACAAGATTATCTCCCTGCAAATACATTTTTAAAACGTTACATTTCTTTCATAACATATTTCACGAATTTGACTTATTGATAAAGGTTTCTAAATATTAAACATCTTCGATATATGTTATATGAAAAGTGAGGAATCTATGACAGCCTACCATCCCACCTCCCACCCTCAATGAAATTTAGATATAAACCAGCACTGTTTCAGAATTAAATCCATTTTGCGTACTCCAAAAATACCATATTAGGTGTTACTTTGTGTTTACAACAATAACCACCAGTGCCAATATATGACAAAAGCATGGATACTACAAAGACAAAATGTACAATTCTTAGCTTTTGTATAAAACATCCACATGAATGGACTATATTCTAGGAAATCGATCAAAAAGTGCACCTTTCAGGCTGAAATAAACTATTATAAGTTCAGTCACATCAATTAATACACTCTAGAACCGTACATATATAATTACATGTGACCAATATCAAACAGCAGAGCACCTGCTCCTGCATACATTGAGTGGCTGCACATTGTTGCATGATACAGTTAGGTTGAACGAACATAAGAATGAACGAATGATTGAACGAAGTGTGTTGCATATGTTTATACATAAAGCCTATGGCAAATACATACTAAACATTATAATATAGACATGAAACATATGTCAAGTACATACTAAACAATATAATATACACATAAAGTCTATAGCAAGTACATACTAAACGTTATAATATACACATAAAGCATATGGCAAGTACATACTAAACGTTATAATATACACATAAAGCATATGGCATTTACATACTAAACATTATAATATACACATAATTGGATATTGGCACAGAAATCTAGAAATTGGGTGAAATACAGAGACATGGTTACAGAGTTACATTTTTCACTATTAAATACAGAGAGGACTTTCAGTGAAACATGCATTTTATTTTTAATTATGCATGTTATAAGTCATTATTAATATTAGTTTGCAGAACAATTTACATCATTCATCAATACAGATGATTATTTAAGGCCAATATAAAACAATAGCATAATATAGGTTATATTGCTAAACATTCATTAAATCGGACTCTAACATAAATGCCCTGTACATGAAATAACCCAGATCTTGAATAACTTAACTATGCCGACAATCTATTAATTCAATGAATTTGTATATACTTCTCCAAACCCAAATTTGACAATTAATACATTTAATTCGAAACAGAAAATTACTTCTACAGTCAATGATAACTCTATATTCATCTTCGAGTAATTGACAAGTAGATTTTATTTAGTGAATATATAACTCTAAGCTTTGAGAACTCCAAATGTATTTATTGAAACTGGTTCCAACTTTAGGGTTAGCTCATTTTCATTAGATCCAATTAATCTTTAATGTTTGTTCATTTGGGAACGTTTGTACGATGCAAATTAGATTGGGTGGAATTTAGACCAAATAATGGAGTTATCACTTGCTTGCCAGGGAGCAACGTATATAAAAGCACAAAATAAGCCAAAATATGGCATAGTTAGGCAATAATTGTGATCAAATGGAACAATCTTTTTTCTATAACATATGCAGATAGATTAAATGGATATTACTACAGGCAAAAATGACCAAAGGCAACAGAGCTACTCATTAACGTTAGTAATTTTCATCATAATGATGGGTTCCTTTTTAGAATTTGTTGACATTTGTTTATGAAAAGCGATTCAATTGATTCTGAAAATTTCATGAAAATTGAATGCAATTTGGTGAAGTTCTTTCTTTCTGTATATTTGAATTTATACAGGTAATATGATGAAAGCTACAACGATGTATAACAAACTGGATACAACAATATCACTCCTGATGTAATTTGCGTCATGATTCACACATAGAGAGGTTTTACAGTGGTAAACGGATAAATGAAATTTAGAATATAGCATGACTGACTGACAGCTGGTCATTGCTCGACACGTTTACAATTACAAATTGTTGATCCAATTGTTGCGACTTTAGAACTACATGTAATGATTCTTTTAAGAACGTCTTTATATTCATCCTGTTCGTGACGTGTGATCAAAAACAGAAAAAGGGCAATTATTGTCTTTTTTAATTTCTAAAGGAAAAAAATGGAATAAAATATTAATGAATGCCGAGTTATTTCACCTATATTGAACAGAACAGAATTATTGTATTTTCTTCTATTAGTCGTTTCAATTTCCTATATTTCTACCAGATCATTGTTCATTAACTAATCAATTGCAAGTTCCCTGCACTAAAAATCTCTACGTTAGCGAGTTCTTTGTTCTAGTGATACGTCACCTCAGCAGTCAGATCTGCAGCAGATAATGCATGCGACAACTTATGTCGTCAACTATGTAATATAGTTTTAAAGAAACAACTAAGACGATTTTTTTTCGGGAATGGAAGATTAAAATATAAGTAAGAAGAGAAACCTCAATATTTGACTTTAAATGTTAAATGCTTGACAAATCCTTGAAAAACTCATATGGTACAGCACTGTGTTGTAACATCTATTGAAGCCATTTATGCGTACCGTTTCCATATCGTATCGTTTCTGCTGGTTCTAATCGCCTATCGTACGTATGCCGTTTTGTATTGTTTCTAACCGTCCATCAATCGTCTCTTCGTCTCCGTACTGTTTCGTACCATACCATACCATTTTTTAACTCCACCTGTAGTTATTAAAACTCGGGTTTCTGCTGTAATCCAACTTTAAAAAGTTAACGTATCCCTCGTAAATTCTATATAAAAATAAGTATAAGTTATAGACATTGAACATAACGGTTCAAATCGTTTATATTTTGCCAGGGCAGCGTCCCGTTTAGTACTGTATCGCTTCGTTTCGTGCCGTTCTGTACTGTTCTAAATGGTCTTCATAATCATATCGGCTCATCTTCGTACCGTATCTAATAGTTTTCGTACCATTTGCATCCCGTATCATCTTCACGCGTTGTCCAATGTTTATAAGAGGCTACACGTACTATAATGCTTCTGTCCACACAAAAAATGTATTTAATAACTTTAGGGATACATTTTACGCAGCATGGATATAAAGGTACATGCAATTAATAACTTCAGGGATACATTTTATGCAGCATGAATATGAACGTTTATAACTGCAGAAACCTTTGATTTTCAAATGAGGAACAAATAAACCTTGTTTTGCTGCTTCTTACTGTTATAAAGTGTAAATATTTATTATTAATTTCTAACTGTTTTTAAAAAAAAAAAAACTTGAAACTGTCATGAACTATCCAAGAGACCCATCGTTTTCTGTGTAGAAGCAATTCAAATGAATAGTCCAAAGTAAGAAAGAGCGACGCACGAGAAGACAAAAGCATAACTTTCAACTGAAAATAGTCCATGGGACTTCATACAAATATATAAAACATATTACCGGTATATTTATAACAACACAAATCATGGAATGAAATTTCTAATATTCGTTAAGTACTTCTTGCGTCTCTATATAATACGTAACAATGATTTAGCAATTTGCAACAAAGCCTGTGGTATCAGGTTAGGTTCTCAATCCATTAATGCAAGTCGAGTCGAGCAGGTTTTGACTTATCAGAGATATTTGACTTCTTTTTCACTGGGATCAGGTTTTGCATCCAACATTGAAATGTTAAGTGATTTGTTTTATTTTAAAAAGAAAAAGAAAAAAGACTTACTGATGAAACTTAATTCTAATCTTTATCATACTATATTTATGAAAACACGATTATTGAAATCAAGTTTTATTATTTGCTAAATATTTAGTGCATCTCTGCATAATACGTAACAACGATTTATCATTTTCCAACAAAGACTGTGGTATCGGGTTGTCTTTCCAGTAAGTATCATAACATTGTTTCACTGTAAGCATGCTAAGGTATTTTGTGTATGTCCTTAATCTTGCATATCAAGATGTTCCGTATTATTCTAACTGTTTTCATCAAAGATGAATTAACCTCATTTGCCTTTACAGACTACATGTATTTAAAGTTGCTCATACAAATCAAATTCAAATGATCAATAATCTCATGATACAATTAGAGCCAAAGTAACTATGCAATGAATCACTTTAGAAACGTCTTCGTCTTTAAAATCTAAATCAAACAAGTTGCAAATACATGAAAGATAAAATTATATCACTTTATTTTTTTTCGGCGGGGGGGGGGGGGGGGGGGGGGGGGGGGGGACTAGATCTATCGGTAAGTCAAGGAAGTTAAATGAATCTTAGTATTTATTTTGTAAACTGGCTTTGATTGCCCGTATAGAAACGTATACATTTAGGATTTTTATGCTGCGAGCGGTTATGTATACAATTTCCATTATTTATCACAAATAATTTTAATAGTTAACTTGCTAAACATTCGAAAAGAAAGGTAAATCAAATATATTTGTGTTGATTATTATTGTTATGACCTGACAGCATGCATGTCAATTAGATGTGTGTAAGGAAATTACTAATCATTAGGCCATCGATCATTTGTAGCTATGTGTCTATCTATCTTTATATATATATATATATATATATATATATATGTGTGTGTGTGTGTGTGTGTGTGCCTCAATTTTTGTCAGAGGAATCCGCAGTGATTGTGTATTAGACTAGAGTTAACTAATAGGTCCCCATATGAGTTTATTTGCTACGAATGCATGCCTGTACCCACGACTAAGTTCCATCCGTTTTTTGAGTGATGTGCGCTTAGTTGAGAGGGTATAGGGCTGGTGTGTGCAATGAAGGCGATTGGTGGTGTAACTCGCAGACCCAGGTTCGAATGTCAGTAGGGGATTAAAAAGTCTCTAACCTGTATGATAATACTCTTTCCTCATATATAATTTCACTTCATATTATCATGTATCCTGCTGTATGATCCAGGTAAAGCACTTTCCGCTCTGATGGGGATCTATCTTTCTTTCTATCTATCTATTTATCTATCTATCTATCTATCTATCTATCTATCTATCTATCTATCTATCTATCCCACAAACACACATACATACAGATACGAATATGCATGCATGCTTTCTAGCTTATTAATATGAACTTGCTCAATTAGCTATTGGTTTGACACAAGTGTAATTTTGTGTGTATTTGGGAACACGCAAAAACAACCTAAAGGTTGATTAGGAAGTAACTTATTAACCACGCTGTCAGTGCAGATGTAGGTACATTATGGCATAATAATCAATTTAAATGTTAAAGGGACAGTGTAGACAAGTTGATGGTGATATTATGATTATTAATCAGGTTGAATCTGCATACTTTTGGAGCAATTTAAATGACGTTGAAAAGCTTTTGATTTCATATGGTTGTGCAGGGCATGAAGTATGGCCTATAGTCCGACCGTTCGTTATCATAAGTTTTTTTTATTGCTACTCCTCCTAAACTACGTGGATCATTTCCATGAAACTGTGCACACACACAGATTCATCATAAAGTGCAATTGGTCCAAAATGAAAGTGGTCCTATTTGAACATACAAAATGACAGCCACAACGGCCATCTTGAACATTTTATTATTGCTACTCCTCCTGCACGGAAAGTCATATCGGCATGGGATTTTCAACAGAAGATTTATTATGATATCTAGTTGGTCCTAAATGAAAATACAGCAGCCATGTGTACATCTTATTATCAGTACTACTTCTGAATGGATGGTCATATCAACAAAGGGTTTCACTAAAAGACTTATTATGATGTTTGCACTGAGACAAGTAAATCCCAGTCGAGGGGTTACATTATTTGTCTCCCGCTAGACTCTGCCAAGCGGGGGGACATCGCCTCGACTAGGATTTCCTTGTCTCAGTGAAAAACCCCAACATAGATTATTATTTTAATTCACCAAATTTCTTCCTTTCAAATTAAAATAACCCTTCATATTTTAAATATAGTTTCTCATATTCAACAGTATTCATCAGGTATTATTATTTCCTCACATTTTTTCTATGGGTTCTTAGGCTTAACACTTGTAAAGAAAATCTAAATAATTATATCAGTAGAATCATGCTACACCCGTCTCTCTTACCCCATAAATTTAATAAAATAATAACTTAATAGGTATAACGTTTAAGTGCTGACCGTATCGCACCAAGAGCGTCGGGCGTCACGTATTTTTGCTTTCTAAACACAGCCCAATAGCAGGGATATGCTAATAAAGGCTATGGCGTGACCCGGTCGACCCAAATCACCGAAGTTTTGCTCGTAAGCAAATAACAGCAAAAAGAAACATTTGATAGATATGTGATATGATTACATTTAATTATTTGATGGCATGTTAAAATAACAACAAATAATTAATTTTGTTTATATACAACTTTCAACTTTCAAAATGTAGTTAATAAGAATAACGTTTGACTTTTAGAAAAGTAGTTACTACAAGTGATTTGGCTAGCTGACCGAGTAGACACTGCTATTAGCTCTTTCCAAGACGGCACCCATGTTAAGTGGACAGACCTTATACCAGTTTCCAGATAATTATGTCGCTCCTAAACACAAACTAGTTTCAGAAATACGCTCTAGCGATTCTGGACCGCGATGTGTTTCTTCGCCCTTGTGGGTCATGTATATCACCCATTGCCCCCGCCCGAGTGTATATCGACATTTGACGCTTGAAAGTTGACTGGGTGTGGAGAAGTATATTTTATTCCAGGTGAGTTATGCATGTTGTATTTTGAGCTCTTTCTGTCTTGAGTACTCTGATATAGATGCTGTCCTTTGTTATTTTGTTTTAAACATGGTTTATTGTCGTTTTATTAAACAGTAAGGGATTGGACAGGAGTTGTCCAACTCATCTAGGTCCTTTCTCAAAACATACAAACATGATCCAAAGATGACATTCGTTTTACAAATATTCGAGCATATCTGAAAAACAAGTACACTATTTCATATATTAAAATAATGTAACATTTCAAGGAAAACATAAGAAACTTATACATATATAATTAAGCAAATAAGCATATTTGTGTATTAGACTAGAGTTAACTAATAGGTCCCCATATGAGTTTATTTGTATCTGAATTACATATTTGCTATACGTGTAGTTCAAATACACAACGGGACATTTCTAAGCGTTATGAAAAGAAAACAAATAATTCAAAAAAAGAAACAAACTTGAGAAATGCAAAACTGGAAAGGTAACTTTTACTTCTTATGGGTGTTATGATTATTAAAGAGGGAGGAAGAGAACGAGAGGAACAGAGAGAAAAGGCGTTGCATTGGTTGCAGTCACTGTTGTCCATTTTTGTTTTATTGATTTATTACTTAGAATATAATTGTAAGTATTACAAATGTCTAGTTTTGTTGATATATTTCTGAACATTTAGGAATATCGCTAAGTTTGTTTCTTTACTTAGTTCGACGTCACCTTTCAATAATACATCTAGAGTTACGCAAGGAGAGTGTTGAAAGATAGAGCAAAGGAGCTGGGATCTTTGAGTATTAAGTACGATTAGATGAACTTTTTTTTAAATAGAAAGATTAGGAAAATTTCGGATATCGTCAGAGAGAGAGAGAGAGAGAGAGAGAGAGAGAGAGAGAGAGTTCCAAAGACCAATTGTAGATAAGAAAAGAGGATATCTGAAAAATCTGATGTCTGCTATGGATTGGTGTGATACTTTGAGAGTCAAGAAGACGATAATAAGATGCCTCATATCTCTTTTGTGAAAGAAGGTCGCTTAAAGTGATACTTGATAATTTATAATCGAATACATTATGCACAATTGGTTCTTTTTCCTTCCTTGTGTAAGAGTTTCCCAATCAGTTTCCGCATAAAGAGACTCTCAAGAACAATAAATGGGTAGACCTCTAACGATTCGTGCAGCCTCCATCTGAATGTGTTTCTAATCATTCCGAATCTTCAATAGAGCATATATCTCAAACTTCAGAAGAATATTCTAATATTGGACGTATTAATAGTGTATAAAGTTTAGCCAAAGTTGGTCTGTGAAAAGAACTTTAGATCTCGCGCAACAAAGATAAATATTTTAGATGCGTTCTGAATAATCATACTAATACGATTAGCCCATTTCGCGTCAGAAGATGCTGTTATCCTATGTTTGTATGATTATTAACAGGAAGCAAAACCATATAATCGAAAGAGAACATCAGAAAGGAAAAGTCTGCTTGCCTGTATGTAATTAATAAAATGTCTGCTTTTGAAGTATTAAAAGTACCAAGCCAGAGGTTTGCCCGGGCATTAAGTTTTCAAGATCATTGTTTGTAATCTTTGTACTTGTAAAGGGTCTATAGAAGAAGTTCCAAGAGACGTATTATCAGCAAAATAGTATCATCAGCTCCTTTGTTAATGATACCTTTGATCTTCTTATGGGTGTCATCCAGATTGTAGTTTGAGATTGTTTGGTCTGGTATTATTTTGGACAAATGTTTTCCCTCAATATTCTTGTCTTTGTCGTGAAGCGCGTTCGTCTTCTTAAGTTCTCTAAAATCATCCTTAACAGGCGATTTGTATTTGCTTCAATTCAATGTTTTTATTTTTTCCGAAAGGATGTTCAACGTTTTTCTGATGTTGCAATGAGCTAAATGGCTCCTCCTTTCCTTTTGAAGCATTTAGGCAATCTTGTTTGCCTTCTTGAGTTGACCGCTGCTGTCTTCCATTATCTTGTACACGTTCAATCTGTTCTTGTGATAGACTCGATTGTCTTCTATTATCTTGGAAAGATGAACTGAGTCTACGTTCTCTGTTATCCGTCAAACTACTGCTCTGATTTATTCCTGACACAGTGGTTGAAAAAGTGTCTTGACTACTCGAGTTTTGTTCACAGGAAGTAAAGTGTCCGGTGGGTTTTCTGCAGCACAAGCGGACCCAATGATTTCGAACCTTCAAAACAAAACAATTTTCAATGCAGGTTTGAACAAATTATAAGGCTACGTAAGTGACCTGGAGCTTTTATTTTCATTGGAATATCTGTCAATACCCCTTCTTTTCTCAAATAAATAACGTAGTGTTCATGCCTTTTAACATGATTCGTATTGAGTAGATAATAGTCCCGATCATCCAAAAATGATGCTCACTCATAACATAACACAGTCATCACGTGATTTATGCGAAGATCAATATGATAATGAAAAGTTACCTTTCCAGTTTTGCATTTCTCAAGTTTGTTTCTTTTTTTTAATTATTTGTTTTCTTTTCATAACGCTTAGAAATGTCCCGTTGTGTATCTGAACTACACGTATAGCAAATATGTAATTCAGATACAAAACGGGAGATTTCTAAACTCTATGAAGAAAAAAAATTGAACATGAAAATTATAAAGAAATAATGCAACTAGCAATTAGGGAGAGACAATCAATCTATCATAACTGAAACCTATTTCATGGCCCTGAGTCGTAGATTCTATTTACTATTCACAAATTTTACATAGAGGTTAGAGTCCTTTTCTTCTTTCCTATAATACGATAAATTCCAGTTATTTCTGATGCATGTGAACCATAACTGAGCACATTAGGAAAAAAAAATGTTCATTGGTATTTTTATTAATTAAAATACTCCTCTGCAGACAAAATTTGTGCTGTTCAAGTATGATGGTCATTATCGAATTCAAGCCAGTTTTGAAGATACATACTGGCTCAATCGTATTTTTTCAATGAATAAAACATGATTACGTTTTGTTAAAATTAGGGAGAGCGTCAATGATAATTGTGGATGGCTGCAAAAAATTATCTGTACTGCCCTTCATATTATATTATATTATATTATATTATATTATATTATATTATATTATATTATATTATATTATATTATATTATATTATATTATATTATATTATATTATATTATATTAGAACTACGAAATTAAATCAACTATTCTCTTCCCGACAAATAACAAAATCACTCTTTGGATCAAGTGTATAGCCAAAGTTAGTTTCATACAAGTTAAGATTTGTTCTGGCAATTATATTAATGACAGAAGATGCAGAATTTCTTCAGTGGCTGTTGAAGTTTTAAAAATGAGGTATACTCTTCCAAAAACCACACTTTTGAAAATATGTAAATGTATTTATTTTTGTTTTATTTGTTTTTGTTTTTGATATAAAATAACAATACCTGTTTCTCCCTTGCTGTAAACAGAAGAAATATGAAGAACCCTTGAAAAGCATTCAGGAAGACAAATATATACTGAAACACCAGTTTAGCTCCACCAAGAGCGACAACTCCGAATAGCCAAGTTAAACCTGTGAAAGAATGGAAAAGAAGTTTACAAAATATCTTCTATAAGTATGCTGTAAAAATTTATATTATTGTCAACGTCAGAAATGGAACATGAATTATAATGGAGGAACACATAATAAGTTCATAAAAAGACACACGTAAGGGAAAGTTGATATTGTTCTATAATAACATATATATTTAGTTCCTGCAGGTGATTAACCCCACATAATATCCTTCGATTTCATATAACACAAAAGCACATCATAACGTCATAAATGCCGTGACGATGTACTAAAAGGCCAAGAATAATGTTTTATGCATCTGAATGAAATAACGTACACTGCGGTTCTTGTTAATAAAATCAGTATTGTGTGTCTTGTAAAAAGTAAAATCTTATAAGTGTGCTTATTTCAAATGAAATTGTTGAAACTCTTCAAATAAATTATTGCTTTACTCGCTAAGGATATACATTGTTCAACTCATTTCCTAAAATTTAACTTGAAATGAGCATTCGTGTGAGATCCACAATATATCTTTATTAAATTTGAAGATAAAACCTGCTCTCTAAACATTGCAACTATAGTTTCTAGGATTACACATCTAGTAGACAATTATACAATATGTAAAAAGGCTGCTAATAATATACAGTATAAGTGTGACAATATCATGGCAGTTGATTCAGCATAGCTTGCAACGATTCCTTTGGAAAACACATTAAGTATAAAATTTGCAACAGAAACAAATAAACAAGCAAAGAAGCAACTGAATCTTTACCTAAAACAACAAAAATGGAGAGCGCTGCCTGGAGACTCAGAGCAGCCATTTTCCACTCAGACTGGTTAATTTTCATTCCCTTTGGGCGTCGGCATATTCGAAAAATTACTATTATAAAAATGATGGCATTCACAAGAATGATCAGACATACAGGGAGCACAAAGGCGTAGTATAGAGCCTCCAACTTCATCCAGCAACTGTAATAATAATAATAATAATAATAATAATAATAATAACACTTTTAATACTTCTTCCATTAATACATGTACTAATGCACTCATACAGCTGCTACCATTATTGCTGGTCCTACTGCTACTACTACTGCTAAAAGTAATACTACTAAATAAAATTTTAATTTCAAGGATTCAAATGTATTAGTAAATATTTCAAATTAAAAGTGTATCGATTTTCTGATGCTTTGTGGAGCTGTACGCATTATCAGCAACCAGAAATACTTTCCAGCTTAATGGAACAACTAAAATTATTTGCAAGATACAGTGATGGCCTTCAAAAGATTGCGGTATATCTATAATATGCGTAAAAATAAGAAAAGAGAACTTACAACCCTAATCCTCCGTAGTACAGATTATAGTCGTAAGCTAGCAGCACAATGACTGGTACCAGCGGAATTCCTGTAACATAATTCAAGATATACAATGATTAAATAACTGTAACAATTCTGAAAAGGGTAGTGAATGATACAGAGACATTTAAGACGAGTCGATTGACATATCACTGCATCTACAGAAGATATTCATACTTTGCGTATGTTGTGCGTGTATCATGTATACATGTCGTTATTACACTGGGTTCAATTGATTTTCTAAAGTACAGTTTTACACTCAGACGCTGACAAAAGGTCTTCTCTTTAGTGTTATCAATGGGTATAGAACCTTCGTTTGTGGCATTAAAGATATTATATTCTACAATCATAATTGTAAACGTATGTCAGCCGGGAATACATTCGTGAAATACACTGTCTCGTTTATTATGTTCAAAGTCAAATAAGACAAAAAAATATTTTGGCAGTCCTTTATGAGGGAAACAAATAATAACAAATAAACAAAAAAAAAACAAAACAACAAAATACAATGGTTTATTACTCCTCGAGAAAAAACCTATTAAAAATAAGATTTTCCTGTCGAAATTAATTGATTCTATTTGAATAATACATCAATAAATTAAAAAAGCCATGGCCAAACAGCAAAGGTCTGAAGCGTCTATGTTGTTAACTCTCCCACTTCCCTCGTCCAGCCAACCCCATGTTGTTTCGTGGCTAATACCGGGCACGCCATAATTCTAAGGCCAACGTGCACGTCTAGAAACTCTCAAATTGTACCCAAGGTTGCTGTTCATAATCGTAAATGATCTGGCCGAGCCATATGACATTATATATGTGCGCGCACAAGTACGCACGCTCAGACGGGATGCCTCACGCTTACTTCTGCTTTGGTACAACCATATATAATTTCATATAATGGATAATAATAGCTTTGCAACATAATGGTCTACCGTCGAGGTTTATCACTAAATATAAGTTTAAATACGAAACTTACCCCAGGCCGGTAACGAAGTCTTGATGAAGAATTTTGGTATGTAAGTCCCGAGGACCTTAACAAATCGAAGGTATTGTAGAACCCCTTCCATCAGCATCCACATGAAGGCAGCCAAAATGAAGTAGTGAATTAGGACAGATACGACGATACAGGGAGCGTAAAACTCTGTCCGTTTTATTCCCACCAGAAATATGATTGAGTAACAAAGCATTGGGATACACAGGCAAAATAAAGTCTGTTGGCCTTTTCCTTTGCGGAGATGCCTGGAAAATCAATACATGTTGACCATGCGTACGATAAATGTCTAAGGTGTGTAAGGACAAGATTATTAGCAAATCGAAAAGCTTCATATTACTCATAAAAGTTCCAGATTAGGATTTATATGAATTGTTACGTAAGTTTTTCTGATCTCAACTTTTGTGTTGTTGAGAGATGCTAAAAATTGCAAAACATTATCTGCATCATAAGGTTCCAGATTTACGGCATCTAGTAAAGCAGTGTTAAAACTATAGAATTTACACAACGCCAACTTTAAAATGCAATGTACGATAATCGGAGATGACTAATTGAATAATAATGGATAATATGGAACCGTAGTTGGCCATAGATAATACAAACACGCTTTGAACACCTGCAGTTCCAAGGTTGGTAACCGGAACTTGAAGTGTGCTCCAGTCTGAAATGAATGGTTTCCAGCGGCTTCTGCGACATATTTCCGCTATGTAAAGAAACATATTGTACCACAACCTAAGCGTTAGATAACACGTTAAACAAATTACTGGTATTAGAACTTCATATTCGTTTTAATGAAATAAAATAAATCATAAGTAGAGAATTTCAGCTGACATATATATCAGGGTTTATCGTACCTGAAACACAGAAAAGTTAGGATGGTGAAACTAAGCCCAATGATAGAAAGAATCAGTCCTACAAATGTTATGATTTCAAGTGCTTGTTCGTGCTCTGGAGGAATGGACTTGGCCTCTAGATCCTGCAAATGATACAATACATTGGATTAAGCTAGAGAAAGAAAATTTAATTTTAATATTTTAATTCTAATAATCACTTTAGAATTGAACTTCACATTTTACCTATTTTACAGGATTCATCCTGTCATAAAGCTTGAAAATCGATTATGCACTGCATGAACAGCCGTAACGAAGGGAAGACCATGGATGCATAGTGTGTAACTGATTTTCAAGTTTGAGGACTTTATGAATCCTAAACAATATGACACTGAATTCTTGTAATAACGAATCTAAAAAATTAAACAACAGAACTATATTTTAACCACTGTTTACAAATATTGGCAAAAAAAGGGCGTATGAATACTTGAGTAGTTTCTTTCTGGTGTTATGAATAAATATCTTCTATTTTTCTGCATTACATGATGTGATTTGAACCAATCTATATACTTGCTATAAAGACTTGGTAAAATGTTTTAATTATATATCCATGACGTTCTCTCATTAAATAATTGCTGGTATTAACATGTCCAAGCCGCAATTGAAATCACTGTTGCATTTCATATGTAAAAGTGATACTCTGAAAAGTGATACTTCTAGGTGTTTTATTCTGTTACATTCTTTGAACTTGGTAATGAAAGCATTGCTAATTTAGTTACATTAGTATATGGGGACGAACAGGTACTGTAAATCGCATGTGATATTCTATGCATTGATAATAACAATAACAACTTCAATTTTGTATAAACGTCAACCACCCATATACTATTCAAGTTGTTACATTATTCCAGTGAGATATGGTTTCTCATTGACTGACACAACGTTATGTGATATGTGATATTTCTTCATGTTGCATGGCTGTGACGTCATTGACTTTTACGTAACATAGTTACGTTACGTTCTTTGCGTCATGCACTTCAAATGACATCTGTACAAATCTAAAGCAAATTACATTATATTTTTTATTTCCCTAAGTCATGTGATAAAACAATCATAGGCCGTTGTTTCAGTGAATATAGTGTTATAAACCAGCACAATTATTTTATTTGCCTCTGCTTCATGTTGGTCAAAATGAGGTTTACTGGTTTATCGATTTTATATTCTGGCACAAACAGACTTTGATGTTAATGTTTTGGCTACATTGCTATACTATATGACCTTCGGAATACGCATACATCCTCTGAACGATCTAACTAAGAGGAAACTTTTCAAACGATGAAAATGATATACGCGACTCGCTTTTGCGAAACATTTCCTTGACTGTGTCCACTATACAAACCCAGCCCGGTAAGATCTCCCCTTTTACATAGAGTTGGGCAGGTGCGGAGACAGTGGTAAATGAAAATGGTGTTATGTTCAAGTCTACTATTGCGTATAATTTACCCATTCGTAGGTTCCTTCTGAAAATAAAAATACGTTCATCTTTTTCTTTTCCGGTAATTATTTTCAGCAATTAGCAACCTTCACTCTTTTAAGTACGGTATATAATATTCCACCGCACATAGGCTGGTTCCGTAACTGATACAATTATTGGTCGCAGCAAAGGTCTATAATTGTACAATATAAGCTATAACATATAAGTGTTCCACAAAGTAAACAAAATAAGTTAAGTGCTAGGTTACACTCTGAGTGTACAACGTGTCCTTAGAAAACCATCAGATATGAAAACACAAGTCAACATTCAAGACTCATCAACATTCACTAAGTCTCGAATATTTACCAAGAGAAAATATATGATTATAATGACCTATAGTTTTAGGGATTTATGAACACTAACACCAATAGTACTGTAATATCACAAAAGTCTATATCACTTAGAACGACTTTGTGTTTTTGTATCTAAATTGTGTACCTAAAGAGACTGCGTGCTATATTCTTGTGTGCTGTGCGTGTATTCTTTCCTTTTCTGTTTATGAATATCACATTTATTGTCCCTATATTATCTTATAACTACAAATGTTTGATTGTAAGGTGGACTTAGGATGGCGTTCCCCAATCGACTAGTCAACCTATTTAGGGGATAGTAAAAAGCATCGTATATTTACCAAGACAAAATCTATAATTATAATGGTATATAATTCTATGGTTGCATTAACAATAACACCCAACTAAACCGATTGTGTTTTTATGTAGCAGAGACAGAACCCTAAATAATTCATATGGACACCTCATGACAATTATGTAAAGGTTTAGTATGTTTAATTTTGAATTTTTCTTTTATGTAAATGGATCTTTTCATACAACTATCTGTCATACAACGTAACTTGATAAAGTGTCTACGTTGGAGATTATTATCAGCACTTATGAAAATAAATCATATTGTCTTTTGAAGTTCCAAATGATTCTCACCACCAAAACGGCAAAGTTTGTCAGATGGTTGCAAGTACAAATATGTCTTTTCTTGTCTATCGTATGATTACAGCCGTCACTGGCCCATCCACCTCCATTTTGATTCAATGTGTAATCCCAATAACCACACACGACTCTGCTATCTTCCTGCAAAGAGTATGCATGCAAGATTTTATTGAGACTTTTTTTCGGAAAATCTTATATAACGAAGCAGAATGAAAGAATTAATGAAATAGTCTACATGCTTCCTCTAAATAAGAAAAGGTTATCAATAATAACAACTACATAATTCTAGAAGGAATGCCAAAATCTTCCTCTCGTCATACTTGTTCAACCTTGAATAGAAATACGATCACTCTTGTGTTGACTTTCGTTTATGTACACTTGCACTTACATCAGTAAAATTAAATTCGCACACTAATCATAGCTATACAAAGTCAAATATTAGCAGTATGAAATAAAGAACGACCGGCCTTTTGCATTTCTGAATAAGTATACTGCTGAAAATATGTTACTCTCAAAACAGTGCTGGCAAAAACAAACAAACAAACAAACAATACAACACCAAATAACTTTCGTATATT
Organism: Margaritifera margaritifera; assembly: GCA_029931535.1. Classification (NCBI taxonomy): domain Eukaryota; kingdom Metazoa; phylum Mollusca; class Bivalvia; order Unionida; family Margaritiferidae; genus Margaritifera; species Margaritifera margaritifera. The sequence goes on along the minus strand of JAQPZY010001312.1, from coordinate 1,231,312 downwards.
ACAGTATTCTAATTGAACAGTTGTAACTCAGAATGAAATATATTGGAAGGGGCCCGTTTGACCAAAGCAAAATTAAGGTTTATTTCATAGACTCGAGTAGACAGTGTACATTAACTAAGATCTAGCAGATATGCATACTGGTTGGAACCTATGTTGCTGACTTCCAGAACACTTACTTCTGAGGAAAGGAAGACTGCTCTTACATAATGTTTGCCGAGATGTGTTATGGACACTCCATTCTGAAGGAGCTGTGCTGCCATTATCTTGCTTACGACTTTGTATCTCTCGCTTCCAGTTTTAAACAGCGTGTCATTCCATATTACTGTCATTCCTAGCTTGTTTTGTGTTCCTGCAATATGTTCAATTTCAAATGGTTTTGTTTTTATTTGGAATGAATAAGACAACATTTTAGCTTATATTGTACCAGTTTGAAATGGGTGTGAACATTAATACAATAAATAGTGTCTACCTTTATAAATATCAAAGACTTTACATTTAAATGATTATAAAATACTAGTACATCACTAAATACAATTTTTGCATCTGTTCACGAGTAAAAATGCTTGAGACACAAAGCCCAAAATCCTATATGTTTTAACCCAAGATTTATAAATGATATGAATTCAAAATGACGGTGAACTTCACAGCTTTGTATGCGTAGTACAGTAATATTCATTTCTGGGCGCGAACACCAGCGGACGATACAAAGGATATGAACGGCAATGACCACTGAAATCAAACAATGGTGAAATGAAAAGACTACTGTCAACGGAAATATTTTAGGTCTTGTCCGTTGAGTGCAATGTATAGTCAACGTTTGTCTATATTCCAAAAGAGACGAGAGTGTCCCAAACGGGAATATTTTGTTCTTCTTTTTCGCTTAAGCAAACACACATACGTAAACACCGACAACAGTCGGACAATGCTTTTTCCGAGTATGTAGTGTGTTTATATGTCGGTACTGGGGACTTACCGTTCAATAAGTCTGACTGAAAATAAATAGCAGCATCAAGAAGATCCCTCTCGAGCGGTTCCTGTGGTAGATGTATTAATGAGTCGTTCTGTATGAAGTTTTCATTACCATGCAACAATTTTATCCCTATTAATCTGTCTCCTACTTGTTCCCACACAGACGACGCTATGTTTGGTTTAATGATCTTCACTGGGTTTTCAGCTGTGCCTCCCTCAACTTTGTTTGTGATATCTTCGGTAGTTTTTAGAATTCTTGAAAAATAATTAGTGACATAGAAAAGATATTAATTTTCAAAAATATTTTCCAAAGATATGGAGCTTTCGTCAAACAATCTCCGAATAACCAGTACCATTAAGTAGATGAAAAATTGACCAATTTGATTTTCTTTTTAAAAAATCCTGTATAGGGATACGAGAACATTAAAACTTCAAATAATAATGCTAGACCAGTACTATTTGGAGTGTATTGAAAATCAGTAAATATTACTAGACCACTCAGACTGAAGTACAAGTAATACAGCGTCTGCAAGGATTTTTCAGGTTAATAAATGTTATTTAATTTATGCTTTATAAATAGTCCCATTAGTTTAAAGTTGTTGCTACGGGTCAATACCCAGCGGTATTGACCGTAGTTAAGTAAAATTATTCATCACTTCCTTTTTTGGTAAACACGTACCCGCATTCGATCAACTACTTCTGGCAACGGCTAAATACAAATTGGTGACGGAAACGTGGAACGCTGACCAGTCATAAATTTGATGGTCACCAGATGCCGACCAATACTAACCCTTTGTACCAAGCAACAATACTGGAAAGGTAGTAGATTTAGCACTCATCCAAACAAAAATATCTATCATACAAATTAAGTACGGAAAATCGGAATACATCCAAAGATTTAAATTGCAAGGAAAAAATAGACAATAAATATGATTTATGCAAATATTGAAAATGGACGGCTAGTGATCGCTAGTTGCTGCTGTTAGTACGAGAGAGAGAGAGAGAGAGAGAGAGAGAGAGAGAGAGAGAGAGAGAGAGAGAGAGAGAGAAAGAGAGAGAGAGAGAGTTTGTGTGTGTCAAACTGACCTTTAATACAATGTAACAATGTATCAGTCCAGAACTTCCCTTTCACGAAACAGTATAATTTTATCCATTCTGAATGGCATTGTTTTATGTTACACAAGCGACTCCAAAATGAATCTATATCCTTTTTTTTTGAAGTATTATCCAAGACCGATGAACCACAATACCTTGGCAACAATAATTACGCACACAGCACTTTCAAATTTACCCGCCACAATTACAGCAGCATTGACACAATCCCAATAATATTGTAACATTAAATTGAATTTGTCTGGCTCATCTTTTCAGAATGGTATCTTTAATTTTCATTGATGTATTGCGTCATTTTTCCTAATATTAATATTTCGTTGTGTTCATTCGGCTACATGACATTCCATCCTCTTCAACAAACAAAGTTCGTTCAGGGTTGGATTAGAATCACCCCATGTACGCGCGTGCCTCCATAGTAGTAAAGTAGCGTATATTACCGGGCGGTGTTCAGGTTTCGTTCATTAATTGAACTACATGTACAATGTTCAATACAAAGTTGACATATATTTTTGTTTAAATTGTGTTATGCCTATTAAATAACAGAATGATTAATACTCTTGTTTTACGTATATAATAAAACGGTTATTGACCGAGTATCAAAATATATTTTGTCATTGTTCCTGTGGCGTAGAATGCCCTAACAAACTCGAGCATCCCGCGCCACGCGATTTATGGTCCAATATTTTTCAATACTCAGTTAATAACCTATACATATTCCGTATTAGTTTTGGCTCCTCTCTGGACTATTAGACCATGAGTAATATTTTACTATAGTTTGCATCAGTCGGATTATTTTATTCATTAGAATCTGCGCCAAGATTCTAATATAGCTGTAGTCACAAAATGTAATGCACTGTGTCTTAATCTTTTTTTTACGAGCTCAAAATATACTGCACAGAGTCAAGAATAAGACAAAATCTTGCAGCAACTGGTTATGTATGACAATTATTTTGAAATTTTATCAAAAATATACTACAATTGTGGTTTTGAAAATCAGCCAACCTGGTTTGTTTAAGAGACTATGTGCATGAACCCTACTAGTGCGTTGTGATATTTGTAAAATGTTGTCCGTTATGAAAAAGCCTTGTTATCTGTTAGTATACAAGTAATCTTTACATTGCTAGTAACTGCTAAGCGTAACGTATAGGATTACATCTATTTATATCATCAATACATCTATAGCAAATTCAATTACACCATCAATGTTATCTGAAACACATGCAATTGTTTATATCTAGATCACGAATAAATGACTAAATACTTGTAAAAATGACTAGTGATATGGAGGATTAGCCACCTGTCGGATATCCAGTTCTCGGATTCGCGAGAATGGCCTCAACGGCCGCAGGTCAATGAAAGGTTGGCCAAATCCACCCTCGGGCTCGCGACACTAGTGGTAGAAATAATGTGATATTTTAACGAGTGACGAAGCCACTAGTTAAAATATATCGTTTTTGTAACACAAGATGAAATATATCCGGTATTTACGCAGAATAAGAAATTTTGCTTTTTATTATATATCAAACTTGCATATACCAAACTTGCTCCTGAATCGAAGATTAGAAGATTAAACTCACTCTTCATTACACAACCCCCACCACCCTTCTCGTAAATTCACCTCACTTTCATTGACTGATCATATAAATATCAGCGACTTAAGAGAGCGTTAGGATCGGGATGATCTAATCTCTTCCAGCAAATTACATTTTTGACATTTTGTATATTATTTTACTCTGTCTGACCACAAAGCAAGTCGATTCAGCAATGCGTCACAGCTGGTTCATCGATGTTGTCAAGGTAGAATGGAGAACTAACTTTATTGAGACGCGAATGGCGTCGTGTCAAATTCCATTTATTTGTTCAAGCTAACAAAGTGCTAATATGTCTTGCTGCAGGTATAACTTCTGAAGGCACACACAATCAAGCATGGCATGATAGAAAATATTGTATTTTCACATGTGAAAATGTAAACATATATTTTTAACATGTGAATATATAAGAATGAAAAAATATGAAAATTATTTCACCAATAATGTTCTATATTTCACACTTAAGTATATTATAAAATTCTTTATTAATCCTACTGATAAGGATCAAATAACTTGAACAGATAATTACTTCCTGTAAATACAAGAGTGCCAACTATTGCTCCTCCATGATGTACTCTTGCTGTTGTTATTATTGCGCTTAAAAGCATAATGACGGTTGTACCTTCAGAAAATGCCATTTATCCGTAGGCAAACGTTTCTCCATTTAAGAGTAAAAAATGTTGATGCCGCCACCAGTGTTTAGTTGCATCGTGACTGTATGTGTCCTTTTTTTTGGTTTCAGTCAAATAATTAAAGCATTCTTTTCTTTTAGATATTATTGTACGACATTCTCTTATTCTGAAATGATTCTCATCTTAGGTGAGGTAGTTTTTAATTTCTAATGAGTAAGAAAGATGTTGCATGCCTACCATTAATCCAACTTAAAAGTCAGTATAAAGTTTAATTTATTTTATAGGTTCAATAAACAAGTTGAGAGAAAGTATATATAATCCTGATTTTTTTTAACTGAATGACATATTGCTGTGAAGCATATATAGCATGTAACATGCATTCAGGGAAAGGTAATGGAGCATTGTCGAACTGTTGATTGTTGATAAATGTCTGTGGTATAGTTTCGGACTTAAATCTCCAAACATTTTATTTCATGGTATTCAAACGTAGCAGTAAATCGAAATAAAGTATCTACTTAACAACTGAAATTTCATCTCTTTCATTCACGTGTAATTTAATACCATCTTGACTTGGTGTAATACTATAATGATGAAGAAATATATATGCAGGTATAAGTTTACTTTTCTCTTCAAACTGCTTTTTGTTTGTATTTATTTCGTCTCTTAATTTATCCATTCTAACGCCTAATGCAAGGCTCTTTATGCACATTTCCGTCTTGAATCCAGCTTTGAATGTCACTTTGTTTTCGTTATTTTCGCTTAACTCTTTCAATACTTCCACTTAACGCAAGTCTTTTTTTTATCTATTTAACTTTTCAGTACATCTATGTGCGTTGTAAATTCGTTTTTAAATCAGTTAAATATTTTCACATTCGTTTCATTTTTTGACTATTTCATCGTAACTACATTGCACCACAGAGATATTATTAATCAATTCTCCATCAACATATTTTTCATATTTGTCTTTGGTTGTTCAACCTCAGCATCAACCTCGGAATCTAATTTATAGTAAAATTCGATGCATGTAAGGTGTTTAATCGTTTTGATGTCTCAGTCAAATATGTAGTAGATAGATTGCAAGTTGTTCATTGATTTAATACTGCCTTCATTTATATTTGTTTTGTTCATGACTTTCTCTATCTTTCAGATCATCTCGATTACATCATTTTCGTTCTGCACATCTGATAGTGTATTATCGTTAGCAACGATCTTATTATCAAAGTTAGTATCTTTTGTGCTAAAATCATTTATTACACTTTTAATTTCTTAGTCGTTTTATTGGATTTCAGTTAGGTGTTAGAATGGAAAACAGTTCAAACTGTGACTATAAACTGTAATAATCTTCCGGAGGGATTACCGTTGTCGGTTTCGAAACCATTTAGCACATTGTTTATCCTCTGCTCGACCAGTTGTATATATTGTTGAATATTAGGCACTGATCCTTGTACGTCTACAATTTATCTCACTGTTTGCATTGCTTAAAGGGTACTAGCAAGATCCTCTATATGTAAAATATCTTTTTCTGCTGTCAAAATATCTTTTTCTGTTGTCAGTAGGTAGAGCGTCATACTCGTCATCCAAGTGTGGCGAGTTTGATAACCATCCAGACCAGTCCCGGTTGGCTGCCTCGGTGTGCCTTGGGAAAGACACTTAGCTCCCATTTCCTCGGCATGATACAGCAAATAATGTGCTAAAAGTGCCGTTAAACCCCACAAAACAAATTCTGTTGTAATCCGTATGTTTTGTAGTTCTGAGATTGTGTTAGCCCTTTTGTTGCTAATCTGTTCAATAGCAGCTAATGTATTGTCTACATTTTCTCTCCATGTCTTGATATCTTTCAAATTAGTATGCTCCGATTCTTAGTTTGAGTATCAATTCGATTTGTACAAAATTTATATTACCTACAACACATTTTTGTACCAGATCTGTTAGTTTTGTATTACGGTTATTGCTAAGGTTTAAAAATCACTGTTAATTGTTTGACGTGGTGCTGCATCTCTCTCTGCAGTTTTTGTCACAATGATTTAAGAAAACCCCAAATCACTAAGAACGCTTAAGATAATTTCGCTATTTACTTCATATGAAAAACGTATGGCGCTCCGCGAGAGTCTTTTATCCTGATAATTAAGTCTCTTTATGGAACCCTTTTTGCAATTGCTTGTACTAGCTGTTAACGTTGTAAGAAACAAACTCGCCGAAAAAACATTTTGAGCAGACTGAGATACTAGTAACGACGAATCATAGTCATTAGAGTAATGTTTGGTGTTAATGATTAGATCGAAATACATGTCAAAAGTTTTCAAACACTTACAGACTGAGTAGATACCTTTATAGCTCCTTGATTATTGAATCCTAACAAGGTTAGCATTGTAGTTCGCTACGTAAGCCTGTTTTGTTTTTAATTACTCTGAGAGTTTCTATCGTTTGAGTTATGTTTCCAACAATAAACATCCATACTTTGTTGTCAAAAGTTGCTGTTATTCCGTTTTTTACTTTATTTATGTACATAACAAGGTTATAAAAAATCAGTAATTAAGCGTATCCTTGTTTCATTCGTGTCAAATATATTGTTTGTTTTTTTTTAGTTCATAGAAAATATTGTAGTAACCAACAACAAAATCTATTATTTGCAATGAAAAGATTAGTTTACCATTTCTGTTGTAAATTGTATTTGGAAAATAGATTCCGTTTTGACAGAGTGTGGATATTGTGATACAGTTTTCTATTTATATAGCAAAATTAGCGTAGCCAAAACCAGACAGGCTTTAGTTAATTTTCTTATTTTCAACTTGTCTCCTTCCCTTTAAGTTTTATAGGATATCTGTTTCATTCAATTGCTTCTCTTCCTCTCAGAGAGTTTTCTTATATTCCTCTATACCCACATTTAGTGAGTCTCTGATGTCTTGGCTTTTTAATGCTTATTTTCTTTTTGATTGTAATTTTGATCAATTTGTACCTGTTCCACTCATTGACGATCATAATAAACTCATGTTCGATTTAATTCTCACTTATCGGTTTGCTTATCCATTCGTCAGTGCTGTTTAACTTACTAATGGCACATGTTACTATTTCATCATGTTTCAAAACTTCGTTGCATACCAGTTTTTTCTTTTCTTCTTGAGATCCTTGCAACAAATCTTATCAATGCTGCAACAAACCCGCTAAAAGCAAAGGAAAAAACTATATCGTTAAGCTATTTGCCAAGCACCTGATCTCGCTTCTGTTATTTCCATACAGATTCAAACTATTGCTATGCTAGCTTTCTCCCGATTAAAAATGTTGGATCCTACTTTGTATTTCGCTATGAAACACCTCATCTCTTTGACCAAATCATTTTTGGTCTCGTTATTGTTTGTATATCTGCAGTGTAGGCTACAGTGTGGATCACTTGGTGTCTTTTCAAACATTTAAATTTTTAAGATAGCTTTGATTGTGCTGGTAGCGCACGTGCAGAACACTATTTCTGAGTTATAATCGATTTAAGGTGATATAATCTCGCAGGATACCATAAGAAATCTGCTGCTTCACCGTTATACATATTGCTAGACAATACGTTTTGAGCACTCGTCAAGATACTGAGTTTTTCACGGACTAGCTGAAATACATCCGCTATGCACTCGATACAAGAAAATATCCTCTATGTATTAAAGTGAATCTCAGGACAATACTACTACTGCTGCACAAGTTTGTTGATTTGAATTTGAGGTCCATAGCCGAAGGCACGAACCCATGAGAAGTAGAGTCTAATATTTTAGTACTATAGTCCGTCAAATGACGTCTATGAAAGCAGTATAAGGTGTGCGTCTATAAGTAAATCTAGTTAAGTTCATTATTTAAACTTACACAATATTGTAAAATATGATTTTCTTGTGAAAAATACACTTAGCCTCTGTTTACTGTTTGTTTGTTTTTCAAAATTCACTCAATGTTGTCTTTCTCTAATATTGTAATTCTCTTCACTGTATTACATCTTAATTTCGTTTCGTTTTACACAATCATTGTATCTCTGTTATTTTATATTTTCTTTTCCAATTTCCGCTCTTTGTTATTCTCAGTTTCATTGATAACATTTTGCAGCTGGTTGAACCTCTGGTGAATGGTTTATCAACTGTATTGATTGCACCATTTATTTATGTACATGGTGTAAAATTTCTTCCCATATCAATTAAATTAGGTTCATTTGTGGTAAGTCTTTGCGATTGAAGGTTTTCTAGATGCATCAAAATTGCATGTAGCAAAATTTTGTCAATGAAAATGTATAAGTAATTGTGAATTCGAAATAATTTAAAGTGTCCCCATCATTGCATCAATATTTGTTTGATTTACGTTGCCTCTTATTTTGGTCAAAATACCACAGACTAACCTTTATACTGTATTTGTTTCTCTGCTCTTTTTTGGAAGTAGTTAAACGTCGTATTTTGGAATTTTATCTCTTTTCATTTTGTACGTAATGTATTTTATTCCTTTGCTTGAACATTGTATAGACTTTAGTCGCCTTATCAGGTTTTTCATATGTTCCATTTTGTCGCTTACCGGTGATGTTTTTGAGCATTCCTTTGGTCCACATCTGTAACATTCTTGATCTTATTTCAAGCTCATTAATACTGTTATTTATATATTGTTCTTCGGTTGTCTCTGACGGATATGTGGGCATTTGGCACATATTACCTGGAGGTGAGGTATGCCGGAGGCAGAAGTCTCGGCAGGGAAGGTTTCTCTTTGACAAATCACCTATTTAATGGCATAATATTTTCAGCTGGTTCCCAACAGTTAAACAATTCATCATATACTTTTCATTTCACAAGAACATACTTATGTCGTTCATTATTTAAGTCTTCAAGATCGTTTAATCTGTGCATATGTCGTCATGGTTGTCGCATACACCAATAAACATGGCATTTATATCATCCAGCTTAAAATATTTTCCAGTTTGCAAACAATTGTATTACATCAAATTACATTCCTGATTTTAAATATTTATTCTGTAAAGTTAGGAAGGTATCCCTTTGCAATGATTGGTTTGTATGTCGAAATTCTAACTGTTTTGCACATTTTATATATAAGCGTTCCACTTGTGTCTGTTGTTAGATAACCGAATAAATTTATCCATGCTTAAAATCTATTTATTCCTTCCTTACTTCAACTGGAGTCACATTCTTTTTAATCTCTGGGTACTGTTGTATTCCTCAATTGACTTTGGTAACGCATCAACCAATTTTATGGTTTCATATTGAGCAGACTGCTTCACAATTCTAGTCTTTAAGGTTACGTTAAAGCTGTCCACAACAGATGCTATTTTGTCTGAGTACGTTGAAAAGTATTTAATATTTCCTTTTTCATCAACTCCTTAATATTTATGTTGTACATTTTTGTTCATTAATCAAACTGTATCTCTCTAGGTTTTCGATCAATAAAGGTTTCTTTTGCCGCATCATGTATATCATCCACCTGTGTTACTTTCTCAGCTCAAGCGTATTTTGAAAAGACATCTATTACTGTCAGCATGTATTTGTATCCATTGTGGTATTTTTCATATGATTGCATGTCAACAATGTCTGCCTGCCACTAGTCATCCATGTCCCTAACATGAAAGCTTTTGTAGCTAATTATTTCTCGCTTGCTTGTGTAATGTGTAGGTAGGTTTCTCAATATTCAATCTTTTAATTCAGCGTATTTTATTTTCTATTTGTCAGTTTTATTTTCTCCCACAATTTGTGTAAGCAAGTGGACTTTCAAGATGCTAGTAAAGATGTCTTGAATACTGTTCTTTATCTATCATTTAAAACGGTATAGAAACATACAGATAATACTTTATACTTCATAAATTGTTTTTCGGTGTTATCAACACATTCATAGGGCATCTACAACATGTATTCTTATTTTAAAGAACTCGCAACGTTTCGTCGATCATTTTAAACGTTTGAATAACTTCAGATTTAGGTAAAAGTTTGCCGTTACAATGGTTGCTTCTAAAACAATTACTTGATATAAAGAGTCAACGTGTGTTGCTTTAAATCTTACTCTCTTCTCCATCAATTAAAATCTATATATGTTTTGTTGACCTCATAATGGTAATGATGGGACTAATGGTCACAGGGCATTTGGTCATGAATGGTCATAGCCATATGGTCATATGGACTTTTGGTCATAAGGAATTTTGATTATAAGAACTATTGGTCATAGTATCATCGGTCATAGGATCCCAAATACAAAACTATTATATTGGTTTCGTGTGACTGATGTTCTGCAAGAACATTCAAAACAAGTATTGGTTTCGTTTTTAGAATAAAGGACTATAAAATAATAACCATGCTAATTAAAAACATGTGTTGGTTTTTCGACTGGTTTCTGTCTTAATCACGGTAAAACTATTATTATTTTGGTTTCGTGTGACTGATTTTCTGAAAGATCATTCAAAACAAGTATTGGCTAAGTTTTAGTTCTAAGTCACTGTAATAACTGACTCTGCTTGAATTAATTAAAATCGAGTGTTGGTTGCGTTTGACTGAGTTTAGTTTTGAAAATGGAAGTACAAGGTATATATGGAACTTCTATGCGTGGAAATGATTTGTTTATACTTAACGGTTACGAGTACTGTATGCATAGAACAATGCACAAGGACATGTTATCTGGAGATGTCACATGGCATGAATACTTAAATAATGCAGTTTCTGATGGCTTGAAGATTGTTCGACAAGATATCAAACATCACAATCATCAGGACAACGTTGCAAGAGCGCTTGCTCGAAAAGCTGTTGGTGAGATGAAAGAGAAGACGACATAATCGCTTGCTGTACCCAGTGCAATACAAAGATCTGTATTCGCAACGCTTGATCCACACGTTCTCATGGCGCTACCTAAGTGTGCTTCGTTGAATCGGCAGTTACACCGTGATAAACAGAAGTTTAAAGACTCTGGTGATGGTGAGACAGCACTTCCGCCATGTCCTACAGATTTGGAATTTGACATCCCGCCCCGATTCGAAGACCTCGTACTTCATGACACAGGAAACGGTGGTGATGGAATTCAACTTCTAGGATGTCGAGGAGTATAGGACAGTTTTGCTAGAGCTCCTATGTGTGTGGCTGATTGGACGATCAAGGTTGTACCTGGCCTCTTCTTCCAACTTTACAGTATTCACTTTCAGCTTGTTACCGGTGTCAACCATGCTACTGTGAACTGCTTGCTACCGAATAAAGCTCGCGAAACATGCAACCGTGTACTGGAAGAGGTGAAACGCTTAGTTTCAGATGCCGCACCGAATGTCATCTTGACCGATTTTGAAATAAGCGCAATGTCCGCATTCAGAGATGCATTTCCGAGGGCTAGAGTAACAGGATGCTACTTCAAAATTTCACAAAGTGTTCTCAACAAAGTTAACGAAATTGTAATGAAAGTCGAGTATGAAACTAATGATGAACGTCGTGGTTCAGTTAGATGTCTAGCAGCGCTCGCCAATGTTCCAGTTGACGACGTGGCTGAGGCTTTTGATACTCTGGCAGATAACATGCCTGATGTTGAACACATGAATGAACTACTGAGCTATTTGGAGCACACGTACGTGTGGGGTCGACGTCAGCGTGGTATAGGTAACCAACACGGTCCGGCGCTGTTCCTATCAACGACTGGAGTCAACTAGACTCTGCAGCAGAAGGGCTAGCACGAACAACGAATTCAGTAGAAGGTTGACATTATGGTATACAGGTTTGGTTCAGCATAGTCATACCAACTAAATGGAGATTTCTAGATGGGCTGAGAAACGACTGCATCAAGCAGAAAACCGCTTTTCTGCAAGAGGTTTCCGGAGTCGAACAACCTGCTCTGAAGCGTTATCGCCTCCTGAGAGAGTGGGTAATCAGAGCCGTCGAAACGTACAACCAAACGGATGTCATAACATACTTGCATGCACTCACTTATTTGTCGCATACTTAGGACTATTAACGTAAGCACAAATTCTCGGTAGAAAAAATAATGCATACAATTAACTATAATACCTACAATCATATCCTAGTAATTCTTTATTATTATAGTTTATAGTTTCAGAATTAATATCCTTGATACTGTTTACTGTAAATACAAGTTACTTCTTCTTAAATGCTTGCATCTGACAGCTGTCAGTCGGTTAAATAAAGAACTGACATACTTATTTATTATTACATATAAATGATACTTATGACCAATAGTCGTTATGACCAAAATTCCTGATGTCCAAATAGCCTTTTGACCATATGTCTATGACCATACGTTCTATGACCAATTTACCTATGGTCGTTAATCCTAGAACCATCAAACTTACAAAATCTCCAAATTGTACTGTGAATTAGCCGAATACAAATTTGTGTGTTTACCCAGCACAAATACGTTATTTATTTCTTCCTCATACTAGTCTGTTTAATCACCCTGCTATCAAGGATAATGGTGCTTATCTCAATGTTATCATCAGTAAATATAATTTGTGAATCTGCATATTTTTTAAAAATATCCTGTTATGCTTTAAATTGTTCAACTAACAGTTTTAGTCTCTGGAATGTTTTTCTTCAAAACATCTAGCACTGAGTACACTCTTATTCCGTACAAACTTGTAAATAAATAAGCATTATCTCTTGATAATAACATTGTTGCTTTCATGATGAATCCATTAAATATGTATATCACCTCTCTGAAAAGGATTAAATTCAATACAATGTACCTCTGTGCCGTAGTTTATGACATGTGCACAATGTCATATAAGTGTTTGCTAATTGTCTTTATAGTTAGACTATCTAGTAGTTTTCAACTTTGATTTTTAATTGATACACAAAATATGAATGGTTTTGTAATTTTTAGCCATTTTTAATGTTCTCGTATCTTTAAAAATAAAAAAAAATGATTAATCTATCCAACCCAATTTCTCAAGTATGTTTTACTTTAGACCGGTAATGTTTCAAGACCCTATATTTGGATCTGATGGTATTCTAAAATTAGACCTTTGAAGGTGTTTTCTGTTTTGATATAATGAACATATATGTAATGTACACTTTGAATGAAATGGTCTTTGTTTTCTTTTTAGATTTAAAGGTTTTTCAAATACATTTTACCTTACGATGATATTGGTTTGAATAATAGTGAATGTCTTACCAAAAACAAAATCATTGTAATGAATTGAATTAAAGACATCACCCTAATTTAAAACAAATAGAAAAGACTTAAAGTTTATATTTAGGCATGGTGAAGGTAATTGAATAATATAAAGCTTGAAAACTATCTTGTATGACTTTCCAAATAAAAATACAATTACCTATTTGCAGCTCCAGATGATTCTTGTGCGCTTTGAATAGTGGATGAATTCGATTTCATGAGTGTATTAACTGTATCTAGCACCTCATTTAGGACCTGTATTAATTGAATTAAACAAACAGTATATTTCTCCTCAATAAACAAACTTACAATATATGGTGGAATTTAAGAAATCCGCGTCTTAATAGAATTGGTCGCCGCTCCATATCGACCGTTTTCTTTGGTCTCGAAATTCTTTTACTTGATTTCCATATAGTGTATTTTCCATATATGTGTCTGTCATACCACGAAGACCAATGCTATCAAAAGTCTTCGCTAAAACCCTATAAACTAAGTCAGCATTAATAAGGTTCAAGGTGAGACAGAATATCTAATGTTCATGGCATTTCCTCTTAAAATGTATTGATGCGCCTCACTTCTGCAGCACAACTTTTTCAGATACAGGAAAATCTTCAAAAAGCAACCAGATCTGTAAAGCCAGAAACATTTACTCCTATGACATGTGCTTTTTAAAAAGAGGCTTACTTCTAGATTTCGAAAAACGCAAACGACCTTGTAAAAGCGATAATTTAAAGCACTTGATTGCTTAATGGAGTGACCTGTGAGGCAAGTTTGACCGTATTAAGAAATTATATTTAACCTTCAGTATAAAATTGATCACTTCTTTACATTAAAATATTTATTGCATGTTGATGTTACAATTTTAATATATGGATTCTGCCATGACAATAATTTTGCTTGTGCTTGTTTCAAGAAAATTAGTATTGCAATCAAGAAGGAAGTAAGGGAGCAGCATATTTACCTCTTTTGAAATGTTCTCCACCGTATTCACTTTGCCAAGAATGTCCGCCAGATACCCAACGTCAATAGATGTCAACGCTTTTTGTAATTGGATAAGTTTATTGGTTTCTTGCAGAACGTTAATAAGATTATTTTCGTTTATGTCCATCTGAAAGAATATTAAGACGGTATTACTATTTATATAGATTCACTGAATCAGTATTGTGTACATCTCTCACAGAGGTTTACATTGCGTTTCAATATTCAGATTTATTCCTTTACTTGTTTTCTAAGGCATTAATTATATTATCATCATATTATTTACTTCATTAATTAGTACATGAATTGCTAATTTGATACTATGTATTCGCAATATTACTTCAATCAGTGTTTCTGATGCTATATTACGTATTTGCAAGATTCCTTTAATCGGTGTTGCTGATGCTACCATTTAATTTTGCACAAGATCCAGTCAACCTGTGAGTACGCTTGCAGGCATGTTGAAATACGATACATGTATTGAAACAAACGTTCTCAGATTTGAATACATACAGCATCATAAAGTGTAGGAATAATGAATAGCTGATATAGTTTTCGATAAATGAAAAATTACTAAGGTAACCGTGTATAGTAACAGGATTAAGTTAATCGGAAAATTAATTACATCAACTAGTTTTTTTACCCAATAGAATGTCAGAAAAAGGACAAATAAATTTTGCAGTATCTAGCAATGGCTTTGTTTAAATCGGGAAAGGACATTACTGATGGTGTTGATATTCACCATGATAAACTCTCTATGAAACGTTGACATATGCTGAAGAAATTAAAACCATATAAGTGTAGCGGTACTTTATATACTTGCGTATCAGTTGGGTTCAACTGCAAACAGCATAGACCCTGATCTACCATTGCATAACGTGTCAGCAGATCAGAGTCTATGTTGTTTGTTTTACCTAATAATCCTAACAAACTGCATAGAACCAGATATTACCGGCTTATTATGTGACGGCAGATCTGTGTCTATGCATTTTGCAGTTGGATCCAACTTATACGCGAATATATAAGGTAAATCAAGTTTATTTAACCGATGAAACCACATGCGTTGATGAATACTAGTTTTGGTTTGATCCAGTCCGTATGACAAGTACAGAGGAAACTGAAATGAGAATATTGTTTGAGTCTATGACTTTAGCATTTCAATTATATTTATGCTCGCAATAAAGACCTTCATTAGAAGGAAAAATGTTCAGAAAACACGATGTCATTATTCTTGTTCCATAATTATCTGATGAAGAATATGTTTACAATATATTTCAGCGAAACCCTAAAGCATATATTTTTCATGCAAAAATGTTAAACCCTTAGAAACATCGGCAACTTGCTGCACGCCAGTTTGTTTTTTTTTTTTTTTGGGGGGGGGGGGGTTCTTTCTGAGGTTTCTAGGAACATCAATGATTAAGATGAGTGTATAAGGTTGATGAATAATTATACCAGATGAAAATGAATTATTTCAAGCATCATGCTATGACTGGTGTAAACCGGTTATTTAATGCCATAACATTATGTATCGTAAATAACCGTCTTGGAGTAAAACACCAGACTCTCGTTTGATTAAAAGTAAAATGTCAGCTTTCTCGCTTTATAATAGATCTAGGCAGATTACGGATTCTTTCTGTTATCACACCTTTGAAATATTATGCAGTTGTGACGATATCGGTGATGCTTGTTCCGGTTGTTCTGGAACGCAATATTCCAGTATCTGCTCTCGTGTCCATTTGACCTCATTCCTGGATATATTTTGGCAGAACGCAGAGACAATGGCTTTACTTGAATCTAGAACAATTTCAACAATTGTGTTTGTATTGTTAAATATGATGTAATAAATATAGTCAATCTTCTATCACGAAAATCTGTCAAAATATATCGTACTCTAGGGGACAATATAATAGAAAATGGACAATTCACAAAGGAGCTTGTATGTTTTCAAAGCGTTTTTCCGATCCAATGGAAGCTTTGAGGCATAAAATAATCAAAAGATGATGTTAAGGTATGGAGTGAAAAATTATGCCAGTAATGTATTTCAAGGATATATACAACACATTTCAGATGCTAATCATAAAAACTAAATTTCAAAGTGATGTATGACATGGTATGCAATACTTTTTATACAGAGAAGTAAACTTGCTTTTTAGACAGGATCTTTAGATTCGAATTTTCTTTAAGTAATACGTTTTAGTGATTGCGAATCAGTTATTGCAAAAATGAAACGGAGAGATAGAAAATAAGCAAACAAGAGTATAAAATGGTTTCTGAAAGGACTTACAATTTATGTATATTCTGGAAACCTTAATTGATCAATATACTGCTTTAGCAACTAATTACAATTTCAAAGCTGATAATTTTTTGTTTTATTTAAGTTCAATATTTTTGAACCTGGCTTTAAAACCCGAAGAACAGCTGTATATAATGCAACTTTCCCGTCTGAACGAAGGTTGTTCTCATGCGTAATGCCATGCTTAAAGATAAAAAGGTTAAAATTGCGGAATATTATTAAAGATGACTTTCATTCCCGCTGTTTACAACATTTCTGCATAAATCTAACCGCTCTAATCTGCCTGTGTGATTATATCTGCATGTGTTTCAATCGTATATTCTCAACTATTTTGTTTATATTCACTCCATAGCATGAGATATATTGTTGGGGAGCATCCAGAAAAATACATGATTGTACAATGGTGAAGTCCCTAAATGTGTTAGATAACTGTCAGGCAATTTTGGTCTTAACATTGTAAACGTACAATGATCAAGCGCCCAGTTTTTACATTAAGGCAGAAGACTACTCAAATTATTTACCTACAACAATTGTTCATATTGAAATACGCTTGCATTTCGATTGGATACTAGCAAGTATGTTAAGATTAAAAAATGACTGATTACCGAACAAGTTTTGTCTGTATGGACATGATTGAGGCATGACCATATCGAATGAATTTCGGATGCTATTCAATTACAAATGCATTTTGTTTGTCCATACGAGATATTAGTCAAGTCACGTCCACCTTTGACGATTTTACGATATTTAGTAAAATGACTTTCTTGACTTACGGTTACGTTTAATGCGCTCAGGTATGATACTTTTTCAAAACATGATATTTATTTCTTACATCTAGATTTTTTAAAATACTTTGCTGAGACATTGACTGTGGCATAAACCTTCTAAAAAAATACATATAATTTATGTTCAACGAGGTTAAAATAGCCTTTGCTATTTTGAATGCCTTCATACATTAAAGAATACTAAAAGCAATGGAGGTACACAGACGCAAGTCGAACAATTTTCCTAATTTATCCAGGTACATGTGGCCCATCAGTCATTTAGTTTGAAAATGGATCAGTTTGGTGAAGAAATTTATGTATTTGTATGTCGTAAAACTTGGCTAGATTTAAACCTCTGTTCCTGAGTATCCTTGATGTATTCAGCTTTATAAGGATATATAAGAACTTTACCATTTTTACATCTGTTCCAGCTGTATCCTGTTTGGTTTATTCTTGTTGATGGAATGGTGACGCTGATTGTAAACGTTGAGATATTTATGGCATATCTATACTCTGGGCAATACCCTTCAAATAGAGGAAAGAAGCATGTGAAGATTACTGATGTTTCTCACTATTGTCATATTTTCAAATGTTGGATGAAAAGTAGCCTACATTTGCTTGTCCAGCACATTGCATTATTCATCCCGATGAAAGAGTTTGCAGTAAGCAAGAAATAAATCGACCAAAGCTAAACCCAAATATATCAATATCCCCTTATTTTCCTTGGGACAAAATTGTCACACTACTTATCGTTAAACTTGTATCCCTTCAAACTAGACCAGAGATGAATATTTTACTACCATGCTTCCTTTAATTTATTTGGTATTGAAAGGCGAAATGCGCTACTGTGATGAATACATTTTTAAAACTTGCTTTACCTAACAAATATAATCGAAAATAAAAAAGGCATACAATGATTTTGTTGCTAATCCAATGAAGAATAACTAAAAGTTCTTTGCAGAAATGCAGGCTTGGTGACAGAATATCTAATAGCAACAGTTCATGTAAATTCCGTCCCTAATAATTTGCAGGATTCATGAGGAAAACCAATTTTAACAAGTTTATATTTGAAGCATACTTATTGTTTTCAATTAAAGTCATGAGTCAATTCTAACTAAAATTGTATGCAGTTTTGGGTAGGAACAATCAATTAAAGTCATGAGTCAATTCTAACTAAAATTATATGCAGTTTTGGGTAGGAACAATCAATTAAAGTCATGAGTCAATTCTAACTTAAGATTATTTATAACGGCTAAATGAGAAAAAAAATCACAGTCACCTACTTTTAACATTCCATCGGAAATGTTTCACGTTCTCGTTAGGTTTCATTTCCTGGACACTGCTGCAAAAAGTAGTTCCTTAGCTCAATGGCGGATTTATATCTAGGTGATTTACTTTTTATTTCTTTCATAACCACGTCATTGTAAATTTAAGTTCATTGATTCAGTGAGTGCGTGTTCAGATTTAAGTAATTTTTCCAAGATTGTTTCCTTGACAGTTAGAAAACTTAACCATAAGGATTAATTGTCACTATGGCAAACTAATGGTCACTGTGATATTTTTCTTACACTCGAGTGAGTAGGTAGATCTCAACTTTCAGTTTCAATTGAAACTAGTAGATATAATATTATTAAATAAAATGTGGATTATAAAAACTGGATCACAAAGATATACTTATGATGTAACAGTGACAACAAAAGTTTTCCTGGATCCGAGTTGTCGTATTATTGGATTCTTTTAATACATAGGTTGCGAGTACGGTGACAAAACTTCTGGTTGTAAAGCAGGAGATTGTGCTCGGTATGACTCCAACACGCTAGCATTATGATGTGAAACCTGTTACGTTTCACCAACAACCACGACAAAAACTAGAGCACCCGCCACAGCCACAACAATAGCACCATCCACCACAACCACAGAGACAGCAACCTCTAGCACGACAGCAGCTCCATCCATAAAGACACCGACAGCAGCCCCCACCACATTAACAAAAAACGGAGCCTCCACCACAACCACAACTGCCTCTAGTACAACCACAATGGCTGTAGCCCCCACCACAATCACAACGACAACAGCTCCTACCACAACCACAACGACTGCAACCCCACCAACAACCATAACAGTTCAGACCACAACCACATCAACAGCGGCCCCAACCATAACTACAACTACAGAAGAACGTGCAAGGAAGAAAATCGTCGTTACTGTTGGTTTAAGTTTCAACGTTTCTGCCTCTGACGATTTTTCAGACAGAAACACCTATTCTCGATACGTTGATATGGTTAGGGATGTTGTAAGTACATTATAATTTACCATATCTGCTTGGCTGAATCATTCATAATACGTGATCTTTTTTAAAATACAATTTGTATGTATCCGTTTAAAATACAATTTGTATGTATCCCTTTAAAATACAATTTGTATGTATCCCTTCAGTGCCACACATTATAGACTTAAATATGGAAATATCTTGTGCTCGATATTTGGATAGGAGTAGGAAAAGAGGAAAGAAGAACGGAAAGGAAGAAAGAAAGAAGATATAATAAAGATAGCAAAATAGAAAGGAAGAAAGAAAATATATAATAGCGGGAGAGAAATAAATATCCAGAGGTCCTACCCGCAAACAGTTTTGTAATTATGTTTTGATGTAATACGTAAAGAGAAAACCTTTCTAGGACAACGTATATCTGACAAAGTTATCTCATGTTTATTGTAAGTAGATATTTCATTACGTGTGTTGTTTTAATAATATATGAAAATTTTATTTTATATAGGATTAGAAGAAGATTACCAAGTAAACATGTTAAACAATATGTAGACATTATGTCATTTTTTACAAATCATTAAATAATGATGTGAATTTTCAAATTTCAAGATTTAGAAGGTACCGTCATGTTTCCCAATATACTTTCAGTTGATAAACAACTAGACGAGAAACGTTGGTGAAGGTATCCAAATACTTATTCTGGATATAAGGTAATTTCCTGAACATTACGTTACAGCAATACTGTACTCTTAGATTGCAAAAATTAAACATACATACATACATACATACATACATACATACATACATACATACATACATACATACATACATACATACTCATCAACGAAACTTTAAAAAATAAATTAAAATGTTAAAGTTGATACCAGTTGTAAATAAGATGATTTATCAATATATAGTAATGGAAATATGTAAATTACTTCCATTACCAAATGTGTCAAAGCT
Source organism: Margaritifera margaritifera (assembly GCA_029931535.1). Taxonomy (NCBI): domain Eukaryota; kingdom Metazoa; phylum Mollusca; class Bivalvia; order Unionida; family Margaritiferidae; genus Margaritifera; species Margaritifera margaritifera. The sequence goes on along the minus strand of JAQPZY010001312.1, from coordinate 1,210,628 downwards.
AGAAACAAAATTGCCTATTTGCTCTTTTTAAGAAGCTCAGCAATTTAAATTATTGTCCTCTGATCTGGAACGTCTGCAGTAAAACGAAAACCCAGATAAACTTGAGAAAATTCAGGAAAGGGTTCTCATGCTTGCTTTAAATTTAAGAGGCTATCAGACTTTACAAAATGTCAAAGCACTCCATGTTAAAAGACTTCGCACTCGGGCCTTAGAAACTATTAAATTATTCCATAAGCAACAACCAGTGTGTATCAATTGGATGGCCCAACGCTCTGGAATATTCCATGTTTCTGTCGGACACGTACTTGGCGCCAGGAGCTTAGTCCCGTGCAAGTACATTGAAATTTTTTTTTTAAAGCCCCAATTCCATTCGCATGATTTACGCGCCGCCTTTTAACCGTATTATTAATATTGAGCAGTCAAGAATTGAATATTTAACATGGCGCGCTGAAGTGTGACTTTCCAAACATCAGTGAAGGACAGTCGTTCGCTATTAAAGAATAGCTTTGTTTATCGTGATTGGAATAAAGTAAAGAACAACAAATCGGTAACCAGTTGCTTTGTTTTGCTGGAAACTCGATCCTAAAATCACTATGTATAGTCTCCCCCACTCGAATCGTATTTTTATAAATTTGCAACAGATTTAAGATAAAATTCTTGTATCTGAGTAATTCTTTTCTCTGACCAGTTTTTGGGGTTTCTAAAGAGTTCAAAGTCCGGAATATATCATATCGTGTTAAAACAAGTACCTAAATTATAGGTAAATGTAGAGACCTTCGGGCTTCCGCAATCAATTTGCATTATGAGAAGGAAATTAAAATCAATTTGATGTAATATTTATAAAAAAATTTAATTATTTAGAGCTAGATATGAATTATTTCTGTATATTGAGGCAAAAATTAAGTGCCCTTTTAGAAGTTCAAGGTATTTCTAGTCATCTTTAGGAACCATCCAGAAAATAAATATTTCAAAATGTGTCGGACTGGAAGAAAATGTAGGTTCACACAATATAATATAATCAAGTGGAATATATCACATTTCTTTTTTGAACATCTGATACGATTTGATAATGTGCTAAACAAAATATCTTAGATCGGTATGCCGAAAGGAAAATTTATTTGTATGTCAATGACGCGGGCATAATGGCGGCCGCCATTGTCCCAGTTGGCGTACCGAACTAAAATGCTTTTGAAAGTACATTCTTGAATCTTATCAGGTATAACAAAATGTGATCAATTCCGGTAGAATTTGTCCTGCCAAACATATATTTTCTTCCTGTCGGGTACTTTTTGCAATATTAATTTTCCGTCTGCTGACTAGGAATGCTCTCTGTCATAGTGTCTGTGTGTAGGTGGAAACTTGCATTAAATATAAGAAACTCTTTTTACGTTTGATAATTTGAACAACAGAAAATAACTATTATTCTGATCAAAAGGTAACTTAGACAGTAAAAGAATCTGTTAGTCATTCTAAAAACAGAAACTGCATGTATGTACGACAGCACTTCACAGGCAAAAGACATTGCAACATTTCACTGCAGTTTATAATTAAGTATCTACTAATGAATACTAACATTTAGTCATATCCTTCCCTTGGACAATATTATAGACACTAGACACTGTAAAACGAAGAAAATATGAATTTGAAAATCAAGTAAAAGTGTCTTCAGGACAAGTCTCTTTTTCAAAGTCACGTGTCCTGGTCATGTGTCCTGGGAAAATAATTCGTACAGCCCTGAAGAACCTATCAACCTTTATGACATGATTGACCTAAAAACGGGGCCCCTGGTGACCGATTGGTCTAAAGCGCTCGCATTTACAGATCACTCACATATCTCACCTCTGTCCGCGTGAGTTCGAGCCTCGGCTCGACCAGTGTGGGTATGTGAGAAAGCTTGCCAGTAGCTTCCCGTGGGTCGGTGGTTCTTCCCGGGGTCCTCCGAGATTATTCCACCACCAAATATACTGTCCGTCATGTATAGTCTATCATTTGCTGAAAAGGACGTTAAAACCCACAAAACCAATCACCTAATAACACGCCTTACTCTTTTAGATGTTATAGGTTAGCCGAGATCCATAAATTAAACACTACCAGGAACGAATTTCAACTTTTCGAAAGGTAGTTTCCAAAATTTGGAACAAAATACCAAACTGGGGAATATCAGCATCAAGCTTTAGTCATTTTCTAGCTGATACAAAATGCTATGTCTGCAATTGCTTTCAAGTGCTCAGCCTGTCTAATTAGCTCCTAACAGTTGGTACAGATCACCCTTTAATCTGCTTCGATTTAGCATTCTCCTGCTTCCCTAAATATGCCGGAATTTCTTTTTCTATGTACATTTTTAGTTTATATTATTGTACGTGTTAGCATTTTTTTTAGCTTTGTGCAAATTATATTTCTATTTTGTTAGTGCATGTATAATTCATGTCACCTTATTGTATTTGCTCATTTTGCTGTAACATAATTGTCACATATGCCAAAAATAAATTGTACATCGAAATGAGCTTTTAATTGATTTTGTTAATTTTTGAACTTTTTGTTGTTTTAGTTAATTCATCCGCTCTTGCCCAAACTAATCTCCTCAGATATTCGTTCTTTTTTTAAAAAAAAATGAATCTTTGTTTCTGAGCTACTTATTTTAACCGTTGTCTTTGTCACATATGTTACTTATATGTTATGTTATATATATATCTGATTGTGTGTGATACGTACATAATAATAATAATAATAATAATAATAATAATAATTAATAATAATAATAGTAAACAGCCTCACAGAGACAAGATCAAAGTAAATGTCCGAAAAGTGTTTGACAACTAGAACAAATTACATCTTAAACGATAAGATTAAAGAAAGGTATGTAAGCGTTTACAAATGTAAGACTACAAAACAAAAGTAAATTGTCTCAAATGATTAGTGTGTGCTCAAAATGATCTACACATAATGAGCAATGCAAATTAGTCAGAGAACAAATGCAAGTATTGGCATGGTACTTGTTATAACCAAGGCAAAGACTACTAATTCTACCACCATCAAATGTATATAATGTTCAAGCAACATATGTGACAAAGACAAAGGTTAAAATAAGTAGCTCAGAAGCAAAGATTCAATTTTTTTTAAAAGAGCGAATATCTGAGGAGATTAGTTTGGGCAAGAGCGGATGAATTAACTAAAACAACAAAAAGTTCAAAAATTAACAAAATCAATTAAAAGCTCATTTCGATGTACAATTTATTTTTGGCATATGTGACAATTATGTTACAGCAAAATGAGCAAATACAATAAGGTGACATGAATTATACATGCACTAACAAAATAGAAATATAATTTGCACAAAGCTAAAAAAAATGCTAACACGTACAATAATATAAACTAAAAATGTACATAGAAAAAGAAATTCCGGCATATTTAGGGAAGCAGGAGAATGCTAAATCGAAGCAGATTAAAGGGTGATCTGTACCAACTGTTAGGAGCTAATTAGACAGGCTGAGCACTTGAAAGCAATTGCAGACATAGCATTTTGTATCAGCTAGAAAATGACTAAAGCTTGATGCTGATATTCCCCAGTTTGGTATTTTGTTCCAAATTTTGGAAACTACCTTTCGAAAAGTTGAAATTCGTTCCTGGTAGTGTTTAATTTATGGATCTCGGCTAACCTATAACATCTAAAAGAGTAAGGCGTGTTATTAGGTGATTGGTTTTGTGGGTTTTAACGTCCTTTTCAGCAAATGATAGACTATACATGACGGACAGTATATTTGGTGGTGGAATAATCTCGGAGGACCCCGGGAAGAACCACCGACCCACGGGAAGCTACTGGCAAGCTTTCTCACATACCCACACTGGTCGAGCCGAGGCTCGAACTCACGCGGACAGAGGTGAGATATGTGAGTGATCTGTAAATGCGAGCGCTTTAGACCAATCGGTCACCAGGGGCCCCGTTTTTAGGTCAATCATGTCATAAAGGTTGATAGGTTCTTCAGGGCTGTACGAATTATTTTCCCAGGACACATGACCAGGACACGTGACTTTGAAAAAGAGACTTGTCCTGAAGACACTTTTACTTGATTTTCAAATTCATATTTTCTTCGTTTTACAGTGTCTAGTGTCTATAATATTGTCCAAGGGAAGGATATGACTAAATGTTAGTATTCATTAGTAGATACTTAATTATAAACTGCAGTGAAATGTTGCAATGTCTTTTGCCTGTGAAGTGCTGTCGTACATACATGCAGTTTCTGTTTTTAGAATGACTAACAGATTCTTTTACTGTCTAAGTTACCTTTTGATCAGAATAATAGTTATTTTCTGTTGTTCAAATTATCAAACGTAAAAAGAGTTTCTTATATTTAATGCAAGTTTCCACCTACACACAGACACTATGACAGAGAGCATTCCTAGTCAGCAGACGGAAAATTAATATTGCAAAAAGTACCCGACAGGAAGAAAATATATGTTTGGCAGGACAAAATCTACCGGAATTGATCACATTTTGTTATACCTGATAAGATTCAAGAATGTACTTTCAAAAGCATTTTAGTTCGGTACGCCAACTGGGACAATGGCGGCCGCCATTATGCCCGCGTCATTGACATACAAATAAATTTTCCTTTCGGCATACCGATCTAAGATATTTTGTCTAGCACATTATCAAATCGTATCAGATGTTCAAAAAAGAAATGTGATATATTCCACTTGATTATATTATATTGTGTGAACCTACATTTTCTTCCAGTCCGACACATTTTGAAATATTTATTTTCTGGATGGTTCCCAAAGATGACTAGAAATACCTTGAACTTCTAAAAGGGCACTTAATTTTTGCCTCAATATACAGAAATAATTTATATCTAGCTCTAAATAATTATAAATTTTTTTATAAATATTACATCAAATTGATTTTAATTTCCTTCTCATAATGCAAATTGATTGCGGAAGCCCGAGGGTCTCTACATGAACCTATAATCTAGGTACTTGTTTTAACACGATATGATATATTCCGGACTTTGAACTCTTTAGAAACCCCAAAAACTGGTCAGATAAAAGAATTACTCAGATACAAGAATTTTATCTTAAATCTGTTGCAAATTTATAAAAATACGATTCGAGTGGGGGAGACTATACATAGTGATTTTAGGATCGAGTTTCCAGCAAAACAAAGCAACTGGTTACCGATTTGTTGTTCTTTACTTTATTCCAATCACGATAAACAAAGCTATTCTTTAATAGCGAACGACTGTCCTTCACTGATGTTTGGAAAGTCACACTTCAGCGCGCCATGTTAAATATTCAATTCTTGACTGCTCATTATTAATAATACGGTTAAAAGGCGGTGCGTAAATCATGCGAATGGAATTGGGGCTTTAAATTTTTTTTTAAATGTACTTGCACGGAACTAAGCTCCTGGCGCCAAGTACGTGTCCGACAGAAACATGGAATATTCCAGAGCGTTGGGCCATCCAATTGATACACACTGGTTGTTGCTTATGGAATAATTTAATAGTTTCTAAGGCCCGAGTGCGAAGTCTTTTAACATGGAGTGCTTTGACATTTTGTAAAGTCTGATAGCCTCTTAAATTTAAAGCAAGCATGAGAACCCTTTCGTGAATTTTCTCAAGTTTATCTGGGTTTTCGTTTTACTGCAGACGTTCCAGATCAGAGGACAATAATTTAAATTGCTGAGCTTCTTAAAAAGAGCAAATAGGCAATTTTGTTTCTAGCTTTGACACATTTGGTAATGGAAGTAATTTACATATTTCCATTACTATATATTGATAAATCATCTTATTTAAAACTGGTATCAACATTAGCATTATTAATTTATTTTTTAAAGTTTGGTTGATGAGCATGTATGTATGTATGTATGTATGTATGTATGTATGTATGTTTAATTTTTGCAATCTAAGAGTACAGTATTGCTGTAACGTAATGTTCAGGAAATTACCTTATATCCAGAATAAGTATTTGGATACCTTCACCAACGTTTCTCGTATAGTAGTTTATCAACTGAAAGTATATTGGGAAACATGACGGTACCTTCTAAATCTTGAAATTTGAAAATTCACATCATTATTTAATGATTTGTAAAAAATGACATAATGTCTACATATTGTTTAACATGTTTACTTGGTAATCTTCTTCTAATCCTATATAAAATAAAATTTTCATATATTATTAAAACAACACACGTAATGAAATATCTACTTACAATAAACATGAGATAACTTTGTCAGATATACGTTGTCCTAGAAAGGTTTTCTCTTTACATATTACATCAAAATATAATTACAAAACTGTTTGTGGGTAGGACCCCTGGATATTTATTTCTCTCCCGCTATTATATATTTTCTTTTTTCCTTTCTATTTTGCTATCTTTATTATATCTTCTTTCTTTCTTCCTTTCCGTTCTTCTTTACTCTTTTCCTACTCCTATCCAAATATCGAGCACAAGATATTTCCATATTTAAGTCTATAATGTGTGGCACTGAAGGGATACATACAAATTGTATTTTAAAAAAAGATCACGTATTATGAATGATTCAGCCAAGCAGATATGGTAAATTATAATGTACTTACAACATCCCTAACCATATCAACGTATCGAGAATAGGTGTTTCTGTCTGAAAAATCGTCAGAGGCAGAAACGTTGAAACTTAAACCAACAGTAACGACGATTTTCTTCCTTGCACGTTCTTCTGTAGTTGTAGTTATGGTTGGGGCCGCTGTTGATGTGGTTGTGGTCTGAACTGTTATGGTTGTTGGTGGGGTTGCAGTCGTTGTGGTTGTGGTAGGAGCTGTTGTCGTTGTGATTGTGGTGGGGGCTACAGCCATTGTGGTTGTACTAGAGGCAGTTGTGGTTGTGGTGGAGGCTCCGTTTTTTGTTAATGTGGTGGGGGGCTGCTGTCGGTGTCTTTATGGATGGAGCTGCTGTCGTGCTAGAGGTTGCTGTCTCTGTGGTTGTGGTGGATGGTGCTATTGTTGTGGCTGTGGCGGGTGCTCTAGTTTTTGTCGTGGTTGTTGGTGAAACGTAACAGGTTTCACATCATAATGCTAGCGTGTTGGAGTCATACCGAGCACAATCTCCTGCTTTACAACCAGAAGTTTTGTCACCGTACTCGCAACCTATGTATTAAAAGAATCCAATAATACGACAACTCGGATCCAGGAAAACTTTTGTTGTCACTGTTACATCATAAGTATATCTTTGTGATCCAGTTTTTATAATCCACATTTTATTTAATAATATTATATCTACTAGTTTCAATTGAAACTGAAAGTTGAGATCTACCTACTCACTCGAGTGTAAGAAAAATATCACAGTGACCATTAGTTTGCCATAGTGACAATTAATCCTTATGGTTAAGTTTTCTAACTGTCAAGGAAACAATCTTGGAAAAATTACTTAAATCTGAACACGCACTCACTGAATCAATGAACTTAAATTTACAATGACGTGGTTATGAAAGAAATAAAAAGTAAATCACCTAGATATAAATCCGCCATTGAGTTAAGGAACTACTTTTTGCAGCAGTGTTTAGGAAATGAAACCTAACGAGAACGTGAAACATTTCCGATGGAATGTTAAAAGTAGGTGACTGTGATTTTATTCTTATTTAGCCGTTATAAATAATCTTAAGTTAGAATTGACTCATGACTTTAATTGATTGTTCCTACCCAAAACTGCATTCAATTTTAGTTAGAATTGACTCATGACTTTAATTGATTGTTCCTACCCAAAACTGCATACAATTTTAGTTAGAATTGACTCATGACTTTAATTGATTGTTCCTACCCAAAACTGCATACAATTTTAGTTAGAATTGACTCATGACCTTAATTGATTGTTCCTACCCAAAACTGCATACAATTTTAGTTAGAATTGACTCATGACCTTAATTGATTGTTCCTACCCAAAACTGCATACAATTTTAGTTAGAATTGACTCATGACTTTAATTGATTGTTCCTACCCAAAACTGCATACAATTTTAGTTAGAATTGACTCATGACCTTAATTGATTGTTCCTACCCAAAACTGCATACAATTTTAGTTAGAATTGACTCATGACCTTAATTGATTGTTCCTACCCAAAACTGCATACAATTTTAGTTAGAATTGACTCATGACTTGAATTGATTGTTCCTACCCAAAACTGCATACAGTTTTAGTTAGAATTGACTCATGACTTTAATTGATTGTTCCTACCCAAAACTGCATACAATTTAAAGCAACCGATAGAGCGTGAAAACAAAGCAGTCTCGCGAGAACTGGTGGCATGGTAGGACTCCTCGAATTTCAAGAAATACATCAAAATAAAGTTCATTACAGCAAGAAATTACAACAAATTGTGAGACGAAACTCACTAATTAAATATGATGTTTGAGAAGAAAGATATACATGGAATGAAATAATTGTACAATGTCGTTTAAAAATGGAGCACCTTCCATGGCCCGCCATGACAAATCCCAACTCATTTTTTTTAGTTCCCAATCGCCTACATTCGGTGTCCAACCGCTCCCTCTCTGGACCTTGACCCTGGTGAAGTACCCCAAAATCTGTTTTATATATTATATATCCTCCTTCTACATATATATGTACAAAAGTTTGGTTTAAAATATTTACAAATGTCAAGGTAATTGTAATAATTTTTTTTAACCTTTAACCCTCTCACAGAGACACCAGAGGATTGGCTCAAACATCATACTGCTCTTGCAGATAAGCATCACATGTGTAATCTATGTGCCATGTCTGGTGAATTTTTACCCAACGTTTAAAGAGTAAAAATGGTTGCGGACAGACAGACAAACGGACGGAGAGACGGAGCCAATTACAATATCTAAAAGCATGGAGATAATGAAGTTCGATTCAATTGGACAGCCATTAATTGTTTCAAGCATTAGCATCCGAGTCAAACCAGGTGTTGTCATCAATGGCTCTTGAATGTTGAGCGGGAGGGAAATCCGTATTTTGAAACAAAACAAGACGAACAGATCTTAAAATGTTACAAGAATGTAGACCCTCTAGTATATATGTATTTATTCATTAAGGAGGAGCCATAAAAAATGCCTAAAAATGAACTCCAAACAACAATAAGTATGCTTCAAATATTAACTTTTTAAAATTATTTTTCCTCATGAATCCTGCAAATTATTAGTGACGGAACTTATATGAACTGTTGCTATTAGATATTCTGTCACCCATACAGTGTACTTTTTACACTCTATGACAAACGGACAGATATGTAGGAAAACTCTTGGTTAAATATAGTAACAACAATTGTTTAAGTAGCGATTCTGACTCTCAACACAATCATAATCATGTTTTAACACGATGGGGAATTCGGGCATTGATGAGTTTTGATTGCAAACCGAAATTAAGTGACAACTGAAATTTGGGGGCAGCGTCTGTTTGCCGAACTAGACTGCAAGGTTGCCAAGGCCAAAAATTCACGTTTGAATGAAGAAATGAACAAAACCCATACAAGTAAACTCACAATCATTAAAATCTTTTTTTTAAAGATTCTACGCTCCGAAAATATCGGATGTGACAGCTCCGATATAATTCTACAGTACCCCTACCCCAACAATGTTTACTGTATTAATCATCCACACAAGAAATGTGTTACCGACAATAAAAGTATCTTCATTTGTGTTTGAAAACAGTCATTAATGTGACAAAATACACAATTTTGCAGCATTATTTGTAGAAGATAAATTTGTGAAAGGTCGTTCTCCTAAAATTATTGTAAACTTCGGAACTTCTTTTTATCGATGTAATAATGCAGCCATTAATTGCATTGGCACAGAATGGAGAAATAATTCATGCAAATCAACGGTTTTTGCCTTAAAAGTATATAATAAAAAGAAAATCCGGTTTTTGAGTAGACATAAGGAAATATTTCACTCGTGAAGTCGAAACATGTTGTAATGTCATTCGTGGCTTCGCCACTCGTGAAAATGCAATGTTTCCCTGTTCACTCGTGAAATATTTCCTTATATCTAGTCAAATAACGTATATATATATATATATCTATCTATCTATCTATCTATATATATATATATATATATATATATATATATATATATATATATATATATATATATATATAATGAATTTAATTTTGATCATATGATTCTGACAAAGAAGCTGAAGGCGTGAGGTCTTCCAGATTCAAATTACAACTATATTAAAAGCTGTGAGATCATTTACACAATCTTTGGATATGCCAGTTTGCAAAGCAATAGAGAGAAATATATCATTTCAAGGAGTGGCATCGAGTGAAACAAAAGCTTACGTTTGATTCATACATACATTTCTCAAAAAGTAAGAGGAAGGCTGCCGCCAGAAATCGCTCAATGTAGATAATAATAAAGCGTGAATGTGTGTGTGTGTGTATATATATATATATATATATATATATATATATATATATATATATATGAGGCTGATGCCGTTAATTGTGAGTGGATATAATTTGTGTACTCCCATCCAAATATTACGATCAAACTTTCAAACTTTTTATACCAGTTAGTGGAGAAAGAACAAATATATTTCAAAGTTTTTTGTTACAGAGATGCCAGTGACACATTTTGTTAAAATAGGAATTCAGGGTTTGCCTTTGTGGCACATCCAACTCATTATACATTTATTATTATATGCTACACTAGCACTTTTCTACCTATATATTATCTCTCTCTCTCTCTCTCTCTCTATATATATATATATATATATATATATATATATATATATATATATATATATTTGTAACCTATACATATAAAATGTCCTGCATAACTGATTTGTAGATTGATTAAAATAAAATATATTAATCAATTTCAAAAATCACCTTCCCATACTCACCATTGATGCCAGTATATGCATTCTGACACGATCCACAGCATGAATTTGTATAGTTATAGCAGTTAGAGGAGGAATTTGCAACCAACTGCGTGCATGTTTGTCCATTTACCACTATCCCTGGCTGGTTTCCGAATGGACAAGTTTCTGAATAAAAATAATAATAATAATAATAGAAAGGATGTGATATAGGAGAAAGAAGATGATGGTAATAATTCAATTGTACGTTAGTATCACCATCCTATCCATCCTATCCATCCATCCATCCATCCATCTATCTATCTATCTATGTATACTATATATATATATATATATATATATATATATATATATATATATATATATATATATATATATCACATGTACACCTACATATCTATCAATCTAAAACAGGAAAATGGCGACGTAACCGGGCGAAAAGCTAACAGGCGTCTCACCTTCTGAACACACAAAATAATTTTAGGCCATTTATTTTCATCAAAAATCCCTCCAACCCCCTGGCGGGCTCAAGGATGTAGAATAGGGCCGATGCGCCTTCCCACATGTCCTAAAAAGCTATTAATGGAGGAAGGAACTGCGATGGCTCAGAGAATATCGTTCCAGACTCGTGACCGAAAGGGTGCAGGTTCGAATCCTACCATTGGATCAGCCCTGGTCTGCTACCAGACGTGGCCTTGTGCAAGGAAATGTAAATAAACTACTTGTGTTGCTGTGCCATACTAAACCCTTCAGCCCCAGATATAACCAGAATATTTTTAAAAAATTCAGCGATCGTTACACAGTAGATACTATTGCGGTGTCTCGCCTGTGAACAACGTTATAATGGCAAAGCCTTCTCCTTACACAGGTAAGACATGAACTTCACAAAATATAAATATTGCGGTGCCTCGCCTCTGAACGACGTTATCATGATATAGCGATCTCCTTACACAGGTAAAACAGGAACTCCTAGCATATCAGGGTGCAAACGTTAGACATACAGCAATATTATCCAGGACTTCCAGTTGAATACATCTACTGGTGTAGAAGATATGTGACTTTCAAAAACTGTAATATAGCACCTTAACATTGTTCACAATAATGTCACCAGCTTTCTTCTTACTCAGGCAAGACACGAACTCTTGGCATGCACAGGTAAAACTTTAGACATAATACAATTATCCCATTAGTTTCAGTTGAATCCACAACTGATGATAAAGATATGTTAGTTCCAAACGCTTACACAAAGCACATTAACATCGTTGACGATGTCGCCTTCACGGCAAAAAAGTGATACTTAAGTCTTGCCATTCAAAGCATGACAATAATTTTTCCTGCATATTGCTAAAGTATATTAAAACACATTATCTTTTTCTGATACTTCCAACCTACCATTTACAGAGGGAGCTTCGGCTGCTGCCAAACACTCTCCGGCTACACACCACTGTAAGGTAAACATTATTTCATCAAGAAATTCGATTGACCTCAAATTACATGCATTTCACACTGTCAGTCATGAAAACTTTTTATTATTTAAATTTTTCACTTTCACACTTTTGAGAATAGTCTATCTATTATATTAAAAATGTGACACTGACTAATCTTTTAAACGGAAAGAGGACTGTTAACTTTTTCTGTATTTCTTAATGTATACAATATTTGCCATATAACTGTATTCTCCAAAATATGAACTTGCTAACTGCATATATAGCCGTCAGAAACTTATACTGTAATAATGTTCGATAATGCACATACATACACACAAACGCCATTAATACACACAGACACACTCACAGAAATACAAATATTGAAAGAAGACCCTACCTTCCTATCACCACATGAGGTCCTTTCTGCGGCAATACTTATGGCACAACTTGTGTTTCCTGAAATCTTGCAGTAAAATGCTGCACACATGTTCGTGTAATTTCCATCATAAATATTCTGCAATAAAAATAATAATCGTAGTAGTAATAATAATAATACCTTAATAGTAAAAGGCCAAAACAGCACCAAAATTAATTTGAGGATTAAACAATTCCTGAGAATAGAATTGTTTTCCAGAGCTGTTTTCCGCTTCTAAAAATTTTTCTGTAGTGAAGACATTTTATTTTCAAAATGGTCGCGTGTGCGTGTGTATATATATATATACACACAGGAATCGAACCCATGCCGCAATTAACGTCAACTATCGCCTCGCTCTCATGCATCTGCATATATATCGTCAAACCTGTTCTAGCGACTACCTTCCCACAGAGACCATCATTTGTCCCCTTTGAAAGCTACTATAATATTTCCCTGCATATAGTGACCACCTGCTCTACGCGAAAAAAACGGCGACTAAATTTTTATCCCATGGACCTTGGCGTAATGTGTGTATAGACCGGTGATTAACAGGGAGTGAATGGCTATCTCTTATCTCAATGAATCACCTTCATTTTAAGACACAATCTATCCCTGCAGGCTCGGAGATGCATAATGTACCCTCCTGCATGTCGTAAGAGAAGACAAATTGTAACAGGAGTGTGCATGGCTCATTGGTTGACGTGGCGGACACGCGATGGCAAGGATATATGATCCGAACCTATCAACGATCAGCCCGGATCGGCTAACGTGGTGTGTTCCTGGGCAAGATATTTTCTTCCACTGACTCAGCTGTATATAACTTACCTGATTTGCTGTGTCGTAAAAAAAACGCCCAAATCAAAACAAAGACATAATCTATAATCCTCAGTTTTCTGTCTTTCTCTCTTCCGATATATATATATATATATATATATATATATATATATATATATATATATATATATATATATATATATATATATATATATATATTTCAAATCCACTTACATCACTATTACCTTTCTATAAAGATTGCTTATTGTGTGTTATACATCGCATTGACTGCCTAATTCCAGTATGCAAGGAAGTTTATATAACCAGTCCAAATCGCGTCAAGCATAAAGTTGTTTAATTTAGTCAATGTGTATGTTGCCTATGGCTAAATAACCAGTCTACATACTACGACGTGTATTAGGACTGTTTGATATCAAGTGTTGTGAGTCTGTTTGCTAAATATAGTAGGCGTCGCGTTCTTCCAAGTAATAAGTGAGTGGAAAAAGCTGAACATGAAATTATATTGTTTTTTGTTAATCGTTATACTATATCTTCGTCAGCTGAAGGTTATTGTCCAGATGAATTCCTCGTGTACATGCTAACTTGTGCACATGTAGTTCATAATCGATTCGAATATGCCAAGAGAGACGATAACTTTGATGTAAAGGTAAATACTATTTTATAAAGTGGATGTAATGTGTCAAAACTGTGTTTTTATATCAATCTGGAATCTTATTTAGTTCCTGTTGCTTGATGTTTCGCTGGTTCTTTCAGACCCGTGCATGGAGCAACATTATACCAACTGAACTAAACACAAATGTTAATACAAATTCAGGTCATGGTGACAAACAATTAGTAGAGTAGTAGTGCCAGGTGACATGAATTCCCACGATATTGGATAGAAGATATACAAGATTTTCCTTATGGCTTGATACCTGCATTGCATCTCTTGATTGCATCATCATCATCATCATCGTCATCATCATGACGAAGGTAATGATGACGAAGACCATCCTAGTAATGGAGACGATTCGTACTATTATGACGACGTCCATGATAATAATGGCGCCGCCAACGAAGACAAGGAGAAAAGGGAGGAGAATAATGTTCATCATGATGGTGATAATGACGGCACTAACACACCACAACAACTGTAAGTATGATGATGGTGATAATGACTGCACTATCACACCACAACAACTGTACGTATGATGATGGTGATAATGACTGCACTGTCAAACCACAACAACTGCAAGTATGATGATGGTGATAATGACTGCACTATCAAAACAACACCACTCTGTGTTTGGTTCAATGACTGACTTTTGTCTTTGATCAAAATCAAGGACTTTTATCATCAAATTATTTCAATAAGAATAATTGATGGTAATATGTTTGAGCTACCTACCCTACATAAATAAGAGTCAGGACCCCTTGTATACTGACATTGGGTGTCCGCTGAGTAAACTTGACCAAAATGCTGCTGATCATAGGGAGAGAGAGCGGTAGAGTTGTATCCCAGACTCAGGGTCGTCATGCAATTAGTGCTGAAAAATATAATAATCGCAAAGAGTATCATTGCTATTCTTTATGTAATCATTCTAAAAGAATTTCTCTCCTTTGCTAATCTTGATTTTTGATACGATAAAAATAATTCAGCAATCTTCATAAATTGAATGTCACATAATATACCATGTGGAAATTATAAGCAAAAAAAATAAAAAATAAAAATAAAAAACCATGGAACAATTATTGTTTTCTTCCAAAATAATCGAACGCCTCATTTGTTTCACGTTTTTGTTTCCAAGATGTTATGTAATGTCTCAGTGCTCAAGTCCATGTCGCTCATATACTTTTCATGTGAAATATAAAGTACACGACATGGATTTGACTGATACAACTACTGCTACTACTACTACTACAACAACTACTACTACTAATACTAATATGCAAATTGTATTCGATAGTAATATTTGATCCAAAATATTTTACAACAATGAACATTTTTATTTTTAATGGTATTTTAGAATTTTAAAGTTATATTCAGACATTATTTATAATAAATTAAAAATATGTTTTTACGTATAATCCATCACCCACATTAAAAATAACAGTTTTGGAGGCGTAGATGTCTGGTTTTAGTTCAATCTGAAGAAATAATTTAGCTAGGATATGGTGTGTCGGTATGAGAGGATCTGAAAGAGGCCACTATTTTAGAGACAAAAGTTTTGCATATAATATAAAGTTTTGGAGAGAGAGAGAGAGAGAGATAGAAAGAGAGAGAGAACGAGAACCTATTGAGTGTATTGATGTATGCCTGGAAGTAGGATATGGAGCAGGGAGAGAACTTCCACACGTTTGTGTTGACCTGGAATCCAGAGGTTCCTAAATTAGACAATGCCACTGATGCTGCCATTATGTACACCAAGGTGGGAGAACACAAATTTCCCTTGCCGTCCAGAGTTCCGTCATGCATGGCTCCGAGACTGAATAAAATTGGTAACATCATTTTTTAAATGAAAGACCATTTGAACTGGTGAAGAACGATACAAAATATCATTATGTATATGAGTTGAAACAAAAACGATGGATGATTAAATTGAGCAAGATGAGAGCTGAAGTAGACATTAACATTAACATACGTCATCTAAGTCTTACACCCTACATCGTTATAGACACACACACATTTATATATATATATATATATATATATATATATATATATATATATATATATACATAGCTTCGCAGCAAGTATTGCTCCTCCAGTCGGCTCTTGCTTTTCTGTTTTCCCCGCCGCTGCGAGCAAGGCATGTTCGAATTTAGCGCGCCAAGATGCTAAATATTTATCCCCGCCACAGCCTAAAAGTACAACTATTGGCATGTGGGGGTCCGTGCCATTTTTTTAGACTAAAAAGGGGGAACCACTGGTTTAACGCATCAAATCTTTGATAATCAAACATACTGCATGTGAAAATTTAAATTCTTGAACAGTGACCTATATCGAGTTTCAGCTCAAAGTGAAACCTTTTAACAACAAAATTTAAAATTTCACCTTTTTCCGTGTATAATTTTGTTAAGTATTAAACCAAAATACTCTGAGTCAGTGATTTCTCTTAAAGATTGTAGATCTCGGGGATATTTACCTATGTCCCAATACATGTGCAGCTACAGATATCATTGTGGCATCAAAGTGATCCTCTACTACGGACTGGCTATTTGTTTTACAGGTTGCATTCAGATATACCAAACCTGGAAGAGTAAATAAGTAAAAATGCAGCTAAGTAAGTAAGTAGAGAGATCAGAATGTATGTATCACATCTTCACTCTGGTTAGCACAACGTTTCTTTCTGTAGAAAGACATTTACAACAACTGAAGTTGAAGTATTTTAAAAACCGAGCTCTTGTATATTACATCGTCAGTCTATGTCCTGTGATCATAAAAGTTGACACCTTTTTTTAGACAGAAAAAAGAACAACATTTGAACGTACCAGCCGCAGTATTATTTCCATCATCGCTCAGCAAATCATACCTGTAAATAATAATAATAAAAATGAAGAAAACATGGCTTAATTTTGTACGCAAATTTTATAACATACGCATGAACTTTATATGGATTTGTACTTATTTTTTAAAATTTATCTTTCAATTTATATGTATACGAGCTTGCATCTTATCGGAGTGTACGTTTCGTTTTGTTCGGTAGAGTGTATCTACCTACAGATTTTTGTAACTGTTTCTTTACCTTTAGCATTAGTATTACAACTTTTATATAGCCTAGTTTTTGCTGATGTACCATTTGACCATATATATATATATATATATATATATATATATATATATATATATATATATATATATATATATATATATATATATATATATATATATATATATAAAGAGACCCGGTAAGCTAAAGGGGCACCGGAGAAGGAGAGGATACAGAAATAGCTACATCGAGGAGACTATTAACAGAACTAGACTCCTCGACAAAGGAACCCTACGCATATATAAAACCAAGAAAACCAACAAATGCGTTCCCTTCATGGTTACTTTCCACCCCAGCGCCCCAAAGATACAACAGATAATTCGGAAGCATTGGAACCAGATTGAATCCTCTGAACATTTGAAGGGCAAATTTCAAGAAGTTCCTGTGGTTGCGTACCGTGGACCTAAAAAATTCTGAAGGACCATCTGGTGCGTGCCAGGTAATTTCAAAGAAGACCATATATTCATTCACATATTGCTGAAAAAGACGAGAGTTGCCTAATTTGCAAAGATATGCCGGAGACCAAATCGTTCAAAAGTTCGACGAAAGGAGTTAGCTACCTTATCAATCAGAAGTTAGGATGCCGAACCAAACATGTAATCATTCGTCTAACATGCAATATATGTGACACTCAATACGTTGGCGAAACCGTTGATTTCAGAAAATGCATGAATTACCACAAGAGCCACATTCGCAACAAGATCAATGCGAAACTCGCCAATCACTTCAACTTGACTGGGCATTTAGTCGAGTCCCTCGACATGCTACCAATTGATTCTAACCTGAGGTGTACCGATATGGAACACACACGTAAGGAACTATACTGGATACTTAAATTGAAAACTCATGGGGAGTTCGGTCTAAATGAAAACGTCTAACATTCCTATTACAATCTTATCATAACTACAGCCAGGCAATTTTGCGATAATATTCCGTAACTCTTTACATGTATTATTGGTACCCTTGTTCTTCTTCTTCTCCTTCTTCTTCTTGCTATTATTATCATTATTATTATTATTATTATTATTATTATTATTATTATCATTATTATCATTATTATTATTATCATTATTATTATTATTATTATCATCATTATTATTATTATTATTATTATTATTATTATTATTATCATTATTATTATTATTATCATTATTATTATTATTATCATTATTATTATTATTATTATCATTATTATTATTATTATTATTATTATTATTATTATTATTATTTGAACTCTTGTCGATTATCCCGCTATACCATGCTCTTGACATATCTCCTTTGTACCTCCATGCATAACTTTACCGGGATATAATTTCCTTTGCACATTTTGATGATGGCGTTGATTTATCGCTGCGCATGGTGTCAGTCCTTTGTTCAAAGCTAGGAATTAGGTCAAAACACTTTGGTCCCCTGCGTGATACGCACGAACAACACTTTAAATTATTTTTACACAACTTTGTTGGGCTGATGGCAGCATAACATAGATATGTATTTTACCCGTTTTAGACTTTTTTAATTTTGTCTTCTTTCTTTCTTCTATTGTTTATCCTTTGTTTGTTTATTTCCCCGTCATTTAAACATTTAGGAGTCAATAATGTTTCTTGGCTTTTGTGTTTGGTGTTTGTTTTGTGGATTTAAATTGCTTCTTCCACTGACGAAGAGCTTGCTTAGCTCGAAACGTTGGGAAACTATTTTGTATTTGCGCCGTTATAAATGTTTGTGTTATTAAATATATATATATATATATATATATATATATATATATATATATATATATATATATATATATATATATATATATATAATAGGAGCCGCGGTGTCTCAGTGGTTGGAGTGACCGAAATTGTGTGGGTTCGAATCCTACCATCTGATCAGCCGTGGTATGTCCTTGGGCAAGCCACTTTACTCTAACTGCCTCGTCACTTACTTACAATTTCAGGTCTGATATATGTGGATGCCACCTGACACATCACTTTACTCTAATTGCCTCGTCACTAAATAACCGACATATGCTGCTGTCCCGTCAAACACCAACACCCACCCCAAAAAAAAAAATAAACTGATGTGTGCAAAATAAATATCGCTTGCTCTACGATAAAAACATAATACAGTGCTCAAATTATGAATTAAATTTCATTCGGAGAGACAAATAAAGAAAAGATATAAATGCACAGAAGGTCTGAAAAAGAAAAAAAAAAAGAATTAAAGTTCTGCAAATAAAAATATATTTATGAGAAGAACACATATTTATTTTCATACCTTTAAATGATTTCAATGCAAATGGGAAATAATGAATGTCCAGTGCCTAATTAACATTGAAATAAAAATCAGGGGCAGTACAAAGGAATACTATTATGTTTTCTATCTGTTTACATTACACATGCAGCAGTTGGAGTCTTTCTTCTCTTCCATATATATTTGAGAAATTCATCAATTTTGAATAAAGTATGCAATTTAACCCTGAGAATAAATAAGAAAGTTTCCAAGTAACAAGATTAAAACCTTACACTAGTATTTAGTTTGCAACTTAATTATAAATTCAAGAAATAACACTCGAGGGAAAAGTGTTGATTAAAAAAATAATATTTTCAGGCATATCTGGGCAGTCTTTGGAAAGTTTACTGATAAAAGTCCTTTCTTATTAACCTTACTCGGGTTGCGCATGCATGACAGTATATAGGATGTTTGACCCATAATCTGATCAGTCATTGGATGAGAAATGCGCACGTGCGTTGTGTTCAGATATTTACCTAAATATGCAGTGCGCCTCAGTATATTTATATTTTGAAAATTATCAAACTTTATGATTCCACAAAATTAACCCCTTCCCTTTAACAAAATGATTAAATGGTCAGTACCTAACATTTTCAACAGTGTCACTGTCTTCTTCATGTTAAATTAATACATAATTGCTTCTATTGCAGCCTTCATCAGGACCTGCTTGTTGCCGTTACTTTTTGTGAATTACTTGATAAATGGGGTAAAAACGACAGCATGCCTTTCTGCAAAAAAATAAGCTTGTGGTGGCATTGGCGTTTCAAGAGAAGCGTGGATGCCACCTGGGGAGTAGCTTGCTTAGGCACTCGAAGAACTAGAGAAGTACGGTAAATTTAACGTTCAACGTAACATTTACTGACATTGAGAGGAGGTAACTTACATGGTAGAGATTATCCATTTAGTCACCGTGTTAAATTAGAAGATATTTTTTCTCGCAAAACATTTACAATTACTGTTAAAAAAAACTCAAAGACACACATATTTAAACAAACCCTTAAGTTTCTGAATACATTATGAATAATGACTATGCCTGAGGTTTTAAACATAGAAATGGAAAAAGTCACATTTTATACAAGAGTTAATAACCAGTTTACAGATGTTTCATAAACTATAATAATAATCGAGGGCAAAACCATAAATATTGGCACAAGCCAACATAACCTATTGAGTCAATTTCCTACCTTACACGCTCGACACATGGGGGCCAGGCTAAGGAAAGCAACTTTGCACAAATAATTACAAAGAATTGTGTTCAATGAGAGCGTAATACGGTAATACACAAGAAGAAAACACAATTAAAAATAAATAAATGTTTACCAAGCCTTTGTATAAAGCATCTGGATTGGTTAAATTCGCATTAGGTGACGCAGAAATCTCTACCAAGCCTTTGTATAAAGCATCTGGATTGGTTAAAATCGCATTAGGTGACGCAGAAATCTCTAAGTTATTAGTTCATAACATTGGAAGGAATTTACTTTCACCACATGTTCTACAGATTTCCATATTTAACCAAATAGCTACATAGCGATACATTCACTTGAAGGTCAACTGTTAAGGATCCTATCATGCACAGTTAAACTCACTCTAAAATTCATTTAGACTATTGGTTTCAAGATATCGAAAAGGACGTATTAGTGTAAATATGAAAACCTGCTAGGTCCCTGTATACCCCTGACGATGTACTGACTGGTGTATTCATGCGCCATTTTTGTGTTCTTTGACAATATTTGTAAACAATGGCTAAAATATTGTTGTGTAATCTGTTATTTATTTCTTGAGTTTCGTTATTGTTTTTTTTAATATTTCGAATTATAAGATATGAACTTCATATTTTGAAAAGTTCATAAAGACATGAAACTTGAAATTCGATAACACACTGCATGAATGGATTTTGCAATACCCGCTCAGCGAGTGAAATTTATTTCCAAGCTTCATGACATCATGAATTATGTAAAATATGAAGTTTAATTCTTAAGTTGTAGCTGAAATTTCTAGCTGATTTTTTGGTCTTGCGATGAAAAGTCGCATCCACCATCCTCAATATCAGCATATATATATATATATATATATATATATATATATATATATATATATATATATATATATATATATATATATATATATATGATCATTATTGTCAATTACGACTCCTTCTAGGTCATGGTCATGTTTTCGCGGTAAGGTGTACTTTATGCCACCACCAATTCATTTCCTTCTTCATGTGTGTAAAAATAGGTGATTCCTATGTTAAATAATAGTTCAATGAGCTTAAATGAAGTCGTATCACACTTCAGACAAGAAGATGACATTTTTGATATATTATGAACCATATCAAGTTTCTACGCTGTATTGATAGTCGGACTTGAATAATTTGTCTGACATATTTGCATGCCCAAAATTTGAACGAGTAAAATTAATTTTACAACTACCATAGGGAGGTTTACATATTTAAGAAAAACATAACTCTTCACACGTTAGGTTAGATTTAATTTTCTTTTTCTATATTTTTACCATAATTTTTCCACAGAAAAAAAATGAAATTTGTTTTTAAAAAATATACTATATGACCCATTAAATTCTTTCATAAAGAGCTCATTGTTTGAGTTTACTTTAAAGAAACTAATGACCACGTGCTAGTCAAATCAGATCTAGAGCATTACAAATATTGTTAAACTAGCGCCACTGCTCTAAATACATTGGAAATCTAATTGCAAGCTTTAATGGGAGTAACAGATATTGTGATTGACATGGAAGTGATGTACACTGTTCTACGAATGCTGTAAACAACATGGCATGGTCATGTGCCGGTAGCTAAGATCTACTTACGCTGTAAACAACATCGCATGGTCGTGTCCAGGTAGATTAGATTTATTTTGTATCCAGGTGTTAAAGTCGTTCAAGGCGGTTGAGGCGTTGACTTGATATAGAGAATCTGAAGGGACCTTCCTCTTTTCCGTCCACAAAGCGTCTGAAGGGTTCTACATATTTGGAATGGAAGGAGAAAATAAAATATACTATTAATTGAACAAAGTAAAACATATTAATTTAGAGGAAGACTGGTATTTTATAGCGCCAAATAAGAAGTGAATAAAAATCAAATACAGTATAGAGAGAGTTACCATCCAATTTTGATTGTCTTGGGAAGTATTTTGGGAAGACAATAATAGCCTTCATTATAGGCATTCCTATGGGAAAATCTCACTCTAAGTGTCAGAATTTGTAGACGGGAACGAGGCTTTGTCCAGTTCCTTTCAATAAATCCTCATCCTGAGGTTGGGTTTCCCATATCCCATAACCACCGCATATGATGGACTATTTTCTCTCATTTCTAACCAGGAAAGACTAGATGAAAACAGAAGATGGCGCATCATCGGTAAGGATAGAAATACAGGATAGTCATTTGAAACATTTAACGTCATAAGAAAGAGTATAAATGGTTCTTACAACAAAAGAAATTGATGTAATCAGTGATAACGGCTAACAAGCCGGCTAAATTTCGTTTTTCAACATTAAAATCGCTAGAAAAGTTGCAGACGTCCATGATATCATTTGCACAATGACATCATTTATAGTGTCACTGAGTGCACTCATGTGTATAGGCGTAGCTCACATGGCTTTCTCACATTGGCAAACTGTGTCATGCATATACGGGAATTAGATAACAAGTACTGTGCCGAGTTCGTTCTCTCCTTATTTCCCAGTTCGCTCTATCCCAAAAGGCGCTGTGCAAAATTTTCTGCATTTTGATGTATATAGTAATTTACCAACAGCTGTGTATACTTGAAGCAATTTATCAGAGACGGACGGATAGGCAGATGAATGAATTAATTCAAGGAAGGACAGTAGACAGACGGACGGGCAGACAGTCAAACAGAAAGTTAGAGAGAGACATATACCTCAGCAATATAAAGTCCAGCAAAGAGAATCGTTATGGAAAAACCTGATCCAGTGACGCTCTTGTAACGAAGGTCCATCTGAAATAGTGAATGCAAAAAGTGAATTTCTAAGATGATATGCTTAATGTATTATAATAGTAGTTATCTTGTGTGAGACAACAAATTAAGTGCAAGACGTTTGACACACGCGCTCCCTTGTTGGACCTAGTGCACTTGAAAGGACTGTTATTTGCCCTATGTTCTTCACATATTGACCCCTGTGCACCGTTTGACTGCACTTATTCGTCAGGAAAAAGAACAGAAAATTTACGCCAACTATTTTTTTAGCATGTCCGTCCAGATCTATGCTAGAGCTATCAATGGGAGAAGCTGCTAAAGCTGATAAACACTCTAAGATGGCAATCAATATCCATTTTAAAACAATATATTTTGACAATGAAAACATTCAAGGTTTGTGGTATTTGTTGGTCGTTAGTATTAACATATTTTCGAGTTTAAAGGCACACATACGGTGAGGGAAATTTAATTGATTGCGACATTGAATTAATGGCAAATGAAACTCTATTTATGCCAATACACAATTTATCATTTAATCAAGATACTATTAAAAAGTTATTTTAAAAAAGTAAGTAGTATAATACATGCTGGTAGGTAAGGAGTCTACACTAAAGTTAAATGAGATCAAGATCCAGAACGGAAAATTCCAAAGTGCATCTCATTTATATGAACCAGATATTGAAACATGTTAATGTTTTCATTAGTTACATGAGCACTTGATAAAACGTTTATTAAAATAATGTAAATGTCCAAGAGAAATATTATAGTGCAGTCAAGACGACAAAGGTAAGGTGACAACACTGTCAAAGCAAATAAGATTATCTCATTTTTAGCACTACTAGTGCATAAGTACAATCTACTATTTTCCTTTGTCTCTTTAAAATGTTGTGTATCCCATAACTTTCGAGAACAAATTGTTTCATTACTATATTTTCACATGTGAAAAATATATTATTTCTTAAGATGTGAAAATGCAAAAATTCCCATCATGTCATGCGACGCTCGATTGTGTGTTTCCACTGAAGTTATACTTGCAGCAAGAAAAACCAGTAATTTTTCGAGCTAGAGAAATAATTGTAAAATGGATTACATTTCAGGAATGGAAATAGTTTTTGGTTAAATATATTTGGGTCGCCACTGCTCGTTTTCTATAAAGTTATGTCGCATGATCTACTTTTTGTCAACAATGTTCAAAATCCGGTGTGCTCCATTGTTGAATGGGACTGGGTTTATGGTCGGATAGGGTAAATCACGTTTCAAAATGTCAAAAAAGGAATTAATGCAACATATAAGATCATCTTAAACCAACCACTCTGCTAAATCGTTGATATGTGTATGATCACCCTACGAATGCGATTGATATTGGTGAACTTACATATTGGGGGTGGGGTGTGTGCTGAAGAGTGAAATTAATCTTCTAAGCTTCGATTCAAAACGACGAGATATCTTGACTCTTGACTTTGCCGTTTGTTAAAATATCACTTTTTTTCGGGGGGGGGGGGGGGATTACCACACGATGACATATGTCCGGTATTAACACAATAAAAGAAAATATCCTTATAAATCTCGAGGAAATTTAAAGTAGTATTGTTATTTTCAAGCAAACTCATAGTTTCAATCACATACTTTCTCTTATCGGACACCCTTCAACGTAATTCTGTCAAGATTAAATTTTGCAGAATTGTATGTTGTCAATATCTCTTCCTCAGACAGAATATGTGAAGCGACATTTTGTTTCTACAAACAAAACACCGCAAATAATGACATGGCTGGATTGCAAATCAGTAATACTATACATTTATTTGTATTCATGGTGTACCAATATTATTGTAAATTTGTTGGTTCCTTTGAACCAGGGACTGATACATCTATATACCAATTTTTATGTAACTCTACAAGCAATTGTGTCTGCGAAAATGGCTTAAACGCAAATCCTAACAACAACAATTAAAAAAAAAACCACACACACACACAAAAAACAGAGCTAAATGCAAAGGCAAGCGCAAACCACTGATCCATGAAATAAAGGTTACGGGGACCTAGTTTTCATTGATGGCCGTAGTATTCCTCGCGACATAATTACATACCACGCTTTGTGACTCCTTAGACAATAGTGACTGAGTAAGCGCAAAGGTTATCCAAAGTCACTGGTCCGTGAATATAGTTCGAAGTGTCTTAATTTTCACTGAAAGGTGTAGTACTCACCTTGACACATATAAATACCAAACTTATGTGACTCTATCAGCAACAGTGTCTGTGAAAATGACAAACGCAAACCATTAGTATTCATGCTAAATGGACGGAAATATGGAGGGAGAGACTGACATCATGAATCCATAAGCCTGAATTGCTTTGTATTCTGGCCACTAAAACGGTTTACAATTGAATTTTTCCACCAACGTGTGACGCTTGCAAGACGCGTGATATAATGTGAACTGAATGACTTCTCTGGGAACCATACTTACCCCATTCAAGACAAACGCATAGAACTGTCTCAACAATGCTTTGGCCTCGGCACTTGTTGAAGATTTTGCCAACCAACTGCAATTTTGAAATACATAATTGTCAAGCCTGTGAGATAAATAGATAGATTCGTGAAAACCATTCACCTATCCATCTTTTCTGGTTCATGTCATTAAACCATTATCGCAAGAGAGAGAGAGAGAGAGAGAGAGAGAGAGAGAGAGAGAGAGGGAGAGAGAGAGAAAGAGAGTACAAAATGATGCCTCCTCTCCCGAAAAAAAGAAAAGTCAAACATTGTTTAGAATGCAATCACATAAAATATGTATAACACTGAAGTTTCAATATACAACGAAGGTATTGAATATAAGGGAGGCAACAAGTCGAAACAAAATTAGATAATTATTATTATGACAGTAATATACATTGACTACTTTGAATTATACAGTAGTATTCGTGAGATTACAAGACACCTTTCTTATAATATTAGAAAATGAGAATAAAGTCACGAACTAACAGT
Organism: Margaritifera margaritifera; assembly: GCA_029931535.1. Classification (NCBI taxonomy): domain Eukaryota; kingdom Metazoa; phylum Mollusca; class Bivalvia; order Unionida; family Margaritiferidae; genus Margaritifera; species Margaritifera margaritifera. The sequence goes on along the minus strand of JAQPZY010001312.1, from coordinate 1,184,196 downwards.
TATAACTATTGGAATACGTAAATGTTAAAGATATACAGCTACTAACTGATGATAGGTCAAACCAAACGAGTCACGTGAACGGCATGAAAAAATGTATATAAAACAGGAACTTGCAAGATGGGCAATGCCTTTCAGTCGTTGTCACGGTCCACTTGGGAGTTAAAACCTACTTATCCACGACTCTCGCAATTGTCTCTATACATACCCGGTGTGAAATCACAAGACCCATTTATATTGCTACTTAGAATCAACACATAAAAAGCTCAGAGTCTAATGCTTGTAGGTTTCACGCAGAGAGAACTGAGATATCTAACGGAGACAGATAGCATATTGAGGGATTTAATAAAAATTATTTGAAAACAGGCATGGTTTAACATCAGTTATTATCAGAATTTCCAAAGCAAAGCACATATTGCCCTTTGGAGTATTTAGTACAAGAAGGCCCTGTACTCCCTTTGTCATTGTCAGTTTGCTCATACTAGGACCACATATATGTTAATATATAAAAGCATGAGATCAACACTATTTTTCATTTAGGTTCTCGTGCAATACAATTTCGTATGGTATAGGTACCCAATGCTTGTTAAATATTTAACCTCTTTTAGCAAATGAAAAATAAGTATTCTGCTGAAAGTCTTGTCTCGCATTTTATGGACTTATTTTCCGCGGTAAAGGCTTGCAAAATACTTTAACACTATACTGACTCCACCGCCGACGACGAAGGACGACATCATGCTCAGTACGTCTCGTATTTTCTGCAAGAAAATGCGAGACAACATATAGGAATATGATTCATAACAGTTTTTGTTCCTAAAGGTAACTGATAGATAAACTTACAAGGCGTATGCAGAGTAGTCCGCTACCATCAACAGTTCAATCTGATATGCAGTATTCGCACGTTTAACACGTGCACTTTGGCCAGTACTCGCCTGGTATTTAGGGTGCAAGCCCGCTGTTTATGGATGAAAGTAGTGTAAATAAAGTATTCGATGGAAGAAAAGTTTCTTTTGACATTCACGACCATTACTTTGTCATATGAAATTTTAAAAAATAATCATTATGTATCTACAAATGTGAACCAGGAGAAATTAATGTTTATCAAAAGCTCATTTTACATAGTGATAATGAGTTTTAATTTACTGTCATTCTGTGTATATATAAAACCTAACAAACAAGCAGTAGTATTTATTTCACTACACTTAGTCATCAGAGACCTTTGTTTACATTTTTGTGGTTCTTTTCTTTACTAATAAACATGTTTCCATATATATATATATATATATATATATATATATATATATATATATATATATATATATGCGCACACATGAAATGGTTAAAAAAAATCTTATATCTTATAATGTTAGGACGAATGATAAACAATTATATAATAGCTTATGTAAAATGCAATATTTTGTCGTTTGTTTTAGTTAGAAATGTTACATGCGCCTTCACCATATCACTCTTGGAACAAAAAAACATGATTAGAGGTTAAAATGATTAATTTTCTAGAGTGCTTTCAGGCTAGATGATGATGATGATGAATATTGGATGATGATACCGAGAAAGACAATGATGATGACACGATTACGAACATGGATAATAATAATGACGACGACTTTGTAAATCACAATATTACAAGAATACAGTTTATCAATTCACCTGAAGATATTATAAATTAATTTATTGTGAGGTTTTTTTATACTTGTGGAATGGGTCAACGTGTAAAACAGAAAAGAGTCATGTTCGTAACGAGTATCAAGAAGCTTCGTTAAAATGATACATTTAAAACTTTTACGAACGCCTTAAAATATATTTGATAAGAAATCTTTCGCAACGAGACAGTAAATGGAAAAAGTTGCTATTTTCCAAGCACCCATAAATCACAGATTTGTACGGTAAAGGAATCACTAATATTATTGACAGTTTATATCATTATAGGACATTTGTATCTCAAACAAAACTACAAGAACTGTAAGCTGTCAAACAAACTTTGTAGAATATATAGGTATAACAGAAACAGTAAAAGATTATCTTTAACAGTTATCTATAATCCCAAATGGCAATGTTTGTGATAGACACAACTCCACATTTAAAATTAACCAGCTTAGAAAATATGGTAATTGTTGTCGATATTTTTCCAAAATAATATCAGTTAATGACGAAATACCCTTATTTGAACAAAAATTGCGCAATGATTTAAATATTCCAGAGTGGTATAATTGGAAAAGAACATTTTCTCTAATGTACTCAGTCACAAAAGATTCCAGACGTCTATGGTTCCAGTTCTGAGTAATTAACAGAACTTTCTCAACCAATAGTTTTCTATCCAAAATTATTACTTTGGCTCGTACGGTTCATTTTGCAGAAGTTGTCCAGAAACATTGACACATTTTTTGGTAGGGGGAGATGCAATAAACTGCCTCTTTGTCGAATACATTACTGACTTGGAATAGGACATTACCGGTATTCAAAGTTTAAATTATGCTGCCGAAACGACCATTTTAGATGAAACTAACGACGGTTAAACAGAAATAATTTTAGAACAAGTATTGTTTTCAGGGTAGATGATTTATCTGCAACTTAAGACTTGAGCAAAGTTTACCTATCTTGCAAAACTTCAAAAAATATATCAAGAGTCTTATGAAACAGACAAAATATATGTCAATAATGCATGACAGATGAGATAATGCATAATCTGTCAATAATGCATGACAGATGAGATAATGCATAATCTGTCAATAATGCATGACAGATGAGATAATGCATAATCTGTCAATAATGCATGACAGATGAGATAATGCATAATCTGTCAATAATGCATGACAGATGAGATAATGCATAATCTGTCAATAATGCATGATAGATGAGATAATGCATAATCTGTCAATAATGCATGACATATGAGATACAAATAGAGAGGAATGGCTTCGATATATACCGCTTATGTAAGTCCCATTACGTCTGTGAATTTTACACGTGTGATTCGTTAAGGATGACCTCTGACCCCCATTATGGCCTATCATACATGCGTTCAATATATATATATATATATATATATATATATATATATATATATATATATATATATTGTTATGTTCAGAAGTCATATATTCTCAGCAATTGGCATATATTCAAGTATCTTTGTATCTTTGTAAGCCATAACAGAGAAAAAATAGAATAGGGACTTTTAAGGAGAAATAGGGACTTTTAAGAAATATAAATGTACAAAGTCTTGCACTTTCACTCCAGCTGTCAAAATGACTGCATATATTGTACATTGTATGCATGTATGTATTGTAAAGACAGTGAGTCCAGGTTTCCTCAACCTTGGCACTGTCTCATCTTTTCTGAGGAAAAAAATAATGAAAACAGAAAGTGTATCGGAGGTTTTTAAAGGAAATATATGGTCGATGCTCTGCGATCTAGTTTTTACCTTCCTCTATGAAATCAGATAATATAGGTCTGTGCGTCTTTCCCTTGTATATAACATGATGTGAGATAGAAAACTGCTTTGAGATATCATTTTCTAAGACTTTTTCTCCCGTTGATTTAGTCTCGCGATTTTGACCATTATCAAGGTTTGCGGCATGGAACTCTTCTTGTCCCTCAAGTATCTCAGGTTCTATCATCAGCTCTTCGGAACCGTTATAAAAAGTTCCAAACTGTAACGATAGAGTGAACGGTAAAAATACACTCTTGATCGAATATTAAGATTCTTTTTCAATACTTGGACCTTATCTGAATTAATCAGCTGGAGAAAAAAAACCCTCTACTTTCCGTTAGTAGGTAACTGGATGTAAGTCTGATGAACATTCCATAATTTCCTAATTTCGCCATATTCTTTATTAACAAAAACGGATACTGTATCTCCTTAAAAAAAGGAGAATAGAAAAAAATGTATATATATATATATATATATATATATATATATATATATATATATATATATATATATATATACATAACTTGTCCTAAACCCAAACTTACTCCTCACTCTTTCTTAATTATGAAAAGACACTAATGGTGCTGTTTTTTGTTTTAAATTTGTACCTTATTCGGCGGGCATGTATATTGAACAAAGAACTCTAAATGGGATGAATTTTTACATTAGTATTGTTGATTAAAAAAGAGACAAAATGGCTCAGTTCGTATCGCTTCCCCGTCATTGAATGTCACTATAATCAATGTTATGTGTCCCAGGTTTACTTTTGTAGCACAAAAGAAAGACTATCGTAGAGTAAGTACAGATTAGATATAAGATAATATACATGTAACACGATGCCGGATAATATAATATAGGCAATCAATAACAACAGATGCACCATATTTGAATGTTTTTCGTTATTGGATAGAACTTGTTTACCAGCTCGAACTTCCTCGTGCTTGGTATACACTCAACCAAAATGGCGGAGCCGCTCTCCAAGTCATGGTAAACAGCAACATTCTAAATACAAAATTACAAATAAAAGTTAAAAAAACAAAATTTCTTTAAAATGTGTATCGATGGCAGATTTTTGTGTCCTTCCAAACTACTATGAGATATAAACAAGGCACTTGAAAGGTATCATTTAAAAGCCAAGTTAGCAGCAGATTGTTTTCATTCTGTCACAAAAGTTCTTTTCTTATTGAAACGGGTCAACAAACACGAGTTATAGTTAGAGGAAATACATTTAAAATGGCAAGAGTCGTGAAAAATTATTAGATTGAAACCCTGGGCAATCAAGGTATAACAATTATGTTTAAACAGTTGCCATATGTTACGTACCTAAAGAATATTATATTAAATAACAGTTGATAACAGAAAAAGTTCCCTGCAATATGTATCCAGTTTGGAAATTATGACACTTTGACATCAGTCTTCATGTACATGTATGTACACGTGATTCACTCACATCATTTGTCATGCAAGTCTAATGTTGGATCCACCTATTCACGAGCTTTTCTGAAATCTTGAGCGATCTAGAAACGTTATTATGCTAATATGTAAGAAAAATCGTATACATGTTTTGACTTGTATGTAAATTTAACTGAAAAAGAATAGGGCTGAAATAGTAAATATTTTTATATTAATATCTTCCTTTAGGTATTATAATCATTTTCTTAGGACCAATTGAGACACTTACCTCAGAATGTTTCATAATTTCCTGAGCAATTGTCCCATTTCTGTTGATAAACAAAGGAGCGTTGACATTAATGTCGTAATTTCTATGTAACAACAATTCGACTACTTGTTGGTCTGCAGTAAATCGGACACCTAAATGGTCTGGAGTACAGTCGTCTGAACGACGATGTCGATAGGAAGGCGGATGGACCAATGTAATCAATTCCACTGATGTACTTCCTGAAAATAAATAAATAAAAATAGAAGATATTACCAGTATTTTCAAACCTTCGCTCAAGGGCAAATCTATACACAACATTAACAAAACAGTTATCGGCGCAGCTACCGTCGGAAACAATGACCTCAACTATGCTAAGTATAAGACTTTTGAACATATATTATTGAACAACGATGTTCTAGTGGGAATGGGACCATGGTTTCATCGTAAATTGAAATAATTCAAAATATTTCACTTAATGCCTATCCATAATTTTACCATACGGTTTAAAGTCCCGTTTTCCGTGGATGACAAACTTTCGTTTTACTCAGACTGTATCCACGATCTTGTGTAAAATTGTCAATCTCAGCAATTTTCCAGCTATGTAAATTAAAGGACGAAGCCACACTATAACATGGAGCTGTTTACCCCTTTCATCTTGTCATCTTGTTTGAATTTGGCTGTACTCGAGATAACATACTCCTTAACAATTAGAAATGGGAAGCTAAATGACATCACTTTGCCGTAAAAAAAAACAAAAAAAAAACAGAGCATTGTTAACTGCGATATACCTGCAAGGGTGATCTGCTCATGCGCGAAAGGGATGGTAAAAAGTCATTTCACGTGAAGAAATTTTAACAATTGTACATTTATTAGGTTGAGTACAAATGTGAAATTTGCTTAGCTTATATTTAAATGTGCATATTAATGCCAGATGTGTTCTTTATGACATTTAGATAGTGTATTCTGAACATTTGAGTGAAAACATAAACAAAGTGCACGATCGTGCACGGTGATATAGAAATGGGATTGTGAAGAAGATGTTTGCACCTACTATGAGTGGACGAAATGTTGTTTTAAACATTCTGCTTATGTTACTTTTCATGGCGGGAATCGAACAAAATCTAGGCCCGGGGTCAAACGCTGCACCGATAACGCGATAGATGAGGTTGTATGACCAAAACCCAATTGATCTTATGATGACGACTATGAAATTGGAAATGGAGAAGCTTGGTAAAAGATTTTATGAAAGATTCGATGTGGTCCAGCAGGCAATCAATGATGCACATGTCACGGTCAATGAATCTGTTGCTCTGTCATCAAGAATTAAGGACCTTGAGGAGGAAAATGCCACCCTAAAGGCCAAAGTGAGTGTTCTGGAAGACAAGGTTGACGGCATAGAGAACCAGTCTACAAGAAACAACTTTGTGTTCTTTGAAGTCAAGAGAGGAAAGGATCAGTGTGAACAGAAGCTTCGGGAAGTGATTGAGAACAATCTTAAGATTGAGGAGAACATTAAGATAGAACGCGCAAATAGGTCTAAAGGTGACGGTATAATAGTCACATTTCTATGACACAAGGACTGAAATCTCGTTATATCAAGAGAACGTGAATTGGGGGACCAAAGAATGGGAATTAGTGAGATATTTTCACATATAGTAAGTGACAAACGCAAGGAGTCAAGACAATTTTAGATGATTCGAGGAAGGATGGTATCACAGGAAGGCTGAGATTCGACAAAGTCTATGCTAAGGACACAGTGTACACCTACGATCGTTCTCAACAGCAAAGATTAGGGGCATGACCGGCCCAGAATTGACAGTGGTCGTCAGAAATCCGTAAATAGTTATTAAAATAGTTTTCAGGCTAATATTTTTCATTATAGGAATTCATATAATTTCATAAATACAGGTAACAAATTTAATCAATCATGCTCAGAAAATACTAATTCCCAACATAACTTCAAAATATATAATCATTGTATCAACCTATTATCTTGGAATATATGATGTCATACTTGGTTTTGTATATATATATATATATATATATATATATATATATATATATATATATATATATATATATATATATATATACCCCCGTCATGTTCACTTGTATATGATGACAGGTCCTGTAATAGCATTGACGTATTAGAAATGAAGATGATTGATATTTTAAGCGATACTGAAAATGAAATATACTGGTTACTGAAGATATTTCAATTCTAGGAATGCTTGTATAGATGACAAAATAATGATGAAGTTCGTTCCATCACTCGATTTTTGTACAATATAAGATTGAAAACTTTGATAAGCCTAGAAATCTAGAGATAATGAGGTGAATGAATTTGGTAAAAGTTTGATTCAGTTATGCTGTACATTTGATATTCATTTTCTAAACGGTAGAGAAGATGGTGATGAAGAGGAAGATTGACATGTTTCGTAATCGGAGGAAGGAGTTTAAAAGATTACATAATACTGTCATCACATTTTTTTATATACATGTTGAAGGACTCACTGTTTAAACGAGAACTGAATCAGATCATGTACCGATTATAGCTTCAATAAAAATATTATATGAAAATAATACTGCCCTGGATAATATAAATTTAGGTACAAAATGGTATTATCGCTTTAAGTGGAATAAGAATGCAAAGAATTTATATGTGAATAATTTAGAATTGCTACTCCCAGAGTCGTCTTTTTAACGATTATTTAAACACTGTCACATAGTATATAGAACAGGCTCTTGACATGCTCCTAAATATATTATATAATACAGCAGATAGTTTTAAAGTAGATTGTAGAAAATCAAATATTCGTCGCGGAACGATTTGGTGTGCATGGGTTTGAAAAAGAGGAAATATACTACCTTAAACCAGTTTAAGAGAACATGTATAAGGGAATTTTATCAAACGTTACTGGAACTCGGAAATAAATATGGAGAGGTCTGTAGTAAGAAAAAGAATCGTTGGATCAAAGCTCTGTATAACAAATTAGAGAATCCACGTATCGAGGCAAAATATTTGTGGGAACTTGTAACTTTGATATCTAAGAGTACCTCACTTGCAAATGCCAAAAACAATATCAAATTCGGAATGGTTCGAGTATTTTAAAGTTACTGAATCCATCTAACGGTGATTTAGGCCAAATATTTGTAGTATTTATTAGAAATATTATGGTAAATCATGACAATAATATCAGTGATATATGCAATGACGATCACACAAATCAGATTCTTTACTCAGAAATATCTGAGAATGAAGTATTGAAAACATTACATTTGCTTAAAAGTTGCAAATCACCAGATTAAGACGGGCTTCCGGGAGAATGTTTCAAGTATAAAAGTATGTTTTTTAACACCTCTCTTTAATGTTATCTTTTACAATGGTGCCTTTCCTGATAGATGGAGTAAGGCTAAAATTACATCACATTTTAAGAAATGCGCCCCTTTGATGTGAACAATTATGGAGGAATAATTTTACTAGTGTTATGTATATTGAATTTATAATATGTGTCCATGAGGTAAGTTGTACTTAAGTGGTCATTTTGTAAGCAACATATTTACTGCATTTGAGTCCAAGGTCAGTCTTGTTTACATGACATCTAACAATTAGATTGGAATTATCCATGTCTTGATGTGAGAAAAGTCAGGTACGCACAGGAAACTTCCATTAGAGTTACACGTATTCTAGAATATTCTGTCAGGTGACTTACCTTTATATTTATACAGTTTTGGTAAACAAGATTTCATACATATGCTAAACTTCATGTCATAAAGATCATTCTATTAAGGATTTTGAAACTTCGATGTCAACCACGTCGTACTTTTTGGGCGATACGTCTAAATTCTGGATCGATTTTGAAACTTCGATCGTAGTCGTGTTCCCATATTTCTATCACTTGATATCCTTGACTTTCTAAAATCTGGCATTGTTGGTATGTTTGGTCGTAGACCTTTTCCATGCTTAAGTCTGAGAAAAGATGTTTCATGTATCTTTGAGGAAAAGAAGTAGGCCATCCGTGAAATAAACATCCTTGAAATTCGTATACTATCTCTGGGTGTTCTAAGTCCCAACCATCCACAGAATATGATCCGATCTTCTTTTATCCACGTCATTTCCAGCATGTTGTAGCCTGTTCTTTTGACTCTCACACAAGTAATGTTGCTAGCTCAAACCTTTGGCTGAATATCGACGACTGACCGCATGAGTGGATTGAGTTTGTATGGTTGCTAGTGTGTTCTCGGACATGACCTTCTTTCGGTACACTAATTCACACGCTTTAGCAATGGTAGAAGCTTCCTCCAAAGGATCGATACCTCCGTGATCCATAAATAATTGCCAAAAATATCTGACGAGTGAGTTTGGTACCAGGCGTAGAATGATTCTCGTTTTGAGCATACCGTCCAGGTCGTAATCGTGAACTTCTGGAAAACGCAGGAGCACGACGTGTTGATTGGCTTCAGTACTACAAATGTGTGGAAAATAACGTTTAGCCATTTCTGTCATTCCAAACGTTTTAAGCATTCTAGCTAAAGGCATGGCTAAATAACTCCGGGAATCTTTATATTGTGCGTGTCTAACTTTCGTGTAAATAACTTTAGCTCCGTTCATGAAGAATGATGGAAATTCAGTGCCTTGTTCTGAATAATATTTGGAAAGAAACTGTCCGTCATAGCCAGAGAAATTGTGAGCTATGACTGTAGTATATTGGTGACAGTTCCCGTAACGATATACCTCCTCTTCGCTCCAAATGTCGTCGGTAGGGTATAAAATCCACTTGGCAAAATCGGTAAGAGAGTGGTATCCACGAGATGTATCTTCTCGTCCTCCTGGAATCAGGCCAAAATTTGGACAGTTATGAAATAAAGGTTCTTGAATGCACTTGTCGCAAGTGCCATGAGCCACAAAAAGTAGGGCTGCAAATTCCAGCCTCTTGTGAATATTCAAAGTCAAAAAGGATAACTCGACGACTTGGTCACAAACATGACATCTTTTATCTCCTGTACAAACGTGAAACTTTTTTTTTTTTTTTTTTTTTCTTTTTGCTTTAGGAATGCATGGTCTGGAAGCTAAACAGCTACGACATCTCTCTCCACAATGAGTATTGTGCTCCCGATGGCTAAATCCATGGTCACATTTCTCGCAATATTAACTGGATCCGTTCAATCTTGTGCTTGTTGTAATGGTATGAAAATGCTCTTTGGGATGATAAACATGAATGCATTGTCCGCCTGGAAAATCCGGTCCTCGAAATACTAGAGCTCCACTAACAACTTGAATATATACTTTCAAAGTATAACGAAGTGCCATCTTGAATTTATGGCATTTCAGGACTTCCAGACTCAATGTCTTTGGAAATGCCAGTTTGCTGTAAAAGTATGTATGCTTCTCTTCACTGTTGGGGCCAGCATGCGAAATTGCCACCAACCCGCCGGTCCGATGTCGGCTTATTTCACGGCAGACTGGGGCAAAAAATGAGTAGCCAGTCCATGTGACCATTTGAATGTTAACGTATATCGAGTACATTTAAAGCACAAATTGTATATTTTATGATATTAAACGAAATAAAAGAAATAAAGTGAAAAATAAATACAAGTTAATTGTTTCTGATCACCACTCGCGAATCAAGATGAGATCACAAGATAAATAGCGCATGCTACTTCCAATTCCCAACGTCGACATGTGGCGGTATTTAAATGCCTCGAAATCACCAGAAACTAAAAAAGCAAACACAGCCAAGGAAAAAGGAACTATTCAAAAGGAATACGACACTATCAAACGAAAACGATGATTTAAAAATAGTTAGGTAACACAATTCGCTTGGAATATATAAACAGGATGCATATTAAGACCACGACAAAGCACTGACAATTTAAATGATACTTAATTATGAATTTTAAAAAAAATATTATGAGGTCACTTTTATTCAGACAATAATTTTGGAATATTTGGTAAATAAAAAAAGATAAAAAGTCTATATTCTACTAACATAACATTTTTATGATTCAGATAATTCTTGGCACTGTAGTTTCGTTCCCTTTATTTTGATTCTATCTGTTATAGTGGTAGGTGTCTTGCACATTGTACACAGGATGGATGTGCTGACTTTTATTTTTACTTGCCCGAGCATGCGTCACAACCATGTACCTTGCGATCGGCATTCGGCTGTTCCGTCTGGCTACGACTGTTAATCCCGTAAAAGTAATACACTTCCGTAATTGTAGTTATCGTACGTGGAAAGCATTTAAACCGTAAATGTAATAAACTCACGTAAATGCAATAGCATCAACCATACTGTAATAAACCACATCAACCATAACGTAATAAATGTTATCCATAAATGTAATAATTCAACATTTTTTTTTGGTGTGGTAAATTATTTTTACGATTGATATTAATAACTTTACTAGAGTTTATTGCATTTTTGGTCTAAAAGTACACTTACCGTTACACATTTCGGAGGAATTTATTACATTTACGGGTTTTACATACGACACATGGATCACAGTCCTATGCGGAGGGACAGGGAAGGTCGGGTGTAGGAAACAAACAAAATAAGCGTTGTGATTTGTGATGGTGAGTCAATAACACTGCTATAGTCTTTATTGCGGTGCCGGTGGGGGAGGGGAGGGGGTCGCATAATGCATAAATTGGATAATGTATCAAGACATCACGAGGCTAACGTAGACACTCTTGAAGGCATTTTATTGTGTTATACATAAAGTCAGAGTTAAGACGTGAACATGCATGAGATTGGAATAGTGCCTTTTACTTTCTGTTAAACAAAAATTTGCTGCGATACTTTCAACATTAGTCGGGCGTCTGGAATGTGTACTTTTAAGATCACTTTTTCGATAAAATCAAAATGAGACAAACAAGGTTTACAAATCACCTGTCACGACTAAGTAACACACTTTGAGCATATTTCATAAAGTTGATGTATTTGGCGGACGATTTTAATCGGTTAGCATGTTCAGATTTTTTAGGAAAAGGCTTAAATTTGATATTTTAAGATTCTTTATCAGTTCTGGTTGTGAAGAAATTATGTGGAAACATTACTAGTTTATCGTTAGTCACATAGGTTAGCTTCCTAAAAACAATGTCCCCATTTATAGTACGCACAAATAAAGACGATACTTATATCATTTCCCACCCTCCCTTACACACTATTAATGTTAATGCAGTTTCTTATATTTACATTGTTAGAACTTTACATTCAATGGATGCCAAAAAGCAAGTAGTGTACATACATACATACATACATACATACATACATACATACATACATACATACATACATACATACATACATACATTGATACATACATACATACATACATACATACATATATGCATGCATACATACATACATACATACATACATACATACATACATACATACATACATACATACATACATACATACGTACATACATACATACATACATACATACATACATACATACATACATACATACATACATACATACATACATACATACATACATATGCGGTGACTGTGCGATCCCGCCTATCCGTGAGATTGTGTACTAGTGCCTGCGTAATTTCTTGAAAACCTTCCAGCACTGGCTTGAAATGGGGGACTGCATGCGCTGGGATCTTGTTGGTTTATGCATGAAGAAGTATTTGTAAGGGTTTCTGAACTGTGGTCTACCATGGTGGTAGGGAGTGTCAAGAATGAGGATAGGGTAGAAAACACGCAGCTCTATTGCACATGGCTGTGTAACAAATATGTTCCACTTTCAAATGACGAGGAGCCGCGGTGGCTCAGAAGTTAGTGTGCCGTATTCGCGACCACAATGGTGCGGGTTCGAATCTTATCATCAGCCCGGGTCGGCTACTGTGGTGTATCCTTACGCAAATCACTTTACTCAAATTCCCTCAGAAAAGTGAGTTTTTTAAACTTGTTGTTGTGATAGCCTACACAAACGTGCTTTGTCTTCTTGCAAGTCTAGTTAGCAAGGAAGAAAAAACTGTTAAATTATTTTTCCTCTAAGATATCTCAGATATAAAGATTTTACCAGTTAGTCAGACGTTTCAATTGTTGAAGCTTTATTTGGAATATATTTATCCGAGTTTTATTTAATATTTTAGAAATGATTGTTTGTGTTTACCAGATAGTTCATATCATGTTTTTCATGCACAATTAATCTTTATTTATAGGCAAAATGAGAGATACAGAATTCTGAAATCAGAAGTCCCTGTATGTCTTCGATCAAATATATGCTATGTTTAGTAACACATTTAAAATGGACCAAAAACTGGTGAAATGATGTGGCATACAGACAGACTCTGTTGTTAGTACAAAATTGTTTAATGTCGGTCAACACAGAAAAATCAACTTTATGTATTCCTTACAGCAAACTATTACTTACTAGTATTTTAATATCTTTCCATTGCTAAGTTATCAAAGAGTACTATGATTTAGCGATGACAATTATTCGTCGAGCTGTTCTAATTGCTAACACACAAGTCGTGCAGACGCAAGATAGGGGTTTTGTACCAGTACTTGACATCGATTCTACATCCGGGATATTATATTTGATGGAGAATGATTACATTAACTGTTTATGAATAGACATTATGCTCCTACCACTTTCATTCGTGGCAGACATAGAAAAGATGGCAGATTTATTTAATTGCAAGTTACTGACCATAATCATGTACGGATGGAAATTACATTTTCAAATCAGATTAAAAAGAAGCACCAACAGATGGTGACAATGACGCTCATATATTCATGATAAAGCTATCTAGCAAACAGTGAAAGAATATCAGATGATACTGATGTATAATTGATGTTTATAACATAAGCACTGAATTTGATACCAGTTATGCTTTAAATAGAGTTGTCTCCTCGTAAAATCCCTAACGTATGCTCTGATTGACATACAGTAGTAATAGTAAAAGGTAAATTTAACTTCACCATGCATCACTTTTTGCAACGTAGATGGTAGAATGCCATGTTTGACCACAAAACCGCTAGCGGTTTGACCCTACCTTGAATCACAAAATGCTAAGGCACAGAGCAGTAACGTTTTTTTTTTAACCCCACCAAACAGTTCTCATGGAGAGGAGGGTCAGGAGGGGGGCTGTCACATCTGAGGTAGTATGGCGTCGAAAAAAGAGCGTTGGTAGCTAAAAAAAAACAACAAATTAAAGGCGAGGCTTTATATAACACTATAGACCATGGGTGCAGTGATAGCTAGGTGGGTAAGGATACGGGTAGTAAGTGACTACCAACAAGACAATCATTTAGAGACGCGGTGTGTCTATGATATACCATCAATAATCATGGTCTGACGAGGACCTAAAAATGCGGACGAAAATGCTCTGGCACTTACCGTGCTGTACACGCCAAACAATATGGAGACGGGATCCGACTCTTGACATGTTGGAAATGCGGAGCAGGCACCAGTGCCACTTACCTCACATGCAACAAATGTGGAGGGGGTGGGGTTTGGAGCATCAGGCCGACAAGCTGCGAGGCATCGAACAAAAGGCTGGAAGGCAATTTTCAAAGGTCCTTAGCGAGCTGCATAGCAAAGCTCACCCCAGCCTCAGGCCAGGCAACGAGATAACCGCCTCTAATAGAGTAGCGCTGGAGCCAGAGAATATACTCGCCTCACACCAGTGATTGTCATACACGTACATTTAGAGAAAAGCAAGGTACCATAGCATACATAGCAGCACATATAAGTGTCTTCAGTGAGGGCTGACCCAGTCAGCAAGGACCAGCGACAATTTTCCATTTAGAGATTGGTAGTGTACCGTTGAACACCACAGTTCACGCTGCACGCTTATCATGCCTGGCATGGAGTGGATGAGCACCCTGCTAAGGGAGGGGCTGATCATCGAGAGCGAATGCTACGATATGCTGGAAGCAGTAATGACTACCAGAGCAAAGTAGCCAGCCAGGTGACCAACGCCTGCACCCAGGCGCCAACCACGAACACCGGCATCCAGGCAGCCTAAAACCTCAGCCTCCAAGAGGCTTGATCAAGCCCCTCCATCCAAATTTGCCAGACGGAAAGCTGTCATGATGATTAAGGACGCCATACCACCCCACCCCCTATCCCAACACGACGATCTCCCAGAATACAAGCCCAACCGCCACCACTCATACAAAACCGAGTTCAACCAGAAAAGCCGACGACAGCAACATCGTAGTGGACTACCTAGCTACGATACCGCCTGGCCATTCGCTAGAAGCCGACTTATCTAAGCTGCTCAAAGCCATGACCTCTGGCGTGGTAGACATCCTAAAACAGGAGATCGGAAAGAAGCCAAATTTAACATCTACGTAAAAACTATGCTAGAGTAGACTACGGACGTCAGTGAGAAAGTTATTTCTATGCCGGTATATTTACATAGCAATGAAGCAGAAATGGCACTGATGGCGGACGACGTTGCTGCGCCTATAGCTAAAATCGAACATCGCCTAGAAAAGTGTACGGGCAAAGGCTCGGGCTGGCTAGTGAGGTGCGAGTTGCTAGAGCTGCACATTTCCCAGTACCGCCTTTTTCGACGCAAAGGGCATATTCCCACGCCAAAGTGGATTCACAAAAGAGCAGTCATTAATGTAGAAAACCGGAACAATAGATTCTTGGAATAGGCCGTCCCATCTGCCCTATACCTCACCGACGACAACGCCCACCGAGTTAGCAAATATAGTAGGCATAGGTGAACGCTACGCTATGACAATAATAAGTTTCCTATGAAGGTGTCAGGCATAATAAAGTTTGAGAACCTTAACCGCTGTCAATGTCTTTGGATCGGACCACACGCTTTACCCTATACGCGTCTCCGAAAAGATGCTGGACAAGACCGTCAACCTGTTGCTGCTTACTGAAGACAAAAAGTGGCACTACATATGGATCAGAGGTCTTTCCAGTATGGTGTACAGCAGTAGCAAGCACAAATATCGAAAACACGTCTTCCGACCTTCTCGAGGATCTTGTAAAAGGACTGTCGTGGTATATTTTCGAAGCCTCAGATGAGCTTCCTACCAGAGCCCGGAAAGAATAAACTTTATTGTAAGCACCTCCTTCATCAGATTTCAGTACCATTCGTTATTTATGCTGACTTCGAGGCCCTTAACGTCCCTATGAAAAGGGAAGATTCTGATCCCACCTACAGTGATATCTATAAATCTGACAGCCAACCCCCATGCGATTTTTGCTACATAGTCTGGCGATGTGACGGCAAAACCAAACGAAACCCAACCCAACCCCCAACCCCCTTTACGTACAGAGGAAGAGACGCGATAACCAAACTTATCAAAAGCCTACAGGAAGAGCTGGTAGGCATTAATGAGGTATTAGCCAATCCTCGCCCTCCTGGTTATGACGCCATGCAACACTAAGGCGTTTAAAGAGGCTAGGGTATGTCACATCTGCTGACAGCATCTAGGTAAGGACCGGATGAGAAACCACTGCCACATCACCGGCTAATACCGAGGAGCCGCCCATAACAGCTGCAACTTCCAGCTACGACTAAGCCCTGACAAAACTAAAGTACCCGTCATATTTCACAATCTGCGAAACTACGACGGCCACCTGCTGATGGTAGCGTTGACAGCAGCATCAACGGCAGGCATCAACAAGATTCCCAACAACATTGAAAAGTATATGACCTTCTCCCTAGGTCAGCTCCAGCTTATAGACAACTATCAGTTTCTGCGACCTATCAAATCGGTGGCCAGGCGGGTCCCACCGTCCAGCTCTCCAAGTGCGTACATGTACCTCACCAGGGCCGGCGCATCGAGGGGCAGCCCGGGCGGCTTTCCCTAGTACGCAGCAAATGCCGCGGGCTTGGCGTTGATGGAGTCTACCAGCCTTGCGCCAGTAAACCGGGTAACCACTCCGCTCAGTGAAGACACCATGGCTGGCAGTCGCCGAACCCAGTCTACGCTGCGCGCCGCCATCAATAATTTCAGAAAGCAACAGCTACTGCGCGTACTGGTGCCCAAGCAGCCTCTCAGCTAGGATTTGCTTTAACCGCTCCAAGATACCCTGGGCACTGTTGACGTCGGCCTCGGCCCATCGCACGCGGACGCCACGCCTGGTCAGGAGCTGCGATACGGCACCCTTAGACTCCCGCCTGGGGTCGACCTGTAGCAGTTTGGGTCACTTTAGCTGTCTCCGCTTGCAGATACGTCACAGCGCGGCGGTAACCTCCACAGCCTCCTTGCTGGTCAAGGGCTCGGCCGCCTTGTAGCGGCTGGCGGCGTCCACCACGGTCAGCTCGTACTTGTACACGGGCCGTCCAACCTTGTCGTGTTGCAGGAACCAGACGTCGGCCTGGTGCAACTCGTTAGGGGTCGAGAAGCTAAAACTCTGGCGGACGCGCATGCAGACGCTGGAACGTTGATCTTTCACACGGCCTATTTCGTTTAGCCACTCCCTGACACTGTATGTCAGGGCCTTGCCGGCCGCTGACATCTTTTACCCGCTGCCGCCCCCTTCCAGTAACCCCGGGGGCTGTAATAGACGGATGGTTAGACAGGCGTCCATCGCTCCAGCCTGTTGGGCCTGCCTTCAGATGGTTGCGCGCCCGCCGACCGTGAGCTTAGCCTTCATCCTGCCCGTAACGAGCATGCTGTCGAGCCGCTTGCTCATGGCGGGTCTTCGGATGGCCTTTAGGTCATGGATAAGGTCCAAGTCGGCCTTGTGCCGGTCCCGGATGTCGTTGCTGCGCGAATACGACAGATCGTGCCGGTATCACGCGGCGTCCACGCGGTTAATTGGTGCCTCGCCTGGCTTGGAATTGCTGGCGACGTCCAGCAGGATGTCCAACCGGATCCTGCTAGGTCCCGGGCCCGCAGTAGTTTACGACAAATGCCATTGACGAAGATGAACAGCGACGTAGACATCATGCGCATTCAGGAGGAGCACATGGCCGCACGCAGCAGGTTGCGCAACCAGCTCACCGCCAAGCACATTGAGCTGGAAGAGACTGTGTTTGAGGTCGACAAATAGCTCGCACCTGTCATAACGCCCATTAAGGACGCCCCAAAGGCCGCTGAAGAAACCCGCGAGGAGGCTAAGGCCGTAAGCGGGCAGTCGAGGAGAGGGGAGAAGAAACAGTGGCGGCGCTGGAGGACGTACCGCACGGCATAGCCGTCTATAAAGGGGTGGGAGACCCGTCCTAGGTACGCGCCACAAATGACAACCACACCATCTGCCAAAGGCTGCGTCAGTTCGGCCTCATGGACTGGCTAACGTACCGAGCGTTAATTGGAGAGATTTTTGAAGATGTGTAAAACTCGCCCTAAGGCGGCGACACGAAGACCCTAACGCACCCCATCCACAGTCTACGTGTCGACCCAGCTGTGGGTCATCCAGGAGAAAGGCGCGCCGTGCACCACCCAGATGATATTGGCGAGCTCAAAGCAGCCGGAGTTTGACGTGGTCTTCCGGGCCCCGCTCGAGGCCCCTTGGCGTCGCGTCCTGGAGATGTCGCTGCGGGTTTACTACAGCTGGCCCAAAGTTAGCGCGGAGCTGTCTAGGGACCTCCCGGCCAACAATCTGTTCGTGTTCTCCTCCGACATCGGCGAGTCATCGAAGGCCTTCCGGCTGTTATCAGGCACCTACAAGATCGACGCCACCAACAAGGAGGTCCAGCAACAGATCACGCCCCTGGGGGCCGATGGCACCAAGGTGAGCATCTGCACCAATGACCCTTTCCGCGCCCATAGAGGTCGCCCCTGGAGGCTACCGTGTGGATGTCGAACGCTCCAGTCTGCGGACGTCATCCTCGGCCTGGGCTAGCCAAGCAAAGTGCAGATCACATCCACATCGTGGTGTACCTTGCCTCTGACGCCGTAAGTGGCTCCGACATGTACTCCAACACCAGCAACCGGTCAGCCTCGCTTACGTGCTCTACAGCTTCGTCCCTAACGCGAGACCGGACGAGCTCCTGATCTTTGCGTCGCAGCTGCCTGCCTACCTGTCCTGCCAACAATACCGCACCAACAACCTGGTTTTCACACTAACAAACCAGGACGGCCACCTGCTGAGCCTTTAGAGCGAGACGCTCACCATCGGCCTCTACATCCGCGACCGTGCCACGCTTGGTTAATGTATTAGATGTGCGCATACTAGCCATGAACACACCAAAGCGCTCGATCCGGGTATGGGATGTGAGCTCCTGACCACTGACGTACCGAGTGCATTGCAGTGACGGGCTTCCGATCGATTATTAATGTAGCCCACAAGGTGGCGCCGGTGCTAGCCACGACAGAGGCCCCGACGGCGAAGGCCGTAACCTAGCACGCCTTCAGCGTAATCAAGACGGCAGCTCTTAAGGAAGAGATTCTAGCTCACCCCGCTAGGCCGTGGAAAGGGTGACTGCGGCCATGCGTGAGCGCCTCAGTCGGCTGAATCTACCGGCGACTAAAAACATGCCGCCCGACGTGCGGGACGTGGTGAACGAGGCGCATCAGTCGGGCCATTCGTAACGTGTCCGACCCCCGTTGGCCCGAAAATGCCACCACAAAGCTATACGTTGACCGCCAAGATGTTGACGCAAAAAAGTAAGCCTACGATAAAGACGTAGAGTTAAAAAATGTACGTCGACGACCAGGACACGGTTGCAAAAAAGTATGCAGAAATTACGGACCTAGCTCGAAAAGAACACGTCGACGCCACGAACGCGCGATTGGATGAAATGACCGCCACAAGGTATGTCAACGAATGGATCGCCAAGGCTGGCGATCTGATCATGGCGGAAAACAGGATCACTTGTCTGGCGGCCCATGCAAGCGACCAAGACGATGCGAGAAAATAATACGTCGACGCCGCGATCACCAGTGGCGCCAAAGCAGTTAAGACACATTACGTCGACGCCGTCGTTGCAACCTTAGAAGAATATGTTAATCGCCAAGACGCGGGAAGGGTCTCCAAGACTGATGACAGTATGGCTGGTCCCCTGGACATTTCCTCAAATAGGGACGTGGGCGTGACTGATCCTGTCGGCCCTAAGATGTGGCAACCAACTCATGCTTTAATCATGAAGATTATTCCTGCCTAAGCGTTGATGGAACTTTCGCTATGGAAGGCTCTCTGAATATGAAAGCAAACAAAATCATGGCTGTGGCAGAACCCGTGAGCCCACAAGAAATGGCTACGAAAGCTTATGTCGATGCGGCCGTGCGAACAACCAACTTGGCAGTCTTCTTTTTAACCGCATCTTCGCTCACATTGACTACAACAAAGGTTCTGGTCCCGCTATTCTAGATTGCGAGAAACCCCGATTGGCTACGGAAAGTGAGGACTATATTTAAGTGCTTGAGGGGGCGTCAGCCGGTGCATAGAGTTCTCTATATCGTTTTCCGGTTGGTGGACGCGTCGAGCAGTAAGATATGGAATTTGAGGTTTTCCTCTGGAGTCGTCATCGAAGCTATGAGGATCGTGGGTTGTCCGTTAGACTGCTGGCATATGTAAAGGTTGAGGTGGGCGCACGAGGACATTTTTGTGTGTCGTCTCTTAAATTCGTCCGTCCTGGTTACAGCTATTATGTCGAACTGTAGAAACCACGGGCGCAGGACGATACGATCAGTATCAGCTGCTTATCGAAACACTGACCTAGTGGCGAATTTAAACGCACCGCTCCAAACTGCAGACCGAAGCATGCCTGTAGACATCTATGGACGTTCACAAAGAGACGACCCACCGCCATTCGATTTATCCCAATATGCGACCAAGGCCGACCTCTTGCGCTGTGGGTGCGCTATGTGTGTGCTTTCCAGACGACATCTCGGCGGTTGGTGGTACTACAGGGCCAAGCACGTCTGGGCTTTACCGCTGGAGCGTAACACAGAACGTGGACGGGTTCGGCCTCAGCAACAAAGACGACACTATCACCGTCCCAGCCGCGGGTCAATACGTGGTGAACCTCCACAGATACCAATGCGACGGCGACGGACCGTGGGCTGCACTCTCGACTTGCGTAAGCGGGGATCTGCGGGTGCAGAACGATAGCGGCCGCCATGCAGCTGGCATCGAATACGAGAGCTTCTCGACCAGCTGCGCCTCCTTGTTGGCTGCGGGGGACACCATCCGGTGCTAGGGCCTCAGAGTCGACACGCAGGCAAAAGGCGCCTTGGCCACCTTAACCAGTTGGCTTCCGCAATTAGAACCCGCGGAAACACAACAAAGCCATGGCTGAGAGGCCTGGCAGCCATTACGATTACGACACATGGAATCAGCTAGCAAAACAGGCATCCGTCGTCGACAAGAAATACTTTTTGCTAGTGCAGGAGTACCTTCGCCAGCTCCGGTTCAGCGCCTTACGATTCCAGCTTAGGTGGGACGAGGCTGCAGGCCAGATAACTATCGAGGGCGAGGCCATCCTGAGCACCCAAGGCCTAGCCGAAGCCAGCTGGAGATACTCACATTTTCGCTGCAGCAGCAAGCGGTAACACCTCGGGGCAGCCAGTGCGTAATTATTTCTACAACAGCGACGCCGACATTGCCGTGGCTATACGATGAGGAGCCCACGCTCACTCGCATCAGAGGGCTTAACACCGGAGTCTTAAAATAAAATATGCCGTGTCGCATCTCGCTCATCCCTCATCGCTCAAGCTCCGAATCGACGTCGCAACAAAAAAGTCCGCGTGATCGAGGGCCCCATATTGAGCGGCATGTAGGTAGGACCGCAGACCATGGATATAGGTTAGGAAGGAAAAAAGTCCACGTTATCGAGGGGGCCGTAACGATTCGGGAAAACATTGACATCTACTTTAACCTGCGGATTAGCCCGAGCTTCCTGGTCGCGATTATTTAAAGTTTTACCTGAACCTGCTCATCGAGGAGCTATGAATCTGTACCCAAAGCTCGATGACCGGCAAGACTTTCGACTCCCCAGAATATCAGAGATAGAGGCCGCACTACGCACAGAGGCAGACAAGCGGCGGGGTGGACGGGGCCCTGACCGTCGTGTCCCTGGTGGGCTTCGTCGCCGTCATCGCCCTGCTGACAACCATCGTTGTCGCGCCCATAGCGGTTGGCTTTGAATGTTTGTCCTTGTGGCTGTGGCCTATTGTTCCTGATCACGACCAAGCTCAACACTCTCCCGGGCTTCGTATCCAGTACGCTGCACGACCGCTCTATCTCCGAGGAAGAGTTCTGGCTCATCCTCGACTTGCGCGACAAGTAGGAGGTGGTCAAGAACGAGAACCGGACGAACCAGAAAATGGCGCACGCCTCCAGGTCACTCGAGGAGGCGGCAAAAAACGGGTTGATCTCCTGCATAAAGGATGAGGCAAACGCTGAGTTCCTGGCGGCGCTAGGTGAGGTTGGCAAGTCCTCCTGATCTGTGCAGTGCGCCACCTGCCGCCGCCAGCATGTGCTACCCAAAAGCCGCCACTCTCCTCCAGCGCGCCGCCGGCCTATGAGCCATAACCTATATCCATGGTCTGCGGTACTATCTACATGTCGCTCGGTATGGGGCCGCTGGCACAGGTACCCGTGCGCCTGAGCTATCTTGTTTCGTACGGATCCTGGAGCACATCAGGATGCTGCAGAAATTCTTCTTCTTATGCGCTAAAGACGAGTTCGAGCAATATTTCTATCGGAGTCGGTGAGCACAGTCGTATCGGCTCAATTCCATCTCACCCAGACGAGTCAGATAAATGTTGACCGCTACCGAAAATAAATGCTCAAAGGTCCCCTGGTCGCGGACGTAGTCAACGACTCACTCGCTGCCTTGATCTGAGAAGTAGGTAACTTCTCACTCAAACGTGATACTTTCGTCGTCTGAGGATTCGCTCCACTCCTCGATACTGCATCTAGAGTCCGATTGATACACGTTACTATTCCTCCTTAATACCGTGTTAACATCACTGGCTTCAACTGGCTCTTGAAATAATCTTGTTTTTAGTCACCGCCGCCACTAAAATATAACAGTTTCAATGTCTCTTACAGAGTTCCTATTTCATAATCAAGCAAGGAAAAAAGTCTCTACTGTGTTAATTACCTATTACTGAAGGATATGGTTATGCCGTAATCACTGTGTAATAGGGACCTTTGCATCTCTGTGGTTCGGGGTTCGATGCTGGGTCGCGCCATGTACAAGGACAAGTGGGCGTTCATCAAGTGGTTTTCTCCGGGTTCTCCGCTTTCCGCCACCATCAAAGACCACACTTCGCCGACTGCCAAGAGTTCGAGCAAAAAACAGGAATTCTTGGTGATTAAGAAGTCACTTTTCTTTTGTAAGCACATCCTTCAAAGTTCAGAAAAATGTTCACTCTTTATTATTTGCTAGATGTATCCTGCATTAATACAGAAAATATAAATGAAGTTCGCAAAACCTCATGCCTAATGAAATGATTTATTTCAAACGTTTTGAAATCAAATGTATCTGCTGTGTTTGGCGCCTCCATGCTGTAGAGGTAAAATGCATGAATGGATACAAAAGCATTGGAGAATCTCTGAATGCATCATTTCGTCACGAGATCAATTTGTCTTCACAACAGTGCTATATACAACATACCTTAGACACTAAGAATGTTGTTTATGTGAATATTTTCATGAAATAACACATTTAAGAACATTAAACCTCTAGTTATAGTTTGCTTTTAATTGAAATGCGTTTTGTTATGCGCACGAGGAGTTTGTGACGAATTCCAACCCAAGTAAAAGTTAAAAGTCAATGCTTTAAAAAGTAAAAGCATCGGTTTCTATTTTAGATTCAGCATCACGAATGTCTGATTAGGAAGTAAATGCTTGTTATATTCGACATGAAAATACTGTAATCGCGAGTTTCAAGTGCGTGATACATGTAGTTATTGTAAACATGCCAACTGTGTGACGTCACAGACAGTCATAATTGCGTTCGACCAGAACAGTGATAATTCAGTACTTTCAAGTAATTTATTTCACAGGAATACAAATTATTTTCCGTTTTGGTGTGTAGATTGTATGAAATATGTCTAACAAATAGGCTTCTTTAACAATGGATAATGTATTTCTTTAAAAATAAATACATGGAGCTAATAAAGGCGTATTGAGAGTGATTTGACTTGATGTGGTTATCTAAAAGTTCTGACAGTCTCAGAGAATTAACTGTGATATCCCAATGATACCAGTGAGCTAAAGTAATCATTACTGAAGAAATAAAAAAAAAATGAAATTTAGCAGAAAGTAAGTACTTGTGTCAGCCTGTGTGTCTGTCGTGTATATTATTAGGTAGCAAAGTAGACAGGCATTTCTTCTGAATTAATATGTACAAGCACAAAAAGTCGAAGTCGTGGTAATGCATATGTAATCTAATGTAAAATAAGCTCGCCTCAAAGTATCATCAAACAGAACATCAATTGCCCCACCAGACTCAATTTATTCGACTCATTGAAAACGGTTTTTAATGAGTTTGAATCCTCTAAGACAAGTCCTCCACCCCACCCCATCCCCACCCCCATCCACGTCGAAAAGAAACAAAAAGCAAAACAATCACTCACCTCGATAACTGTATTCTGTTACTGGAGGAAGCCGGAAGCTGGTTATTGACGAAATGTATCCCGTAAAAAGAATCAAAACAAGGTACAACGAAAGCATCATCAGTCTTTGTAGATCCTTTGTAGATCCTTTGCAGATCCTTTGTAGATCCTTCGTAGATCCTTTGTATACCCTTTGTAGATCCTCGAAAGTTCAGGTCTTTCACTTCCGCAATATAATGGTGAATATCCAAATTTGTACCTTAGTCGTCGTAGACATTTCTGTCTCTTTCACTGTATTTAGTTTATAGTAAACTGGATATTACTCATTTATTAAATGTTTCAAATTACTTTCTTGAAAGTAATAATTACCTTGTTATTGCCGTAATCTTGTTAGGATCTGCGCTGTATTTTCCAACTAAATATCTCTGCTAATCTGAGCCTGATGACAATATGTTTAAGGTTTTGTTCTGGCTTACAACGGGTATTCATAATCGTTCCCTGTAATCAACTCGGGTAGTAGAAAAAGAAACGACTCCAGTTACTCCCGTCGTATTATTTGACGGCTTTGTGAGAGGAATTCTAGCGCGCAGTAATGACGTACTGGTATATATGAACCAGGAAGATATGTCTATAGACACATTGTGCTAAAGGTATATTCGTGTAATTTCGATTCAGCTTTACATGTTGCATTCATGTTCGACCCCGAGACAGTTGGTTTGTGCAAAGTCACGTTCCTGGGTCAATTCGTACAGCAACTCACCCTAAACTTGATATACTGTTATATACTGTTATTCCACCTTTACCATTGTATCACCGTTCGTCTGTTTGTCTTTAACTATTCATGCCATTCTGTATCTTTTTAATTTACAATATTTTTGTATGTCCAACTCGTTATCTCTCCACATATTTATATGACTGTCACTCTGTCCACTTTTCGACCGTCTGGCTTACTGAATCTCTTTTTCTCTCTCTCTCTCTCTCTCTCTCTCTCCCTCTCTGTCTCTCTCTCTCTCTCAGTTCAAAAATGCGTGTTACTTGTATTTTGCCTACATGCACCAACGTTTCAACCCCACCCTCACTTAACCGATCTAGTACACCTGGTTGATGGAACTGATAGGTTCGACAGCCAATTTGCGTCACTAAAGTAACTGAGCCAAAGTACACAATGATTTTTTTTCGAAATAGATCCTCGATCATACCATATCATAATGTCAAGGGTGAATTCCTCTACGCATCGGCTGGGGGTGGCATCTAACTATTAACTATCGGAAAATATACACTCCTACGAACCGCTAACCAATTGACCTACCGCCATAGCATACACAATCACGTTCTACTCATTACCATAGAACCTCATATAAAATCGAAATATTTTATGTTGATATTTACCCAGTGTAAATTAGTGTTAATTCTTTAGCGCCGACTGAAAATTTCATGAAAAATTATTGAAAAATGTTTAAGTTATGACGATTTGAATTTGTATATGATATATAGTGGAAGTCTGATAGGCATGAAAGTTCGTCAAGTTGTCAATGTGTCTGTAATCATGTGATGCTCACACATTTTGGTCGGTGGCCCATATGTATCGGCACGTGTTATGGTTTGAGTTATGATAAATGCCTGTTTTAAAGAAATATATATGCAAATGAGTAGACAGAGCATTCTCCGTTTCTCCGAGGGGTCAAATGTCAGTCCCACGGTGGATGTTGTTAAAAGGCAAATCAAAGTAGGTCAGCAAAGTTTGCTACGGTCACAATCGAACAGATTATATTCTAGTGATTCATTTGCATAAATACCCATTAGAAATTTTATCTTGAAAAGTTTTTAACTTTGTATCTATTGTGGATACTCAAGAATAGAATGTAAAAGTTGCTACCGAATATACTCGCTTATACCCAAATCCAACTGCAAACTGCACAGACCCAGATCCGCCGTCGCATAATGCGCCATCAGTTCTGGGCCTATGCAGTTTGCTAGGAATGATCAGTAAAACAAGCAATATAGATTGATCTGCCGGCGAATTATGCGACGATAGATCAGGGACTATGTCATTTGCACTTGAATTCGACTTATCAGCGAGTACAGACGGTTGTTCATTCACAGGTAAAAATTATTTCCTTTTTAAACAGGATCTTAATCTTGAAAACTACTTTTTTATCTCTACTTCGAAACACAGTTTCCTAAACTCAAATTTATAAGGAATAATGACAGACTCCAAGTAGAGATATGACGCTGAGAAACTTTACCACGTCATGACAATTTTTTTTATCTCGGTGAGATAAAACGATATTTATGAGGAAATCCGCTCTTTGTTCATCTGTTTATTGTATTTAAGTCAAAGATCTCAACTTTTGAAACATTGTTTTTCTATAAGAACTTTTTTCAAAGGAGATATTTCTATACTGGTAACATTATAAAATTAGTCAAAATCATGATAAAGAAATTTGCACTATTGATGCTATACACATAACGATATCAGGAGTCTTCTACACATGCCATTTTTTTTAGTTCATTTTATTAAAGGAAAAACATTTTTTGTTCTTCAGTGTGAATTTGCTACTTATATTTTACAGTAATGTACACTACGCATGAAATATAGTAAACCTTAAAATTTAGGAATATCGATATGGCTGATGAATGATACATTTCTCTAAATATTTGTTCCCATTTACCATATACACACGTTTTGCTGCTTGCATTGTCAAAACGCTACATATTCAATATATTCACAACACAATTTAGCACCGCCTATAATTATTTGTTTTGTTCATGTGTAACCTTGGTGTGGCACTTAAATACAAAATAAAGTGTTTGTTCTTCTTTATTGTGTTCTGTATTGTGCTTCAAGGAAAATTATGTTTTGTTGTGGACATATAATTTCCAATATTTCATTCAAATTGTATATATAGGACTATTTGCTTTTCCTACGTTAATACCCTATTTTCATCGTGTGGTGCAAAAAACGAGATTTGTTTTTACCACAAGACAAAATATATCCAGTATTTACACAGGAAAAGAAAATTTTCTTTTTTATTATATACCAAATTTGCTTCAGAATCGAAACTTCGAAAATTAAACTCACTCTTCAGCATACCACACCACCACCATTATCTTATTTGAAAGTTCACCTCAATTTCAATCGCATTTATCGACTGATTATAAAAAATATCAGTGATTTGAGATAACTGTTGATTTAGGATGAACAAATCTGTTGCAATAAATTACATTTTTGACATTTTGTAAACTATTTTACCCTATCTGACTACAAAACCAAGTCCGATTGAGCGATGCAACAGAACGGGATTTTCACATTGTTCTAACGGTAGTAAAAGGGACGTTACTTCGTTAAGAAGCAAACGGTGACGAGTCAAATATCTTCGGCAAAAAATAATTTCCATGCCTGAGAGGTAATGCAGTTTCCGTTTATTGCTCAAGCTCACAAACTGCTTCTTTTTCTTGTTGCAAATATCACTTATATCGTCGAGATATATATCACACTGCACTGCATCTATGTTTAACATTTATGGCTTTGCCTGCACCCTCCTGGGGCTGCGCTCACATTAAAAAAAATATTTAAAAGAAAAACAACAACAAGAAACAAACAAACAAGCAAGCAAAAATTGTAACTCACATGTGAATAAAGGCATCCATGAGTATCAGACACACGTTAAGGCCGTTTTCTATTCAATCAACTTATATTATTATAGAGATTTCAAGAGCATCCTTTGATGTGTTAAACTCTAGATTGTCTCAATCTAAATCTCATCAACTGGATTCTCCTTTCATACATTCATGCCATAAATTGTGTATCAAGCAAATGCAACTTATCAGAATTTTTTTTTCTTCAAGTTTTAACACAGCGCAGGACAAGACTGTTTATTATGTCCCTATGTATTTACATTGGCAATACAACTTCTAGCATATGCTATTAGAAAGCATGTCGACGTCGAACGTTATTAACTCCATAAAACTGAAGCGAAACAAACATGAAATAGCAACAGTGATCGGAAACGGACCATATACAGTCCTTAAAAGTTCAACACTGAAAACCACCTGATTTTTCGTATAGACACGCGCGGTGTGCGCTGCTCTGTGTCCTTGTCGCCTCAATGACCAATATGTTGGTTGCCATTTTTGTAGGATTTTATGGATTTTATGTACTCAATTCTTTTGTATACATGCATATAATAAGCCCGACTTTGGGATTGATATTTTTTTTTCTTAAAAGCCAGTTGTTTTTTCCAATGTCTATTCGGCGGCCGATTGGAAAGACTGTCGCCATATTGTTAATAGTAATAGTAAAATAAAGTGGTTCCAGAAGACGGGCCGAGGAAAACTCACAGTCGCAGCCAATCAATAATGATAATACTGCACAAGGATTTCATGGACTTATTTGGAGCAATCAGATTCATGGAAAGTGATATATGAACGTGTTGACATATAAAAAATACAATACCTCAAGCACTGTATACAAAGTGTGCCATTTATGTGATAAATAAGAATCCCGACTTTTGACATTGATCTCTCTTTAGCGAAAATATTAAACAAAATTGTATGGACATGCGCAGTGTGAGCTGGTATATGCTCTCTGTGTCCTTCATGACCCATGTGGTTGTAGTCTGTATTTTAGGCTTTTAAGGACTTAATACGGTCTATTTTAAAGGGGCTATTATGATATAATAATATGATAAGTCCAAATTTTGGCACTGATCTCTTTAACTAAAAAACCCTCGTTTTTCCTATGGGCATGCGCAGTGTGAGCTATTTTGGACCCCTGTCTCGTCCATGACCCATTTGGTGTTTATCAGGGTTGTAAGCTCTTAAGGACTTTATGTAGCCTATTTTGTAGAATTAATGTTTATAACATGCCCGACTTTTAACATTTATATCTTTTTTTCGAAATCCCGATTTTTCCAATTGGCATGCGCAGTGTGAGCTGGTGTGGGCCACTGTCATTCCTGTGATTCATATGATGGTAGTTGTCTGTGTTTTAGGCTTTTAATGACTATTGGTGTCATATTTTTCAGCAGTAGCAGCTTGAACAGAGCAGCCATTGCTGCTACTACTGGCAGTCATAGCAGCTACTGCTCACTGCTAGCTTCACGTAGGTGTTCCATGTTATATTTCATGTAATCCATCGATACAATAGATTCCATCTAACACAATTTAAATTGTGTGTATCGGTGCAAGAATATTCAAGTTGCATGAAAGAAGGTGTAAATCATATAAAGCGTGAGATAATCGGTGAAATTGTATGATGGATTTTGAGCATACATTGGCACTTATATTTGCAACACACCTTCCACACTTCCTTTCATTAAAATAATTGTAATATATTTGTATTTGCTTTAGAAAAAAGTAATCTCGTATACTTAACAGCTGAAAAAATGTCCCTTACATATTTACAACAGGTCATTCCATTGTATTGGTTCAGTGTACATGTCTGCATGTAAGTTCTAATGACTAAAAGTTAAATTACTGACTGATCAAAGTACAACAAAAAAGAAAAACTTCAGAAAATCATAGTTAAGGAAAGAAAAAAGGGCAAAAAACAAAAGTTAAAAGCTCTCACTCCATTCAAATGTTCACATATGAACCCTAATTCGAGCCCAGCATCTCCAACATGGGGTTCCACACATTTCATAGTGCCTCAGCATTTAATCGAGTAGTGCACGTTTTGCATTTACATTTACATTCTTTCCGTGCTTTTGCTTTTCACCAAATCGAGATTGATACCATACTTTATTTCATGTCAGTTTGTTTCTGATCACAGTCGGAACAGACATTGTCATTCACTTTGTATACTGAATCACGTAACAGACATAGTCATTCACTCTGTATACTGAATCACGTAACAGACATTGTCATTCACTTTGTATATTGAATCACGTAACGACATTGTCATTCACTTTGTATATTATACTGAATCACGTAACAGACATTGTCATTCACTTTGTATACTGAATCACGTAACAGACATTGTCATTCACTTTGTATACTGAATCGCGTAACAGACATTGTCATTCACTTTGAATACTGAATCACGTTTTCTACTGAGTAAATACCATACGTAAACCATTTCTTTTTAAAACTTTCTTCACACCTTTTAAAAATATTTATTCTCTCTCTATGAATCTCGTTCTGAGCGCGGATTCTAGAGTTCTGCTATAAAATGCTAACAGCATGTGTTACCCTTTCGTTCCAAAAATTGGCGTCCAGAACAGAAATGGTCAATGCGGAGCACATGGATAATATTAATTGTAGTTTTGGCTCATTATTTCCTTATATCACATTCAACCCTAAAGACGACAATGGAACTTTGATGCAAATATGTACGAAGGCCATCTATGAAAGGAAATTCCATATGGCACACATTTTTTTTGTCCACTGATGGATTAACTCTGTATGCTTTCATGCTGTTATGTTCGGACATGGGTTAAGTCACGTCGAGTTTATAACATATAACAATTTTTCAAAACGGCAAATTATTCTTTAAGCAAGCAAGCGCACAAAAGAGGTGTTAAATTACATGAAATTATATATATATATATATATATATATATATATATATATATATATATATATATATATATATATATATATATATATATATATATATATATGTGTGTGTGTGTGTGTGTGTGTGTGTGTAAGAAACGCGAAGGGTTTTATAAAATAGCAGTCTCGCATAATTTTTATGTTTCCCCAGATGGTTCATGGTACATGTTTCTATACTGACACGCCAATATCT
This sequence comes from Margaritifera margaritifera, assembly GCA_029931535.1. Taxonomy (NCBI): domain Eukaryota; kingdom Metazoa; phylum Mollusca; class Bivalvia; order Unionida; family Margaritiferidae; genus Margaritifera; species Margaritifera margaritifera. Next base: position 1,152,880 of record JAQPZY010001312.1, on the reverse strand, counting down.
ACACGTTGCAGAACATGTTCAGAATTCAGAAGAAAATCAGAATTTTTGCCTTCTCTATTTCTATCTCGCTTTCTCTCTCTGGTATGTCAGAGATACTGCATACATGCTATACATATATTTTATTTATACCAAATACAAATACAAATACTTATATTTCGTGTGGAAATTAAGATTTATACAACGAGTGGTATATCAAAGATACATCGAACATGCTATACATATATTTTATTCATACCACATACAAATACAAATACGTACATTTCCAGTGGAATTATGATTGACATCAAGAGCTGTACGTTGACGGAGGGAGTTAAATCTTCGCATCCCTGCCGAGTGTTGGACAATTGGAGCAACCTCAGCCTTTTCGGTCAAGCCAGAAAAAAAACGCTGATGTATCAGAATATATTTCTCCCTGGGGAAGGGAGGGACAAACGTCGAACCAACAACACAAAGATCTTGAGCAACAAAGTAATACGCAGGCTAGAAACTGTTTCTTAAAGGTATAAAGGACTAAACAACAGGTCAATTAAACATAATCAAGCTAAGAAATATATTGTTAACTGAAATTAGCTTTTGAATCTTTTTTTTAAAAAAATAACTAGCTTTTATTGCACGATGACGTAGTATTTTCGTCAAGTTTTCATGTCACGTGATAGGATCATTTTCCAGAATGAAATTTATATTGGCTGCCTCTGCGACATATCCGAGTTTTTTTTTTTTTTACATATTAAGCTGAGGATGCTCCGATTGTCATATTGCAAATTATTAATTTGCGTTTTCTTTATTATTCATAATGATTAAATACGTAAAACACGCTGTGGAGTTTCAATCTTGAAAGTTGGTTTAAATAAAGAAAATACACACATTGTACGGTCAGGATCTAGAACAGTGACAGCGTGGCCATTTGTATCGATTAATACTCTGGGAGTAAATAGAACCGAGTAGAAAATAGGCCCTGCGAAATGACGAACAAACACGAAGTAATGCACCATTTCACAAGCTTGTGTTTGAGTTGGCAACCCCTGCTTACAGCGTATTGCGAACGAATCTCAAGGTGTAAAAGCCAATGTCTAACATCAGTGCGACACCAAGAATACGGTGAAATATTATGGCTTGTTCTCATATATTTGCACATATTCAACTTGAAATGATCACTACTTTAATTCGCTGACTTTTGTAATTTTTATAGTCCCTTTTTTATAATTGTGTTTGTCGACAAAATTATTCTATATAACAAGCGTCCCCACAAGTCATGGTATCGTATCGGATGTATTCACTTTGTTATTAGTTTATTTCTTTGCTTATTTATTAATTGATTTATGTATTACCTGTGGGATTTTATCTAAGCTAAGGATATGCAGTTATAATATTTACTCTATTTCGTTTTGTGCATATGATTATTTTGCACGACCGTCAATCAAGATGTAGTTTGCATACACACAACATGCTGCCAGCCATATCAACGACGATGATCCCACTCTAATTATCATTTTTTACTTGAGACCATTTACCCGTAATGTCATATGCGATTGAAAGATTTAAAAACTTTAAATTTAGGAATGTCGATATTAATAATGAATGATAACTTTCCCTCAATTCTTGTTTCCAAATATAAACGTTTTCTGTTTGCATCATAAAAGTACTTAGCTCCCATTTTCTCAGTATGATATAGCCAATAATGTGCTGAAATTTCCATCACAAATCAATCAGCCATTATTTAAAAATTATTTCTCAATTTAGAACAATGCGTGTTGCATAAAAAGTTGAAATAGACTGTTCAGTTATAGTCCACCATTATTGTTGGTACACAGACACAAGGCAAGTGCATCATCGATAAGCCTTGCTTTTGATGAACGGGATGATGCGATACTCAGCGGTACCTTGATTATCGGCAATTGTCAAACTCGTCTATTCAAATATTTGAAGTTGCTTCCATTGATCCACGTCGTTATTACACTCGACTTACCATTGTGACTTACCGTCAGATTCTCTCTCTATCTCTCTCTCTCTCTCTCTCTTGGTCGGTTTTTGTATTTCAGTTTTTCGACCATAAATCCAAAGAATGAGAGAGACAGAGAAGAAGACAACGGATAGAGAAAAAAAGATGTCCTTAGGCATTTATACATTTTAAATGGTCTTATTAAGAACCTTATTATTTGTAAAATAATAAAAAAGGATTATATGTATATATTAGCTTTTAACAGCACCTCCGCACTATAATGTTCATATGGTGCCAATTAAAAGTAAAAATCTAAAAATATAAAATTGCTCAAAAACTTTAAGAAGATAACCATTCCAAATAAATGGAAACATGAAGTACTACAAGATAAAGTATAAAACCTACGAGATGTTATAATTCGGCCTTCAGGAAGTATGCATTAGTCAGGAGTGTGTCCTATACATGATCGGCAGACTACAACCAGTGGCGTAGCAACCCCCGCAACTGTGTGTGTGTGTGTGTGTGTGTGTGTGTTTGTGAAAGGGAAGGGGGCTCAAGCCCCGTGAAGGCCCAAAATTCCTATCAAGATTTGTCCTTGGGAGGGAGCACCCAGAATTAAGTTTGCGGGTGGGGGTGCCGTGGGGGGGGGGGAGGATAATTCTTGTTACGCCATTGAATACCACCTCTTCTCTGCAATTTGTTCAATGATGGATCCTTGCCTACAATAATGGGTTTGATGTTGTTGATATTTTGTGGTGTTTGCATTCCACATGTTTTTCCAAGTATAGAGAACATGTTGATTTATATAATATTTTAAGTCATTATATGGTCTGTTCCATTCGGAAACGCGGGACAGCAGGGCAGCTTTGGTAGCTCTATCTGACTTTTCATTACCCTTAATATTAATGTACAAGAAAATGTGACATATACTACACTACAGTATAAGAGAGGGGTAGACAACGGAGAAAAAAAAGAGAGATAGACCGGCAGACAAAGACAGATCAGGCATTTACACATTTTTAACTGGCCCGTTTTAGAACTTTTTTCTTAATAAAAAAAAACATATTCACCTCTAACGAATGCAGAAAACATATTATGTGGTAATTGTAGATAATTGGTACATACTTTGTATGGACATTTTCAATATGGTTTGAAAAGGTATATCCCCACAGTTCTGGCCCAGAGCATAAAATAGGAAATACCAAAATGTTGAATAATTTAAAAGATTCGAAAACTGATCGAGGTCCATGTTCACATTGAAACATATAATCGTAATTAACGATTTTAATACCAGTAGTATGTTGCATTAGTCCAGATGAGTATAAGAGTAAAGAGATGCGGTTTATATTTATATGCTGATACAGTTTGAATTTTCGGACCTCAAAAGTACCACTGCTATTTGTTTCTTAGAAACCCTCCGTTTCTAGAAACAATAATTTTAGTTTTATCGAAATTAATCCTGCTTCCTGTTTGATCGCAAAATTGCTCTTCAACCTTAACACGAAGTTGTAGATTTATCACAGTATCTAAACAATTAGCAGAGTGTCTGAACAATCAGCACTGTATCTGAACAATTAGCATCATGATTAGCATACAATATCTACATTGTCTGCACAATTAGCATACAATATGTTCAGTGTCAGCACAATAAGCATCATGATTAGCATATAATATGTACAGTGTTTGCACAATTAACAGCATGACTTGCACAGAGTACGTACAATGTCTGCACACTTAGCCTCATGATTAGCATACAATATATACAAACATGTCATGTATATCAGGATAAACAAATATTCTATTATTCGATCTCTCTCTTAGTTTGGTAATCAAGTATATTATGATAGAGTAGAAAACAGAGAACTTACAATACATCCTTGTCTGGTTCCAATGTTACAAGGATAAAGTCTGCATACTGCTGATCAACTCGGACGCATGCTCAAGGTCTATTATATTTTGATGCTATAATACGTAAAAACCCTCTCACAATACCCTTCTTCTCTCAACATTTACTAAGCTTTTGAGTGATCTATCGAATCAAAAGCCTTAGAAAATCTATTAAAAAGATAATAAAATCGCGTATTTATTAAATGAAGTTTCAAGAATAAACATAAGATCTACGGGAAAGCACAACTTCGGAAACCAGATTAAGCTTCATTGATTAATTCCATTTCAGTTGACCGTGCTACAATATGTTATGAACAATGCCGGCGAATACCTTGTTTAGGACTCAAATAAGTGAAACGCCTCGATAATTGTTGGGATCATTTACAGCACCTTTTTGTGTGATGAACAAAGAATACTTTCTCCCATTAACGTGGGAAATTGCAAGGAAGGTTGAAATACAGTATTAAACAAATGAGTGAATAATGGAGTAATTTCTGCAATAGTATATTTTTAAAATCTCAATCAACATACCGCTGTCTTCCCACCCCCCACCCCACCCCCTTCCCCGCATTCCCAAATCTAATGTTTCGAATACTGTTATAACTTCTTCAACATTGGGCCTGTCAATAATATCATTAGCATTATCGCCAGAGGTAACAGAGTCTGCATTGGTAAGGTTAGCATTGTCTATATATAAAAGTGTACCAAAGTGATTGTACCACTCTGAACATGAAATGTCACTTTTATATGACTTATTTTGTCTACTATATTTCACCGTTCTCTAAAACATTGTTGGGTTAGTCCGTGCAGTAATTAACTTACTTCTCAGTTCATTCTTATTTTCTTGTTCCTTCAATATTGATTGCATTTTTGAGGGAGAAAAATTAATATGAATCAGATGATTTTAACCCTCAAAGAAATATTAAATATAAAGCGGTAAATAATTTCGTAATATTATTCGTAGAATTATCTAAAGTGATATTACTTTTATTGCATACAGGTGACTAAAGTTCAATTTGTTTACATCGAAGGCTTCGGCCTGTGACTTGTTTATGTGAATCACTGCCACTGGCTGAAAGCGTGTTTTCGTCATCACTACGATTCAATGGAATCCCAGCCGATCCCCTTGATGACTGTCTTCATGTATCACATGATCCAACCTTTCTGAGTGCACCGTCAATAATAAGGTCATTGCCAGTATCTAGGCCATTCTTCGTGTATTCTTTAGTAGTTGCCCCACAATCTACCCATGATTACCAATGTTGGGGTTCTTCAAAACCATAAAAGATCGAATTGTTCCTACGGGACTGCCCAATTAAGTAACCAACCTTGTAAGAAGTTGTTTTGCTCTCTAAGTATACCGCACTCTTTTCTTAATTGCTTTCAGTCACTTCACAGCTTGCTGAGCTTTTTTGAGTTCGTAATGAACATTTAGTAAAATGTCCATAATAGCTGTGCCATTTATGTTACCAGAGAAACTACGTCTAGTTGTCCTTGTAGCAACCCTTTCAGTTCTCGATCCATAACTTCGGCTGCCACATTCAGTAATTTGGAGTTTTTATTGATTTGGGGCATGTGACCTCCGACCTGGCCCTGGGTTAGGTTCTACACCCACCATGATCAGCTGGAAGCCAAGTGGTATTAACACCCTAATTGATAATTTCATATAAGTTCCACGTTCCTTCAGAGTCTTTTGACGGAATCGAGTTTTCAGAAGTTGTGCAAAAACAACCAATTCGTAGCCTCCAGATTTGCAAAGGTACTTCAGTATCTAAGGATTTCGCTATTTCATACACATGGAACTATTGTAGTTGGCGCTAACCCAAGGGCTAGTTGGATGTGTTTAAAAAGATATTTTTAATGGGATTTTATCGCACACTTTACTTCCAAAATTTTGACTAAACTTGACCTTAAGTTTTAATAAACAAATATAACTGAATAGATGTCTTACGTGCTTTTGTTGATGTCTATGAATGTATATAAATAATTTCTTATATTGCCGTTGCCAATAAATCTGTATTTTACCAATATTGGTACAATAAGAAAGTACTATTTACAAATAGCTATTTCATTACAGTTAATTCCAATACATGTCTTGACTTTAAGGTCATTATTATCTGTTAAAAAGTTAAATCAGTTAAATTTTCAAGGCATCTGCAAAAATATTAGAAAAGATTGATTTAAAATAACTCAATGTTCCAGACACAAAATACTCCATCTCTCACCCAGCATACCAGCTCTTATCATCGATTGATTGACTGAGTGGTGTTTAAAGGCACATCAACACATGACAGTGTTTATCTTGCCGAGGTAATTTCAGTCGAGAGTCTTGCCCATAGAAAAACCACAGTAGTTTTAGAACCTGCACCCAATGTTGTTTCGAGCGCAGATTATAAACCACTGAGCCACTGTAGCTCAGTACTTAAACCAATACTATTGTGATACTATTACTAAAAGTGTTGCACGTGTATGTAATCAGCAATAACACAACAAATATTAAGATTTGTAAGTTGCAGACAGAGAAAAGATAATCAGTATATTATCACAGCAGAGACATAAGAAAAATATTCATACTGATACAATCATGTGCATAAAAGACCTCAAATTACAATGGTTGTAGTACAATATATGAGACAGGAAATAAAACCCACATGGAAACATATTTAAGACTGTTATAATACCTAAATGACTTAAGTCATTTACGAAACGAAGAACATGCAAATATCAGCATTTGTTTCTTAACGTTGTTTATAAAATGAATTGGTATTGAACGTCACGTCAGTACATGAAATACTATTTAGTAGCGAGGTAATGTAAGTAAAATGCTTGCACTAAGATACATTAGGGCAGCCGACCCGCGCTAGTCTGGACAACCCATTCTCTCTCTCTCTCTCTCTCTCTGACGCTAATGACTGATTGCCTGGTTCTGAATGCAAATGTGATTCTTGTATTTTTTTCAGCATGGCTGCTACCTATACCTCCTTAAACAATTAAGTTTTCTCTGAACAATGATTCTTTTTTACATTGCAGAAAACTAGGGAGTTGCAAACTGTATAACCCACACACACTATATAAGATTTTCATGTAAATAATTGCGACGCTATTTTTAATTCCCCTTGACACGGAAATCGTTTGTATATTATTTGGCTAATGCTGCCCATTTCCAAGATCGCTTGGTATATATAAATCATGTGCGGAGAGGTACGAACTTTACCAGTTAAGAAGCAAAATGTTACATACGTGGTTAGTCTGAACACCCATGTCAACTTTCAGATAACTATTGAACTAACCCAGCGTGAATATTTCTTTTCTTAGTCAGTTACCCAAGCCGTCTTACTAGTTTCTTAAGTCAGTTTTTATCTCGCGCCCTATACTAAATGTTGTTTACTTCCGATACCGCGTCACGACACATTGCATTCTATAAAAGGTTTCACGTGCTATAGTAGTGAATAATTACACAGCACTGCATACGTGTTTTGTTCTGAGTCGGTGGAAACAACGAGCTGGATATGGCGAAAGGATAAGTCGAGACCGTCAGGCCGAGACGCATTCATAAGTCATATCCATCTAGTTCTTTTCCCCGGCTCAGAAGAAAACTCGAATTATGTTTTTGTATTTATTACATACCCTCTCTTTTACGCTTTCTAAATATTTGTATCTTTACTGTATGAATGAAATTCAAAACTAATTGGGCTTTTTAAAAGTTCGATTCACTGCGTCTAAAAGTATCGAACACCAGAACAAAAATGTAAGATTAAATGGGTATGTAATAAAGTCTAATATGGAATGTAATGACCCGGATGAACTGTGATGCTATGACAGAAGTAAACACCAAGCTCTGTCTTGAAAATGAAGAGTAATAGCCAGTAATAAACAACTATTTCCATGACAGAGAAAAAGTCTGTCTAGGCACCATTGTTCATTATTGGTTTAATGTGTCTTGCAAAGTAAAGTCGGCTGAATACAAATATTGTCTTGAATTTTATATAAATGAATGTTTTGTGACATTAATAAAGGACATGTTTTTTTTACTCGACATAGCTGTATCTGCTTTGAGCTTGCTGACAGCTTATTGAGAAAGCAAAATGTAGCGTATTCGTGCACATTTTTTATTAAAAGAAGAAAATGAATGCTTTGATAAAACAGTCAGAGACAGCTTTTGAAATAAAGGTGAAAAATAACAGTTTATCAAAGTCTTACCACGATTTTTATTTCCTTTTCAAGCGTTATCAAATCTGTTTCCCACCTTGTGTCGATATTACTATCATTTAAAGTTATACAGTGTGCTGTATCCACAAACACATGCACTGACAGGTGCTATCTAAAAGTTTTAAATTTTCTTAAAAAACTTTGGACTATGAAAACTAATATTAGTACATTGACGGTTGAAATGTTGTTATTAATCTATAAATACATACCGTCCCTATTCCTTATAAGAACGTTATATTTGATCACTTGATGAAAAGTATTTCTAAAACACGCATTGTTAAACTGCAAAGAACCAAGCCACCCGATACCCACGTAATCCTCTCTCTCTCTCTCTCTCTCTCTCTCTCTCTCTCTCTATCTCTCTCGGTCGGTTGTATGTTAGTTTTACCACCCCAAATCCAGAGAAAGAGAGTGAGAGAGTGGATAAAACATCAGAGAGTAACAGAGATGTCGTTAGATATTCAAACATTTTTAAGTGATCTGTATTAGAAGCTTATTATTAGTAAAGAAAAAAAAGTATATGCATTTATTATATACTTCTGTGTGAAATATAGAAATCTATTGGCGAAATAATTTTCATATTTTTTTCATTCCTATATTTTCACATGTGAAAAATATATCCTTATATTTTCACATGTGAAAATATAAGATTTCCCATCATGCCATGCGACGCTGGATTGTGTGTGCCTGCGTAAGTATTACCTGCAGCAACACAAACGAGCACTTTGTAAGCTAGAACAAATAAATATAAACTGCATTACATTTCAGACATGGAAATTAAATTTTGCTGAAGAAATTTGACTCGACGCCGTTCGCGTCTCTATGAAGATATTTCCCCTTACTTCCTTGACAACAATGATAAACCCGCTGTGACGCTTTGATGAATCGGACTTGCTTTGTGGTTAATTATGATCAAATAGTTTACAAAATGTTAAAAATGTAATTTACTGCGACAGATTAGGTCAACCCAATCATACCGCTCTCGTAAGTCACTAACATTTATATGATCAGCTTATGAAAATGAGGTGAATTACGAAAAGGGGGGTGGGGTGGGGTGCTAAAGAGTGAGTTGAATGTTCTAAGCTTCGATTCTGGAGCAAGTTTGGTATATAATACAAAGGAAATTTTATTTTCCTACGTAAATACCGCATATATTTCATCGTGTGGTACCAAAAACGTTATAGTTTAACTCGTGGCTTCGCCACTCGTTAAAATATCAAGTTTTTCGTACCACACGATGAAATATATCCGGTATTAACGTAGGAAAAGAAAATATCCTCTATGTATTAGCGTTTATGGGTCCCTGAGTACAATAACATATGGTGCCAATTGAAAGTTGTTCCAAAAATGAAAAAATGAAGAATTATTCCTAAACGTGTGGAAGATAAACTTTCAAGTAAATATAAACACGAAGTATTACAAGATAAAATATAAAACCTAAAGATTTTAAAATTCTGCAAGATATCAAATAAAATATAAAGGTGAAATATATAATATCCTTATAATATATGGTCAAATTTTTTTATATAACCGCGTTCTCTCAAAAAGTCCAAGATTCCATCGAGTGATACATAATTCTAAAGCTTCTTAATCTAAATTCATATACGATATTTTTAATAAACCGTCTCACAGGTTGCAAGTCGATACACTGGACACGAACATTTTTCCACTGTTATGCACCCTGTTAGATGCTCAGTCTTCAGAAACTATGCACGGGTCAGCTATGTATGTCCTATACACGATCAGCACAATAACACCTCATCTCTGCGATTTGTTCAACGAAGGAAGCCTGTCTTCAGTGATGGGTTTAATGTTCCGAGTGTTTTCTTTTGTGGAGTTTTCATTCCACGTCCAAGTATATAGAACATGCCGATTTATATATTTTAAGTCATTATATGGGATGTTTCATTCGGAAACGCGGGACAGCAGGGCAGCTTTGGTAGATCTATCTACCCTTTCATTACCCTTAATATTAATGTAAAACACCAGGGGTGCCAAACATACGACCTGCGTGATAGGGCCCGCAAGACTCATTATTTATTATTATTGTTTATGATTATTGATTGTTATTTATATCAAATCTGGCCCGTCATAACAAATGAGTTTGGCACCCCTGTACAACACAAAATGACATAGATTACAGTATGAGAGAGAGGGTTAGACAACCGAGAGAGAGAGAGAGGCAGACAGACGGACAGATAGACAGAGATGCCTTCAGGCATTTACACATTTGTAAATGACCGATTTTTAGAACCTTTATTTTCTTGGTAAAAGAGAAACAAAACAAAACATTATATATATTTCAGTATGTGTGTGCCATCTTGCCACTGAATTTACATTATGACCAGCATTTGTAACTTTGTATCATTGGTATTGTGAAACACTGCACACAAAACCCAAGGAAAGTGTACACATACCATTATAGTGACTCGGGCTTTTCACTGAACTCGCTCCTTTTTCTCTCTCACTTCGCATATTTCCACGTATGTTTTTTTTTTTACTGGTGAGAGAGAAAGAGAGAGGGAGAGAGAGAGAGCACAAGGATTCCAACTGGTATTTCGATACAATTATGTAACTTGTTTTATTCATGGTAAAAATATAGATTGAAGGGTGAATATAAACATTTTCTCGTTATTGTCCTATTGTATGAATGCTTAATAACTAGAAATTCATCACATGAGTTACAGAGTACAGAACCAATGGTCTTCTGTGGAAACCATAATTATGTATGTATTTAAACGCCATGGGCAAATCACAATTTGATATACGCACGGTATTGGTAAATCAGATTGATATTAGGAAAAAAATTGCTTCGTAGTTCAAACCAAAAACAACTTAAGCTGTACAGTGCAGCCTTATCGGCGCTTTATCGTATCAGTAAATATTGTACACAAATACCGCCACACCATAATGTTTTATCACTTATATTTTTCACTGATATTATTACAGTTTTTGCATCTTGACATGATTATCTGTTCTAGTGGACTCTTTTTGTTTCCCACATTTTAGTTTTTAGTAGGACCAGTCAGCTGACTAGCTTTTAGGCATGCTTATTTACATATGACTGGCTCTTTGACCAAATTTTCAAAATTAAAAGGAAATCAGTCCTTGACTTAGAGACTTTCTTGGTCTTGTAAGAACACTACAGCCTTTGTTACTATTTTGCTGCGTATATGGTGAAGACTATTATATACAAACATTGGTACCACTTATTTTAAATCATTTCATTTTGTAAACATGTTCTCGAAATAACAGTAAGTAAAAAAAAGTAAAACTTAGTAGGGATGCTACATATTTAATCAAAGAAAGCTGTTGCGTCTATCCTCTTTACTTTTACATATAGGCCTTGAATTTATATTAGAACTGTATGAAAGTAATGAAATGACTGAAAGTTTACGAAAAAGTTCATCAATAACATAATGTTATTGCTTATCTTATGTGATATCATTATTTTCATTTTCATTAAATTCTATTAATAACAATAGTAAATTGACTCATGTTTTATATGAAAATTAATGTTAGTTTAATTAAATTAATGACAATGACAACTGTTATTTAGTATTTAAGGCCACTGACCCATATAGCTTTCATGTTATTTAGTAGTTAGGCCACCTGCTCATATAGCATTCATGTTATTTAGTATTTAGGCCACCTACCCATATACGATTCATGTTAGGAATTATATAATACAAAAGCCCCTCAGCAACCATCGCCGTATTCAGTACCAAATTACATCCTGATGTATCAAATATTTGTATGTTAAGAAAGACAGACACACACACAGAAAAACAATATATAGTGACAACACAATAATATTGACATTACAGTTTAAATATATCAGATTGGTCAATACTCTAGAACTTGCTTTCTGTTTTGAAAAGAACGATGAAAAACATAAAATACATTTCCAATAATATTAGCCTATTTAATTACAGAAGTGAATAAAAATGTTCTTTTGTTCCAGAAGTTTGACAAAATGATGGGATAAATTTTTATCTTCAATCCCAAAAATATGGACATACCATGACCATATGATATTCATCTTCTAATTTGTAAGGCATCACATGAGATACAGATATGTTAATTTACTGTATTGTATTGTGTCTTCCACTTGCAATCATTAAATTATGGCTAGAACATCTAACACAAGCAATCGCTTGTCTGAACTTTAAGAAGAGACCAATATTAAGGTAATGTTCAACAATTAGCTGAGATTTAAAATGAGCTTTTTCGAAATTAGATGCGTCCGAAATTGGATACGTCCAAACCAATTATTTGTGAGATGCTATATTGTAAATATTGCTTAAAGGACAAAACAAAAAGGTTTTTCATCACCTACGTCTCGTGAGATCCATACATATCCACAATTATATATATATATATATTTAATTAATCTGTGACTTTAAAGACCCTATTAACTGGACCCGATTCATCAAGTTTCATTTACATTTCTTATCTTTGTGTAGGGCGTCTATATAATTGTTAATTTTGGTCAATTGTATCAATTACGTAATACATTTTGTAACGTATTGCATACAGGGAAGATATGGGCCACATTCACCTCTAACTAATGCAGAAAACATATTCTGTGTTAATTTTATATAATTTATGCAAAATTTCTATCGACATTTTCGATATAGTGTTATCTATAATGTTTACGTATTTAACTTTTGTCTTACATATTTTCTTTTGTCCTTGCTTATAGGAGTAAACAATTTGTTTACTTAGAATTCAGGGTTGCTTTTGTTTACAATTATACTGTTTTTTCCACTAGCATTACTGATATTTATCAGGTAAGCCATATGATTTTCTAGAAAATTCTGTCACGTGACCTGTGTTTATGTATAGGAAGTTTGGTAAGTTGTATATCATTCCTATGCTAACTAAAAGCTATCAGTCTTTAAGGAAGTTGGTTTATATATATATATATATATATATATATATATATATATATATATATGTGTGTGTGTGTGTGTGTGTGTGTGTGTCTAAAAAAGTGATTGTACCACTCTTGACATGAAACGTCACTTTTATATGACTAGTTTTGTTTACGATATTTCATCGTTCTCTAAAATATTGTTGGGTTAGTCCGTGCTGTAATTAACTTCTCAGTTTATTTTTATTTGTTGCTCCTTCATTATACGCAAGTTTTTAAAATTTACGCTTTAAATTTAAACAATATTTCAAATTTTCTTTTATGCTATAAGTTCTAAGTTTATAAAAGGCGCATTCACTTTAACTCGTCTCAGCACGCTACATTGGTCACCCCACGAGGGTTTATTGGAAGATGAAGATACCACGCCCTAGGTTTGACATTTCATGGTTTGAGCTGATAAGTGATATATGTTAACAAATCTGTTGATCGCTTCAACAACACTGACAGGAATACATTCCAAAATTGCATCTTTTGTCTGATGAAAAACATTATTAAAGAATCAACAAATACATTCTTTGTATTTTTAACCCATCTAAATGCCGTACAATTTTTTTAACCTTCATCATTATCATCAACATCATTAAAAGGTGAATCATCACGAAGACTGAAAGTCATTTCACATATTTGTGGAAAATGCAGAATTACATCTCCCCTGCGGCCATTAAAATGCGTGATCTTTCAGGTGAAATGTAAACAAAACATGAAATGATATCATTTTCTAAATTAAAATTTTCACAACTGAAGTGAAGAACAATACAAAAAATAAAGTATGCAAACATATGTCTTATAATACCTTTTTCTACTAAATTTGATCGGATAAAAACTCACACTCCCAGAATATCTACCTTTATCAGATCGTTTACTTCTCACAGAACTGAAATTTTCAAAACCGTTTATAGATCAATCAAAATGTGATGCCTTTTTGTCGCAAGTTTCACAAAATGTATAAATAGCATAATGATGTATAAAGTTCTGTATTTGAATGCTATATTTGTATTTCATCAGCTCCTCGATATTACAACACAGTATAGAAATACTACTTTTATTGCGTACAGGTCACTGAAGTTCAGATTGTTTACACCGAAGGCTTTGGCATGTGACTTATTTATGCGAATCATCACCACCGTCTGAAAGCGTGCTGTTGTCATCACTGTTTTCGATTGGAATCTCAACCGGCCACCACGAGAACTACTTTCGGGTATCACATGATCAAACTTTACCGCACGTGTTTCCACGACCAAGAGCACCTGAAATGCTGTTATACATATTACATACGGATTGTTTATTTTTATGAATTGATTTCAACATGAAAGCAGCACCCTCAATGATCAGTTTATTATATTTCAGGCTCGCATTTTGCCGCGCTCTCTTGTTTCCTTCAGATTGAAGGATGTCAAGTTTTCCAATATTCGGTATGTGTTGATCCAACTCTTGTTGCCTCTTTCGTGTATTTGACGATTTATTTCAAAGATACGAGAAAGAATCATTTGCTTGCCCTTGAAATCCCTGAACTTAGCCACTGTTGGTCTCGGTCTGAAACTACCTGTCTGCACCGTCAATAGCAAGGTCTTTTTCAGTATCTATGTCATTCTTCACGTGTCCTGTACTAGTTGTCTTACAATCTAACAATGATTCCAATGTATTCTTCAAAACCATAAAATATGAAATTGTTCGTATGGGACTGCCCCTCAAAGTAGCCAACCTTGTAAGAAGTTGTGTTGGTATCTAAGTATACTACAACCCTTTCTTAGTGGCTTACATTCACTTCGCAGGTCTTTCGGTTTGTGTTGAATATTCAATAAAATATACATAATATAAAATATTGTAGATTCCGATAAATTTGTATTTTACCAATATTGGTACAATAAGTGTAATATTTTACAAATGATTCTTTTAGTATAGTTAATTTCAATACATGTTTTGACTTTAAAGTCAATATTATCAGTTAAAATAGTAAATCATTTACATTTTCAAGTCATATGCAATTGCATTAAAACAGTTTGATTTAAAATAAACCCAATTCTTCAGACACAAATTATCCACATCCCCACCCCAGCATACCAGCTTATGTCATTGATTGGTTGACTGGTGTTTAGCGGTACATTCCCACTTGGCAATTTATATCTCGCCGATATTATTGCAGTAGAGAGTCTTGTCCATAGATAAACCACGGCTGTATTCAAACCCTGACCCATTTGTGTTCAGAGCGCAGCTCGCTAACTACTGAGCCACTGCGGCTCAGTGAATAAATCAAGATAACATTAAGATACTATTACAAAGTGTTTCATATATATGTAATCAGTTACAACACAACAAATATTTAGATATAAACTTTTTGAAGACAGACATAGGATATTCGGTCTATTATGAAACAAGAGTCATAAGAAAAATATTCATATAAATACATTTATGAGTATAGGAAACATCAAATTACAATGGATGCAATATAGTATAATAGGACAAAAAGCCGCATGAAAACATATTTTAGATTGGTATAATTCCTACATGACTTGTGTCATTTACGCAAAGAAGAACACGCGAATATCAGCAAATGTTTCTTAACGCTGCTTAAATAATAAATTGGTATTCAACGGCACGTCAGCACATGAAAGACTATTTAGTAGCGAAGCAATGTAAGTAAAGTGCTTACTTTAAGAGATGCTATAGCAGCCGACCCGTGCTAGTCCGGGCAACCCACTAAATGTCCTTCTCCGATGCTAATGACTTAGTTGCTGGTTCTGAATGTTAATGTTATTCTTGTATGTTATCAGTATGGCTGCAATCTATATCTCCTTAAACAATATTACAAATTAGTTGTTACTAAAGAAATTACCCTTGTTTACTCTACATAAAACTCGGGAGTTGCAAGCTGTAAACCTCTCACTAAATATAAGAAATACAACTAATAATTGAATATAGTATCCTCTGATTCGAAGTGTGAACACATATCACAGTCCGAATACTTAACTTAAAGATTCTGTGATAATACTGGAGTAAGTTGAGCAAAACATTAACAAATGTACATCCCTCTTTTACTTGCGAAAATTGTCTTAGAGCTGACACAATATCAACCAGGCAGCTCTGATTCACAATTTTGATTACAAAGAAATAATTGTGTTATAAATAAAATGAACTATAAAGTGGATGTTTCTCAGATCGATTCTTTTACATTTCTATTAATTCTTACTCTCAGTCCACGAAGTTTAAGCATGTACATACATATAGCATTTTAGACTTGTCTATTTTTATTGTTGAGTAACAGTCCAAATGTGTTTGTTGAAGTCAGTTTGTAACGATATGTGATTTTCTCACAATGGTTTACTGGCTCTTTCAGTGCTCAATTATATATCCAAAACTACAAACAGACGTACACGCATGCACGCGGTTGTGTGTATGTACGTATGTGTGTCTTATGACCGACCCTTCCCCGACAAAGACCGAAAGGTCAACACTGAAATCCGTTTCACATCGTATATCTTTCTTTTATGACTACATACACAACAAAGTATTTGAAAATGTCACTGTAATTGACAAACTGACATTTTTGGTATATTGAACTTTGACTCCCAGGGAGGGAGTCAAGAATAATACCCCTCTTGCAATTGTTACCATTGAGACAATATAACTTTTATTTTTCGTGAATTTTCATCCAGCGATTTAGGAGCAGCTTTTGTAAAGAACAGACGGGCGAAAGGATGGACATGCGGAGGTTATCACAACATCTCAGAAGCTAAAACACGGGAATAACAAGTTTCATTAAAATAGCCGTCGACTAAGCAATTTAGCGATGAGACACATTAATTGTTTTTTCCTTAGAACACGCTAACGTTTCAAGTGGTGATCGCTGTAGATCGAATTCATGTAGGTAAGCCTTGTTGCAGAAATTATAAACAAACCCACCGTATCAGATCAACATGAAAATAGCACCCCCACCCCCACCCCCAAGTTCCTCCCCCAATTCAGTGACACGTATTTGTTTCAGTTACAAATATGTTTTCTACATAACTATAATCCGTTTCCTTTCTCCGTTGAAGCTTATTTTCATCCACCAACGTTTAACTTAAACAAGAAATATCAAGATTATATCTTGAAAATGTTCCTATAAAAATCTGCTAAAATATTTCAAACGTATTGGCCCAGAAGGGCTTAATATATATATATATATATATATATATATATATATATATATATATATATATAAACTTGAGTCTTCAGGTATTGGATGCCTCATTCTTTTATATTTAGCAACAATATAGATAATAATATCACAACAAGGAGGACCTGGTTGTTTCATCAGAGGTTATTTCCAGCCATAATGTCAGGCTCAGTAATATTTGTTGATTTTCCTTTGATTCCTTCAAAACTAAATACCAGTTCATGTGTTAATGTGCCATTAAACAACAAATACAACAAATAGATAAATTTATAATTTTATTTGTTTAAATGGATTCAAAGTTCAGAGGATTGATTAGAAGGTAAACCATTTGACGTTGATGAAAAAGACAGTTGTTAGTGTCAAATATTACATTATATATTTTAAAAAAAAGACAAAAAGCAAGATCAACGCTGGTCTTATTATGGTTGAGGTTGATGTTGGTGATGCTGTAGTTCTCTTTGGTGGAGATGATGTTTTAGTTGTAGTTGGTTTTGTTGTTGGTTCTTGAGTTGCGGTAGTTGTGTTTAGTACTGGAGTTGTTGCGGTTCAGGTTGATGTCGTAGTTATAGTCGTAGTTCGTGTTGTAGTTGGTGCTTGAGTTGTGGTGATTGTGTTTAGTTCTGGTTTTGTTGCTGTTGTTGAGGTTGATATCGGTGATGTCGTAGGAATCACCGGTTCTGGTGATGTTATAATGGGTGTTGTTGTTGCAGTTGGTGCTTGACTTGTGGTGGTTGTGTTTAGTTCTGGTCTTGTTGCTGATCTTGATGTCGTTGATGTTGTAGGAGTCACCGGTGCTGGTGATGTTATAATGGGTGTTGGTGTTGTGGTTGGTGCTTGAGTAGTGGTGATTGTGTTTAGTGCTGGTGTTGTTGTGGTTGAAACCAATGCTGGTGATGTAGTACCCGCTAGTGCAGGTGATGCTATAGTCGTAGTTTGTGTTGTGGTTGTTGCTAGAGTTATGGTAGTTGTGTTCAGTGCTGATGTTGTTGTGGGTGAGGTTGATGTCGGTGATGTCGTATTTCCCGTAGGTGCAGGTGATGCCATTATGGTTGTTAGTGTAGTGGTTAGAGTTTCAGAAGCGACGGTTGTGTTTAGTGCTGGTGTTGTTGTGGTTGAGGTAAATGTCGGCGATGTAAGGATCATTGGTATGGGTGATGTTATAGCCGCAGCTAGTGTTGTGGTTGGTGCCTGAGTTGCGGTAGTTGTGTTTAATACTGGTGCTGTTACGGTTGAGGTTGATGTCAGTGATGTCGTTGCTAGTGCAAGTGTTGGTGTTGTGGATGGTGCTTGAGTTGTGGTGGTTGTGTTCAGCGCTGGTTTTGTTGTGGGTGAGGATGATGTCGGCGATGTCGTAGTACCCGTTGGTGCAGGTGATGTTATAATGACTGTTGGTGTTATGTTTGGTGCTTGAGTTGTGGTAGTTGTGTTTTGTGATGGTGTTGTTGTCATTGAGGCTGATGTTGGTGATGCCATAGTAATCGTTTGTGTAGGTGACGTTAAAGTGGTTGCTGGTGCTGTTTTTAGTGCTAGACTTGTGTTAGTTGTCTTTTGTGATGTTGTTGTGGTTAAGGTTGATGTCGTAGTACCAGTTGGTGCATGGGATATTATAACTGGTGTTGGTTTTGCAGTTGTATCTTGAGTTGTGGTGGTTGTGTTTAGTGATGGTGTTGTTGTTGTTGAGGTTGATGTCGGTAATTTCGTAGTACCCGTTGGAACAGCTGATTCTATAATAGGTGTTGGTGTTGAAGTTGGTGCTTGAGGTGCGATAGTTATGTTCAGTGCTGATGTTGTTGCGGCTGAGGTTGATGTCGGTGATGTCGTATTTCCCGTAGGTGCATGTGATGCCATAATGGTTGTTAGCGTTGTGGTTGGTGCTTCAGTTGCGATGGTTGTGTTTAGTACTGGTGTTGTTGTGGTTGAGCTAGATGTCGGCGATGTAAGAATCGTTGGTGTGGGTGATGTTATAGTCGCAGCTGGTGTTGTGGTTGGTGCCTGAGTAGCGGTAGTTGTGTTTAATGCTGGTGCTGTTACGGTTGAGGTTGATGTCGGTAATGTCGTAGTGCTCGCTAGTGCAAGTGATGTTATACTCGTAGTTGGAGTTATGGTTGGTGCTTGAGTTGTGGTAGTTGTGTTCAGTGCTGGTTTTGTTGTGGATGAGGATGATGTCG
Source organism: Margaritifera margaritifera (assembly GCA_029931535.1). NCBI lineage: Eukaryota > Metazoa > Mollusca > Bivalvia > Unionida > Margaritiferidae > Margaritifera > Margaritifera margaritifera. The sequence continues at coordinate 1,133,585 of JAQPZY010001312.1, read as the reverse complement.
GCGATGTCGTAGTACCCGTTGGTGCAGGTGATGTTATAATGATTGTTGGTGTTATGATTGGTGCTTGAGTTGTGGTAGTTGTGTTTTGTGCTGGTGTTGTTGTCATTGTGTCTGATGTTGGTGATGCCGCAGTACTCGTTTGTGTAGGTGACGTTATAGTTGTTGCTGGTGCTGTTATTCGTACCAGACTTGTGTTAGCTGTCTTTTGTGCTGATGTTGTTGTGGGTAAGAATGATGTCGGTGATGTCGTAGTACCCGTTGGTGCATGTGATAGTATAATTGATGTTGGTGTTGTTGTTGGTTCTTGAGTTGTGGCGGTTGCTTTTAGTAATGGTGTTGTTGTGTTTGAGGTTGATGTCGGTGATGTCGTAGTACACGTTGGTGCAGATGATGTTATAGTAGTTGTTGGTGCTTGAGTTGTGATAGTTGTGTTTTGTGCTGGAGTTGGTGTTGTTGAGGCTGATGTTGGTGATGTTGTAGTACTCGCTGGTGTAGGTGACTTTATTGTTGTTGTTGATGTTGTGGTTGGAGCTAGAACTGTGGTAGTACTGTTTTGTGCTGATGTTGTTGTGGGTAGGGTTGATATCGGTGATGTCATAGTACCCGTTGGTGCAGGTGATGTTATAATAGTTGCTGGTTTTGTGTTTGTTGCTTGATTTGTGGTGGTTGAGTTTAGTGCTGGTGTTGTCGATGTCGGATATATCGCATTGCTCTCTATTGTAGGTAATGTTATAGTCGCAGTTGGTGTTGTCGTTGGTTCTTGAGTTGTAGTTGTCGTGTTTAAAGCTTGTGTTGTCGCAGTTGAGGTTGATGTCGGCGATATCCTAGTGCTCAATAATTCAGGTGATATTATAGTCGTAGTTGGCGTTGTGGTTGGTGCTTGAGTTGTGGTGCTTGTTTTCAGTGCTTGTGTTCTTGCGGTTGGGCTTGATGTCGGTGATGTCGTAGTACCCGTTGGTGCACGTGATGTTATATTGGTTGTTCGTGTTGTGGCTGGTACTTGAGTTTTGGTGGTTGTGTTCAGTGCTGGTGTTGTTGTTGTTGAGGTTGATGTTGGTGATTTCGTAGTACTCGTTGGTGAAGGTAATGTTATAGTCGTTTTTGGTGTTGTTATTGGTGAATGAGTTGCGGTAGTTTTGTTTAGTACTGCCGTTGCTGCGGTTGAGAATGGTGTCGGTGATGTCATAGTACTCGCTAGTGTAGGTGATGCTATAGTCGTAGTTCGTGTTGTGGTTGGTGCTTGATGGTTGGTGGTTGTGTGTTTCTGGTGTTGTTGGTGTTGAGGTTGATATTGGTGATGTCGTAGGTGCTGGTGATGTTATAATGACTGTTGATGGCGTGGTTGGTGCTTGAGTTGTGGTGATTGTGCTTAGTGATGGTATTTTTGTGGCTGAAACTGATGTTGGTGATGTTGTAGTACTAGTTGGTGTCGGTGATGTTATAGTCGTAGTTTTTGTTGTGGTTGGTGCTAGAGTTGTGGTAGTTGTGCTTAGTGCTGATATTGTTGCAAGTGTGGTTGACGTCGGTGATGTCGTATTTCCCGTTGGTGCAGGTGATATTGTAATGGTTATTGGTGCTGTGATTGGATCTTCAGTTGCGATGGTCGTGTTTAGTGATGGTGTTGTAGTCATTGAGATTGTTGTCGGTGATGTATTTCCCGTTGGTGCAGGTGGAGTTATATTGGTTGCTGGTGTTGTGGTTTGTGCTTGTGTTGTAGTGGTTGTATTCAGTGCTGGTGTTTTTGCAGTTGAGGTTGATGTCGGTGATGTCGTATGACTGGCTGGTGTAGGTGATGTTATAGTCGTAGTTGATGTTGTGGTTGGTGCTTGAGTTGTGGTGGTTGTGTTTAATGCTGGTATTGTTGGGGTTGAAGTTGATGTAGATGATGTAGTAATCGCTAGTGTAGGTGATGTTGTAGTTGTTCTTGGTGTTGTGGTTGGTGCTTGAGTTTTGGTGGTTGTGTTTAGTGCTGGTGTTGTTGTTGTTGAGGTTGATTGCGCTAATGTAGTACTCGCTGATGTAGGTGATCTTATTATCGTTGTTGGTGTAGTTTGTGATGTTGTGATGCTTGTGAGTGGTACTACTAGAGGTGTGCTTGTTGCTGGGACAGGTATTATGCTTGTGGTTCGAGAAGCAGTTGATATGCTTATTCCTGCAGTAGATGTTGTTGTTGATAGTGCTACATAACATGTTTTACAGCAAAGTAGTAATGTGCCCGAGTCATAAAGATCGCAGTCTGCGGCATTACAGCCAGTAGCTTTGTCACCGTACTCACAATCTGCATAAAATAGAAACAGTCAAACTGTTCAAATATGAAAATAAAAATAGTGAATCTCACCTCAGTAAGTCAATAACTCACGTTAATATTTTAAACTATTTTAACGGTATCAAGAGGGTAACAAGAACGGTTTAAACGAAGCATACCAGCAAAGTAAAAGTCATATGAACAATACGAGTAGGCTCAGTGGTTTGCTTGCAGGACTCCCAACCATTTAGATGCGGGTTCGAATCCTGCCGAGACCAGGATGGGTCGTGTGGTGTATCTCTAGGCAAGGCACATTACTCCTATTTGATGTGCCATTAAACACCAGTGCTGTTAATTATAATGAAGTATTTATCGTAATAAATTCCATAACACGAATATACATGTTATATTCATTATTTCTGGAATGTATGACAGAAAAGTTCTTTACAACGATGTTCCAGTGCAAACCAAATATAAAATAGGTCTAGTGTCTCTATGCATCAAAAATGGAAAGGCTAAATAAATTCTAATTTTTTTTTTAAAATCGTAACATTTCCCGGCAGTTTGCTATTAGTATTTCGTCTTTTGTGCAATTTCCCCCGCAAGTTGTACATTCTTTTCTCAGCATAACCTTCTCAAATCTTGTCACGTTATGTTAAGCATCAACCATGTTTAAAAATGCTTAAAAATAAGTCATCATTTATACGCATTTATCTATTGATTTTACTAGCCATTTTAAAGTGTCGCTCCCTTCTTTGGGGATGTTTCAGCGGTAATGCATAGACCTTTCTTTCTTATTTAAGCACCACATAGAAACAAATATTACTTTTTTCTCCTTTTTTCTTCTCAGTATCACAGTTCACATTAAATTGCTTCCAGTTTGGGAGACCTCGTGCTTTGTGTGTGTGTGTGTGTGTGTGTGTGTGTGTGTGTGTCTGTGAGGAGGGGGGAGAGATTACAATTAAGAATACTTCAGGCAATGCTGGATATAGGACAGCTTCACTTATATTATCAACCTTTCAATGTTTCTAACGTCAACGTTAAGCTTGGATAGCTTGTACATAATTGTATACAGCAATAAAACAAGCTTTTATTCTCTCCTATAAACTTCATTAATCTAGCTTACCTAACAAAATATTTCTTCCAAATTGTATCAAAAATTTCACGCATCTGCCAAAGTCCGTTTCTTCATTTTGTAGTATGTTTATATTTGTTGAGCACATTTTGTTCAAAATTGGATACAGTATGTATGTATGTATGTATGTATGTATGTATGTATGTATATATATATATATATATATATATATATATATATATATATATATATATATATATATACATCACATTTGTTGCTTATTTCCCCGTCTTATAGAATGTTAGAAAGTGGCATCTAGATGCTATCAGCATCCAGATTCTATGTGTACTGATGTATACTTTTAATACACGCAGTTTCAAACATAAGTTTAAAATGAATATGCAGACTTCATACTTACTTGGAATGATCACTTTTTGAGGTAAACATTTACCACAGCATGCAGCCTCAATGAAGTAACAACCATAGCGGCTTACTGCACTGCAATCTATCCTGTCACCATATTCACATCCTAAAGTGAATGTAAGACAAGTTTTCTTTTAGACGGCGTGAATACAATCAATCATTCTAGCTAACGAGGAAGCATTTGAGGGCACTTCCACTCCTTTAGAATTTCTAGTTGTGCCAAGATCACCCCACAAATAATGTTTATGAGCAAGTGATTCAAGTTCTTTCCGCATTTCTCACGGTGTACAACTTTCGTCAAAGGCCTTCGAAACAGGTCGAACATTTCTACTGAGGCCTGTGAGTGCCAGTCATCTCGAAAGAATACGTCAGGTTTGATGTAAGTCTTTGCTTGTAATTATACTAATACTGATATTTCGATGTAAGTCCTTGCTTGTAATTATACTAATACTGATATTTCGATGTAAGTCCTTGCTTGTAATTATACTAATACTGATATTTCGATGTAAGTCTTTGCTTGTAATTATACTAATACTGATATTTAGATGTAAGTCATTGCTTGTAATTATACTAATACTGATATTTCGATGTAAGTCCTTGCTTGTAATTATACTAATACTGATATTTCGATGTAAGTCCTTGCCTATAATTTTACTAATAGTGCTATTTTGGGAAAACTATTCAGTTTGCTAAACAGCTAAAGGCGTTGCTATTTATCTCAGCTGATTATCTTATCTGAGCGACTATTATGTTTTTAAACACATTTGCTGATTTGTTCTTCAAGCGGCTGAGATAAAAAGACACTTCAGGATAGCCCGAAGTATTTCAATGGCCAGTGACGTCGTATGTCGACATTGTTTCTACTTCGGACGTATAACAGTTATATAGCTGTGCTTATAAAAAGAACAAAATATTTTCGACATTGTTGAAAGTTTTATAAAGAACACGTTAGTTGACAATAAATGTTCACTGTAGAGCGAAAGTTGTTGGTTTTATGGCGGCGCAACTGTCGATTGATATTAAAATCATGGAGAACACAGAAGATGTGCATAATACCATGGGTCATATGACATGAAATGGTATGATCAAATGCATTGATATGCGATCTGTATATGACAATTTTCACGTGACCAAAATGTAATATGCGTAAAGTAATTGGAAGAACATGTGTTTTCCTGAACATTCATGCTGAAATTTTGATAATTCTACCTTTAAGTTCTGCCAGTGCCAGCCAAGAGTGGTAAGATACTCATTTTTCTAAATATTTAAATCTAAAATCCGACATTAAAAATGCATCCATTTTGTGTCATGTCGGGAGGATACAACGAATACTAAATATCAATAATCTGGACCCAAAAACTTTAACCAATGTGAACGTCCAATATAACACCAACACTGTTGAGAATTATATTGTTCATTAATTGGGTTTCAGTACTAAAACGCTAAACATATTTGAGTTTTGTGAAGTGTGGATGTTTCCCCATTCAGTAAATAATTCCACGTCTATTCCAATTTTTGAACGAAGGGTTAAAGTTTCTTTCCTGTCTGACTGGAAAATTAAATTACGAAATTCTGAAAACTGACTGTATAAAAACATATCAAAACTGACTGTATAAAAACATATCAAAACTGACTGTATAAAAACATATCAAAACTGACTGTATAAAAACATATCAAAACTGACTGTATAAAAGCATATCAAAACTGACTTCGGCCTCAGATATTATTTCAAATTCTTGTGCAACCATAAACATTGATCAGCTTTGGTAAAACTCTGAGCGTTTTCTCATAATCTGCGAATTGACACTGGGAGATATGGAAGTAATAGAATCGATATAAGTGAAAGATGTTGTATGCTATGTGACAACCATGAGAATGAGGATGAGTATCATTTTCATTTAGTGTAGCCAGTATATACTAACTTACGTGTAAATGTTATTAGAAAGTACTTCTGGAATAAACGATCCCTGCATAATTAGTACTTCTGGTCTTAAGAAAACAATATGTTCACTAGCGATATTTTTTTTATGAAGCGTTTAAAAAAGAGATAGATTATTATTATCTTTTTCAGTAATTTGTTATTAAGATTGTTTATGTTTGTCCATCGTCTACTTTTCAGCTTTTGAGGATAACCTTTTCTATTTTCTGTTTAGAGTTGTACGTATAACATTTTATAATCACGCAATATTTGTAGTATATTCTCTATGAGCATGTACGTGCTTATGAGAATGAACTATTGATTTTGGCTGTACAATCTCTCTACAGTTGTCAATTCGTCTTCAACCGTACTTGTGAAACTGACCATAAATGGCATAACCTGAACATATAACATAACATACAGAAGACTTAAAAGAGACATCGCTTTATCAAAAGTGCGATGGTCCTTTATCAAGTCTCATTGCACACACGACGCGATCAATTCTCAAGCCAGTTTTGGGTCAAGTAATGTTGTAAGCTTTTTATGTCTTTTCTTACTTTTTATAGCAAGGTGTTTATTCTTTGACTTTTCGGGAGTTAAAAGTTTCTTTATTATTGTACTTGAGGGAGTTAAAAGTTTAATACTTTTATGCAGTGTTCCGTTTTTGAGGGAGGCATGTGACACAATACAAGTCTTTATCGTTATAGCAAGTGAACATGCTCTTTCCAATGCACTATGTTGACTTGTCACCAAATTCACACTCTTAAAAGGCAAGTTTTTTGAAGCCAACACAAATGTTGCCGGTTTGGTGGAATTCTCAGTCGGTGAAAAAAACGGATGCATACTTAAATGTACTGAGGCATAGAGCATTAGCTTATTAAATGGTGGGCGATGAATCGAAAAAAATAACAAGAATAGAAAATACAAGCTACATTAAGCTAAACTCAGACTTCAGCAAGGTGAGACGGACAGAAAGAACGTACAAAGATAGCAATATATTCTTCTCTCACATTTTTGGCGGAGCGTGATGAAAAGGGCATTACCTCCTTATTATACATGCATGTGTTCACCACATTTATTGTTTAGGTTTGAAAAGTCACAAATGTTGCTAATTAACAGCATGAAACATTATTCATAAAGCAGTGACATACATGTCTAAATATTTCATTGATATAACGTACAGTTTACCAAGCTCATCATTTGACACAACGTGAGAATGACTTTGAATACGAAGTCTACGTTATTCTCACAAACCCAAAATGTCTTTTTGATGGCGTGGCAATACGATAAAGCCATGACAGCTCAGACCTTCATTATAAAACCTTGCTCCAAGTTTCAAATGATAAATGTTACTCCAAAATGAGAAATCTACAGTTTCAGCCTTTTGATTGGTGAGAATATTTTCCAGTGAGATATGGAGTCGAGAAAAGTTGTATGACGGAGGAGAAAGTGGTCCTTGTAAAACAGTTGGAGAGATTGGTAGTGAGTATTGATGAGGTTTCATATCATTATAGACATTCTGCCAGGTCCTTAACACCATTTGTAATCACCACTGGTGTTCAACTAAACCTTGCTTCAAGCAACGAGATTATGCTATTGTTTATTTCGCAATTCAATATTCATTATTTTGCTATAATTGTTTAAAAAAAGCAACAAAGAAATAATAGTAAAATAGTGAATTCCAAACTAAAGAAAACTTGGTGTAATCGTTGAAAACGGACTGTCTGTGAGAAAGGGTAGTTTTCTGGGCCTTGTCGATTGGACTACTGATTGTGTGACCGATTGGGCAACAATTAAAATCTACATCTTCAGATTAGTCTCGTTCCATATGTAATTCAACATATCAAGTTTTGTTTCTCTCAAATTGAGATTAATCAGCATAGTTCTAATTGTTTGCTTTTGATCCATATTTTTAATGTATATTTAACAGGTATCAATGATTAAAATACAGCCATGATAGCTTGCATTCAAATTTGAAGATTTCTTCAACTCGTTTTTCAGTCATAAAAGATCATTAAGGTGTGCAATTTTAAAACTGAATGATTATTTATCCTCTCCATTATATTTACCTTTGAAAAATTTCCAATTTAGTAAGAAATATTATAAAAAATTATGACAAAAAAACTTAGTTTCAGGAAAAATGTGGAGAGTTTTGTGAAACTGAAACTAACTCAAATTTTGCCTATCGAAGTCTTTAGAGTCCAGAATTAAGACATTAGATTGGTGAATATTAAATCAGACTTACATATATAAGCTAATAATGGTGCTAGATTCTATGCTTAGGGTTAAGTCCAGACTCAAATTGTTCTAGAGATCCAATTTCACTAACATAAATCATACTATTAGGCATAGACTTAAGATATTTGATTAGTCCATTTTATGTCAAACTTAAATTGTGGCACACAGATGGCTGGATTCTATAAGAGTAAGTCCGGAGTCTTGTCTTTGTGAAATCTTACACACAAAATGGGCATTTTAATATATTTTGAATATTGTTTAAAGATCGGTAATCAAACAGACACTTACCTGTATTGCCAGTGTATACATTTTGACAGGAATAACAGCACTCTTTTAGATACGTATAACAATTGAATTAGTGTTGGGCAATAAGTTGTGAGCAGTTAAGTCCGTTTGTAACATTGCCAGGCTGGTCTCCATGAGGACATGTATCTGAATAATTAATAATAATAAATAATAATAGAAATCGCAAAGGTCTGTAGTAATAGCAGTAGTAGTAGTAGTAGTAGTAATAGCAACATTCTTCATAGCCAAGGGTCGTCGATCTACTTCAATCTACATCGACCCTTGGTATATGTAGCTGGTCAAACAGTTTCTTGAACAAGTGCCTTCCAGCGGATGCAAGAGTTACTGCCCGTCGCAAGTGAATTCAGTTGACCAATGAGAGAACTTGTTACTTGACCTATAAGGTATTACATATCCAGAGTTCCATGATGATCACATACCTTCACTCAAAATAAAGACTTATCGTTTTCTACCGAGGCTGCTACGATTATTTCCAACCGTTTTCCTAGGTAAACGTTAAGGAGGAATCTGACCGAATCAGTTTGTTCGAGCTGCATCCAATCAAATAGAGGACGGGTAGATCCTGTTTCCGCTATATACTAAGGGTCGGTGTAGAACGACGTGGATCAACGATCATTAGGTTTGCGAAGATGTAGCAGTAGTATCAATAATTTGTGCTGCTACTGCTGCTGTGCTGTAGTAGTAGTGTTTGCAGCAGCAGTAGTAGTAGTAATAGTAGTAGCTGCAGCAGCAGTAGTGGCAGTAATACTATCAGTGGAGGATTATTAAAAAATATGGAACAAAATAGCATGTTCCTGAATGTCATAAACCGTATGTCCCCTGACCCACTACTCCCGTCCCCCTGGCCCACACCAGAGATAAAATTTCAAAACACTTATGCACAGAAACAAGTCCAACTTATATCCCAATACGTTACGCTTGTATGAGCGTTATACAAAAGTATCATCGAAATGCTAACTGTTATGCTGGAATACAAAAGTAACATTCTAAATTCCATGATAGCTCCCTACCCCCAACTTCCTTTCAAACGTGTCATTTTCGCCCGATTCCTCCTCGTTTTCCTGAAGGGCAAACAATCTCTCGAGGAAAATTTTCTGCCGAATATAGCCATTAATAATAGCATATAGAAGGACACCCTAGGGCTTTGAATTTATCTTATTTAAAAACGAAGATAATCACGCATATACATAATATTGGTTCCTCTGCCATTTCGGAAGAAATAAATAAAGTGAAATACCTTCGGAAAGAAGTTATTATTTTACAGCACTAGAGATGGTAGCCGTTTAAGAAATATATATTTCCATTTTTTTGTACATCTATCCCACCCCAACTCCACCTCTTTCTTATCTTCTCTACCTCCCAATCCCATCTTAACCTTCACACATGCACGCAAGCACAACTACATGTCATAAACAACTGTACTTCTATCTAAACTCCGCGTGTTTTACGCGAACGTGTTGATCCAATGATATTATTAAATGTTTACTGTAGAGAGGAGGTGGAGGGGACGGTGTAATTGCAAATCATACTTCAAAGAAATTAAACCCCTTTCCCATCACCATTACACAATATAGCATACCAGATGTGATAGGATGTACTTTTGCGCCCTATCTTTAGATGCGTAGCAACAAAAAAAATGAACCTAATATTTTTCAGTTAGCAAAAATAGCACCTTTCCAATGAACACTTCTTCCAATAAAATCTGACCTCTCTCGCATGATAACCAGTCGTTACCGCTGTATGCGAGAGATCTTTCTTTGTTGCATTACAAATTGGCTAAATTAGTGTTTTTTCTTGTATTTGTGGAGCTTAACAAATAGCCTTTCAAAATACAAGACTTCCCTTTTACTGTCTGAATCTGGCGACAAAAGTGACCAAATATGATAATAAATAGAAAACATCTTCAAATTCTTGCCGTTAGTAGAGACTCGCTGCCATCAGTAGGGTGTTGCTGCCTACAGACTTTTCGATTTCGGGGACCTTTTACTACTGGACGTACCCTGTATCAATAAGGCAGGAGAAAACAGAGTCAAATTGTGACGCTATTTTGAATTCCCCTTGTCGCGGAAATCGTTTGTATATTATTTGGCTAATGCTGCCCATTTCCAAGATAGCTTGGTATATATAAATCATGTGCGGAGAAGTACGAACTTTACCTGTTAAGAAGCAAAATGTTACATACGTGGTTAGTCTGAACACCCATGTCAACTTTCAGATAACTACTGAACTAACCCAGCGTGAATATTTCTTTTCTGAGTCAGTTACCCAAGCCGTCTTCCTAGTTTCTATAGACACTTTCTATCTCGCGCCTTATACTAAAAGTTGTTTAGTTCCGATATCGCGTCACGACACACTACATTCCATAAAAGGTTTCACGTGCAATAAATCCAGTAGTGAATAATTACACAGCACTGCATACGTGTTTTTTCTGAGTCGGTGGAAACAAGGAGTTTAATAGGGAGAAGGGATACGTCGAGACCGTCAGGCCGAGACGTATTCATAAGCCATATCAAACTTGTTCTTTTTCCTGACTCAGAACAAAACACAAATTATTTTTTTTTATTTATTACATACCCACTCTTCTACGCTTTCTAAATGTTTTTAGCTTTACTGTATGAATGAAATTCAGACCGAATTGGTATTTATAAAAGGTTCGATTCACTGCGTCTAAAACATCTGCGTGCGGACGTCAAAGAAGACACTTAAGTAGTTTGAATCTGGGGGTGTGATACGGAAATATGGATTTAACAGCTGTATCGAACACCGGAACAAACATGTAAGATTAAATTCGTACGTAATAATGTCTAATATGGAATGTAATGACCCGTATGAACTGTGATGCTATAACAGAAGTAAACACCACGCTCTGTCTTGGAAATTAAGAGTAATAGCCAGTAATAAAAAACTATTTCCATGACAGAGAAAGAAGTTTGTCTAGGCACCATTGTTTGTAACTAATTTAATGTGTCTTGCAAACTGAAGTCGGCTGAATACGAATATTGTCTTGAATTTTATATAAATGCATGTTTTGTGATATTAATAAAGGACATGTTCCTAATTTTTACTCGACATATCTGTATCTGCTTTCAGCTTGGTGACAGCTTATTGAGAAATCAAAACGTCGTGTATTCGTGCACATTTTTTATTAATAGAAGAAAATGACAGCCTTTGAAACAAAGGTAGAAGTAACAGTTTATCAAAGTCTTCCCAAAATTTTTGTTTATTTCTTAAGTGCTATTAAATTTGTTTCCCGCCTTGCGTCGTTATTACTATCATTTAAAGTTCTACATATGAAAACTAATATTAGAACAATGACGGAAGAAATATTGTTATTGATACTATGAACACATACCGTCCCTGTTCCTTATAATAAGCGTAATATTTGATCACTTGATGAAAATTATTTATAAAAAAAAACTCATTGTTAAACTGAAAATCACCAAGCCACCCCATAACCACGTACATTCTATCTTTCTCTCACACACACACACTACTAACCATTTGCTGGTGGGGCTTCAGATGAGGCCACACAATTTCCGGCCACACACCACTGTAAAATTGTAAAATTACAGTATAAAAACAAAGCGAATAATGTAATAGACTTTCTTCTTCCATATTGTATTATTGGATTGATCAGATCGCATGTTTTTTAATGCTCTCTCCGTAAACTGTTCAAGGTTTCAATGATCACATTATCGAAGTGATAGGCTTTCGTACTATTATTCCAGCAAAAGTTACGATGCAACCCGATTTGCCCTGTGACCAATATTATCCAAATGCATGATTGCCCTTTGTGTCTAATTTTGAAAAGGATGAACTTTAAAGGAAAAATTCATTTTGAAAAACGGGCGCTTCGGACGTATCCGAAGCTAGCCAATCGGTGTGAAGAGCTCACTCTTGCAAGCTGGAAATAATGTTGTGGTCCAAAATAGAACCGGCCGAAGGATTACGATAATCAACAAATATCTAAATCACCAAGACTAAAATGTCGCAGGATTAACTTTAGATAGCAGGGGATATTTTCGTAAACTGACCACTGTCAAATTTTTATTTAAGGCTGTCATGTGAATGGTATCAGCTGTTATCGTCTAGAAATATAGATACAGATGTATTTATGAATTAGTTGGTTCGGCCGTGTGTTCTTTGTTTTAAACTGACGTGAGGCACGTACATCTCCCGTAGTTATATAACAGTATCAGACAATGTACTACCAATAGTCGGCTAGGAAGCAGAGCTAGCCACCTGTAGCTGTAGACACATTGGCTTCAAGGCAAGTAGAATAACGCAACAACGGTCTGGATGACAACTATTTTGAATTACATCAAGCTGGTTAATACACAATGTGTATTCAAAACATCACATGGGCAAAAGGCCTGCGTTAGTACGGTGCGCATTACTTTGCTTTAAAACTGACCTACGCATATGACCAATGCATGTACGAATTTTGGAGCTGGTGTTCATAACTTCTTTTCACTATGAACTTGATCAGACTTGTCAGGTCAAATGAATCATCTTTTTATGTTTTGATTTGCTATAGCTATCCAAAAATATGGACCGTTTTACTCAACTAAAGTACTCCATTGTTTTGTGAATTTTTACATTAGGTCGGCTGATTGGGCATCAAAATGTGCATAAAAACTGTTCCTTGCACTCCTAACAAAACCTAACACTAGGAAACTACAGTTCTTCATTAAGATATGGATGTTGGTTTGAAATCTAAAATATTTAACATATTTGAATTTTTTATTCAGTTTTTAGCAATAATGACCTTTTTTAGTCAGATCTGGACAAGCGTACAAGTCTCAAACGATACCGAAGAAAATGTTTAACATATTAAGATGATAAAAAGGCATATCTTGTTCTTATTAAGTAGATATTGCAGCTGCTTGAAATGAAGTCAACTATGTAAAATATAACGCAAAAATATCTAAGAGCTTTTGAAATATTGTAAAAAGTAACTAAAACTGACTGATATGTAGACAAAGAGATAAATATAAATTAAATTGCGATACCTTCCCATCTCCACATTTGGTCTTGTCCGCAGCGATGCTGATGGCACAAAGTGTATTCCCAGGTATCTTGCAGTAGAATGCTGAGCACATGTTCGTGTAATTTGCTTGATACATATTCTATAATAATAATAATAATACTAATAATAATGCAGGATACAGTGCCACTGTTTCTTAAGGCGGTTGTATTTTGTCACTGACTGAAGACAAATTGGTTATACTGCATTGGTGTTTTAGAATTGTTATTTACTTCCTTTGGGTTAAAAGATGATTTTTTGCTGACGTTAACTCGTGAGTCTGCAAAATGTTGTGCTGAAAACATGTACGTATACTAGGTTAAAATCAAACAGTTAGGATAATGCATTGTTTAGATTGACAATGCTTAATATTTTATTCATCTGCACGTGAAAATCGATGATAAACCGACCCAAATGCAAATAAATTCAATTAAGGTAGACATAAGCATCAACAACAGGCAAATTTTTTTTCTTTTTTTTTTTTCTTTTTCTTTTTTTTTTTTTTTTTAAGTGTAATTGCATTAGCAAAACACTACTGACAGGCATAATTATTACTAAGACACTCATTGGATTACATTGGTTTTGCCTAAACGACATAAATTATCATAGTTTCAATTGTACAGTAGAGGGTGCAAGGATTGTATCTCATCATTTTTCTTTGATCGCATAGGTAATAGCAATAATATGAATTACCTAACATACAAGATCATACGTAAGTAAAGTCACAGGTTATCACGTCATGCTTCTATGGTTACTTCCCTTGCTGCATACAAGAATAAGATGGGAAAGCATGGTATTAGTTGTGATTTAATTGTAATTCTGTTGATAATGATTTGATGTGGATGATGAAAATGATGGTGACGAAAACTATGTTTAAGTAATCGTTGATGACGACGATCTTGATGGTGATGATGATATATATCTACCCTACAAGGTAAGATTTTGTATCTTATGTAAACAGTCATTGATAATCTACTCAGAAAACCTCTCCTGCATGAGGATCCTGAGGAAGATGATAATGATATGTACGATGATGATACTGATAATAATGGTGACGATGATAATTATCATAACGATGGCGATGCTAATAATAATCATAATGACTAGTATGATAACATTAACTATGATCAAAGTTATGATGATCAAAATGACAGCAATGATGGTGATGATGATTATGTATATGTATGTATAGAGTACAACGACACATCAGCACAATTATGGCTTTATAATGCAGAGTAAAAGTTTCGAAGTAAAAATGATAAAGGTTAAAAAGGCTAATATGTATAGTTAGATAAACCAAGTTATAATAAATCTACGTATATACTCATCTAAGATATACAATTAAGACGATGCATGCATTCTTACAATGGTGTCAACATCAATCAAATGCAGAACAGGTATATATATATAATTTGTAATGTCCCGAACCTTATTTGTGGAATTTTCATTCCACATATTGTGCCAAGTAGATCACGCATGCCGAGTAATATAATACTTAAAGGTACTAAATGTGATCATCAATTCAGATACGGGACAACTTTGACTTCTTTATCAGCTCTTTCATTATCCTTAGCAGCAATATGACTAGACAACCAACAGTAAGGCATACGTTTATAGTTTTAATGAGTCAAAGGTGTGTCTGTAAGGCTTGGGATATTGAAATATTGTAACAATGTAAGGTTTTGCACAGCTTTCAGTGTGGATAGATAGTCTGAAAAATAAGGAAATTAGACTCCTGAAAGGCCTCGATATAGGTCAAGGATATGACTATGGCTGCCATTTCAGCAGAAAACATGATGATGATGATGATGATGATGACGACGACGATGATCACGACAGAGCTACTTACCCTGCAGAAGTACGAATCAGATCCCTGTGTGTATCGACACTGAATGTCAGCTGAATAAACTTGTCCCGCGTGTTCCTGGTCATGTGGTGAGAGAGCGCTGGCGTTGTATCCGGAACTGAGGATGGTCATGCAATTATCGCTTGAAAAAAATGCATCAAAATTAATACAAAATCTATTACAATCAACAAAATAACAATCTTAAACAAACCCAGGGTTATGTCTATTGTGTCACATTGCACCTCCTTTATAATTAATATAGTATAACGAAACTGACTTTGACACAACGTAGGTAGTCATAATGTACATCAATAAGTGATTAAAATAGCCATTTAGATATTTTTGTCTCATCACCTGTTATTACAATGTTGGAAAAAGTTTTGTTTCATCGGAAGAAAGGGATAATTGTTTTATATGAAGGAATTCTTGCACAATGTAAAAAACCTGTCTAAGGCTATCGGAAGTCACGTGATTTTAATAGCAATATTACTCTAGGTATTGCAAAACAAATAGAAAGGAGACAGATGGATAATACAATACAAAGCTACACAAGCAGAGAAAGAGGTCTTGCAGAAACATGTAAGCATACAGACAGACAAAAACAGGGACGAAATTAGAGAAGGAAAGGTCACCTGTTAAGTGTACTAATGTACTCATGGAAGTAGGATATCGAGCAGGGGGAAAATTTCCACACGTTTTTGCTGTACGCAAAGTTTGTTGTTCCAATGCTATTTAATGAGAGTGATCCTGCCATTATGTAGGCCTGGCTAGGAGAACACATGTCCCCGGTACCATCTGATATGTCATCGTTCTGTGCCCCAAGACTGTACAAAAAATCAGATAAGCAACTTAGAATCCCAAACAACTTCTGATTGGACATACCATTTGTGAAACGAATCCAAAGAAACTATAAGAGATAAACTGCTTACAGCGAGAAACCTATCATATTATTAGTATCTTATGGTTTTAAAATCTGAATGCATGTTATCATAAAATCTTGATTTCAAGGTTCATGGAAATCGTCTCAAATAATGAGTCTCTGGAGTAGTTACCTGTAAGCAGTTCTCTATGGACAATTTGCACACGACACAAGATAAGTGTAGCACAACTTGTGTCTATTTTCCATTGATATAATGTCTAAGTCCCTCGAAATATGTGATATTTTTAGGATGCTAACTGGTCTTTCCTCTCACTCCGAATAACGGGTACGGACTATTAAATTTCCTGAATGTTTCCTTAAGAATGTGTATAGGTAAAATGGCACACCAATTACAAGAGCGAACATAGGCAGTGGATGCAAAGAACCAGAGTTTACAGTATATGTAGAATCCATTCTCAGGGTACAGGGAATAAATATTTACCTATATCCCAGTAAATGTGCAGATCCAGTCACCATTGTAGAGTCAAAGTCATCTTCTAGTATTGACTGACTAGATGTTGTGCAGGTAGCCCCCACATAGGCAAGACCTGAAAATGACATAAACATCTATTTATATGTCTGTTTGTTTGTCTGTATTTTGGTTTATTAGTGCACTATACTCTCTCTCTCTCTAACGTAAATAGGCCCAGGCTATCTCTCTCTCTCTCTCTCTCTCACACACACACACAAACAAACACACACACATATAAATATAACAGTATGAACTATAGATTTTTAGAGGGATAATGCCTTTTCCCAATCACTATATATATATATATATATATATATATATATATGTATATATATATATATATATATATATATATAATATATATATATATATATATATATATATATATATATATGGATATACTTTTGAAGGATGCTTGCAAGTCAATTATTCCCATATCTATTACTTCATGATATCTATAGCAAATATATGGTAGATAGAAGTCAAACGTCAACTAATATTATGTAATTACTTTTAAACTTCCTACTTTTTAAAGTTAATTGAAGGTAGCTTTGGTATTTAAAAGTGATGGTCTCCAAACCTAAACGCGTGCACACACACAGACACACACACATGAACAAACACATAGACACAATATTAAACATTAACGAAAGTAAGCACTGAGTTATATAATTGTATACACAAGCATTTTGGTAAAACTTATTACATTTGTATACACATGAACATTCTTTATATTTTGGGGCTGTATAATCTTTTCACAGTGTTAATGTTTTGAAATCTGAACACCAGTTTGAAAATTTTGGGATTTTCTCTACGACACAAAAAAGCGAATAATTTGTCACAGACGTTAGCTGAAATAGTTTAGTTGCCGAAGCACGTGGTTAGAATAACGAGTCCTACTGTTGAGTCATAACCCTGGTGTAAGTATGTGTATTCCTGACACAAAATTTGTCACTTATTGTATTGGTAAAAAGCAATACGCCTACCTGCCACATTCGAGTCTCCACCACGATGTAGATCAAACCCATAAAAGAATAATGAGTACGTATTTCATGCAGATTATGTTCTACTCTTCGATATAGCATGTGTACACATGCACGCGTGTATACTGCGCACTAAAATCAGACCTGGAATAATTCTACCCTGATCTATCAGCGAATATAGCGACACAATATTTGGGTCTACACTGTTGGCAGTGGGCTGGGCATAATACACAGATAAAGACATTGTTTGACAAAATTTCATCACGGGAACTTTTCTATTTACATCTGTGATGAAAGTATTAGGTACTCATAAGGCAAAATAAAATTTGTCCTAATAATTAGTTATTTAATTAATAGATATCACAGAAAAGAAAAATCTTACTTCCAGGACACTAACTGTGCGTGGAATACAAAAATATCCTCATAGTTAACATCACAGGAATTAGATATTAACTTTTTATATGTTTCAGAAATGGAAAGAAAACTGGACATGGTATGAAAAGAGACAGACAGAAGACATATAAGCTTAAGTAGATCAATGACACGAGATTGTCTTGGATTAAACGTAGATAATTCACAAAGAGTCAAATGACCTTAAAGTCCATTGCTGGTCAGTATCAGAATGGTTGGAACATTTGCCTGGAAATCAGCTTCGGAGGTTTGTTTGAATCTCGTTATTTTCTTGCCACTATTAGCAAAGGCTTAACATGCATGATTATGTTTTCTTTAAAATTAGAAGTAAAGATCGAAATTTTACAGTTATTGTGATTTATGAAAATACTAAACAGGATCTAAAATATAATAACTCAGTTTAAAATGTATGCTATTAGTGGGAGGTGTTTCAAAAAGCGCTTTTAATGTAGCTATTAAAAATAACAATATGCAAATGGAACACATTGCTAACCCGTCCTGAGTTTGTTCTTCAGACACAAACGTAAAAATAGTTGTTCAAAAATTCGAGACATATTGCTGGAAGCTCATTTATTCTTATATTTCACTGCATACCTTTGCTCACACGATGCCCATGAACAGTCTGTCAGCAGAAATGCACGAAAATACTCACAGTAACACAGTAATTGGCGTCACAAAAATTAGCGGTTTACTTGATACATATAACAGAGATGGAAAGGAAAGAATACATGACACAGAGCCTTGTGTGGCCTATCTACAACGTCGTGCAAAGATTCTTTCGAAAACTGCTACGTGACAAATATAATTCTCGTGTACAGATATATCCTTCAGACTGAGCACAGTGACTCACATGCTCAAATTCCGCTCACACTACACCAATTGCCAGTCGCAAAGCCTTGAGGCTTTTCTAACAAACATCCACCTCAGATATATTTAAATGAAGTGAAACAGCGTAAAAAGGGTAAACATGGCGGGACATGTCAGATAACTAAGTCAAATGCTGAAATACGTAAGGTAAAGTAGTACCGTATTAAAGCATTTATATTACTTTCAGCATTTATTTGCACAAGTTAAGCAGAAACAAAATTTTATACTGTGATTAAACTTAAACAGAAATTAAGGAATGTTTTGCCAAGACTAAATCACGAAATTGAATAATTGTCCTCATGAATGCGTTGACGATAACCGACATAATAATGTACATGTGTATGCCGTGGAGGTGTTTTACTGTGGTGTTTTACTATCATTGGCGAAAAGGCCAGAGCGAGTTCAGATTGATACTTAACCTGTTCAGGTGTAACTTCACAATATGATTTTACGGGTCATCGAAAAAGACTCTGCCCAAGTTTCTCCAATGTTCTCAAAATGTCTCCCCAAATGCAGATTTTACATTTTTTTGTTTATGACACTTCTGACATTATTGCAGTTGTTGTCAGAGATTGATGCAGTAGAAATGATGAAAACTCCAGTCTTAATATTTTAAACACATTAAATCCACGCCCGACAGGTGTATACTATATTCACAGAAATCTTAACATGTGCATGCATTATTCAACCCCCGTTCCTTACTTGAATAGCTCTCGATATTTAGACAGATGTTTATAAAAATGTATACTTTTTAAGACCGCCCAATCTCAGCATAAGGGGATGTCAAGTATCTGATTTAAATCCACTTGACAAAGATTATATTGCATTTTGGGCATTTTTCACAGGTCTCTACACCAATAGAAAGAATATGCACTACACAAAGCTTAATGGACACCTACATTTTCCGCAGTATTATCCGTTTTACATCGTACGAATGGATCTGTCCTATAGGCCTGTCCATATATCGTTGGACAGCTTTTTATTTTACATACTGTCCTCAGACTTGTACACAACTGCATAGGACAGTAATAAAGCGGTAAAGGCTTTTTTCACCACAATATATATATATATATATATATATATATATATATATATATATATATATATATATATATATATATATATATATTCTTACGCCGTGAACAACATGGCGTGATCATGTCCAGGTAGATCAGTCCTATTGTTGACCCAGGATTTGAAGTCATTCAGAGCGTCTGCAGAGCTAACCTGGTATACATCACCGTTCAGAACTTTCTTGTCTTCCGTCCATAAAGAGTCTGATGAAGTCTGTAAATCATAAGATATCAAAATACGTAGCAATGATACATTCAATGAAGAAATTAACAAGCCCAGTGTAAAGATAAGAACAATAACAGAGCACTTCGATCGTTCTCTTCTCTGCCATTATTTTAATTATGCATTATTTATGATGTCTTTTGTAACCGATTTTGCGCACTGTTTTCATACTGTTTAGTCCCGTTTGCTGTTTGCATACTGTATGGTACTGTCTCGTTTTCAAATCGTACTGTTCCGTTAACGTAAGGTCCCGTCGCTTGCGTATTGTTTCGTACTTTATCGCACCGAATCATATCGTTCCTGGCTCTTCCGGAGTGTATCATTTTCTCTTCTACAGCCTCAGTGTACAGTTTCACACCTTATGTTTTTAACACGTCCGTGTTTTTTCTAATGGTTAGTTTATAACACCGACTCGTCTTTGTGCTGTTTTTAACTGTTTTCGCATCTTAAGAGAACTGTGTCGTGCTCGTACTGTTTCCTATCTTGCAAAAGACATTTCAGCAACCGTGTCTGAGACGATACCTTTTGAAAGTCAATCGTTTGCTCACAGTTAGTTTTATTAATCATCCTACGCTGACGAAGCGCCAAAACATTAAGCGCGGATAGAGCCAATTCATTGACTATTATATATATATATATATATATATATATATATATATATATATATATATATATATATACACACATATATATATATATATATATATATATATATATATATATATGGGGGGTTACGGTGCTGCACAATTATGGTTATATAGCGCCAAGTATCACAGTTAAGGAATGGAAAATGTAAACGTATGATCATATACGACAAAGCTAAAAGGTAAAAATTTATATTATTGACAATTTTCTTGACATCTTCAGGGAATGCAATTGATCTATACTTAGCTGTTTGGACGAGATATATTTTCCTGATAGATGGTGAACCGTATAGAAGTTATGATGACAATATATATATATATATATATATATATATATATATATATATATATATATATGTATATGTGTGTGTGTGTGTGTGTGTGTGTGTGTGTGCATATTGTTATGTATGATGTTTATATAATATTATAAATATTGTAGGAAATTATAAATGTTTTTTGTCTTTAATATTTGCTTAAATCTTAATGTTTGTCAGGAAAAACATGTATAACTAGTGTCCTTGAATTAGGTTGTTTTGATCAATATGTTTTCTCAATTTGAAGGTCAAGGTTGATTTTTGTTTACAAGTAAAAATTCCATTAAGATGACACACATTCTAGAACATTCTGTCATGTGACCAATCTTTATATATACCATGTTTGGTAGACATTTTTTCAGTTCGACATTACCATCAGTCTTGTAAAGAGCTATTACAGTTGTGAAAATTCATTCCAAATTCTAAGAGAGGAATTATTGTAAATATTCATTGGATTATAACAATGCTCATAAAGTTTTGGATTTTGTATTTTAATTGATGATTTTGGAATTTAGGTGAACTTATTCAGAGATTTTGGAATACTTCATTTTGACATCAGGACATCAAGATTTCTAGTACATCAGGACTTTGGAGACCATTAGCACATCATAACATTCAAGGACACAGCCGTGAATTCTAAACATTCTATATTTAGGACTTGTGATTAGAACAATCATTCTTATTGGATTATTAGGATTTCAAAACACATTACTGTAAGTGACTTTTTGATTTTTCATTTTAATTATCTAGTAATAAATTGCTTGTTGATTTTTACTTGATTTGTTGGTTTCACTTTCTTTCTGTTACATTTTTCTTAGACCATAGAGTCGTAACAGAAATTGGGGGCTCGTCGTTCCGGGATTGAATTTCTTTAAAGCATATTAGAGATATTAAATTTATCTTTGAAATTCATATTGATTTTGTCTCGGAAATTTTTTTTTGTCTTTGGCAAAGATTTTTAATAGAGAAATTTTTTGTGTGTGAAACCAACAAGCATTTACTATGGCATCTAATGTTCAGAATTTCATTTCAAAACCTATCCAGGAGGGGATAGAGTGCATGAGAAAGTTAATTGAAGAGTTCAAAAGGTGCATCCATAGTGATGTTAAAACCTATCTTGACGAGCAGAATGTGGAAACTTTGGAAAATGCTGCTCGTATGGCTGATGATTATTCCTTGACTCACAAAATTTTATTTGGCAATAAGTCGTCCTCTCAGCAGTTTTCCGGTAAAAAACCATTTCAATCTCATTCGAGTACTTCCAAATTTCACAACAGCACAACTGTTAGGAATCAAACATCTGATAAGACTGATCAGAAATCCTTATCTCTTCCTACGTGCACTTATTGTAAAACGAAAGGGAACGTTATTTCTGATTGCTTCAAGTTGAAAAATAAGCAACAGAGAAAAGACAGAGCTTTTCCAAATGCTCTTATTTCTACGAGGTCAAGGTCACGGTCTTGTATTGAAAGCAATACATTTGTTGGGTCAAACAAACCCCAGTCTGATTCTATTTTGGAGGCTTATGAACCATTCATGTCAGAAGGTTCTATATCACTTATTGGTGATTCTGCAAAACCTATCCTAATTAAAATATTAAGGGACACTGGAGCTTCTCAGAGTCTTTTATTATCAGGTACTTTGCCTTTGTCTGAGGAGTCTTCTTCAAGTGAAAGTGTTCTTGTTCAGGGAGTAGAGTGCGGCTTTGTAAATGTTCCTCTTCATTGTGTAAATTTGGCATCAGACTTAGTTTCTGGACCTGTGACTGTTGGGGCAGTGACTTCTTTACCCATAGAGGGTGTTCATTTATTACTAGGCAATGACCTAGCTGGAGATAAGGTTGTGGTTAATCCACTTGTAACTGACAAGCCTTGTTTGGATCAGAAAGTTGATCCTGTCGAAACTGAAATCCCTGATTTGTACCCTGCTTGTGCAGTTACTAGAGCTATGGCAAAAAGAGCTCTTGAGAGTGATGTTGATCAGGATATTATTCCTTTAGCTGACACATGTATTGGTCAGTCTTTTGATGAGGTCACTTTTTCCTCAGGTATTGATTAATCAAATGGTATTGATCACAGTGATCCTCTTTTGGCAACTCATTCTCTTTGTTCTAATCAGGATGACAAACGACAATCCCTTGTCGTTGAACAGGAGCAAGATCCCGAGATATCTTGTTTGTTTCAGATGGCTATTAGTGAAACTGAAGCCACACAAGTTCCAGTGTGTTACTTTGTGAAAAATGGGGTCCTTATGAGGAAATGGAGACCACCTGATGTACCCGCTGGTGACGAGTGGTCAGTGAGCTATCAAATTGTTGTTCCTAAGTCATATAGACAGGAAATTCTTAATTTAGCCCATGAAACCCCTTTAGCTGGTCATTTAGGAGTCCGTAAGACTTATCACAAGATCTTGAATCATTTTTATTGGCCGAAACTCAAAAGGGATGTTTCTAAATACTGCAGATCTTGTCACACTTGTCAAATGGTAGGAAAACCCAATCAGAAGATACCTAAGGCTCATTTGCAACCTATTCCTGCATTTGATGAACCATTTAGTAGAATAATATTAGACTGTGTTGGTCCTTTACCTAAAACCAAGTTAGGCAACCAATACTTGTTGACCATCATGTCTACATCTACAAGATTTCCAGAAGCAATTCCTCTGAGAAATATAAAAACTAAAACTATTGTGAAAGCTTTGGTGAAGTTTTTTACACTTGTTGGCCTTCCCAAATCTGTCCAGTCAGATCAAGGGTCAAATTTTATGTCTGGAATTTTCCAACAAGTTATGCATGAATTAGGCATCCAACAGTTTAAATCTTCTGCCTATCACCCTGAAAGTCAAGGTGCTTTGGAAAGATTTCATCAAACTTTGAAGAATATGATTCGATCATATTGCTTTGATACAGAAAAGGATTGGGAAAAGGGTGTTCATTTGTTGTTGTTTGCTGTTAGGGAATCAGTTCAAGAGTCGTTGGGTTTTAGTCCCTTTGAACTAGTTTTTGGTCATACTGTCCGTGGACCATTGAAATTATTGAAAGAGAAACTTCTTTCAAATGAAGATTCAAAGATTAATCTTTTTGATTATGTTTCTGATTTCAAATACAAGTTGTCAAAGGCCTGTGAAGTAGCAAGAACTAATCTTCACACTACCCAGTCACAAATGAAATTAAGGTATGACAGAAATTCACAGGAAAGGAGTTTTAAACCTGGTGACAAAGTTCTGGCTCTCTTTCCCATACCTCAGAATCCTCTTCAGGCTAAATTTTATGGTCCTTATACCGTTGAAAAGAAAGTAAATGACTTAAATTATATCATTAACACTCCTGGGAGACGGAAACAGAAACAACTTTGTCATATAAATATGTTAAAGGAATATTTTGACAGAGATAGCTCAGCTAATTATTCTGTTAATTTAGTTGTACCTGTCCCACACAGTGAAGATATCAACGATGGAGTACAATCAGACTATAGTGACTCTGGTATAACCAATCTTCGGAATTCAGAAATATTGAACAATCTAGACCAGAAACTTTCACATCTACAACAACAGGAAGGAAATGAACTAAAACAGCTATTACATGACTATGAGCACTTGTTTCCTGATGTTCCAACACGAACAAGTAAAATTTATCATGACGTTGACATTGTAGATTCTGCGCCTGTGAAACAGCATCCTTATAGGATGAATCCTCTCAAACAGAACTATCTGAAGAAAGAAATTCAGTATCTACTGGAGAATGATTTCATAGAATCAAGTAAAAGTAACTGGAGTTCACCATGTATTCTTGTTCCCAAGCCAGATAATACATTCCGTATGTGTACTGACTATAGAAAAGTCAACAGTGTCACCAAAACTGATTCATTTCCAATCCCAAGAATGGACGATTGCATTGATAAAATTGGAAATGCGGAATATGTCACCAAGTTTGACCTTTTAAAAGGATTCTGGCAAATTCCACTCACGGAAAGGGCAAAAGAAATTTCAGCATTTGCAACTCCAGATGGACTTTATCAATATAAAGTCATGCCGTTTGGAATGAAAAATTCGCCTGCAACGTTTCAACGTCTGATGAACATGATAACATTTTTTCTTGATAACTGTGACGCTTATATCGATGACGTCATTATCTACAACAACACCTGGGAAGATCATTTGGAAACCATTCGAAAATTCTTCGATCGACTCAGTGATGCGAATCTGACAATTAATTTGAGCAAAAGTGAGTTTTGCCATGCTTGTGTCATATTTTTAGGACATATTGTGGGACAAGGTCAAGTTAAACCTATAGAAGCTAAGGTCAAAGCTATCTCTGAATTTCAAGTTCCAATTTGTAAAAAGCAACTGATGCGATTTCTAGGTATGGCTGGATATTATCAGAAATTTTGTTCCAATTTGTCCAAAATTGCTGAACCTTTAACAAGTTTATTGAGTAAGAAAACCAAATTTCATTGGTCTGACAAGTGTCAGGAATCTTTTGACAAGTTAAAGGCCATGCTTAAGAATGCACCAGTTCTTTCTGCACCAAATTTTAGCCAATCATTTAAATTATCTGTTGATGCAAGTGATGTAGGGGTTGGTGGAGTATTGATTCAGGAAGACAAAAGTGGTGTGGATCACCCTGTGTGTTATTTTTCTAAAAAAACTAAACAAGCACCAGAAAAATTATTCCACAATTGAGAAGGAATGTTTGGCTTTGATATTGGCTTTACAGCATTTTGAAGTGTATGTTACCTCAGCTCTTTCTGCAATTATTGTGTACAGTGATCACAATCCCCTTACTTTCATCAACAAAATGAAAGATAAAAATCGGAGATTGTTGAGATGGAGTTTGATATTGCAAGAATATAACATTGACATTAAACACATCAGGGGAAAAGATAATGTGATTGCAGATGCACTCTCACGTGCCTAGAAATGTAATATTGCTTGATGTAATTAAGTCCAGTATCATAAAACATGTTCTTATGTAATTTTATTTATTGTAGTATTAGATGTATATTCAAAAGAAAGCTTTATTATATAAATCTTTCTTTTTTTTTATGAGGGGAGGTGTTTTGTATGATGTTTATATAATATTATAAATATTTTAGGAAATTATAAATGTTTTTTGTCTTTAATATTTGCTTAAATCTTAATGTTTGTCAGGAAAAACATGTATAACTAGTGTCCTTGAATTAGGTTGTTTTGATCAATATGTTTTCTAAATTTGAAGGTCAAGGTTGATTTTTGTTTACAAGTAAAAATTCCATTAAGATGACACACATTCTAGAACATTCTGTCATGTGACCAATCTAGAACATTCTGTCATGTGACCAATCTTTATATATACCATGTTTGGTAGACATTTTTTCAGTTCGACATTACCATCAGTCTTGTAAAGAGCTATTACAGTTGTGAAAATTCATTCCAAATTCTAAGAGAGGAATTATTGTAAATATTCATTGGATTATAACAGTGCTCATAAACTTTTGGATTTTGGATTTTAATTGATGATTTTGGAATTTAGGTGAACTTATTCAGAGATTTTGGAATACTTCATTTTGACATCAGGACATCAAGATTTCTAGTACATCAGGACTTTGGAGACCATTAGCACATCATAACATTCAAGGACACAGCCGTGAATTCTAAACATTCTATATTTAGGACTTGTGATTAGAACAATCATTCTTATTGGATTATTAGGATTTCAAAACACATTACTGTAAGTGACTTTTTGATTTTTCATTTTAATTATCTAGTAATAAATTGCTTGTTGATTTTTACTTGATTTGTTGGTTTCGCTTTCTTTCTGTTACATTTTTCTTAGACCATAGAGTCGTAACAATATATATATATATATATATATATATATATATATATATATATATATATATATATATATATATATATATATATATATATATATATATAATATATATATATATATATATATATATATATATATCACATTTTCTTTTCAGGGCGCAATTGTGTGAATGTGAGCCTATATGTGTATATATACATATATATATATATATAAATATCTGTGAGCGTGCGTGTGTGTGTTTGAGAGAAAGAGGGAGAGAATATACCTCAGCTATGTAGAGTCCAGCGAAGATGACAGTAATAGTAAAACCAGATCCAGTGACGCTCTTGTACCGAAGGTCTATCTATAAAGTAAACAGACGATTGTCTTTAAAACCCCGAACAATTTATAAATATACTGTCACGTTATACTGGTATGTATTCTGATGAATTGCTAACACTACCATCATTAGAAACGCGATGAAAACAATAAAATTAATTATATACAACATTTATTTTTCAGGACAATTTAAATCTCCGTATTATTTTTCAATCTTTAAAATTTAACTGAAAGAAATGGAGAAAGCAATTGAATGAGCCTTTGGTAATAGGGGCGTACTATTTACAAAGAAACTGGAGTGCAAACTGAACCGAACAGAAACAACTCACCCCATTTAGGACAAAAGCATAGAACTGTCTCAACTGCTTCTTGGTCTCAACAGTGGTTGAGCCTCTAGTAAGCCAACTGTAATATACATCATATATGAAATATAAATGTTTCTTTGTAGAACAAGAAAACCCGATAAAAAGTGACATCAACGCAAACCTTAACCAGATGTGCGAACATAGATATTGACAGCCGGACAAATATAACGCAAAATAGTTAGCTTTGCAAGTGCCCCAAACGTTGTTTTCTATTTATCTCTACTAGGGAAACCATGCCAAAACACTCATTTCAGATTGCTAGAAGACACTGAGCACGCATGAGCAATAATTGAACTGCTCACAATATCTATACATTGTCTAAGAAATTCTTGGGGATAAAGCCTCTGCAGATGGATGGATAGGTTAGTAAAATGATAGATAGGTAAGTGGTTACTGTTTTATTGAAACTTCACTGTTAGGATTTTACAAATTCTTTTTTACACCACCTGACACAGTGTTTAAGGAGTTGTGCATAATTATCGTGCAGTCCTGACTCTTTGTTTGCACAGTCTGTAGTAATAAACATAAACATATAAATGCAAATAAATATCTCGTGCAATATCAAACCCTCTCTCTCTCTCTCTCTCACACACACACACACACACACATACACACAGACACAAATGAAGAATATACATGCGAATTAACATGCATCAAGAATAATAAGGTGTTACTCAGATTTGGAAGTGATACATAAAATTATACACTCAATAGCAGATACATGTTTGGCTGTAGTATTAGACAAGCTATTAAAGTTCTTAAAAAGGGTATACTTTTTCTAGAAGTTATTATACAACTTTGCTAAATATTTTTTTCATTTTTTTCTTTTTTTTTTTTTTTGCTAATATAAAATATTGTTCTTGTAACTTGTGAAACTTGGGCAAAATGTGGTTCTTTTGAAACACAGCGTGACCTATACATTTGATACTTTGCAATCAGGATGAAGAAATTATTTATATCACCAGACTTGTCATTTACAAAAAAATAGCACTTTTGGAAAACTTAAAATTTTGTATGTAATTCCAAATTCACAAAATAAAGAGTTTTCAATACTTTCTAGTTCTTGTTTGCAAAAAGGACATGTATCATCATCTATGAAATTTTTGTTTTCTTTTTTAAATTGATATTTTTGGTGCACTTCTTAGTCAAGATTAGAAATTTATTTATAGTTGTGATCACTTATTTGGCACGTTAATTGTCTGAACCAAGCCTCCTGTTTTCCAGTAGGTTTATTTTTTTTATTTACCAAATCTTTATATAAAAATTTTAAATTTCGTATTTGCTACAAAGAAAATTGTTTCTGAATTTACATTTGTAAGAGTGTTTTCCTTATCTATATAACTTGTTCTCTTTCTTTTCCAATGACAAAGCATTTTTGAAATAATTGAAAAAGATTCAGTGTAACTATTACTGTGAGCCTTTTAACATATACCTTCAAAATTTAATAACTATCAAAGAGATGTTTGATACAAGTTATTTCATTTGACAGCCACTTTGTATAGGAATGAAAGTTATTATTATCAACAGAATTTAGAAGACAAGTATTCTTCCACTAATGAGGGCTCCTTTTTCATGTTTCTACGACATGGATAACATCTTGTCAAAACCTACTATAAATATATTTACTAATATCTGTTAAGTTTGTCTGCCCTAATGTTAATATATATATGCCCCCAAGTTTTCTTAAAATTAGTGTGCTAACCATATTCTGCCAAAGTCCTTCTTCATTTTCAATAAGGTGTATAATCCAAGTGATCTTCGTGTACTGAATAAGAGAATGAACATGAACTATGTCTATGCCGCAATCTGTCGGTGGGGCTATATGTGTATCTGTTTTTATCTTTTTGGTTTTACCACTCCAAATAAATTTTTAAAAACAAAGTTTTGTTGTTACAATTATTTTCTATATATATTAAAGGATTAGGCAATGCTGAAAATAAATTACTCAATTTTGGCAAAATCAATGAATTAATCAAGTAATTTTCCAATAATGTACAGATTCCTCCCCATCCAACAACCCAGAAGTGTTTTGGCTTCTTTTAACTTCTTCGCACAAATTAACTCTAATATATCATCTAAGACCAAAACAAAATCTATTTCTAAGAGTCGAAAGGAAGAAGTTCCTAAAGTTATTTTAATGAATGGGCATATCTTTTCTTCTGAAAATGTGTCCCCTTCAATCCCGATAGCTTTAAATATTGATACATTGCAATGTAAACCAGAAACTGACGCAAAATCATTGAGAATTTTGATGGTAGATCTGAAAGACTATGGAGTGCCATCAAGTAGTAAAAAGGCTTCACCAGCATACTGACCCAGTTTAAATTCTCTGTCATGATAGAAAATACCAGTAGTATTGCGTTCTTCTTTAGCTCAAGTGAGCGAAGTTCCATTCCTATGATAAATAAGTATGAAGTTAATGGGTCTCCTTAATGATCCTCTTTCTAGATGAAAGAACTGAGACAAGTAACCATTGTTCATGACGCTGCCTTTGGACTGGTTACAAAATAGTATGAACCACTGGCGAATAGAATCACCAACATTAAAAACTTTAGGAGCATTTTCCAAAAGGTCCCATTCGACAGAGTCAATGCTTTTTCAAAATCAACTAACAAAAGCAGGACAGACTGATTTGCTTCATCAAGATAGTTCATAAAATCATATTAAATTCTTGTGTTTTCACCAATAAACCTCCCTTTCATAAAATCTTTCTGAGTATCACTTATAATAGAGGGAAGTACCTACTTAAGCTTATTTGCTATTGAAACTGATGCTATTTGGTAGTCCACATTTAGTAAACAAATTCGCCTCCAAATTGTTTGCATTATAAATCTTGTATCTTTATCTTCTTTTGGAATACATCTGATAATTCCTTGAGACTGAAAATCAGACAAAGGTTTGTTTTCATATCCGAAAATTGCAGATTTATATATTAATCTGAATCTTTCCAAAAGAACTTATAAAGTTCAACAGTAAATTTATCAGAACCGGGACTGGTTTCATTTTTTCATGGTTTTGTTTAATGCTAAACCACACTCAAGAAAGGTCTGTTTACCCCCATACAAGTTTTCTCAGCAATTGTAAGCTTTTAATAGTGCATGAAGAAATGTTCGCTTGTTTGTAGATCACTATTAGTGTTGATTATGTAACATTTTTCATAGAAATCGTTTTGTTGACTCAGTATTTAATTATGATTTATTATCCTTTTAAATCATCCAAAATTATTTCCTTTATTATTTTCTTAGTCTAATTCCTTTTTTCCAGGTTATGTAAGTATTTAAAACTCTTTTCACCAAATTCGTACCATCTTGCCTTTGATCTTAACATTACTCCTCCATCCTCCAGTGTGTTTTATCCTTATGTCTTCTAGTTCTGTTTGTTTATTAGTAATTCTTGCTGTAATCTCTCTATCATGTCTTTAAATAAGTTATTGCTTAAGCTTAAAATTTCAGATTAAATTATTTTAGCATGTTGGTTTCCTTGTTTTGCCTTTACCTGTGAATATTCAATTGTTTCGGTTAAATTTTCCTTTAAGAATTTCAAAAAAGAGCTGATCATTACATGTCAGCTTTACTTGTATTGTTATGTATGGAATGATGCCAACAATTATTTCCAAATTTTGTATATACTTCACGTCCATGATATAACATATTCAATAACAGCCATGCACGGAACAATGTGGACATAAAGGCAATTTGAGCTTTCAAACGTGATATATCGCCAGGGCTTTGATTCGTTTTTTAGGGTGCGTCAAGAACTAAATTAATTTATTTTAGTAAGTGAGTACGGACGAACTGACGCATGATCCACACGCTTTCCAAGCAGAACAGGGGTTAAAATGAGAAACAAGTTTGTACGAAAGCAGAAGATATATATATATATATATATATATATATATATATATATATATATATATATATATATATATATATTAAAAGATAAAAAGAAGACAGAAATAATATCCATATCATTACATATAAAGTAAAGCTAATTATTAAGAAACAGCAAAGTTGGAAAAGCATATAGTTGGAAGTTATGAGGACAGTATCAGGAGGTACCAACAGTGCTTTCTAAATATGAATGTATATGGAAACCTGATTGGAAAACCTGGCTTCTTGACGGTTTAAACATAACTCTTTTCATTCAGCTGTTCGTAATGCGTAATGATTTAGCACCAATATACATACTCGATATAGCACCAATATACATACTCGATATAGCACCAATATACATACTCGATATAGCACCAATATACATACTCGATATAGTTCGACCTCTATAGATGTAATATGAAACCTAATGAAATTTACACCATTTGGTCATTGGAAGAGATTAGTCTCCCCCTCCCTGCACCCCATGCTCTGCGTAGAATAACACTATATGTGCTTCATTTCTTACGTTCAAAGTTCCAATTTTAAAAATGACTGTCTGTTTGGACAATAGTATTAAGCCCCTAAACAAAATAGTAAGGCTTACATACGATAAAGAAGTAAACAAGTAATTGATTCATATTACAATGTAAGAAGTCAATCAGTTTCAGGTTAAGGAGGCAAGGTTGCCCTGCGGTTAGTGTGCCGAACTCACGACTGAAAGGGTGCGGGTTCGAATCCTATCATCGGAGCAGCCTTTGTCAGCTACCATAGTGTGTCATTGGGAAAGGCACTTTACTCCAATTGCCTCGGCACTAAATAACCTACTCCAATCAACAACTAATGTTAAAAACAAAAACAATCAGTTTCTGGTTGAAAACCAGTCAAATGTTGCAGCTCAAATGATCGTCATGGTTTGTTCTCAATTTACCTATCACACAAATTGACATGGTAAATGTAGATATATCGATATTAATGAATACGTGTTAATATATTGTAAAAAAACCCACACAACAACAACAACAACAAAATATATAATTAGAATGCCGGTATGGGGATTTGTTTTCTTTCGGGTTTTTATTTATTTAATTTTTTTTTTTAAGTTTACACTTCTTCAGAACCCTTTTCTCAGTAGATATTAACACATGTCAATACAAAGCTTGTTAAAGTTATCTTGTAAACAGTGACAGAATATCAGAAGAAACTTGTATAATTGTTGTGTGTACATGTATATCAAGCATTGTATTGTATGCCAGTTGTGCCTTTAACAGCGTAGTATCCTCTTAAAGTCCTTAAACACTACACCTAGTCAAAGCGGTCCAGTAAAGACAGGAATTATTCGTATTTAAGACGTCGCCTTCTTTAATAAACACAGCCATAAAAGGTAAAGTCTATAAAAAAAAATCACCTTTTATCGTTTGCTAGATATTTTCTTCATAAATGCAGAAAATATAAACGAAATTGGTAAAAAAAAAATAATGATCATGGAAATAGTTTAGTACAAACGTTTTAAAAACAAATGTATCGAGTTATGTTTTTAATTCAACTGTGCCCTCTTTTATCTGAGGACTTATGTTTGGGACGATTTCTAACTTGATTAAAAGTTAAAAAACCATGCTGTAATTGCGGGAACTAAGACATGAAAACAAAGAAATCGTGCTTTATCTGGGCCGAAATTTACAAGCATCAATTCCTATTTTACCTTATAGCTTCAGAAATGTATGTCTAGTAAGTCAATAGTTTGTTACATTCAACATGGCAATAATGTAATCACGAGTTCTAACTGCGTAGTACGTACAACTATTGTAAAGACACCGATCTTGTTACTTCATGGACATTCGCTAATTTCACTTGACAGTAACAGTAATCATTTGGTACCTTCAAGTAATTAATTTCATAGAAATACACCAAATAATTTACGTTCCTGTGTGGATATTATTTAAAACATGTCTCTTACATATTATATTTAATAAATAAAATGCACCATGGACTTTCGCTTTAATAAATTTCATCTAAAAGTAAAATCTTCTTTAGTCCCAAATAGTTCTCTTAACGATAGACGTTTTTCTTTTTAACAAAATACATATAGCTAATAAAGGTGTCTTGAGAGTGATTTGACTTAATATTCTGACAGAGATTCAGATAACTATTCGCGATAGCTGTACGACATAATTGAGCACAAGTATTTGGCTTTTATTCGAAAAAGGAAATTTAGCAGAAAGAGTAAGTAGGTAAATCAACCAGGCAGGCAATCTCACGATGTATGTCGGTCTGTCTGTCATGTATATATGCAGGTAAGTAGGTAGTAAGGTAGGTAGGTAGACGGATAACCGTGTCGGTAGTAAAGTAGGCAGGAAGTTCTTCTGAATACATGTGTACAAGTACTTTTGCTTGTACGTATGTAACGCAAACAATCGACGGCTTGATAATGCATATGTAATATAATGTAAGATAAACTGGTCCCAAAGTGTCGTCAAATCGGACGTCAATCGCCCCATCATACTCAATGATGACTTTTTATTTTTCATATCTCTATATTTGTTAAATTGTGTTTTCCAGTGTCAAGCAGCGATGATAAATAGTTATTTCTCCCATTTCTAGGTGTTTAACTTCGTCTTTTCCAGTGTAGAAGACCGACAGACAATATCTATATCTCAGCAAAGCCTCGTGTCTCACTCAAAATGTTGACCTATCATATGCCAATACATAATAAAGATTCTAGTAATATTTGCTCACGTGACTGCTGGCTTTTATCACATGACCTTCTACTGTGAGCATAGTGCACACAATGTAGCAAAACTCCCCAATCCCCAATGCCATTTGAGCATGTTTTCACAATAATCAAATAATCACAGCAACCATAAGAAACATTAATTGCAATACATTCACATCCTAATACAAGCAGCGGTTGAAGATAGTGTCCCGCAAACAGGACACGTTTGCATTGATCAACCTAGCCACACGTATATATTCTGCAGTCCGGTTTCGAGTGGGAACAAACCGTTGTTGTAATTGTTTCTTGTTTTCTTTAAATTAATTTTTTCATTATTGTTTATGAAACGAAAATCGATTCTAGATCAAAGATGA
Organism: Margaritifera margaritifera; assembly: GCA_029931535.1. NCBI lineage: Eukaryota > Metazoa > Mollusca > Bivalvia > Unionida > Margaritiferidae > Margaritifera > Margaritifera margaritifera. The sequence continues at coordinate 1,099,151 of JAQPZY010001312.1, read as the reverse complement.
ATCAAGGACTATGTTAGTTATGTCCCATTCGTCTAATCTTAGGAATAAGAATGGTTTTTATATTTTGACCTGTTCGCACTTGTATCGTTGCGCAAACTATCTTCAGTACACAATTCGAACGCTGTCTAATGCCATAACCTTAACGGTCGCGACCACTGTTCTTTGAAAATTTACACTACATTTTTTTTAGTGTAAGCCTAACCTTTTACACGCCATCTTCAGGTAAGGAACGTTTCAATGGGCGCTTTGCTGTTTTAAAGTTGTATCAGTATTCAGAACACGCCATTTTGAATTCGGCCCTCAGTTTTCGTTCTGGCGTGTGAGAACAATAATCTTTCATCATGCGCCGGTGTTGGATAGGAAATGTCCATCTGATGGATCATAATTTATTGTCAGGTTTGAGGCTTGCCGAGTGTCTGACGCAAAGTTCTGACCCTCGGGTGGAATTTCCCTATCCTACACATACGCATACGAAGAATTAAATTATTCTTAGACTCTTTATTTAAAAAATGCTTCTATGGATTTTAAGTTTGAATTTTAAACGACCAACCCCGACTCCATCCACCACATCCAAGAAAAACAAGACAAACAAACCCCACAAAAAAACAAAACAATCACTCACCCAGATAATTGAATTCGGTCACTGGAGGTAGTCGGAAGCTGGCTATTGACGACATGTATCCCGCAAAAAGGAACAACTCCACGTTAAACGAATGCATGATCAGTCTCTTTGGATCAGGCCTTTCAATTTCACAATATAAAGGCGAACAGACAAATTTGTACCGTAGTCGTCTTAGATATATCCGTCTCTTTCACTGTATTTAGATCAGAGTAAACTAGATATTACTAGTTTTGTAAAATGTTAAAAATTTCTTTCCGCTAGAGGCACTTTACTATTACTGTGATCAGTATTAGAATCAGAGCTGTCTTTTCCAATAAAATATCGCTGTTAGTTTAGCCTGATGACAATGTTTTTATTTTTGTGTCCGGCTTACAACGGGTGTATTTATAAGGGATATTTATAACCATTTACTGCAATTACGTAGAGGAACAGAAACACAAACTCGACTTTAGTCACGCCCCTCTTATGTGCGTAAAACAATGCTCTGTAACGTTATCTGCATGTGTCATCAATTTGTGAGAACAAATGTATTGACCAATAATCAGGTACGGGTAGATATATTTATAAACCAGCAAAACAGTTATACAAATAGACAGGTCACGCCAACGGTATGGTTGTGTAGGTTCCATCGGTTTGTGCCGAGCACAGTTCCCGAACGAAGTCAAATGGCAATTCACACTAAGCTCACTATATTGTTTGTTAGCAAAATATCGCAGTATTCCACGTTAAGCATTTTCTCTGCTCGAACATTCGACGTTAACTATTCTTGTCATTCTATATCACTTTAATTTGCAATATTTTAGTCAGCCCAACTCTCTCTCTCAGCTAAGTACTTTTACTACTTGCATCGAGCCTATATGCATTGAGGTTTGACCCACTTCACCCTCTTATATGGTAGATATGACGTATGGAACTACAGACACATCAATGTGAACAATGTATATGGGCCAAGGAGTATGACATGAATGACTAAAATAGTCTTTCGAAAAAGACCCTCGTGCAAGCTAGACCACAATGACAAGTGTAAATTCCTTACCTGTCGGTTGAGGGTGGCATCTAATAATAAAATAACGCATAACAGAGATTCCAAAGGACCGCTGACTAATTGACGAATGCACACATTGATTATCATACCATGGGAGTGCCTCGACATTAACAATGAGCTCGTGCATATAAAGCCTGTTGAGCTACCAGCCGGCGACGATTTGTGAACAATGGACTTTCATTGCCTGATTTCATCCCTTGGATAGAAATTTTAAATTATATTCGATTTAAAGAGATGTCGAACTTTCAAAGTCCATAGGATTATACATTATGTTTTTTGTTGTTTTTTTTTTTTTGGGTGGGGGGAGAGGGGTTGGTTAAAGTAAGAGAACACTATCTGTATAATATAAGAAAAGAAAAACAAAATCCCAGGATAAAGTCAGTAATATGGTCCCATGCTTATCGATATAATGAAACTTTTTGTACTATTAATTAAAGTTATTATTACAGCTTTGATAGTAAAAGAAGCTAGAGCAGCGCCATCTTCTTAGTTTTTAGATTTTTATTTTTATATTTATGGTAGAATAAATATGAGAAAAAATTTTAATTTTAATAAAAACAAAAGGGGCCGGGGAGAGTAGTTGCCAACATCTCTCTCAAATGTTGGTGATATTTACATAGTTTGTAATGTGCTGAAGGGATTCATTTTTGGACTAGCGTCTATGTGAAGCTTTTTTGCTTCAATATATAGTTTTAGTTCATCTGTGGATTACGTGTCTCTTGCAAACTTTGTGACCTTTGGAATCTTTCTCTTGTATGTGTACCCTTGTTTCAATTTACACTTTTCTGAGCAGACCCCTATAACTAACATAATCATGCTAGTCAAACTGCACTAATTACACTACTTGCTTCACAGTTTCACTGAGACTCTTTAGGATTACAATATTATGTGCTGTACTCTCTTAATCTGTCAAAATTATTGTGACAAAAGTGAATTCTGCAGTAGACACAGAACAATAGTTTTCAGAGTGATACGAAGGAAAACCGCAAACCATTAACGAGGTCAGCTACAAGCTCTCAATCTGGGGATGTGATCGTTGCGTATCACGCAGAGGACCAAAGTGTTTTGACCTAATTCCAGGTTTTGAAAAATGGACTGACACCATGTACAGCAATCAATCAATGCCATCATCAAAATGTGCAAAGGAAATTGTATCCGGGTAAAGTTATGGATGGGGGTACTAATGAAGTATGTCGAGCATGGTGTAGCTGGATAATGGAAAAGAGTTCAAATAATAATAATAATAATAATAATAATAATAATAATAATAATAATAATTAAAATGATAATATAGCAATAATAATAATAATAATAATCAGTAGAAGAAAAAGAAGAAGAAGAAGATTACTAATAATTATTATAATACACGTAAAGAGTTACGGAATATTTACTTTGATAAATATTATCGCAAAAATGCGCACGTCTGGTAAACTGATGCATGGCTGTAGTTATGATTGCAATAGGAAGATTAGACTTTTTCATTTAGACCGAACTCCCCATGAGTTTTCAATTGAAGTATCCAGCATCGTTCCTTACGCGTGCGTTTTATATTGGTCCACCCCAGGTCAGAACCAATTGGTAGCATGTCGAGGGACTCGACTGAATGCCCAGTCGAATTATAGTGGTTGGCGAGTTTCGCGAAGATTTTGTTGCCAATGTGGGTCTTGTGGTTATTCATTCGTCTTCTGAAATCAATGGTTTCACCAACATATTGAGTGCCATAGATCGTGCATGTCAGAAAATAGAATACATGTTTGGTTCGGCATCCTAACTTCTGATTGATAGTGTAGCTAACTCCTGTCGTCGAACTTCTGAACGATTTGGTCTCGCGCATATCTTTGCACATTAGGCAAAGCTTGTCGTTGCAGCAATATGTACCTGAAACTGTGGTCTTGTTTGAAGTTACCTTGGCACGTACCAGATGGTCCTTCAGATTTTTAGATCTCCGGTACGCAACCATAGAAACTTCCTGATTCAATCTGGTTCCAATGCTTCCAAATAATCTGTTGTAACTTTGGGGCTTCGGGTGGATAGGGAACGCGTTTGTTGGTTTTCTTAGTTTTATATTTTAGGAGGGTTCCTCTACAGAAGAATCTAGTTTTGTTAATAGCCTCCTCGATGTAGCTATTTCTGTGTCCTCTTCTTCTAAGGTGGCCCTTGAGCTCCCCGAGTCTCTTTTCAAAGGTAGCCGGATTAGAGCATATGCGTTTGGTCCGAACACACATACCGTAAAGAAGATTTTTGTATTACGTACTGGGGGTGTCAGCTGGTTGGGAGTAGAAACTAGTGAGAATCAGTTGGTTTAGAATACAGGTCATTTTATATGTTCCCCTCCAGGAAGGTAGATTGAGTATCCAAAATGATGTTGGACCTGTTTGATGACTCTGACGTAAATTTAATCGTAGGATGGAAGTTATTGGCGAATTCAAAAAATATTGGAAATTGTCGCCCGTTTCGATCCATTTTGTATCTATGTCGTCAATAAATCTGCACCAGCTTAGACGTCTACATGGTGCCTCGTTGAGGAGCTTTTGCTCGAGTCTTCCCATAAATATATTGGCATACGAAGGTGCCATTTCAGTGCCCATTGCAGTTCCATTAATTTGTAGGAATTTATGGTTGTTGAAATCAAAATTGTTAAACTTAAGAACATGTGTTAATAGTTTGACAAAATAGCATGTAGGTGGGGAAGATTCAGCTCGACCGTCCCATGCTTCCTTGCAGGCTGTGATACATTCCTCGTGTGGGATGTTGGTGTATAAGGAACAGACGTCCATAGCTACAAGGAGAGTGTTATCTGGAAGGTCTGATTTCTGTGTTTTGTTGAGATAGTCCGTTGTATCTTGGAAATATGAAGGCAGTTTTTCTACGAAAGGCTGAAGGTGATAATCAATGAATTCAGAAATTTTTTTTCAGAGGGATGATTGTTTCCGGTGCTCATAAAGACTGCTTTCGGGGGGGGGGGCTGTTCTATTTAAGGCATTTTATTCTGGTCTTGTACGTTTAGCGCCATGCTTGAGCATATGATATGCTGTAAATGATGGCCAGTATATCTGGTGAGGAAGAACCCGAGAAAACCCCGGGCAAACCACCGACCCACGGTAAGGTACTGGCAAGTTTTCTCACATACCCACGTTGGCCGAACCCGAGACTCGAATCCACGCGGACAGACATGAGATGCCAGAGATCTGTAAAGGCGAGATCCTTAAGCCGCTCGGCAACCCGAGGCCCCTTAAGACATTTAATACAGAATAATGAGGAATATCAATAATTCAAACCTAATATAAAATACAGACTCTGCCAACATTTTCCCGACCTTTATGTAGACTTTTCTAAGTGTAGGACATGCATTGCAGAAGCAAGTATTTTCTGTAAATTAAAAGATCATTCTTCGCTAACAGCAGCAGCAGACGATTTAGTCAATAATATTTTATAATAATAATAATAATAATAATAATAATAGTAATAACAAATATTATTATATAAATGAATGGGATGTAAAAACTGTTACTGTTCCAATGTGAACGTAGTTTAGAAGTGTAACTGCAATGGAGAGGGATTTTATGTATTATTTTTCTCCGTTCATGATCTGTACTTTATCTACAGTAATCAATTGAATGCGTTTAGTTTCTGTTTAAAACTGTTTACAAGGATAATTGCAATGAGGGAAGCAATGATTGTTGACATTATTCCAATCCATAAACACAACCTTTAGTGTGGTGTCAATACCGTCGACTACATTTACTGCGCGCTTGTATTTGTTGTAGAAGGTACGCGGATGTTCACCCTCTACCCGTAAGGAGGCTTCTTTAGTATACGCACAATGAATGCTTCAGATCAATAAAAAAACCCGCCACAAGTTACCTTTTGCGCGTCATTTGAGAATGCATTGTTCAGTTGGGGTCATTGCATCATCATGACTAGATCGCGTGACCAGGGCCGTAGTTCAGTTGAACATAGGAAAAAAATCGGGCTCTATTCAGGCTGCGTTATTGGCATTAAAAGTCGAATAACTGAGCTATTCATCTGTGGAACGGATATTATACTATGATACCATAACTTACAAAATCAGTAGGTCATGGGGAACGTTCTTCCTTGTTTTTCTAAAATAGTTTATCATATAGATCTCATATGTAGATAAAGTACAAGAACGAATAAAATCCTCAATGGTTGCCATAAGACAAAGTTACCTGAAACGAGAAGAACCTCCTAAGTAATACGTCTTCCTAATTGTCAGTAGAAGTTGAGTACTTGCGTCACAGATTTAGATCTGAGTCTAAGATGTACCGGAGTCGTATGCGGGTACTCAAGTACTCGTAAATATGCATACGAAAATATAAGTCTTATTTGCGTGTGTCAAATACACAATTAACAACCTAATTCTTCTCCGGTCTGCAATTGACACTTTCTTAGTCAACAGAAACTGCTGCAGCAGCTATCTCGCATGCACATCTGCACTGTCCTCAGATAACAATTTAGCACTGCCTCTTTGTGTCATTTTCCCACTTTGGCGAGTCAGGTGTGCTTTCTCGTATGGATTGCGGGTACGTTTGCATCAAAATGGCTAAAATACCTTCAGAAATTAATATACTCTGCCCCTCAATGTGAACGAGTAGTAGAGCCAATTAAAACAAACAAAACAATCCTCTGAATACAGTGCGTGTTTCCACGGTGCAGAAAGCATGCCTTGTTTTCAATACATCAACGTTACCGACTGTCATCATCGTACCATTTTTGTCCGCAGCAACGGGTTTTGGTCAAGTTGGAGGGCTGTTAAGACAATTGTTTTTAGATGGTTATCAGCTACAAAGAACAGATTCGTTATACTAGTTTTAAATTGATTTGCGAGGGAAGCAGCCCTTAATCCGAATATGTCCTTTCTATTTCGTTTTAGAAAATGCAAATGATACAATAATTGATAATAATATGCATAATATGAATAACAATATATTTTTAAAAAATTGATGCCTAAAACTAAAACTTACGAAAGTTATCTTACAGTGTAGCATTCGTCAAAAACAATTCATGAGAATCTTTGCCTAGTTTTATTTTTAGCGAATATTTTTTAATCGCTATATGAAAGAAGGAAGTCATCCAGCCGATTAGCTTATATATTTGTAAAATAATAGAATATAGCGAATTTAGCTTTTAATTTTATGTATAAGAATCTTTCATAATCGTATGGCATAGTTTGAGGCTAGAGGACATGCACCAAGAAAAGGATGCTGCCCCTACGGCTCATATAAGTTCTACCTTTCTCTAGAATCTAAATGTTATTAAATAAATGCATGCAGAATGATGTATATAAAATACTCATGAATACTACAAAATGTGTTCATCCATTCACCAATACATATATATATATATATATATATATATATATATATATATATATATATATATATATATATATATATATATATATATATATATCAACCCATGCATGCTTACATACTTCATTACTTGGGTACATTTGTGCGTAACTGCCTATCTATCGACTTACCTACTTACCCAGAAAGTATGTACATGCATACACGTTTAGAACGGAAAGTGTAATATGATGATGATGTAGGCACAAAGTTATTTAATTGTAGTGTTCGTAAAATTGTTCAATTCTTGTAAGTCTTGCTTCGGAACGAAATACAACAATATTCAATGAACAGAGTTACAACCTAATTCAAACAGTAGCTTACTTTTATGATCAGCACTAAAATGCAGGAATATAATTAACTTTTTGCATTTTAAAATTTTTTTAAGGAATGTTCAACTAAGTTGCAATGTGTGCTGCAGTTGCTAATCATCTAATATGATTAAATTCCATATACCAAGCGATTTGTCTGTTCGTACAAGGCATACAACACGCGGATGTTATTTAGGCAAAGCTATTTTATCACATGATGAATGTGTTATTACGTTAGTGTTTCTATTTCGCATTTTTTCTACATACACTAAACACCTCAAGCGTAATTGCCGAGGCATCATAATTTTATTAAAAGTCTTTTCTCTGTACCATTTTGCGGTGTATCTAATTATATCAATATTTTTCATGTGATAGATAAAATGTTATATTTGTGCTCATTGTAAGTGAACTTTACGAAACTCGTCGAATAATTTCAGTCTTTTGCTCAGCGAGTTTCATACATTTCGTTTATATCAGCATTCATTTACCTGTGTCAATAATAAAATCTATAATATTCAAGTCATCGATAGGCAAACATGGAACAGCAGTTGACAAAATGTGGAGAAGAAAAAAAACCCGACTATATTCTACACTTTTAGGATCATCTAAGCTCTACCCCTTCCCATAACCTGTTTTCGTTGATATGTTATAAAGAGTGTTTTAAAGTGGTTGGACCAAGATTACGTATGCTCCATAAGGATACTTAAATGTTTGGCACATTTAACAATTTCAATTTTTGTACCACTAACTTCTAATTGCAATTCTCTACATTTGGATGTCAGTCGTGCTGAGTAGATAAGCATTAGCTGGGTTTCCTGTAAGTTTACGTTTAGTTTTTTTTCTTCATAAATCCATGCTATAGAATATTGTAAATCTTCATCTCTTTTGCACTCAACAATGCTAACATCTTTATCACTAACATATAGTGATGATTTGATCCCTGTGGTACTTCAATGGAAATTTTCCCTAAAGTCCGAGATAGTACATTTCCAACTCACATCTTGTAATCTACTACTGAGATAGGATGAAAACAACGCCAACGATATTTTTGTAACATTATCTGCTGATAATTTATGTAGTACAATACCGATGCATTTTTATAATGATTGCAAAAGTAATAAAACCCTTCATATGCGTAGGTGAAGAATAGGAAAATTCCACCTAAGTGTCAGAACTTTGCATCACACACAAGGCTTGGTATTGTTGTGTTTCGTATTAAATCGTCTCCAGTTCATGGAATCAAATTTCTTAATTTCGTAACTAATTTAATTACTTTAAACTATTGCCTGTGCAGTCTGTCGTGCATAATTATCAACCTGAGGATGAGGTTTAATTTCGTATCCAACACAGATGCATAACGATAGACTGTGTTTCTGAAATTTATAATGAAAAATCATGCTTGAAGTACAAATGGCGTAATGTGAATGCTGATGCAACTTTAAAGCATCAAAACACCCGTTTAAACGTTTCGCAGCATAAAATAGGGTGTAAAAGGTGAGATTGGCAAACCTTCACAAAATGCAATTCCAACTAAGCACACACTTCGTCTAAATGGAACAGAGATAAATAAATAACTGTACAGAAAGCAAGACAGATTGCACAGGTAATCGCTGTAACTAATCGAGAAATTTGATTCCAGGAACTTGAGGCGGTTTAACCAACAACAACAAAAATGCAAACAAAACATACGTTTAGCTCAACACTTATCGTGCAGGTTAACGCGTTGCATCAGTTAACTAGTATTGGTTTACTGAAACTCGACTACAGCGTAAAATGGATAATGTAACATTTATTTAAGCGCATTGGCTGTAACTCTCATACAATTGTACTGCTTTGTACTAAGGTCCGTACATCTGTCAATTATGCACCAAAACATTCTTCACATTATCTAGGTTAAGTATGTGATGACTGTTGTCGATATTATAACAAATCTAATGAAAAAATGTCTAGATCGTACAATTTTCAATTCCAGGCTAGGTCATATTTTCAAATAATAAAAGATATACTTTTAATTCATATCACAGCAAATTAAAATGTCACCGATTTCTGTTATGGAAATAGAAAGCACATTGATCTTTTTACAGCTAAATGCAACAATAAATAAAAGAACAAAGGCTGCGCACCGTTGACTAATACATGTTCGTGAGTAGAAAACTAAAATCCACAGAGCAAACTGACAAAAAAAAAAAACAACTAAAAAACTTTCACCTTCCTCTTTTGTGTAACCGTGAATTTGCTACCTCGCCCTCAATGGGAAGCAACTCTTGAAAGCTTATCGATTGCACCGCAAAGACTCTTTTGTGTTGGAACCTATTTGTTTAAAACTGTGGAGCTTACAAAATTTCCAGAATTCTTTGAGATAAAAAAGATTACAGTCAAACTATGTCTGTTATTAGAAAAGATGGCGTGAACTCACACAATACATATCCATGCATCTCTCACTGTTACAGTATAAAGGTTGGCAGTAGGGAAAATATTGTCAGTCTAGCGTTATGATCTGTAATGATGGTGAACAAATATCCGCTATTTTAAAAGAAACAACATAAACATAAAGAAAAAGAAGCGACAGAAGCTGTATACAGTCGAGAGATGTGGTAGTGAAACGTTAAATCGTGTGTAAACTTGAAATGGGGAGGTGGGGAAGGGTATTTTGCTTACATCCGTTACAAGAAGGGACTAAGTTATTGTTGCTAACTATTTATTAGCCTGATGATATTAATTTCCTAAATTTCAATAACAATATTTATACTATGATCTATCTATCCAGCATTACGAGGGTAAAAAAATTGTTCCCCTGGGATTTTAGCCTCCGTATATGTACGTGGTTAAGTCTTGTCTTGAATTATATTCATAACGATTCAGCTGCTATTTTGCAAGCAAAGCCGTTTATTTCAATGTACATAATAGCTAAGGAAGTTCGTTCTTCGTTATGATTCTGTTATTATATTCCACCCAATCCGACCAAGATGCCTCAATTTCAAATATGTATGCACAACACCATTATACGTCAAGTTCTTGTGCTCTGTATTTAACAATTGTTGTCTGTGTGTGCTTGCACAAGTAAGTTTCAGAAAAGCGTTATTTGGAGAAAATTGGTATTATGCTCTATCTTCAAATTCGTACTTGCAAAACTGGAGCTTCATCTTCATATATTGTTTATTTTACTAATGCTCAATGACTGACTGCCATCAATGTCTTGTCGATCTGTTATATCTGTGGACAATACCCATATGTAATACATCTCGTCATCGGCAAGTTTATAGCCTTTTCTGAATTTTTTTAGGTCTTTTTTGTCTTCTTTTTTTAATGACTGACTGCCATCAATATCTTGTCAATCGGTTGTATCTGTGGACAATATCCCTATGAAACACATCGCGTCATTGGCAAATTTATGATAGCGGCCATTTCTAGCTTATTCTGAAACAAAGTTTGGGGTTTTTCCCTAAGACTGACTGGCTTTGACGGCCTTATGAAACGAATTGATAGGATTGACGGACAGAATGAATAGTATATGGATTTATGAAAATACATAACACAATCTCCTTTTCCCCATGAACAGCTTGAAAACGAAAGGTGACCAAAGGTTCAAACATGAAAAACTATCAAGGCTCGCACAACTGTGACTGGATGTAGACAAACAGTGAAGTTTCATTCTTACATGATCATTCCGGTTTCTGATGCTTTGATGCGTGCGCATTTGCGACGTCTGCTCTAATGCATGATTAGGCTGCATTCTGGAATCGAAACACAATTAAAACCTTTAGTATGATGACATATTTCATTAGTCATTTCCTTTTGCAATAGACACATATCTCGATCATGCCTATAGTTTGTACGAATCTGAAGTCATAGTTGGTAGAAACATATCGCCACTATCATGTTCTAACTATTTGAATCGGTTGTTGCCAAATGTTTCGAACAGTGGGCATGTTACACAACAAAATGTTGAAGTATGCGCGATTCATAAATGGTCACTATATATATATATTGTTACGACTCTATGGTCTAAGAAAAATGTAACAGAAAGAAAGTGAAACCAACAAATCAAGTAAAAATCAACAAGCAATTTATTACTAGATAATTACAATGAAAAAATCAAAAAGTCACTTACAGTAATGTGTTTTGAAATCCTAATAATCCAATAAGAATGATTGTTCTAATCACAAGTCCTAAATATAGAATGTTCCGAATTCACGGCTGTGTCCTTGAATGCTATGATGTGCTAATTGTCTCCAAAGTCCTGATGTACTAGAAATCTTGATGTGCTGATGTCAAAATGAAGTATTCCAAAATCTCTGAATAAGTTCAGTTAAATTCCAAAATCATTAATTAAAAATCCAAAATCCAAAGGTTTATGAGCACTGTTATAATCCAATGAATATTTAAAAAAATTCCTCTCTTAGAATTTGGAATGAATTTTCACAACTGTAATAGCTCTTTACAAGACTGATGGTAATGTCAAAACTGAAAAAATGTCCACCAAACATGGCATATATAAAGATTGGTCACATGACAGAATGTTCTAGAACATGAGTCATCTTAATGGAATTTTTACTTGTAAACAAAAATCAACCTTGACCTTCAAATTGAGAAAACATATTGATCAAAACAACCTAATTCAAGGACACTAGTTAAACATGTTTTTCCTGATAACATTAAGATTTAAGCAAATATTAAAGTGAAGAAACATTTATAATTTCCTAAAATATTTATAATATTATATAAACATCATACATAACAATATATATATATATATATATATATATATATATATATATATATATATATATATATATATATTGCATTCTTTGAGCTCGCAAATGGGTCCTACTTTTGTACGTCTAAAGGTTGTACGTTTTTTTTATGCAAAACCTACATTTATAATAATAATAATAATAATAATGAGGACTTTGTACAGCGCCTAATCTTTAGAAGCTCTGAGCGCTTTACAACATTAGAAAACACCTGATAACGAAAACAGACACCATGAAATTAGAAAACAAAAAAAACGTGCTGAAAATAATTAAGGTGGGAAAACATTAAGTCTTTAAGTCTGTTCTTGAAGTCTAAATAGGTGAGTTTTAAGAGCACTCCTGACTAAGATCACAGTGTCTTTGTGTCTACGTTCAGTGGGCAATTCATTCCACGTTGCTGGGCCCTGGTATGCAAAAGAATGTTGTCCGTATGACTTCGTTTTGATAGTGGGAATAATGAGAATACGAGTGTCGGAAGAGGAGCGTAAGTATCTTGCTTGTGTGTACACACGGGTGAGGTGAGATAGGTATGTTGGACTAAAGCCAGCCAGCGAAACGTAGCGGAAAAAACAAATTTTGTGTCTGATCCTGGATCGAATGGGTAGCCAGTGTAGGGTATAGAGCAGGGGGAGGTGTGCTTGGTTCGTGGTACTCTAAGAATGATCCGAACTGCTGTTTTGAAGTTTCTGGATACTGAGATGAACCAGATAGACTTGAATTACAATAGTTCAGTCTAGAAAGTACTAAGGAACAAGTGTTTTAGTGGCATCAACTGAAAGATAATTGTGAATGGAGCAGATGCGTCTCAGCTCCAGATATGCAGCCTTGCATATGTTCACGACATGTTGGTGCAATGAGAGAGTGCTGTCGAGAGTAACAATTAGGTTTCGTACTGACTGTATGAATTAAATGTTGATGTTGTTGATAATTATTGTTTGATGTAAAGGATGTGAATGAGAAAGTCTTTGTGTTGCAATCAGAATGGCTGCAGTGTTATCATCATTCATCTGCGGCTTGTTATATGTCATCCATGATTTCACATCGGAAATACACCTTTCTACGCCTTGGATGGTATCATCAACTTCAGTTGGGTGGCTAGATTTGTATAGTTGGGTGTCATCAGCATACAATTCGTGAGACACTGGATGACGATCTATGACACTTGAGTGTATACAATGAAGAGAACAGGTCCAAGAACAGAACCCTGTGGAACACCAAAACATAGATCAACTGGGCTGGAGTGTTTTCCATTTACGGACACAATTTGTGTCCTGTTGACCAAGTAGGACTTGAACCATAGTAAGGCTGTATCGTAAATGCCAAATACACGTTGGAGACGGTGAAGTAATATATAATGGTCTATTGTGTCAAATGCTGCAGAAAAATCAAGCAGGGTGGTGACTGTAATTTTTCCACTCTCCAAAGCAGAGAGAAGGTCATTAACTACTTTCAGAAGGGTAGTTCTTGTCGAGTGTGTGGGCTTTCACCTTGTGAGACGGAAGTATTTTGACGTGAACTGCTTGAAAAAGCTCTATGAGCACGTACCAACCTAGAATCTTGGACTTTTGTCAAGAAATGCGCGTTATACAACACATATGAATATATTCTGAGGGTTTTATATGTGTTGCCTTTATCGATTGCACACACACACACACACACACACACACACACACACACATATATATATATATATATATATATATATATTGTAATGAGTTTTAACATCTTTACGTTTCTGTTTATCTTGCACTGAATGTTTTTTGGGTTTTTTTGCAAGGGTTTAACTTACGAAATACTTTTGGAATGAACTTTTACATTTTTTGAACTGATCCTTACTGTTGGGACTACATAGTCACTTTTGTTCTGCGGTACCGTGAAACACTACTACATGCTTATATTCTGTTGGACTACACTGTAGACTGAGGAGCCAATTTTTGAGATTTAATAGTGTCTTTGTCAATGACAGATTATTTTTAGAAGTTAATTCCAGGGAGCCAACTCGCAACATGTTCCTCGACTAGCAGTTTGAACCTTGTTGTTGCAAGGATTACATACAAGACTGACAATGCAACGCAATGTATGTGTTGAAAAATAGTAACATTAGTTTCTAGTAAATATATCAACAAATAGAAAGCAGTAGTTGGGTCATTCAATCATTTCTAGATTTTAAACTTATAATGCTTACAATCTCTTTTTTCCATTATGCTGATATCGAATACTAAATTTAAAGTGACCAGATCTAACATATTTGCATACTGTCATTTATGATGCAGACTGACAAGTCGTGATAGGGTATGGAAGTTTGCTGACACTCAAAACAGCCAGTTTACTCTTGTGTATAGAGGGGTAGGTGAGGGGCATGTTGATTGAATTAAGTACATTGACACTTTACGTCGCCTTCTCAAGTTTTATTAAATAGTTTAAAGCATATTTTAATAAACTTGCAGGCCTTGATACACATCATGATGGATTCAGATATTAATCTTACACATTGAGGCAGATGTCATTATCAGAATCAGGTTGTATCCACAGACCAATGGCTAATTAATCTAATTGCTAGATGTTTTATTTACTCGATTGGCTGGGGGCTGGAACAGCTTGTATGTGGTTCATCAATGGAATCCTTTAAAATTTTTACCTCATCATAATTTTAAGATTAGAGAAAGACAACCAAGTCATGGCACATGTATCTTTGTGCCGTATGAGAATCACTACTTTCTGTAAATAAGTTTTTAAATTATATCTTCAAATTCGGTTCATTTTTATACATTATGTACTTATGTCTAGCTTAAAACTATGAAAGTGTGTATTTTGTTTGTTTGTTTTTTTTTTTTTTTTTTTTTTTTTTTCGTTTTCTTGTTCCTTTTATTTTTTGTTTTGTTTTTTGTTTTTTGTTTGTTTGTTTGTTTGTTTTTTTGGTTTTTTTTTTCCTTTTTTATATATAGATGTAAGAGTTTCTTTGAATGACTCATAAATATTAAAATTGTGATACTGATTTAATTATATACTTTTATAACATTTATTGCCAACTTTGTATCATTTATCGCCAGATTTGATTATACATTTGACAACAAAATTTGATTTACTTCTTTATTATTTTCACTGGAATTGGGCTAGAGCATTTATAATTGGACAAAAAATGATTTTACTGGGCAGCCATATTTGCAGAACGATTGTCTGTTTGACTACTATGCTTTCTGAAAATTGGTCCATCCTTAGTGCCTACAAACAGTATTCTGAAATTATACAACACAATTTGATCTACTGTTATTATTTTCACTGGAATTGGGTTAGGTAATTTATAATTACATAGCAAATAATTTTGCTGGGTAGCGAGATTTGCAGTACGACTGTCCGGTGGACTACCAAGCTTTTTGAAAATTGGTCCACCTTGGGTGCCTACACACAGTATTCTGAAAGTATACAGCTCATGGATGACTCTAATGTATCCATGAGAGGTACATCCTCGGAAATAGGTGATCCTCTCAAACATGCTTCTGGACATAGTTTTAATGATGTGGTTGTAAACATGAACATCAATATTTCAGGGTAGTGAATGTGTGATTATTCCTTTGGAAACATTAAATGAAGGTATTGTATATATATATATATATATATATATATATATATATATATATATATATATATATATATATATATATATATATACTCTAACATCCCCGCGGAAGTAGACCGTACGGATGTGTAGGACGTGTATTTTTTGGATGGGCACCCCTCGTAACTACGGAAGTTGATGAGCCTATACGGCTAGGTAGATCGCAATATGAAAGGTAGGCGCACGTGTCTATGAAATGTTCGGTCTTTCAAGGAGTTCAAAAACTCCGAGGTTATGTACAGTTATTTTCTTGTATTTAAATAGTTAAACAGTTTCGGTACGAAATACATCAGAATAACACGACACTGTGACATGAAACAAGGGTGGTAATCTTGGATGCATTTGTTTTTTTTTTTGTTTTTTGTTTGTTTTTTTTTGTTTCTTTTAAAAACTTAAACTTATGCAGACAACTTTAGTTGTGGATTTCTGACGTTATCACTTTTCACATACCAGTTAATTCATTAGCACGAACCTTAAAGAGAAAAAAATTATAGAAACTCACATCCACATCCAACATCGATAATCAATATTTATATTTATATTGCACCTTGATTTTGGGGAACTTTGTATATATTGGTCTAGGAGGAAATGGTCTCCTCAAGTCTTAACGTTTGGGACACACACACACTCACACACACACATACAAACAGTGAGAGAGAGAAAACAAACACATCAAGGCACGGTGCAGCAATACTGACAAACAGATAAAGGGCTGTCGTGATCTCCTGAGCCTTTTTTTAAAAGAAAACGACAAACATATAACAATTACAAGCACACAAATGAAGGCGAGAAATTGTATTCTTTGAACTATTTCCATATTGCCAAATCAGGTATTTCAGTTTGGCAACAACAGTTTTGCGTATAACTTTCCAACATGTGACCTGTTTTACTGACTGAAACAAAGGAACGAAACACGATTTGGCAATAATGCCCAATGGACGAACACTCAATATTTTGTCCCCGATACTATTTACTATACAGTTTAGAAGAGTAAAGTAATGATATAGTGTTTATCAGCGCCTTAGCATAATAATGTCTACTTGGTACCCATACAAAGCAAAATTCTAAAAACCAAGAAATGATCAAACACCCAACGAAAATAAAACGTTCCGCTTAAATGTAAACATGAAGCGGGAAATGAGTTTCTAACGTGCTTCAAAATTAAGAATCAAATGATATGTATGCATTACTCGTGTTTAGCTGCGCCTCATCAAAATAAGGGCTACATGGTGCCAATTACAAGTAAAATGTCAAAAATGTGGAAATCAAGAATTGCAAAAAAAAGCGCTAGGAAGATAAAACCTTCCAAACTAAATGTAAACACGTAGAGGGAAATGGGTTGATAATGTGCTTCCAAACTTAAGAATGAGATCATATATATGGATGTATGTATGTAGGCATGCATGTATGTATTAGTGTTTAACGGTACGTCAGTACAATAACCTCTATATGGTGATAATTAAAAGCAAAGTTCAAAACACATAGAACTCCATAATTGCACAAAAACACTACGAGGTCCTGCCTAGCGGGCAGACAAAAAATGCAATGCCACGAATGGACGTTCCTTATCTTGGTTAATACGCCATCATATATTACCTTTCTCACCCAACTTCTTCCTTTCATATTCAAAAAATTCTTCATTGTTTGTAATGTAGTTTAGAACATTCAGCACATACAGTATTCATCAGGTACAATTATTTCCTCACCTTGTTCCATATCTTATTCGGTCTTGAAATGTTTAATGAAAATCTAAATAATTATTTCAGTAGAATCATACCATATATGCCGCTCTTACAAAAACAGAATACACAAAATAACGATTTAACAATTATAACTTGTACATGTTGTCTATATTACACTAAGAGCGTCGCGAGTCACGTGCTATCGTTTTGGTAAACACAGCTGAATAATAGGAATATGTTAATGAAGGCAGTGGCGTGACCGGTTCATCCGAAGTATAAAAGTTCGACTCATGTGCAAATAACAACAACAAAACATGTAATAGTATTGCATTATTATCACGTTTATTCAATGGATGTCTTGTTTATAAGGACAACTTCAGCTTTTCAAAAACTAGTTCCTACAAGTGATGTGGCTCGCGCATGGACACCATGACTGGGACAACAGAACCAAGACAACCGGACCGAAATAAGAAAGGTAGCATTTTCAAATCAGCTAGATCTCTCTGTTGCATGGGTGCGAATAACTGACATTGCACTGGCTAAAGATTAATTAAATCTCGTTTCTTAACTAAGCTGGACCGTGTAAACACTGCTTTTAGCTCTTTTCAAAGACGGCCTCAATATTAAGTGGACAGATCTTTTACCATTTTTCGGATAATGATGTCGGTCCAAAACATAAACTAGTCTCAGAAATTCGCCCCAACGTCTCTGGTCCGCGATATATTTCGTCGCCATTGTGGGTCATGTAGACAACCCATTGACCTCCCGAGTAAATACTGAACCTTTGACACTTGAAAGTCGACTGCGTATCGAGAAGTATATTTTGCTCCAAGTGATTTGAGCAGATTGTATTTTTAACTCGTTGTTTTGTTTGAAACTTATTTTATTGTCATTTTATTAAACAACAGGGATTGGACATAAGTTGTGTAACTCATATAAATCCTTTAATAAGACAGACAAGAATGATAAAAAGATAACATGAATTTGACAAAGATTCGACTGTATCTGAAGAACAAGTTCAAAAATGTATTATATTAAAAGACAGGTAACATCTCAAAGAAAAGCACAACAAACATATATGTATATGATTAAACAAATAAGCAATTCACGTGAGAGAGAAAGAGAGGAAGAGAATTCACGTGAGAGAGAGAGAGAGGAAGAGAGAGAGAGAGAGAGAGAGAGATAAAAGACAATGGTTGCAGCCACTCTTGTCCATTTCGTTTATTTGATAGATTTATTACTTAGAATATAATTGTAAGTAATAAAATCATCTAGTTTCGTGGATGTATTTCTGAACATTTAGGAATATTACAGAGTTTGTTTCTCTATTCAGTCTGACGTCACCATTCAATAATAAATCTAAACATACACAAGGAGTGTGTTGAAAGACAGAGCAAAAGGGATGCGATCTTTGGGTATTAAATAACAGCAATAGAACAAATAATGTTCAATATCTTCATTATCATAACCACATGCACACTTGGAAGAGTTAACTAAATTTACTCTGTAAAGGTCGGATTTGAGGGGATTACATGCGTTTCTAAGTTTAGCGGGATATTAAGGTTAAGATTGCCAATTGTAATGGTAAGGTGGTGACCCGTTAGTTGAATTACTTAAACGTTTTTTTAACAAATAGAAAGATTGGGAGAACTTCGAATATGGTCAGGGAAAGTGAATTCCAAAAACCAAACGTAGATGGGGAAAAAGGACGTCTAAAAAATCTGAAGTCTTGTGCGGACTGTTATGCTGCTTTGAGGGTTACGTAGACGATAATAAGATGCCTCTTATCTCCTTTGTGGAAGAAGGTCGCATAAATAGTTAGATACTTGATTATTTCTAATCGAATACATTATGCATAATCTCTTATTTTTCCTTCCTTGTGCAAGAGTTAGAATAATAAGATTGTAGAACTGTAACGATTCGTGCAGCTTCCGTCTGAATTATATTCTAATCTTTCCGAATCTTCAATAGAGCAATTATCCCAGACTTCAGAAGCATATTCCAATATTGGGTGAATGAATAGCGTATATACATGTAGTTTACCCAAATGTGTTCTGTGATAAGAGTTTCTAGTCGCGCGCTACATAGATGCATATTTAGATGCGTTCTGAGTAATCATACTAGTATGATTAGTACATTTAGCACAAGAAGATACTGTTAATCCTATGTGTCAATGAGTTTTAACCGGAAGCAAATTCATATAATCGAAAGAGAACTTCAGAAAGGAAAATTCAATTTGCTGTTGTAATTAATAAAAAGACTATTTTTGAAGTATTAAAAGTAGCATTCTAGACATTTGCCCATGCATCGAGTTTTTCAAGATCATTGTTTATAATCCTTTGTACTTGTAAAGGGTCTGTAGAAGACGTTCCAAGCAAAAGTATTGTCAGCAAATAGTATCATCATCTCCTTGTTAATGATACCTTTGCTCCTTGCATGGGTGTTATCCTTACTGTATTCTGAGCTTGTTTGGTTCGGTGTTGTTTTGGATAAATGTTTTCCCAATATTTTGTTTTCTGTCGCGACGTGTGTTAGTCTTCTTAAGTTCACTCACATCGTCCTTAAAATTCAACTTGTACTTGTTTCATTTCAATGTTTCCATATATTTTCTAGAAGGATATGCAACGCCTTTCTGATGCTGCAACGAGATAAATGGCTCCTCTTTTTCTTTTAAAGCACTTAATTGGCAATTTAGTTTGTGTTCTTGGGTTGACCTATATAGTCCCCCATGATCTTGTACACGTTCAATCTGTTCTTGCGATAAATTTGATTGTTTTCTAGGTCCTTGGATAGACGAACTTAGTCCACGCTCTCTGTTATCTGTCATACTACTGCTCTGATTTCTTCCCGACACAGAGGCTGAAAAAGTGTCTTGACTGCTGGAGTTTTGTCCATATGATGTCAAGTGTCCGGCGGGTTTTCTGCAGCAAAAGCGGCCCCACTGATCTCGAACCTTCAAAATAAAATTCAATACATATTTTAGCAAAACAAAAGACTACTTAAGTGAACTGGCGCTTTTATCTTACATTGGAACCTCTGTCAATACCTGTTTTATTCTCAAACAAATACTGTTGTGTTCCTGCCTTGTATTGACTGATAATAATATAGATCAGCCATAACAGATTGACACACGACATAACAGATTTATCATGTGATCTATGCAGCGATCAATGTGATAATGAGGAGTAATCTTTCCAATTATACATTTTCAGCTTTTCTATAAGGCTTAGAAATGTTCCTTTTTGTATTTAAACTACATGTGTAGCACACATGCATTTCAAATATAAAACGGGCTATTTCTAAGCTTTAAGAAGAAGGTTTAACATGAAAATTATAAAGAAAAAATGCAGCTTGCAATTAAGGGGAAAATTAAGCCTATTTGAATGTAAAAGCTGAGCAATTCAAAGCATATATCATGGCCAAAAGTCACAGTTTCTATGTAGTATTCGCAAATTTTACACGGAGGTTAGAGTCCTTTTCTCCAGTCACACAATACGAAAACCTACAGTTATTTCTGATTTCTGGCGCATTTTGAATTAGCGCTTAGAAAATTAGAAAAAATAAATGTTGATCAGTATTTTTCCTACTGAAAATACTCATCTACAGACAAAACAAGCGCTGTTCAAGTGTAATAGTCATTGAAGCCAGCTGTGAAGATCTATACTGGCTCAGTCGCAATTATTGCAAGAATAAAATAATTACGTCCACTTTGCTAAAACTAGAGATAGTGTAAACGGCAAGATTATGGATGGGTGCAAGACATTATATGTATTGCCCTTCACAGTATAGTATAGTATAGTATAGTATAGTATAGTATAGTATAGTATAGTATAGTATAGTATAGTATAGTATAGTATAGTATAGTATAGTATAGTATAGTATAGTATAGTACAGTAGAGCTACAAAATTAAATCACAGTATTGTTTTTCAGACAAATAAAAAATGAGCCTTTAGATCAAGTTTATGGACAAAGTTAGTTTTATGGAAGTTACGATTTTTTTCTGGCAACGAGAACAATGACAGAAACTGCAAAACTTCTCCAGTGGCTGCTTAAGTTTAAAAAATGAGGTATGCTCTTAAATAAATCACACTTTTGAAAATATGTAAATGTATTTATTTCATTTTTATTTGCATTTGCATTTTATATAAAGTATCAATACCTGTTTCTCTCTTGCTGTGAACAGAAGAAATATGAAGAACCCTTGAAAAGCATTAAGGATGACAAATATATACTGAAAAACCAGTTTAGCTCCACCAAGAGCGACAACTCCGAATATCCAAGTTAAACCTGGGAAAGAAAAGAAAAGAAAAGAAGTCTTCAACATATCTTCTTCAAATATGTTTTAAGAATTTATTTTATTGTCCAAGTCGATAAGAAACATATATTTTAAAGGAGTAACACAAATTATTTCATAAAGAGGCACACGGAAGGGAAAATTAATATTATTCTGACATAAATACTTGGTTCTTGTAAGTTATAAACACCACATAACATCCTTGAATTCACATGATACATAAACGCATCCTAACGTCATAAATGACTTGACAATGTAATAAAAGGCAAAGGAATTATTTTTAAGACATCCGAATGAAATAATGTATATTGTGGTTCTATTGAATAAATTCATTATTTTGAGTCGTGAAATAATTAGAATCTTATAATTTGTACTCATTCCAAATGAACAATTTTTGAAACTATTCGAATTCATTTGGTGTTTTGCTCTCCAACAATATAAATTGCTCAACTCGTTTCCCAAATTTAGTTTGAAATGAGCACGCGTGTAACATCACAAAATAGTTTTTGAAAATGTTAAGATAAAACCTGCTCTCTAAACATTGTCACTATAGTTTCAAGGATTTAATATTTAGTACACAATTATGCATAAAATAAAAATTGTTTTTACTTGGCAGCCAAAAGGCTCCTAATAATGTACAGTGTAAGTATACGTGTGACAGTTCATATGGAAGCTAATTCAGCAAGGCTTGCAATTATTTCTTTGGAAAACACTGAAAACGACATATGTCCTGCTTTATTTTTTACCTTAAGTTAAATATAAAATTTAACACAGAAACAAATAAACAAACCACCGAATCTTACCTAAAACAACAAAAATGGAGAGCGCTGCCTGGAGACTGAGAACCGTCATTTTCCACTCAGACTGATTAATTTTCATCCCTTTTGGGCGCCGAAATATTTGAAATATTACTATTACAAAAATGATGGCATTCACAAGAATGATCAGACATATAGGGAGCACAAAGGCGTAGTATAGAGCCTCCAGCTTCATCCAGCAGCTGTAATAATAATAATAATAATAATAATAATAATAATAATAATAATAATAATAATAACAATAATAATACTAATTATTTCGATAATACATGTACTACTGCTATTACTATTGCTAAGAGTAATACTTCTCTCTCATTTTAATTTCAAGGATTAAAATGTATGAGTATATGCTTCATATTAAAAGTCTATCGATTCTCTTTCTGCTACGTGGAGCTGTATGCATTATAAACAACAAAAACTGCTTTTTAACTTAATGGAACAAGCAGAAGTATTTGCTAGATACATTGATGGCTTTTAAAAGGTTGTTGTGTTATTTCTGTCGCTTCTACGGCCTATTATTGACTTTCTCTACATTAAGCCAGGCTGCATTTTTGTGCTTGCATGTTGTATTATTTGTATATACTAGGGGTTGTTGACATGTGTGTGCTTATTTATTTATTTTTTTAATGACAGTTTATGATTGTAATCAGGTGATTTATTATCTTTAATTATTATATCATGTGATTTTCTACGGAAGGAAATAAAGATGATGATGAAGATACAGTGATGGCCTTCCAAAGGTTGTGGCATATCTATTATATGCGTTAAAAAGGAGAACTTACAACCCCAATCCTCCGTAGTAGAGATTATAGTCGTAGGCTAGCAGCACAATGACTGGTACCAGCGGAATTCCTGTAACATAATTCAGGATAAATAATGAATAAATAACTGCAGCAATTCTGAAAAGGGCAGTGAATGATACAGAGACATTTAAAATGAGCAGATAGGTATATCACTTTATATAGAAGATTGTAAATCTTTGTTTATGTGGTGCGTGTAGGTCGTTATCCCAATCGGTTCAAATGATTTTCTAAAGTACAGTTTTACGCCCAGAAGGTGACAAAAGGTCCTTGGGCTTAGTGTTATCATCGGGTTAGAACCTTCATTTGAAGTATTAAACATAGTATATGCTTAAATGATGATTCTATCATGATTCTAAATGTATGTTAACGGGTTATATATTGGAGACGTACACTGTCTAGTTTCTTTTGTTCAAAGCCAGAAAAGACAGCAAATTTATTTTGGCAGTCTTTTGTGAAGGAAACAAGAAACAATGACTTATTGCTCTTCGAGAATCGAGAAACAACCTATTAAGAATAAGATTTTCTTCTCGAAATTAATTGCATCTGCTTGAATAATACATCAATATATTACACAAATCCACGATCAAACAGCAACGCTCTGAAGCTTCTCTGTTGTTAACTCTCCCACTTAGCTCGTCCAGCCAACCCCTTATCGTTTCCCTGCTACTACCGTGTACATCATAATTCTAAAATCACAGTGCACGTCGAGAAGCACTCCAATTATACCCAAGGTTGCAAGCAGGTCATAATTATAAAGGATTTGGACGAGCCATGTCGCATTATATACGTGCACGCTGAAGTACACACTCTTCGGCGTGATGCCTCATGCTTACTTCAGATTTGGTACAACCAAGTATAATTTCAGGGCGATGCACTTCATATAATGGATGATGATAACTTTCCAACAATGGTTTACTATCGCAATTCATCATTAAATATAAGCTTAAATATGAAACGTACCCCAGGCCGGTATCGAAGTCTTGATCAAGAAATTTGGTATGTAAGTCCCGAGAATCTTGACAAAACGTAGGTATTGTAGAACACCTTCCATCAGCATCCACATGAAGGCCGCCAATATGAAGTAGTGAATTAAGACAGACACGACTATACAGGGAATGTAATACTCTGTCCGCTTTATTCCCACTAGAAATATGATTGAGTAAAAAAGCATCGGAATACATAGGCAAAATAGAGTCTGTTGGCCTCTTCCTCTGCGAAGATGCCTGGAAAAGTAATACGTTTTCATGTGTATGATAAACATCTAAGGTTGTGTTAGGACAAGACTATTAGACAATCGAAACGCTTCAGGCGTCAGCCGCTAGATATTACTTATAACATTTCCAAATTAACATATACCGCTGGTTTTATCTCTAAATTTCTGCGATCTCAACTTTAGTGTTGATGAGAGATTCTAAAACTGGCAAAACATTACCTACATCAAAAAGTTCCAGATTTATGGCATCTGATAAAACAGTGTTCAAACTTAAAGGCTAATATTAAGCCTAATGTAAATGCAAAGTACGATGATGGCAGATGTGTAAATGAATAATAATTAGTAATACGGAATTGAAGTCGGTCATCGATAATACACATACGCTTTGCACTGCTGCAGTTCCAAGGTCGGTAACCGGAGCTAGTAGTGTGATGCGTCGTGAAAGGATCATCTTATACCACAACCTAAGCGTTCGAGAACTCTTTATACAAATTACTGCTATTAGAAACTCATATTCGTTTAAAATGAAATAAACAAAACCATAAAAAGAGAATTCTAGCTGACATATATACCAGGGTTTATCGTACCTGAAACACAGAAAAGTTAGGACGGTCAAACTTAGCCCAATAATAGAAAGAATCAGTCCTACAAATGTTATGATTTCAAGAACTTGTGCTTGCTCTGGAGGAATCGACGTGGCATCTAGATCCTGCAAATGATACAATAAATTGGATTAGGCTTGAGAAACTAAAATCAGTTTTAATTTTTTAATTCCAAAAATCACTTAAGAATTGAACTTCACATTTGACCTATTTTACAGGATTCATCCGGTCATAAAGATTGAAAATCGATTACGCACTGTATGAACAGCCGTAGCGAAGAGCAGACCATGCATGCATAATGTGCAATCGATTATCAAGCTTGAGGACTTCATGAATCCTGTACAATATGACATCCAATTCTTGTAATTACGAATAGTTATAAAAAAACATAACGAATCTCACGAAAATAAATAACAAAACTATATTTTAACCATTATTTACAAATATTGACAAAGGACTCAAAAAGGGCATATGAATACACTCATATTTTCTTTCTGGTGTTATGAACTAATAAATTCTAGCTTTCTCCGTCACATGGTATGATTGGGACCAATATAAATGATTGTTGCATAAGCGCGATAAAAAAAAATGTAATTATATATCCATGACGCTGTCTCATTACGTAATAGCTGACATTAACATGTCAAAGCCGCCATTTGAATTCATTGTTGCATTTTATATGAAAAAGAGATATTTTGGGTGTTTATTCTGATACATTCTTTGAACATTACGATGAAAGCATTGCTAATTTCGTTACATTTATATATGGGAAAGAAAACGTACTGTATACAACATGTGAAATTTGATACATTAACAATAACAATAACAACTTTAATTTTGAATTAAAATTCATATCACCCAAATACAATAAAAGTTATTACATTATTCCAGTGAGAGACGGTTTCTGATTGGCTGATACAACGTCATGGACATGTGATATTTGTTTCATGTCGCATGGTCGTGACGTCATTGACTTGTATGCGCCTTCATTACGTTATGTTCTTTACGTCATGCACTTCAAAAAGGCATTTGTACAAATCTAAAACAAATTAAATTGTATTTTAGTTTCCTAAATCAAGTCATAAACCAATCATATACCGTTGTTTCGATAAATATGGTGTTTTATGAAGCGTAGACCATGAATGCATAGTGTGTCGCTAATTTTCGGTCAATATGAGGTTTACTGGCTTATCGAACTCTATACTCTGGGACAAACAACCAAATCAGTTTCCTTCGACCGTAATATTAATATCTGGCTAAATTACTATACAATATGGCATTCAGAATACGCGCACATCCTATGAACAATTCATCAAAAACGAAACTTTTAAAACGATGAAAATTACACGCTAAGCGGCTCGCTTTTGCAAAAAATTCCCTTGTATATGCCCACTATACAAACCCAGCTGGGTGAGATCTATATACAGCCAGCTTGACATGTGCGGAGACAGCGACAAAATGAAACGGTTTTGGGTTCAAGCCTACTATTGCGTATTATTGAACCATACGTAGGCTTCTTCTGATACTAAAAATACGTTAATCTGTTTCTTTTCCGGTAATAATTTTCAGCAATCAAGGGCTTAATATAAGTTATACAATATAAGTGTTCCACAATGTAAATAAGTGTAATGTAATGCAATCTTGATTGATATATCACGTCGAGTTATCAGCATCAGAACATCCGGATCATTACCAGACACGAAACGTCGAGTCATGATATGGATTTTTTATGCTGACAACGAGACGTGATCTAACAATCAAAATCGAATTATTCTGATAATTATATTTTTGTTATACTCTTATAAATTGTTAGATAATTTAATAAAATCACTATACTTACTTGAAAAATAAAATAACTTGCTTAACATTTCAACTTTTTTAATATGAACTTCATCCTAAAACATGAACATAATTACATATTGATCAGCTGATATGCGCATGAATATCTCAGTTTATGAATTAAGCGCGTGAAACAACAGTCATTCATTTTCATTACTATCACTGTCAATAACACGAATTCTTTGACGCATGGGGGCAGCAGAAATATATATGTGATTTATATTTATTGTGCAGTTGTCAAATTTTACATCACGGATGATTTCACCAGGTGAATGACTATGAAAGTTTCTCGCTGAGGTTATGTGGATCGGGGCTGAACTGTGTCTGGCTGGACTTTGTGAAAGGCTCCGATGGGACTTGTCATGGGAAGGACAGCATTATTTTGCACAGTTATTTACAGCGCGATTGGACAAATTGTTGAAACTCGATGACACAGATTTGTTGGAGAGAATATTTCTCATTTCCTTTTGCATGCCCAGTGAGGCTGCGGCAAAGTTGTTCACCTTTTGCACATTTGTGTGGCCTGTAAGTTGTTGAATTGTTCTATGAGCTATTCCAGCATAAAGAAGTTTGGAGCAAGTGTATTTTCGCTCACTGTGGTTAGTTGTTCGTCCAGAAAGGTTAGTTTTGGATGCCATATCTTTCATAATTGTGCGTAGCGAGTGTTCACCTAAAGGCTGACATTTGTACCAAATTTTTAATCATGATTCCGGCGGAGATTCGTGGCGAGATAAAAGGGACCTCTCAGGGAGATTCATACTTTCTGGGGGATGGCAACGAAATATCCTGTAAGTCGAAACTGGGTAATTTTCATGATCTTCAGGACAGCAAACTTTTCTGGTCGGAACGCCCTTTGGTGAGTACCCTACCTTTCACCTGTACGAGTTTTTGTTTCACATTCATTAAATTCAAGGTATTCGTGTTCCGTTTCATCTGTTTTAAGCTCAATGTTACCCCAGTGCCATTTTTGGTTTTCTATTGCTTCCCTCAGTCCAAGCACCATTGTTTTTTGTAGCCATATTGTATTAGTTATGATGTTTGAACTGTGCAATCCAGCACATCCATTTTCGGCAAGAACGTTTTCCTCGGTCTTAGTAAGAGGTTCAGCGGCATTAGGTTTACTTGACTTTCCCTTTTGTTTGAATTCCTTTCGCTTAGATGCCAAAATTGTCATAGAAGTACTGAATTCTTTATCAATAACCATACTGTATGGATAATTCTTCTCCCGCAATTGACCTATGATAGCTTGTTACAGTATTAGGCTCATAGTCGCTCCTATCAGACTTTCTGATAGACAGAAGAAACAAACCAATATGGTCATCAAGTTCTGCGACAGCAATTTCACTCACTTTCTCGAACTTCGCACCTTGAGGGACGTTGTAACAAGTTTCGCAATTTCTTCACAGCACATTCAGTTTTTCTCACAGTGTTTTTGCTTTTCATACTGTTTACAAATCGGCCTTTTCGTCATTTGATACCTTAATAAAGACAGGGGCCTTGTTTACTTTCGGTGCGGTCTCTGCAGCGGCATTGTCAGGAAAATGGTTCAGAATTGATGGCAAAGTCGCATATTCATCCATAATCTGCATGTCGAACTCGTTTCTAAACAAACCTTCAATATTTATACTTTCAAATTCATCCGTTATGCGGGATACCTAGCAACGTTACAATCATGAACTTCCGTAAATATGCGGTATTGTACAGTAATGGTTTGGTAGGCGATTCCCGATTGTGATCTTGTTTCAGACGAACCTTTCGGCTATATTTACTACTTCGAAAATAAGGATTAAATATTTGTTATTTTATAGGGACAAAAACATTGCTTGGACCCTTCATATATTTAATATGAAGCAATGTTTCTTAAATAACGTTGCTCTGAGAGTTTTGTTTACTGTTAGTGTCAGAATTCCGTCGCTAGGGGAACTGCTATTGTAAAAAGGAAACTTCTAGAAAAAGTAGTTCCTGCATCATTTGAGAGGATGGTGATATGGTTCGGAAAACGAGAATATCAGTTTCCGACTTCTAGGAAATGGCGGTAAAATTCTGGCTCTTGAGTGAAAAATGTATAGGTGTATAATAAAATAAATTCAGCGCTTAGTTACACCCTGAGGGTCTAATTTATCCTTAGCAAACCACCAGCTATGAAAACACAATTAAAGATTAAAGATTCATCAACATTCAGTAAGTATCGAATATTTACCAAGAGAAAATATACGATTATAACGATGTATAGTTTCAGGAATCTATAAAGTAACACTAATAATATTCTAATATCACAAACGTCCATACCACCTAGAGAGACTTTGCATACTTGTGTTTTTCTCTCTAAATTGTGTACCTAAGTAGACTGCGTGCCATATGCATGTGTGCGTGTGCGTCTGTTCTTTCCTTTTTCATAAATATTATATTTATTGTCCCTAGATTATCTATACATGTTTGATTGTAAGGTGAACTTAGGATGGTGTTCCCTTACCCACTAGTCAACGTATTACGTGGATAATAAAATAGCGTTGTACATTTACCGAGAAATATATATGATTATAATGGTCTATAGTCCATGGAATTTATTATCAGTAACACCTAGGTAAACCGATTTTGTTTTCATGTAGCATAGACAGAACTGTAAATAACCCATATGTCCATCTGATGACAATGATGTAAAGGTTTCAGATGTTAATTTTTATTTTTTTTATTTTTATTTAAATGGGTCTTTTTATACTAGTGTCTGCCATACAACGTACCTTGATTAAGAATCAGCCCTGAAGATTTTACTTAGCAGGTACAAAATAAATCAGATTGCTTTTTGAAGTTCAAAATTATTCTTACCACCAAAACGGCAAAGTTTGTCAAATGGTTACAGGTACAAATATGTCTTTTCTTGTCAATTGTATGATTACATCCGTCACTGACCCATCCGCCTCCGTTTTGATTGAATGTGTAATCCCAATAACCACACACGACTCTGCTATCTTCCTGCAAAGATTATGCATGCAACATTTTACTGAGAATCTTTTTCGTAAAATCTTACATAATTAAGGAGACAGAATGAATGAGTGAAATAGTTAACATGCTTTCTCCAAATCAGAAACGTTTCCATAATAAAAATAATAGACGTCTAGAAGAAATGCCAGAATCTTCCAGTCGTCATACTTGTTCAACACTGAATATATTTATGATCGCTCTTGTGCTGACTTTATTTTATGTATACTTGCTCTTGCATCAGCAAAATTAATATCGCACAATAATCATAGCTATACAAAGCCAAATATTAACAGCATCAATTAAAGAGCGACTGGCCGTTTGCATTTCCAAATAAGTATGCTGCTGAAAACATGGTACTCTAAAAACAGTGGTGGCAAAAGTAAACAAACAAACACACAAACAAGAAAACACCAAATACCTTTCAAAAGCTCTGCAGACATATGTTGGTATTATAATTGAACAGTTCTGACTCTGAATAAAATATATTGGATATGGCTATTTTGACCAAACCAAAATGGGATATAGCTAGTTTAAACAAAAACAAAATGGGATATGGCTAGTTTGACCAAAACAAAATGGGACATAGCTATTTTGACCAGAACAACAAATTAAGTTTATTTGATAGACTCGAGTAGATAGTGCACATTAAACTTAGATCTAGTAGATACGTATAATGGTTGGAACCTACGTTACTGATATCCAGAGAACATACCTCTGTGGGAAGGAAGACTGCTTTTATATAGTGTTGGCCGAGATGCGTTATGGACACTCCGTTCTGGAAGAGCTTTGCTGCCATTATCTTGCTCACGACTTTGTATCGCTCGCTTCCAGTTTTAAACAGCGCGTCATTCCATATAATTGTCATTCCTAGCTTGTTTTTTGTTCCTGCAATATGTTCAATTTCAGACGGTTTGGTTTTCATTTGCAATGGGTGGTACAACATTGTATCTTAGCTTGTGCAGTTTGAAATGGATTTAAACATTAAAGGAGTAAAATAGTGCCTACCTTTATAAATATCAATTACTTTACATTTCAATAATTATAAAATACTAATACATCACTAAATATAATGTTTGGATCTGTTCATGGTTGAAATAAAGGATATGAAAGCCAATGACCAGTGAAATGAAGCAATTATGAAATAGAATGATTCTTTCATGTACTATTTTGTAATCAGCCAATGAGTAATTAGATCAATAATTCCTCCGCGACAGATTTGAAAAGAAAGTTGTGTGGAACATTCTAGGTCTTGTCCGTTAAGTGCACTATATGGTCGACATTTGTCTCTATTCCACAAGAGAAGAGTGTTCCAAACAGGAATTTTTGTTTCTTCTTCTTTTTACTTAAACATGCATGCATGCATAAACACCGACAAAACTTGGCCATAACTTTTTCCTCGCACGTAGTGTGTTTATAATGCATGTACAGAGGACTCACCGTTCAATACGTCGGACTGAAAATAAATGGCAGCATCAAGAAGCTCGCTGTCTGGCGGTTCCTGTTGTAGATGCGTTAATGAGTTATTCTGTATGAAGTTGTCATTACCATGCAACAATTGCACTCCTATTAATCTGTCTCCTACTTGTTCCCACACCGATGAAGCTATGTTTCGCTTAATGATCTTCACGGGGTTTTCAGCCATGTCTAC
This sequence comes from Margaritifera margaritifera, assembly GCA_029931535.1. Lineage (NCBI taxonomy): Eukaryota > Metazoa > Mollusca > Bivalvia > Unionida > Margaritiferidae > Margaritifera > Margaritifera margaritifera. The sequence goes on along the minus strand of JAQPZY010001312.1, from coordinate 1,067,552 downwards.
CTCAACTTTGTTTGTGATATCTTCGATAGTTTTTAGAATTCTTGAAAAAAGATCACAGTAACATAGAAACGATATTAATTTTCAAGTTACAAAATATAATTTTGGATTAATATCAATATTTTCCGAAGATATGGAGCTTTCTTCAAACAATCTTCTAAGAACAATCAATACCATTAAATAGATGAGATATTGGGAGTACTCGACCTTCTTTTGTCTTTTTATTTTATATTTTTGTATTTTCTTTTTTCAATCCCGTATATGAATAAGAGAACATTCAAACTCAAAATAAAAATTACTACACCAACACTACTTGGAGTGTTTTGAAAACATTAAATATTACTAGATCCTAAGACAGATGTACAAATAGCACAGTGTCTGCTAGGATTTTTCCAGGTTAACAAATGTAATATATTCCGTATTGGTTTTGACTCCTCTTCAGTGTATTAGACCATGAATAGTATTGTACTATAGGCTGTATCAGTTGTATTATTTTATTCATTATAATCTGCACCAAGATTCTAATATAGCTGCAGTCACACATATAATTTTGCATTGCGTGCTATTTGTTATTTCCGTTAGCTCAACATATACGGCACAGGGTAAAGAATAAGAATAAACCTTGCAGCAACTGGTTATGTCTGACAATTAGTATGAAATCTTACCAAAATACGGCAGCAACAATGAAGATTTCTACGAATATTTCAATAACAGTGAACCATATTTTGAACGCGTTTATCTGAAGAAAAAAATCAATAATTCAGCCCTGTGAATACTCGATCAGACGAAACAATCAAACTTGGAAGACGACCGACGACGGAGCTCGTACAAATTACAATTCAAGAAGGTAAACAAGTTGAATATATATTGTTATCTACATGATCAAGGTTTCTTAATTTAATAAACAGTGATGAAATGTATACTGGCCATTGAACATTTCTTTATTTTATACATTTTGCATACCAAATTAGGACACAAAATAAGCGAATGCACAAAATCGGTGTTTGACAGGTAAGCCGCTCAGGAGAAGCTCATATTTAGGTTTGCTGCAATGGGTTGAGAACAAAAAAAAAGGAGGAAAATTCAACAAAACTGAAAATTAATTTGATATGTCCATAGATGTAAATCAAAATATTGTAATAGAAAGATGGTAATTTGGAGAAAACCTACGTCAATCCTGTTAGAATAACTGAAACAGAAACAGAAATACATGCTGACAGGTTCATTATATTTAAATATGGTTGACCTAATGACTTCAAAGATTGAAAGTACTATTACGATGGAACAAAAGATTTTTCAAAACTTAGTGTCATCACAGATACACTGACATCATCGACAGAAATATATCAGTTACAAATATCATTTTCAATGCATAAGAGTAAGTATCAGAACGCACAAAGGCTGTGTTTCAAAGTAGATAATTTGGGTGATAAAGTGCCGGAAGAGGGTTCAAGTAAAAAATTCAAAACTATTAACACCAGTGGATTATGTATTTTGATTTTGCAAATATAATTTTACCAGACATATAACACTGAAGGTGCACATAGAGTGTATAGTATAATCATGCTTGTTAATATCATTATGTGTAGGCAGTCTTGGTTTTCAAGTTTTACCCTATTTTCTGGTGAGTAGATGCATTTAAAGCAAAGGCATTATCAGGGTCGTTTGAAGTCTGAAGCACAAAACCTTGTTCCTTCAATCTTATATTCAATTGATCCAGTATCTTTGATCTCTTTGTATTGAATTCGGCAGGGTTTTTTTTTTCTTTTTTATTTTATAATTCTTCCATGATGCACTGATGTATAATTCTTTATTAATTATATTAATTAGGATCCAATAACTTGAACATATAATTACTTCCCATAAATTCAAGACTGCTAGGTACTGATCCTTCAAGAAGTACCCTTGCTGTTGTTATATATTGTGTATTATAGTATAATGAAGGCTGTACCTTCGAGTATGCCATTTTTTATTTTACATCGTGACTGTATGTGTTCTTTTGTGGTTTCAATCCAATTATTTAAACATTCTTCTCATCGATTGTATTGTACGAGAGTCTCTTACTCAGAAATGATCCAAATCTCGGATGAGGTCGTTTTTAATTTCAAATGAGTAAGAAAGATATTGAATGTAAAATCCAACGTAAAAGTCAATATAAAGTCCAATTCATATTTATAGGTTCAATAAACAAGCTGAGAGAGAACTTGTATAAGCCTGATTTTTTAACTGAATGACAGCGTATGTAACATGCATGTATTGTCGAACCCATAATTGTTTACAAATGTCTGTGGTATAGTTTCAGACTTAATAATGTCAAACAAATACTTTGTTTCATGGTATTCAAAAGTAGCTGCAAGTTAGTACATTGATTTCTCCATAACAACTGAAATTTCATCTCTTAAATTCACGTGTAATTTAATACCAACTGGGTACTCCTGGCTTGGTACAACAGAATAATGGTCAAAAATATACATGCATAAATTAGTTTACTTTTCTCCTCAAACTGATTTTTGTTTCTGTCTGTTTTCTCTTTGAACTTATCCATTCTATCACCTAAAGTTAGACTATTTATACATATATCAGTGTTGGGTTCAGTTTTCAATGTCACTGTGTTTTAGTTATTTTCGTTATTTTCGTTTAACTCCACTGAACGCAATCTGATTATCTATTTAAGTTTGCACTGCATCAACATCCGTTGTAAATTCCTTTCCAAATCAGTAAAAGCGTTTTCCATCTGTTTCATGTTCTGTCTATTTCATCAACACTACATTGCACCACGCCAATAATTAAAACCACTTATCCATCGACATATTCTTTTATATCTGTCTTTATTTGTTCAACCTCAGCATCAACCTCGGCATCTACTTTGTTTTAAATTTCGATAACATGTTTAATCGTTTTGATGTCTGAGTCAAATCAGTCAAATCTGTAATACATATATTGTAAGTTGTTTCCTTGATATAATCGTGCTTTTATTTTGTATTTATTTTGTTTCTGACTTTATCCACCTTTTAGATCATCTTTCTTTGATCATTCACTTCTGCATCTCTGACTGTGTATTATTGCTAGTAATGATTTTGTTGTTAAAGTTAGTATTTTTTCAGCTCAAATAATGTATCACACTTTAAATTTCTTAATCGTTTATTGGATATTATTCTTTTTAGTTCTCTATAACAGTTTAAACTGTGATTGTAAACTGTTATTGTCCTCCATATGTCGTTGTTTCTTTTTTCTTATTATTTTTAATGTGTCCTTATCGGTTTAGAAATAATATGTCTAAATATCTTACTATTTATCCTCTGCTCGACTATTTGTATATATTGCTGAATATTAGAATCTGATCCCTAGACGTCTACAATTTCTTTGCAATGTTTTTGTATGGCACTGACACGGTCCTCTGTATCTTAAATATCTTTTTCTGTTTTCATCAAGGAAGCTCGGTTGGCAGAGTGTCAGACGTTGTAATAAAAGGGTCGCGGGTTTGATACCCGCCCAGGTCAGCTCAGGTTGGCTGCCTCTGTGTTCTTTGGGAAAGGCACTTAGCTCCCATTTCCTCGGCATGACATAAACGATAATGTGCTAAAAGTGTCTATAAGTCCCACAAAAACAACATCTACTGCCAGCAATCTGTTTTTATAGTTCCGAGATATTGTTAGATCTTTCGTTGCTACTCCGTTCAATAGCAGCTAAAACTTTATTTTCTACATTTTCTCAACATGTTTTAATATCTTTCAAATTAGTAGTATGCTCCTATTTTTAATTTGAGTATCAACTCGTTTTGTACACAATTTTTATTCGCTGCAACACACGTTTTGTACCGGATCTGTTAGTTTGGTAGTATGGTTATTGTTGAGATTTATATAACTGTAAATAGTTTGACATATTGCTCCGTCTCTCTCTATCTCTCTCTCTCTCTCTCTCTCTCTCTCTCTCTCTCTCTCTCTCTCTCTCTCTCTCTCTCTCTCTCTCTCTCTCTCTCGGTTGTTTTTGCAATGGTCAAAGAAAAACCAAAATCACTAGGACCTGCAAAAGCTAATTTTTTTATTGTCTTTACATGAAAAACATGTTACAAGCGCACCAAGAGAGTCTAGAACATTGCCATTTTCGTCTTTTATCCTGATATTTAACGTCTTTATTTTACCCATTTGCAATTGCTTGTACTGGCTATTAACATTGTACGAAGAAACTCGTTGCGAACATGTTGAGACACTAGTAAAGTCGAATCATATTCATGAGTGTAATTCTGGTGTTTATGATTTGGCCGAAATACATGTAAAACTTTTTAGTTTTCAAACACCTATAGACTGTATCAGACTGAGTTGATTCCTCTTTTGAGGTATTGAATCATAACAAGTTTAGCATTGAAGTTCGCTATCTAAAACTTTTTTATTTCTTACTACTCTGAGTGATTCTATATTATGAGTTGTCAACATTTGCTGTAATTCCGTTTTTTACTTTATTCGTGTAGATCTCAAGGTTATAAAAACATAATTAATTAAAACAATCCCTTTTTCATTTATGTCATTGATACATTAAAATATATTTGTGTATGTTTTAGTTAATAGGAAATATTGTAGTAACCAACAACAAAATCTATTCTTTATAACAACAAAAACAAATAAGTAACCACCTCTTTTTCAATTATATTTGGAAAATAGATTCCTTTCTAACAGAGTGTGGCTTTTGTGATAAAGCGTTCTATTTATATAGGCAAAATTAGCGCTGCGAAAACCGAAACAGGGTATAGTTAATTTCCTCCTGCTCAATATCTTCACTGTCTCATGGAGAGTTTTCTTAAATTCATATATGCCCACCTTTAGTGAGTCTCTGGCGTTTTGGCTTTCTGTTTTGCTTAGTTTCATTCTTGTTGTATTTTTGATCTATTTGTACATGTTGTACGCATTGCTAATCAGAATAAACTCTTCATCTTTGATTTTGTTCTCACTTATCGCTTTGCTTATCATGACGTCAGTGCTGTTTAACAAACCTGAGACAAACCTACCCAGAGAGAGAGAGAGATAGTGAGAGAGCGAGAGAATGGAGGATAACAACAATTTTATGGTCATTTGCAAAGGAAAGTAAAGCATATTAATGACTTAGATCAACTGTAAATAGCTTTAAATTTTTTAATTACCTCTTGTTGGTTCGTAATTTCGCTTAAACTATTCCACACTCGTTTCGATGTACTCGACCCTGATCGAATGACCGTGCTTTCACTGTCTGGGACGCTAGCTATGCAAAATTTATATGGCACTACTTTCTTCATTTAAACCAACTCGCATGTTTAAATCCTAAGCGTCTCTTTTATTTATTTAATCAACATGAATGATAATAGAAGCTCGAAAAAGAGGCAAATTAACAATTTCCAAAACGATTTTGAATAGCTAAAGTATATTCAGAACTACATTTTGTAGCGGTCACATTGGGAAGGAATGTAAAGAGTTCACTCCCTTCCTTAATACACAGTTTCCTGCATTCAAACTTAAACTCCGTTGGAAAAAGTATGTGTATTTGTATGTGGTATAAATAAAATATATGTATTGTATGCACACTGTATCTTTGATATACCACTTGTTGTATAAATTTTTCATTAAAAGGAAACTCGGCAAGCCTCGTTTCCTTTCAAAGAAAATGTATCCAACTCATGGTATACCAAAGATACAGCGTACATACATTACATATATTCTTTATATATATATATATATATATATATATATATATATATATATATATATATATATATTGTTACGGAATCATACCTCTTTTTCCTTTTTATAATGATTTAATTTATTAGTTTATGATCTCTGTTCTTAGTCTAAACTGCGGTTACCATATGAGTATACATACGACAACCTTTCGATCGATAAATGGTCACAGGCTGGTAGTGACAAGTGATCATCTCGCGCTCATAACCTAGATTATGTGTACTTTTGCTTCATCGAAAACAACATTATGTTGACTGTTGATTCTAGTCTAATATAGCATTCTTGAGAATAAAATTGTGTTTACTGGAAATAAATACATTCCTTAGGCTTCTAAAGGCTTCGAATGCTGACAGGAACTGCGTAATTGGTTTATTTGATTCTGCACACTTATTATGTATATATAGGGAATAATCCTCTGATTATGATTCTGTTACAGTTACTTGAGAGAAGAGAGGTCGTATTAAATTGTCAGTTCAGTGTGGAATTTACTTTGAAGATTCATTATTAATACAATACATTAGAAGTCAGTATTGTTCTTCATCTAAATTAATATACAGTTCCGTGGAATTATCTGGAACATTTCTAATACTTGTGAGATTCAAGACTTACAAGGATTATTTGGATTTACTTAAAATTTATCAACACATTAGCACAGCAAAGGCTATTTCATTCGTAATACTACATCCGGAATACTTGGATTAACTTCAGGAAGTGAACTTTAAAACAATTTAGGACTTTTTAGGATATTCTATACTGTAAGTTATTTTTAATTATTTCACTTTGATTGTTTGTTGAACTATTTTAATTCTTTTAATACTTTAGGAAATTAAAGATTTGCATTTTAATCTTGAAAGCTTGTTTGTGTCTTTTATCTTGTTACATTACCCCTAGAGTCGTAACAATATATATATATATATATATATATATATATATATATATATATATATATAGAGAGAGAGAGAGAGAGAGAGAGAGAGAGAGAGAGAGAGAGAGAGAGAGAGAGAAAATTCACTCATTAAGGTGAATTAGCCGAAACATATGGGAGCTCAGAAAAACGTTGCCACTTAAAGCTCAATAAAGACTTTGCATATAATACACTAATATGATATTATATATATATATATATATATATATATATATATATATATATATATATATATACATATATATATATATATATATATATATATATATAAGGGACTAATAGGTCATACCATCAATGTACAAATTATCAAAATCTGTTGAGATCTTTTAGTAACTAGTTTAATAGAGAAACAGTCTGATGGGTTGAGGATTGGGTTGGAGGTCCTGTTTTATTGACAGATTAAAAGATGAGGATATTTCAAATCGTGATCTAAAACCTTCTTGAACGATAACATAGTGATTCAAGATAGGTTAAATAAACATGGATATTGTCGAAAATCTTACAGTAAATAAACGAAAACCAAATATCCTCTAGATCCTACTGTTTTACAAAAGTAACCAATTCAAAATATCCGAGGAAGGAGATGAGAACAATAAAACAAACGTTTGATGCACAACTTAGAGAAGCTGAAGCTATAATTGACAAATGTTATACAAGAATTCAAAGTAGGGAGGTTCCACTTGCTCTGAGCAGAATATTTGCTACACAAGATGAAAGATGATTAATGGGTCATCTACATGCTGTAGAAGTTGTCAATTCGAAAATAGAATGTTGAAATGAAAACGCATTAAACTTTTTGAAAGAGGACATCAGCAAAGAAGCAGTCTAAACAAAAAGCTGTGTCACAAGAACAGTTGCGAAAAGCACAATTTGTTGGATACCTAACACAGTTGAAGAGAGTTTTCAGAGAAAACGTTGGCAAAAAATAAATTCAAACATTAGAAAAAAATTACCACTAGGTGAAAAGCTAAACAACTGTTTGAAGAAAAGGGTTTATAAAAGCTGTTATGACCACTGCAATAATTATGACTGCATCAAACGTGACTCTGTCTATAGCAGAGGGAGTTATAATAGCTGATATAGCCACTGCAATAATTATGACTGTATCAAATGTGGCTCTGTCTAAAAGGTTTAGTAGCCGGTGTTGGGTAGTGGTGGAGGAGGTGCTGCACCATCAGTAGGCACAAACTATTCATTTGTTGGCAAAAAAAAAAGGAAACTTAAGCTTCATGAATATTGCCAATAAGTTACTTGAGCAAAGAAGCTACAGCATTGCCTGGAATTGCAAGCAGTGTAATAAGCTGGTCTTTGGAAAAAGCTAGACAGAGTGTTTATTTATTTTTTTATTTTATTTCTTATTTTTTCTGAACGTGTTATTTTGCTTATCGTGGCTTAAGTTGGTTTGTTATTTACAATTTTCATTGGAGATGTAAACAAAGCATCTTTGTTGATGAGAGGTTAATAAACTATTTTAGATAGTAAACAATGGCATCCCCTGAAGCCACTGGTATCAACGTAAATGATTGATTGTTTATTTCATCATAAGTATTGTTTCTAAGTTGCTATGTGTCACCATCATCATGTCCGTTGCAAAGTGTAAAAAAGGTACAATCCTGCTCTTACACAGACTCTGCCATCCTGACAGCAGCACTTCCATTATTATTATTATTCACTTCGCCTTTACATTTGTCCTCCTCTATAATTTCTTGTCCTACTGTCATATTATTTATCAGCATTGGGAATACTGTTCTTCTCTACATTGGTATTTATGGTGAGAGTTTAACATCAGTTGAAACGAGTCACTTAACTTTGATAAATTGTTCTTGCACCCGATAATGCCACCATTTTCATAACCATATTAATCTCTAGCAAAACGATACCGTCATCACTTACAGCATAGTCCATTTTATATGTTATGCATTGTTGAAATTGTATCATAATGTCTTCTTCTGTACCATAACGTTGTTCTCCTAAAATGTATAGCTCCGTTAACTTTTTAACAGTGTCTGATGCAGTTGAAATAGATACACGTTGTGTTTTGTCCCTGTAGAGATAATATGCAGATTACATCAGACCTTATGATTTAATTCATTCTAGATATTCCCTTATTTGTTAATCCGTTGCTATCTTGCAGAACACCTTGTTGAATAGATTTGTTCTTCCGGCCCGTTATCGAACAGGTATTTGTTTCTTTACTTTGAGCTATTTCTAGTCATGCTGTGGTGGAATTTAAAATTGTTACAGATCAAATTAAATTTTTTCATATATATGTATTATTGTTATTCTTTTTTACTGCAACGTCATTAGGTATATATATATATATATATATATATATATATATATATATATATATATATATATCGAGAGAGAGAGAGCGAGAGAGAGAGAGATTATAATCAAACATATGTTTCACACCTGGAAATAAACACGAATGTGCGCGCTTATACTGACTTGACTAATTCTGGTATATTTCGTTAAATAAATGCCAGTAGGAAATCCCACAATCAGATATTGCTATTCACGTTGCCCAATTTAATTGATTCCGCCAGAATCTCATGTCACACTGTGATCTGTATTGTTTTCAGTGAGTTATCATTGACAAATGATAAAGTGTTGTGATCAGAAATGCTTCATGATTTGTGTATGAAAAATTCAGTATAGCATATATTTATCGAGATAAATGCATTTGGTATGTTAACATGGTAAGGGTTAGATAAGAAATTTTGTGTACTAAATTGAATCTCAGGACAAGGGTAATCTGATGCACTAGTTTGTTTCCTTAAACTGGAAATCCATAGGCGAGCGCGTGATCATATTAGACTTAGAGCCTATTACTTTAGAAATGGACTTCGTCAAATGAAACCCTGTGAAAGTAATATACCGTCTGTGTATATGAGTAAATCTAGCGAAATTAATTATTTACACTTTACAGAATAATATGAAATTTGATTTTCGCGTGCTAACATACTGCACCTCGATTTACTTTTTCTCCACATTCACTCTGTGTTGCTTCCTCTGTCTAACAATTTCATTTTCTTCACAGTATTACCAGCTTAGTTTATTTACGTTGATCAATATTCTCATCTCTGATATTTCGTATTTTATTTTTTTATTTCCTCAAGCAGTTTGTTTTTCTTTTCAGTTTCATTCATAACAATATACAACTTGTTGTACCTGTATTGCATGTTTTATCGGACACAAGTGTCTCCCAAGTATTGATTGCACCATTCATTTCTATACTGTGAATAATTTGCTGCATGTGACTTTATACATTTCAACCGTATGATGTAAAATATTGCCCATATTGATTGATTCAGGTTAATTCTGCGGTAAGTTTCTGCGGCTGAAGGTTTTATAGATGATTGTATATAGCAAACATTGTGTGCAGGTCAAATGCATAATTGATTATAAATTCGAAAAAAGTTTAAATGTCTGTACGATTGTATAAACATTAGTCTGACTTTCATTTGTTACAAATCCCATAGACTAACTTTTATATTGTATTTGTTCCTCAACCTTTTGCTACGGAATTATGTATCATTTCTTTTAAATAATGGTATAGTTTTATTAGTTTATGACCTCTGTATAATAGTCTAATAGGTGTCGTTTTGCAGAGTGCACATATACGGTAATTTCAGTGTGACCCAGTACATTGGTCCTGGGAAAACCGTCGTTTGAAGCATGAGTCATAACACGTGATTCAGCTCGTGAGGTTTGCACTTTTGACCTGGATTCCATGTTCAATAAGAAGACAATACGTTGTTGACTTGTAATAACGTCAGTGCACAGGTACTTTAGCAGTGTCACGTATAACCTAGTTTCTGATTGGTTCGGAGAAGGTTGTTTTCTGGAAGGTTTGAATTGTTTTTAAGTCGCAATACACGGAATGATTAATTTTGTTGACCAGAAGTTAAAATAAGATCGTAGTAACTAGATGTTGATTTGAGACGAAATAAGGAACGGGTTTTGTTTGTTTGTAAGACGCAGTTTAAGACCACTATTAATAAGATGTAATTGGAGGGTTCGTCATTCTTCTATATAGTTCGTCAACCTGAGAGGTCATAAACGAGATTGGTTCATTTTGTGTGTGGTATTCTGCTTCAGAGATATACAGTACATTTTGGATTTAGTACTACTACTTCAACTTTAAGAATTATTCAGCTCCGTTGGAATTATCGGAAACATTTCTAGAACTTGTGTGATATTCCATATTCACAAGGTTTATTTGGATATAACTGATTCTTGTTGGCACGCCAGCACTTTGGTGTTTTCATTCGGAATATTCTCCATTCTGAATAATTGGGATTAACTTCCGGATCAGTGAACTTTAGAACAATTTAGGACTTTTAAGGATATTCTATACTGTAAGATATTTTTAATTCATTCACTTTGATTGTTTGTTGCAATATTTTAATATTTTAGGAAATTAAATATTTGTGTTTTAAATCTTGAAAGCTTGTTTGAGTCTTTTCTTTTGTTACATTATCCCTAGTCGTAACACTTTTAATATGTAGTTGAAATAAAACATAATATTTATGAATGTTATTTGTTTAGTTTCTTAAGTAATGTCATTTTATCATGCTAGGACATTGTATAGACTTTAGTCGCCTTATCATGTTTTTCGTATGTACAATGTTGTGTTTTACTGGTTATATGTTTTAATGTACTTTCTTTCTTTCCTCTCGTATTTCAAATGTCAGGCATGCTTCAATTCCTACACAAAATATTAGTGGTCTAGTAATTTTTTCAAATTTGCATTGTTCTTAAATTCTCATACGATAGTTTAAAGGAAAAAAATGATTAGGGTAGCAATCCCAATTTCTCAAGTTTGTTGTGCGTTAGACCTGTAAATGTTTCATGACCCTATACTTGAATCTGATCTTATTCTAAAATGTATCAAGGTGTTTTTGTTTTGCAGTTAGGTGTAATAAACATGAATATAATGTACACGTTGAAAGAAATGATCTTTATTACCTATCTCGACTATACAAGTTACTTTTAATTACACGAGTATATTGGTTTGAATAATAGTGAATGTCTTACATGAAAAAAAAAACCATTAAAAGGAATTGTAATGACTTAAAAGACATCACTATATTTTGAAATAATGTATAAGAATTAAAGCCTCTATTTAGACATGGTTGGGGTGTATGAAACTTGCAACTATCTTGGATGACTTTTCCCGCTAAAACAAACCCTTACCTATTCGCATCTCCGGGTGATTCTGGTGCAATCTGAATGATGGATGAATTCGATTCCAGCAGTATATTAACCGTATCTAGCGTCGCATTTAGGACCTGAATTTAAAAAATGAAATAAACTTTGTTTCTCATCCACAAACTTACAATATATAGTGGAACTTGAGAAAACCGTTGCATCAAAAAACTGGTCTTCGCTCCATATCGATCATATTGTTTGTTTCCAAAATTCTTTTGCTTTATTTCCACATAGCATAATCTCCATATATTAGTCAACTGTGATTTCTCGGTTCCCATGAAAAATTTAACGACATTTCGGGGCGAATTGTCTGAAAAATACACCGGCCGACTATTCGTGTCATCTGTATTACTGACAGAGACTATTAAAGCCAAGTCACGTTAATTAGGCTAATGAATTGGTTGTATTATTATCTTTGCTATTCATCTTTCCGTCAATGAAACATATATAAGGCAACATTATTGCTTAAGCAATAACTGCCCTACGTCGTTTTACGAATTGCATAACAAGGCAAGTATATAAATTTTGCGTATTATGCGTTTTATACCATTATACTACAGGACAAAATGCAAAGAAGAGGCAAATATTTTAGATATAATTGGTATGCATTTTCCCACTTTCACCTTTTATTTATTGACGTCAAGACAAATCCATGCCCATTTTTGTCAGCTTCGTAAAAGGACGTAGAGTAGTTGTTGCATAAGCAGTGATGTTCCCTCTCTCTCTCTCTCTCTCTCTCTCTCTCTCTCTCTCTCTCTCTCTCTCTCTCTCTCTCTCTCTCTCTTTAAAAGTTGTATTTAATAATGGATACAATGCATACAGAAAAAAGACACTATTTCCTATGGAATTATCTTTAATCTTATTATAGCTGTGGAACATATAAAATAATTTCTGCATTTTTAACCAAATCTTGGATTCATATTCACCATAGGCACACCATTGTTCTGCATAAGCTAGGTATTTGTTTCTTATGTTAAAGCATTTCTGCTAGAGTCTTAAAGATTGTAAACAAATTCAACAAAATATTTAAAACATTTCTAATGTAGATTATTGTTGCGAAGGACATAATCTTTCTAATATTGATTTAAGTTCAGTAAACCTTATCTATTTAAGAAAGAATGCTATAGTCGTTTGACTGCTATTTCATCGAGGAGCAATATTCGTGTATGACAACACACAATACTAGTATATATATATATATATATATATATATATATATATATATATATATATATATATATATAGACACACACTCACTTATACGACAGTGTTTAACAACCGACAAAGATATATAAGCCTCTGCAATTGATATATCTTGCCACAAAAACCAATGCACTGTATTTTTTTTTTTTTTTTTTTTTTTTTTTTTTTTTTTTTTTTTTTTTGAAAACAACTATGACTTAAGTCAGCATCAGTTATGCTGAAGTTGGTGAGTCAAAATGGCATTTATTGATGTGCCTCACTTAGGCATTAAAATGTTTCAGATACAAGAAGATCTAGCTAAAGCAGCCAGATCTGTAAAGTGGTAAAAATTGCATGTTATATTTTTTTAAAATGTACATTTCCTTTTTAAAGGGATCGTTTAAAACACATTACTGCATAATAGAGGTAACCTTTGAGGCAGGTTGGCCGAATGTAGAAGCTCTGTTAAACCCTTAATATCATATTTAATATTTATTTACATTGAAAATTAAATGCATTCTGATGCTGTAGTTTAATGCTTGCAGCCATGGCAATAGTGTTGTTTATGTTTGTTTGAAAGAAAATTACTTTCGCCAGCAAGAAGGAAATGAGGATGCAGATCATTCACCTCTTTTGAAATGTTGTCCACCGTATTCACTTTGCCAAGAATGTCCGCGATATATCCAACGTCAACATACGTCAACACTTCTTGTAATTGGATAAGTTTATTGGTTTCTTGTAGAATGTTAAGAAGATTGTTTTCATTCACGTCCATCTGAAATAGAATATCAAGATGATATTTCCATTTATGTAAATTAAATTCTGTTCATTTGCTAGTTTTTTTAAGGCATTGATTATATTGTCATAATGATATTTATTTCCACAATCACTGTGAGGGTTGATCAATTTATAGAGTCTATTCTCGATATTCCTCTATTCGCTGTTTCTGATGCTATATTAAGTATTATCAATATTCCTTTAGTCGGTGTTTTCATGCTATATAACGTATTCGCATCATCCCCTTAATTGGTGTTTCTGATGGTACAGTTTAAGTTTACACAAGATCCACTCAGCCCGAGTTTTCTAGTCTAGCGCAATTGCAAGTATGTTGAAAAAGGTTACATGCCTTGAAACATACTTTGTCGCAGATTTGAATAGATACTACATCATCAAGTATATGAATTATTAATAAGTCGCATAGTCTTCTATAAACGAAAAATTACTATGGTAACCCTGTATAGTAACAGGATTAAGTTAATGACAACAATAATTAAACCAACCATTTGTTACATCTAATATTATGTTGGGAAACTGACAAACATATTAGCAGCATCTAGCAAGGGTTTTGTTTATGTCTGGAAAATTTTACGGTAAAGTACAGTATTGATGGTATTTATCTCCGCTATAACAACCATCTACACACGGTAAAGACCTTTGTTCGAAGGAAAAATGTTCTGAAAACACGATTTTATTATAATTACTCAATAATTATTTGATAATGCATATTTAAACAATATGTCACAGATAAACCTTTAAGCATATATTTTTCATGCACAAGTTTTAAAGGGTTTATCGCTCTTAGAAGCACTGGCAACGTACGCCAGATTTTTGCTATGAATGTTGTAAACCGGTTATTTAATCCCATAACATCATGTTGGGTAAATAACCATCTTGGAGCAAAAATACCAGATTTGGTTGATCAAAAGTTAAAAGTCAGATTTCCTGCTTTAAAATAAATATAGGCAGATTTCTTGTTCTTTCTGTTATCAGACCTTTGAAATATTAAGCAGTTGTGCCGATATCGGTGACGTTAGTCCTGGTTGTCCTGGAACGCATTCTTCCAGCATCTGAACTCGTGTCCAATTGACTTCATTTCTGGATATACTTTGGCAGAACGCAGAGACAAGGGCTTTGCTTGAATCTGGAACAATTTAGCACTCTTGTTTGTGTTCTTGAATATAATTTAACAATACAGACAATATTCTACAACTAAACGCTGCAAACATATGCAGTACACTAGAGGAAAACAAAATAGAAAGCGAACAATTCACAAAGCAACTCGTTTTGATCCAATGGATCTTTTAGGCATAGAATGATCCAAGATGATGCTAGATAGGGAGTGAACAATTATACCAGTAATTTATGTCAGAGATACATACTACACCTTTCAGATGGTAATATTGAAAATGAAATTTCAGGGGGTTGTGTAAAATTTCATGCTTTACGTTTTTCATATATGCTCTAGAAGTAAACTTGGTTTTCATACAAGTTCTAAACATTCGTACTTTTTTAAAAATAATATTTATAGAGATCTAGAATCAGCTATTGCAAACGTTGCACGGAACTTTAGAGAAAAAAGGAAGCAAACAATAGTCATAATGTGGTTTCCAGAGGAGTTAACATTTCTATAAATTCTTGAAAATAAGAAATTGCTTTAGCAAATATTTAGAATCTCAAAGTTTTGGACTTTTATTTATTTTAGTTAAATTTCTTTGAGTTAACCTGGCTTATAATCTCGAAGAATGATTTTATATAATGCCACGTTCCATTCAGAACTAAGGTTGTCCTCATGTGTACTGCTATGTTTAAAAATAGAAAGGTTAAACGGTTGGAATAATATTAAATAAGATACCCTATTGAAGTCGATTTCATTGCGGCTGTTCAAGACATTTTGTATATATCTAACGACTCTGATCTGTATGTGTGAGTATATTTGCATGTGATTCAATCGTATATGCTCAACTATTTTGTTTATATCTACAACCATAGCCTACGTTATATTGTTGGGAAACAACCATAAAAAGATCTGATGGTACAATGGTGAAGTTCGCAGGCACTTGGTCTTAACAATGTAAACACACAATGAGCAAGCGCCAAGTTTGTATTATAAGGTAGAAGACTATTCAAATTATTTACCTACACGAATAGTTCATATTTAAATAAGGCGAATATTCGATTGGACATTAGCAAGTATTGTAATGAAAAAAAATGATGGGTAACCAAAGTAGTTTTGCCTTTATAGACATCATTGAAGTAATACCCTCTCGAATGAATTCCAGATGTTATTCAATTACAAGTGCATCTTTTCGTCCAAACGAGATATTAGTCAAACCACGCCCACCTTGGACGATATTATGATATTTAGTAAAATTACTTACTTGACTTACGGTCATGTTTGATACGCTCAGGTACCTTTTCAAAACATGTTACTTATTTCGTGCATCCGGATATTTTTAAACACCTTGCAGAGATACTGACTTTGCTATACACCTTCTCCAAAATGTACACGTCAAGAAGCTTCAATTATTCTATGCCATTTTCAATGCCTTTATACATTAAAGAATACTAAAAGCAATGTAGGAACACAGACGCTGCTCGAACCTAATTTCTCCAGTGACATGTGATCGTTGAGTCATTTGGTTTGAAAATGAATCAGTTTAGTAACTAAATTTACATATTTCCTCAATCTGAGAGTATAATAACGACGATATTGTGTCCAAACGAGATATTAGTCTTCAAACTAAGCTCACACGTTATTTTGTAAAATGACTTGCTTGACTTACTGTCACGTTTAATACAAGAAAATATTCAAAACATTCACTTTTCGTTTATTTACGCAATTTTTTTTTATTTTGTCACTTTTTGAAGCAAAATATGCATTTTTATTCACTGTGTATGCATACTTGGCTTGATATAAACCTTTATTCATGAATATCCTTGATATATTTATCCTTACAAAGATATATAAGAACTTTACCATTTTTACATCTGTTCCAGCTGTATCCTGTTTGGTTTATTCTTGTTGGTGGAATGGCGCCGCTGATTGTAAACGTTGAGATATTTATGGCATATTTATACTCTGGGCAATACCCTTAAAAGGAAAAAAGCAGCAAGCAAAGATCAATAATGTTTCTCACAATTGTCAGATTTTCAAAGATTGGATGAAAAGTAGACTTCATGTACTTTATCCAGCATATTGCTTTTGTTATCCTGGTGAAAGAGGTTGTATAGTAAGCAAGAAATAAGTTGACGAAAAGTAAGCTAAACTATATCAATTTGCCCTTATTTTCATTGCGTCACAACGGTCACACTACTTATCGTTAGAATTGTATTTCTTCAGTCTATATCTCAGATGAATGTCTTACTACTAAGCTTTATTTAATTCATTTGATATTGAAATGCGAATGCGCAACTGTGATGAATGCCTTTTATAAAGTTGCATTAGCTAGAAAATATAATCGAAAACTGAAATAATGGAATAGTCAAGCAAAATATAGAGCAGTTGCGCTCCCTGCCTCAGTTTCGCTATCAGATAACGTAGATCGAACCCAAAACCTGCTCTACCTAAAAATATATGATATGCCCAATTGAAAGCGCCCAAGCAATTATCTGAACACAGGGCATGTTTACAATCTGGAGGAAGCGTGTCTCGTTTCTACAGGTCAATAAGCGCAGTCTGTATTTATTTATAATCCACAACATAGTAGGGTTTTCAAAAATGGACAAATTGGGTAGACATTGGTGATACAAATAAAATCGTCATTAGCTGCGAAGAACAAGCTCGTCATAATAATTTAAAACTGAGTATAGGAGGAAAATGAAGATCTGATTTTATATATTTAAAATATCAAGGCAAAGGATATTTCATTCTTTACTCTTCATCATGCGATGTTGTTCAGAACGCTGTACACACAAACACACACACACACACACTTTCTCTCTGTCTGTTTGTCTATATATTACTATCGGCATGGGTTCGATTCCTGCTTGAAACGATTCATTAGTCTCTAACCGACTATATATATATATATATATATATATATATATATATATATATATATATATATATATGTATGTATATGTATAGATATATAACCTTAAAAAATATAGACCAGGCATATTGGAAAGTGCTACCCTGGAAACTACAGGAGGGTGCGTAATAATATGAATTAAAATTATATTACTTATGCATTTTCACTATATCTTATGGACAATTTATGAATGGAAATGTAAGCGCAGCTCTGTCTCTGTCTCTCTGTTTATATATATATATATATATATATATATATATATATATATATATATATATATATATATATATTGATTACGTCTAAAGTACAAACTCTTTCCTTAAATTATATAATGCACTCATATATCAAAATAATATAAACATTATTGATTTAAAATTTACAGAAATCATTTTGAATTTTATATGTTGGGTAACATTACCTTGAAAACATGCCCGCACAGACCGTTCCCCTTCCTTTTCTGTCGTATATTCTTTCGGACAAGGAAAACAAAAAGATTGACCCGTTGAATTCTGAAACGTCCCGATCTCGCATGGTCTACATGATTCATCTCCAGCGATGGAATTATAATATCCTTCTGCGCAGGGTATACATGATGATCCTCCAGTCTTATTTTGATATGAGCCAGGATCGCACTTGTCACAACTTTTTGAGCCATTCTGACTTTGATATGTACCGCCAGTGCAAGCGACACAGGCAGATTTCCCAGGGTATGGTTGATAGGTTCCAACCTCGCATAATACACACGAAGACGATCCTATTTCTTTCTGATATGAGCCAGGGTCGCATGGCCTACACCTTTCGGATGTGTTAATATTAGGCTGATAAGTTCCTATTGCACATTTTATACAAGACGTTTGTCCAACGTCTGACTGATACGTTCCAGAAGGACAAGGAATACAAGAAGCTGAGCCAGTCTCATTCTGATATGAACCAGAACGACACTGATAGCATTCTGTTGATGTAATATTGGGTTGGTGAGTGCCGGTGGGGCACTGAATGCATGTCGTTTGTCCAGGACGAGGTTGGTAGGTACCAACAACGCAAGGCATACATACAGACAAAGACGAATCTTGGTACGTACCAGGTGTACAATTGTTCGCTGAAAGATGAAAATGAGACGGATGAAAGCTGTTTTAGAACGTATCCAATTTAAAATACTTTATTTAAGCGACAAGGAAAATAGGTTTCGAAAAAATGTAAGAACATTGGTTGTGACTACAAAAGCGCCCATATGTCATATGTCCATCCATTCAAAATAATTTTAGAATATATCCACGGTTCAGTATAAAGTATACAATTTTACAGGGAATTAGACATTTCAGTGCGAACAGTAATATGCACTTGTAAGCTAAAGATGTTTGATCAATCAATCACAAGTAAGTCAATGTCTACGGATAATAATAACAATAATAACAATAATAATAATGATAATATTATTATTATTATTATCATTATTATTAATTATTATTATTATTATTATATTAAGTAGAGCAACAACAACAAAAAAGACAATATGAACGACAAATACTTTCTCTGAAAATTTAAAATATCTTGACCTCTCCCAAGGGTTGGGAGCGGGTGGAGGGTGACACTTACAGTGACCTATCGAGCTCAGAAAACTTCTTCTTAATGTGTAGCTTTATAGAAAAGTATCAATTAACTCAAGAATGTGGACTAAAGTATATCTGAACAAAGGGACTTATATAAGAATAATACACCTATCAACTGTTGAACATGATGAGATCATAAGAATATGCGAGAATATAATCTATATATATATATATATATATATATATATATATATATATATATATATATATATATATATATATATCCTTCTCAATTGGGGTGGAAAGGGATATACTAATAAGAAGAAGGAGAAGAAGAAGCGTCAACACCTTTCAAAATAAAGTGATAAACATGGAAGATAGAGGTACAGACAGAGTTATACACAGAAAAACCGACAAAGTGATGGCTAAATAGCTTTACTGACCAAGGTATAAAAGATTCAATTGATGATAGCATGTGACCATCATCAGAGTTAAATATAGACAGTGGAATGACGTTCATTCGAACGGTTTCTCCTCATCCCTATTGTTCGGGTTAGCGACAGATACGAATACACACTTTTCTAACTGGCGGCTCCCCATAGTGCAACAGAACCGATTTAAACTCGCCTAAGTATGCGAATATGGTAATATTTGACAAATGCAATCTACCAATTAATAATAAAGATTGATATGCGGCAAGTTTGAATAAATCAACATTGAGAATAGTTACAAATAGCTTGCTTTTTCTTCAAACATGTCATTTGCGTAAATAAAATTTGACAAAAATATAAACCCTTTGGTAGCAAGTAATTAAAAATGAAAATAATATTCTTAAAAGACGCAAGATGCGATAGGAAAATAATTCGTCTTAAGTTTAATAACTACCAATTGTCTACACCCAGTATAGATAATTGATGTGGACAAATTATTATGAAATGTGATCACAGCTGTGCATTTGTGTGAATTGCGAACATTCGTGTAGGTATATGTGTTTGTCTCTGCTGTGTTCGGAAAACATATATATTGAATAGAATAAGTACTTTTGGCATATTCAGATGCATACATTAAAAATACAAATCTTTTATATACAGTCAAGCGACACGTAACACATTCACTTACTACTTTATATAACTGAAATGATATGATATTAGATAAATCAATATTTAATATTTAGATGCTAGAGTTAGGTAACAGTCAATATTTAGATGCTAGGGTTAGGTAATAGTTAATATTTAGATGCTAGGGTTAGGTAACAGTTAAGTTTTTAAGCTGGAAAGTCATTGTAACATGTTAAAAACATTTCTTCTGAACTGTTCACTAAACATGTAAAAGTCAAATCGTTTCAACTTTGATTCCGGTCAAAAATATGATGGAGTCAGACATAAACCATCATTAGTCCCTGTAAAATAACATAAACAATATAAAAGAGCAACTGAAACTTACATGGATTTTCTATTGGCCTGAAAAACAAGAACAAACATACATGATTGACTTGACCTGGTTCAAAATGACAATTAGAATATGCATATATAAAGATAAAATCAAATTGATTTTGTTAATTATATGCACAATAAATAAAGTACAGTATAAGATCTGTGTAACAGATGGATATCGCTCTAATTTCAAAAACGCAAGATAACCTAACCATAAAATGACCAGATTATTTTCGACAGGAAGTAGGGTTCCAATCTTTGGCGCAGCATGAAAGAGAAATTCGAATAAACTGAGATCTGATTAAAAAAGGACCAGCTCATAGAACACTAATAGCTAGTATATACAAGTGTTGGTGTGTCACTTGTGTCCGTATACTGTCTGTAAAACCCTGTGTCTGACGTTCAGAACCTTTCACTAAACTTTAATAGTCTTGATTATAATGCTTAAGTAGGTAAAACAGGTAATAGTGTTGACTATAATGCTTAAGTAGGTAAAACAGGTAAGAAATTGACTCCTCGCTATCAGAGAACACATTCGAGGCATGTAGCAATATCACCTAAAGTTTCAACTGAATACAGCCACCAATATTGAAGATATGATACTTTCCAAAAATGTTATAATAGAACTCTAACATTGTTTACAACCATGACACATGATTTATGTTTAGTAAGGCGAGACAAACAAGACAAGACTCCTAGAATATCAGCATTGAAACTTTAAACCTATTGTAATAGCATACAAAAGTTTCAGCTGAATGCAGCAACACATGTAGAAGATACGTGACTTTACCAAACTCCAACGCGAATCTTTTACCCATTCACAGTGACGAATCAAACTTTCTTCTTAAGCAGGCGTAAGTACATGATTTAGAATTGTACGCTATATCGTAAAAGTATATCTAATTGTGGTAGTAACGGCAAAGACCAAATGCAGTTTAATTCAATTGGTGTTGCTGCTGGTCTTGCAGCTTGTGGTATTATTGTTATTTCTACTTACTGGCACGTTGGGGAATTGTTAAAAACTACACATGTATTGTTGTCAGGACAACCTCCTGATATGACTACATACACTGCGCACAGTTGATCTCTACTGCTACCACCAATTGGCACTGCAAACAGAGTCAAAATGACATGACAATTACAGGAGAGCAGAAATGATAAAGTTATATTTTGACGTTTAAGTAATTTGATTACATTGCTTTTACTTTTATGAATGATAAATATATTAAATGTTTGCTTGTGCACGAGTTAAAACATATAGCATTTCTTAAGATGTGACACCACCAAAAAAGAGTTATTTATTGCTAACTCCCAATCACCTCGAAAAAAGGGGAAAAAGTCAATCCTGGTAAGCAATCAGAAATTCTAAGGAATTATGCGTTTGGTCTGTTCCCTTGCCTGATATAGATACACGTATATGTTCACTTTCAAAACACCTTGGCTTAGATAATACATGGGAGTCAGAGGGAGAATAATAATGTATGAATATGATAGGACAATGCTAAATCATTCTACAGTTCAAGTATGACAGCTATCCATTCCAGGAATCGGGTCTTCTGTCTACAAAAAAAAGCAATTAACTGAAAACTTACCCAGTATTTTTGAATGACCTTGATCTTGCCTGGGTGTGACAGTTTGAGTGCATGGATAGCGAAGGCCAAAACTCCCTAATTATATAGTATAAGTATGTCAACTAGCACTCCCAGGGTTTGGGACTTATGTCCATACATTAAAACCTAAACTGAAAACACAGCCAAGATTTTCAAATGAACTTGACCTTTTGTTGGGTCATAGCGAGGGCAGGAGTGCATGGGTATGAATGGAAAGAGCTCGCAGATTCTACAGTCCAAGTATAATAGCTATCCCTCTCAGGTTTTAGGACTTATGATTAAACAGAAAACATTAATCGGGTATTGGTACATGGGTTTGAAAGGGCAGTTTCCAGATTATACAGTCCAGTATGATAGCTATTCCTCTCAGGGTTTGGGACTTACTATACTATACATAAAAACATTAATCGGGTTAGGATGGATCGGTATCAAAGGCAGAGTTTCCAGATTCTACAGTCCAGTGTAACACCCCTCCTAGGGTTTAGGACTAGTAATAAGACAGAAAAGTTTTACTCAAACCATAAGCAATGTCGATGCCACTGCCAACGCCGCTTGAAAAAGTGACACCTAGATCTTACCAGAGCTAAATCAGGAGAGACATTTATTAAATACAGTACAAATAAGATTTAACACAATATAGGTATAAATTAAATAAATAATTAATTAGCCTCGATGTGCAAAGTAGGAGAAGCTAACATGCTTGGCTCATTTGTGTGTCCCTTCCCTCTCATTCCTTATCTTCTTTTCCTGCCGTAATCATGGTCCTATAAATGTCAACACTCACCTTCCCTCTCTTGGTAAAATAGAGAAATTTATAAGGTACCCTGTCTAAGTTATATCCTTTCACAAGCAAATCCTACTATTATAATTGGCATTATAATGCTTCAAGTATTGCCAGGTATTAGTAGATATTTTATGATCTATAAAAGAAACCAGAGGCAACCAATTATGTTTCAATTGTTGATTTTTGTTGAAATTTCCCTATAGAAAGAAATATGCCATGAAAAGTGCGGAAATTGTTGGGGGAAGTACTGTCACGTACGTACATGTAGGTGGGATTATATGAAACTAAATTAAATCAAATGTTAATTATGACATATATCATACCAGTATATTTTTGTAACTAAACAATTCAATTGAAAACAGAACAAGAAGATGAAGGAAATGTTGAATAGTCTAGGAAAACATTTTACTAAATGGTCTTCACATTTTTATATATTATTTTTATTTTTAGCTAGGTCTTTGTTCATGTAAAGTTAACAGTTCATTCACCAAGCACTGGCAGTAACCAAATTTTGACAGAATTGATCATCATTATCATTTAAAGTTTTTAAATGATACTTGGTTTCATCAATTGTATAATGGTATTCTTACCTGTAATGTTCTCAACTGCCATGGATTCCACAGCTGACACTTGGCCACCCACTGTGATAGTCTCCCCAGCAGCAAAATCGATATTTGCTTTGGCCAGAGCAACGTTAGTTTCCTGTGTGCTATTAAAGACCGTCTTGTAGTCCACTATAAGACTCTCTCCTCTGTATGAAAAAAATTTATAAACAGATCGCACGCTATAACGCTCTTCTAAGGTGTACTGTGGAATATATGAGGTCCCTGACACTGAACTAAGATCAATATAAAAATAGTCGCCAAACAAATTGGGATTCATGACCATTCCGGTGTTAAATAGGGTAGGAGTAATACTGATGCGCTGGATAGTGATGAACGAGTGTACACTGAATTCACTGGTGGCAATGATCCTTCTATTGATTCTATATATTTTGCAGTATAGGATTAGATACGTTAAATTATCGTTAGAAACATTTTAGAGTAATATAGTGTTCATAACTAGGCTTTATGTTATATATCTTGGTAGGTAGTTCGCATTCCTCTTTTTATTGATTATTTAGCTGCAAGTGTGCATTGATTACTCAACACAGGACGCTGCATTTTATAGTATCCGATTTGTACATTGATTTTTTTTTTTTTTTATCTCTTCGGGGAATGAATCATTGTAATCTCTTTTGACTTGACCTGGAGCGGGTCACAAGAATTGATTACATGGTATGGTGAAGTATGTTGAATACTTTGACTAAATAAGCACTTCACTGTCTGAAACAAGTGTATCTATAAACAAGCCAAGTCTTATTTTTACGTTGTTTGAGAATCCAATGTCAAGGCTAAATTTGCTGTTGACGAAACAACCTTAAAAGTGAAATGCTGGATCTGAAAGAACCAAGCAATGCACTATTCTCGCTCTACCACGGGCTTAATTATCGCAGCATTCCTGGGAACGTGGCCGATTCAGCCAATCAGTTATGTGGTACCAAAGTGGAGTGACCCAATGCAGACTTATTTTCCTTTGACATTTTGGTATATATATATATATATATATATATATATATATATATATATATATATATATATATATATATATATATATAATGCTTACTGCATGATCAAAACAATTAATACATAATGAACAATCCAAATCAGCAAGAGTCCAAATGGAAGTATTGGCATGATACTTGTTCACCATAACATGAATATATAATACTAAAAAAACTTAGATGACAAAAGAGAATAAATGAAATAAGTCGCTTAGAAACAAAAGTTTAAGCTTTATTTAAAAAGTGATCGAATATCTGAGGAAAACAGTTTGTGAAAGAGCGGATAAATAAAACTATTACAAATTAAAAAAGTAGCAAAAGCAACTATCAACATTTAGCTACAACACGCGTGACAAAAACAAAACACAAATAAGGTGACGTGAATTACACACGAACTAGTAACCTAAAAGAAATAAAATAGATCTAATTTTCAAATAACTTTAAAAATGTTGAGTTGTACAATGATAAAAAAATAATAATTTGCAGAGAAAAAGAGGGCATGTATCCTTAAGGTAGGAGAAGGCTATTTGCTGAAGCAGAGTAAAAACTGCATAGAACAAACGATTATGTATAAGCCTGATAGGCTGAGGACCTGAAAGAAAATATATACATGTAGCATTTTGCATGCCTTAGACATTACCAAAGTTTCATGCTGATTGTGGTATTTTATTCCATATTTTGGAAGCTACGTTTTGGAGAGATTTAAATATGTACCTGGAGATGTTTAATTTATGGGTCTCCGGTAAACTATCATATCAAAAGAAAAAGGGCATTTTGTACATGAACCCAGGTCATGATAATTGATAGAGTATCGCTTATGGAATAATTTAATAGTTTCTAAAGCCCCGGTGCAAATTCTTTTGACATGGAGTGCGTGGACATTTAGTAACGTCTAGACTGAAAGTCATTAAAAACAAGTTTGAGAACCATTTTACTGAATTTTCTGAAGTTTATCTCTGGATATTATTTGGACTACTACAGATCAGAGGAAGATGATGGAAATACCTGAGTATCTTACAATTATATTTGGTAATATAAGTAAATTTGCATATTTCCAATATAATATGCTAGTAAATCATATTATTTACAATTGGTATCTACTTAAATTTGCATTTTGTAAAACAACATATAGTTAATGATTATACGCGTATGCAGGTATGTTCATAATCTAAGAGCTCAACGCAATATTGTTATCGTATAGCGTAATGCTGATGTAATTACCTTATACCCAGAATAATTATTTGAATGTCTTGACCAACTTTTCTCGTATAATAATCTCGCAGCTGAAAATATATTGGGAAACATGAAGGTACCTTCTAAATCTTGTAATTTAGAAATATCAAATTTACAAGATTATTTATCGATTTTCAAGAACTCACATAATATTTGCGGATTGTTTTGCTTTAAACAAGACCTGTTTGCTTAAAAGTTTTCTCTTGATCGTTTATAAAATAAATTTGTATTATATATTAATAAGACAACACATAGAATAAAAGATCTATTGTAAATAAAAAAGGGGCATCTTTGTCAGATATGTTTTTTCGTATATACGCTTTCCTCTTTTTAATATAATGTATTACATGAAAACATTATCATAAAAATGTGTGTGGGTAGGACCTCTTTATATATATTTCTCTTCACTATTTTACATTTTTCTTTTTCCTTTCTATCTTGCAATCTTTTCTCTATCTTCCTTCTTATTTACTTTCCGTTCTTCTCTGCTCCTTTCCTAATCCTATACTAACATCGATAAAATATATTCTGATATTTTAGTCCTTGATTTCTAGCACGGATGGGTACATAAACAATCTAGTTTAAGAAAGAGATCACACATAATGAATTATTCAATCAAGCAGCTTTGGCATAACTAACGAATGTTAGTGTAACTTTTGAACGATTTTTTTATTCTTCATCTGAAGTAAAATGTACTTACTGAATTGTTGACGATATTGATGTATCGCGAATAGGTGTTTCCGTCTGAAAAATTGTCATATGAAGGTACTTTGAAACTCAAACGCACAACAATGAAGATTGTTTTCCTTCCACGTCCTTCTGTTGCTGGGGTTGTGGTATGAGCTGCTGTGGTTGTCGTGTTGGTGGGTACTGCTGGGATTGTAGCTGTGGTAGGCACATAACAGGTTTCACAACATAGCGATGTGGTGTTGGAATCATAAAACGCACAATCTCCTGCATTACAACCAGAAAGTTTGTCACCATACTCACAACCTGTGTATAAAAAAATAAAATAATACGAAAAATCTGATTGAGGAAAGATTGTGAAATCGCCGTTACATTTAAAGAATATCTTTCTGATCCAGTTCTTATAATTCACATATCATTTAATAATCTTGCGTCCATAAATATCAACTGAAGTTGAAAGGTGAAATCTGCCCTATTCTCTCAAAAGACCTAATAGGATCAAATAATTTGTATGATGCCATGTAAAACAAGAACTACTTCTCCAACACAAATTGAAAAATGTTTTTTTATTATATGCTTCCAATTAACCGCCTTCATAGCCCACCCTCACCCACTGTGAACCTAGGTCCAGTGGTTCTAACCCAAAATTCGTTACATATATTACATGTTTTCCTCCTTCAAATGCATGTTTACGGTTTGGTAAAAGAAAATATTTAAAAATATCACGGTAATGGCAATTTGTATAGTTCTAACCTTTAAGCCCCTCATGTGGACATCAGAATGGACAGACGGAGAAATGGTCGGACAGTCAGACAGAGATAATCACAATATGTAACATCGTCGGGATAATGAAAGGTCGATTGAATTGGTCTGTCATTATTTGTTTCAAGAACCATCTATTGACCTCAGTAGTTTTATATGTTTAGATGGAATGAAACCCATATTTCTAAACAAAACAGAGGTTACCTTGTGATATTTGTACCCCGTTTTGACATACATAATAGTATGCAAATTATACAATAAATATTTTACTCTGTACTTTGACAACTTTAGAAATTAGTATTACTCCAAAGAGAAAGCTTTAATATTTACATACATATATCTCACAGGTGGTGTAGAAAAAGCTGAAAATGTAATGCAAATATCTTCATTAGATGTGGAATGCGACTTCTGAAAGTTTTGAGTCTTAAAAGTTGTGAAACCAAAACGAATAAGAGTCACCTGCAATAGTTCCTTTTTGGGAGCGGCAAGTACGACAGCATACGTCCTCATTATTTTTGTTATAGCAGCCAATGCGGCTAATAGTACTACATGCTGCGACTTTGTCTCCATACCCACATCCTTTAGGCGAAACAAAAATCAAGTTAAGTATACGAATGTTTACAGACTTTATCATTACATCAATAGTGATGAAACGTTTCCAAATGACGTCATATGCACCACGCTTGACACGTAAATGTTATACACTTTATTCGAAGCAAGTGGTATTTTTACTTCGGCGTCAGATACTTCGTTAATTAAAATACATTTACAAACGGTTTTAAGATTACAATACTTGTTATTCTTAATCTTAAAGTGTTTGATGCACAGTTTTTCATCGAACAAAATATAACTTTCTTGAGAGAAGAATGCATCTGTATCGCATCTTTCATAATGGATGAAAATGTTTATTAAAAATAAACAATAATAGATTATATAAAAACATATGTCATGAATTTCATTACGATCACATGTTGATGACAAAGAAGACAAAAGCTGAAGGCGCCATGTCTTTCAAATTCAAATTACAACCATAGTACCAGCTGAGAGATGCACATTCTTTGTGTGTGCCAATTTTCAGAGATGGAAAGAAATACCTCATTTCATAGCAATGAAATTTTATGTTAGATTTCACATATATGTATCTATGCATCAAAGGAAAGAAGGCTGATGCCAGAAATTTCTCAATGCATCTCTCTCTCTCTCTCTCTCTCTCTCTCTCTCTCTCTCTCTCTATATATATATATATATATATATATATATATATATATATATATTTGACAATCTAGATATGTAGGTATTACAAAGTAAATATATATATATATATATATATATATATATATATATATATATATATATATATATATATATGTGTGTGTGTGTGTGTGTGTTTGTGGCGAGAGAGAGAGAAACGTAAATATGTATGTGTCACCGATAAATACTAATTTTCCAGTAATTGATTCTGTATCGTGAATAGAAAATTAATCATTTTAATCAATTTTATAAACCTAGATTTTCACCTTACACACTCACCAGTGATGCCAGTATATGCATTCTGACACGACCCACAGCATGTATCTGCATACCTATAACAGTTGGAGGTGGAATTTGCAACCAGTTGTGCGCACGTTAGCCCATCTGCCACTATCCCAGGCTGGTTTCCGAATGGACACGATTCTACATAACAATAATAATAATAATAATAATAAAAATAATAATAAAAATAATGATAATGAGATAAAGAGAAAAGAGGGTAATGATAATAATTCCATTCAAGTTTAGTAGCATTTATCTATATATATATATATCTATCATGTGTACACTGACATATCTATCAATTTGAAACACCAAAATGGCGACTTACCCGGGGCGAAATGATGATGGCGGCCTCGTCTATTGTACACAAATTTCGAATGTGCGTCTGGATGACCACCGCACTTAATTTCAGCAAACATTCCTCCCGCCTCAGATTCTGCCATGGCATTTAAAAAAGTGTTCAGAGGCCGCTACACAGCATAAACTATTGCAGTGTCTGGCCTATAAACGATGACATAGGATTTCCCTTACTCAGATAAGACATGAACTCTTAGCATATCAGGTCCCTGCACAGCATATAATATTGCAGTGTATAGCCTGTGAACGACATCCTGATGGCATGGCATTCTCCTTAAAGAGGTAAGGAAGGAACCCCTGGCATATCAGATCCATACACAGCCTATAATATTACGGTGTCTTGCATGTGAACATTATAATATTATAGCATTCTCCTTTCACATGTAAGATATGAACACCCAGCATATCATATACAAACTTTAGATATACGGCAATATTAACCAACGTTTAAGCTGAATACAGCAACTGATGTCGAAGACACTTGACTTTCAAAAACTTAAATGCCGCATCTTAACTATTTTAACCCAGCTGTAAAACTATAAACTTTAGAACTAGTAATATTATTTCTTAGTTTCAGTTCAATAGACATCAAAGATTAAAGATACTTCACTTCCATACACTTAAACACATAAACTTGACAAAAAATTGATAACTAAGTTTCGAAATTCATAGCAAGACAATACGTTTATCATGCACACTGCTAAAGTATATTAAAGCACATTTTCTTTTTCTGAAACTTTCAACCTACCATTTACAGAGGGAGCTTCGGCTGCTGCCAAACATTCTCCAGCTACACACCACTGTAATGGAAAAATTATTTTTTTGAGAAACAATTCGAGTTACCCGAAAATACATGCATTTCACACCGACAGTCATGAAAACTTTTTATTGTGTTAATGTTTCACTTTTCTAACACTATTGAGAATATCCTATCCATTTTTATCAGAATGTGAGACTGACTAATCTTTTAAACAGATAGAGGACTTGTAAATTTTTTTGTATCTTTTACTGTATGCATTATCTGCCATATAACTGTATTTCCGAAATATAAAGTTGCTAATGGATATATAGCCATATGAAACCTATATTGTACATACTGCCAAACCTGTACTAACGGTCACCTTCACCCAGCGGTCACCTGTTCACAACGGCCATTCTTATTTCCCCCTGGCAAATTTCCTATATAAATATCCTGTACGTAACGGTCACCTGCCTTCCGCAGTCAGAGGCCACGCGTTTCCTACCCAAACGACAGTTTCTCCCTGCCTTAAGCGGTCATTGGCGCGTATCTACAGCAATGACCGCTCAGTCTTTTGCTGCATGATGAAGGCATTTTTTGGATAAAGGAATATCATGTGAATTGATATGCAAACATTTCTTATATCGCTTATACTCACCGTACTCCAGTTACGTTGATAGTGTAACTCAAAGGTGTCACTATGTCAAAATCGAAAGTGAGGCAGTTTTTATCATTAGGGTAGAGAGTCTTAGCAGTTCGTTTGCTGGATGGTGGGAAAAACAGCTGTTTTCTCGAAGCAGACAGTGAAGTCACCTCTTGTACCAGTGTGACAAGTATAGTTAAATATCTTCATCTATTTGCCTGTGAATTAAAGCTATATATGAAGATAAATGTTCGTCTTTGAGAAGAGATACGAGTTACATCCATTTTCATTAGGGTCAGGGGTCATTGAATATTTAAAACGTGTCTGTAAAGGCAGGTGAAGTTTCGGTTCATGGGTCACAACGAATAACCATATACGGCTTCTTTTGATTTTCTGTTCATCACAGGCTTCTCACATAAGCCGACTCTCTTTTGATATTGGCGAGTTGAGCAATTGACTAATCCAGGTATTATTTTTATAGCGTGACCAAAGTAAGATCTATTTAAGTCGGTGATGATTTCACTTATAGGATGGATTACAGTGAGCAGGATACATTAACCTTGTGTGGAACATACATTTGGGAGAGAACAACATATACCCGTAAGTATGGTTTTGTTGTACAATGCAGATAAAGTAATCTTGATAATGTAATAATAATAATAATATTTAATAACGATAACGATATTCGGTGCATGGTATTTGTTCAAAAACCAATTTTAAGAGGTGAACCTGTGTATAGCAAAACCTATGTGGAACGGCCAGTTTTGCCTCTTCCCGTGAGTGGCCGCTAGTGACAGGTTTGACTGTACATACAAACGTCCCTAATACACACAGACACACATGGAGAAAAACAGACATTTAAATAAGACGCTACCTTCCTATAACCACATGCGGTCCTTTCTGCAGCAATACTCGAGGCACAACTTATGCTTCCTGAAATCTTGCAGTAAAATGCTGCACACATGTTTGTGTAATTTCCATCATAAATATTCTGCAATAATAATAATCGTAGTTGTATTAGCTGTAGTAGTAGTAGTATTAATAATAATAATAGTGACCTTACTATTAAAAAGGCTAAAAACAACACCAAATCGTCCTCAGAGCAGGATTGTTTTCCATAGCTGTTTTCCGCTGAAAACAGATCTTTTCTGAAGTGACGTTATTATTATTATTATTATTATTATTATTATAATATATATATATATATATATATATATATATATATATATATATATATATATATATATATATATATATATGTATAGAAAGAGAGAGAAAGAGAGTCATAGCTGCTGCAGCGCCTATCTGCCCACAAAGACCATCATGTTTTTCATTCCCCTTAGAAAGTTTCTTTATTACTCGCCTGCATCTAGCGAACATCAACTGCACGCGAAAAAAGTGACGACTAGAGTTTGGTCAATTGGTCTTTCATGCAAAGCATGTATTGACCTGTGATTAAGAGGTGTTGAATGTCTGTTTCGTATCTTAATGTATCACCTTCGCTTTAAAAGACACAATATACACTTGCGGTCTTATGGATTCTAAATTGGTCTGATGCGCCATCCTGAATGTCGTAAGAGAACACTAGTGAAAGCAGGAGCCTGGGTGTCTCAGTGGTTAGCGTGACAGACACACCACCGTAAGTGTGTGTGTGTGTTACAATCGTACCAGCGATCAGTCTGAGTCGGCTAACGTGGTATGTTCTTGGGCAAGACTATACTCCAATTGCCTCGGCTGTAAGTAACTTACTTGTGTTGTTATGTTGTAAAACGCCCACGCCAAACCAAAGACATAATATATAATCTTCAACTTTGTCTTTCTCTCTTACTTCCTTTCAGCCAGTTTGATATCAAGTGTTTTCAGTTTGCTTGCTAAATATAGAAGACGTCGCGTTTTTGAAAGTCGTCAGTGAGCGGGAGAAATAGGTTCAATATGATAATATATTGCTTTTTGGGACAATGTGTTTTCATTGTTGATCGTTACGTTATATTTTGGACGGTTGAAGGTTTTTTATTTAGATGAATTCATAAACAATTCGAACATGCCAGAGAGACGATACGTTTGATGTGAATGTAAATCATATCTTATAAATGGGATGCAATGTGTCAAAACTATATTTTTACATCAATCTGGAATCATGTTTAGTTTTTGTTGCTTGATGTTTCGCGTGTTTTTTAGACCCGTACATACAACAACATTATACCAACTGAGCTAAATACAAATTTTAATAAAACGTTAGGTCATGGTGACTAACTATTAACATAATGGTAGTGCCAGCTGACATTAATTCCCAAGATATTAGATAGAAGACATACAAGATTTTTCTGATGGCATGTTACCTGCATTGCATTCTTGGATTGCATCATCATAATGAAGATGGTAATGATGACGATGACCATAATAATGATGAGGATGATGAGTACTAGTATGAAAGAATAATGTTTATGATGATTGTGATAATGACTGCACTATCACGACCGCAGCAACTTAAGTATGACGATGGTGGTAGTACTCAGTGTTTGTTTCAAAGACTGACCTTTGCCTTTCAGCAAATCAAGGACTTTACCTGTTATCATCAAGCTATTTCAATACGAATAATCGCTGTTAATATGTTTGAGCTACCTACCCTACATAAATAAGAGTCAGGACCCCTTGTATACAGACATTGGGTGTCCGCTGAGTAAACCTGACCAGAATGCTGCTGATCATAGGGAGAGAGCGCACTAGAATTGTAGCTCGGGTTCAGGGTCGTCATGCAATTATTGCTGAAAAATATATCAATAGAAAATATTATACTTGGTTTTCTTTATGTAATCATTCTAAAACTAGCTGAAGAAATTATCTCATTTGCTAATTTTGATTTTCGACACGATAAACATAATTGAGCAACCTTCATGAATTAAATGCGACATAATGTACAATGTGGAAATTACAAACAAGATATAAAAAATAAACCGATGCCAAACAATCGAACGCCTCACTTGTTTAACGTTTTTATTTCCAAGATGTTATGTAATATCTCAGTATTCGAGTCCATGTCACTGATATACTCTAAATATGAAATATAAATCATTCGACATGGGTTTTACTACCACTATTACTACTACTACTACTATAAATAATAATAATAATAATAATATTCAAATTGTATTCGTTGGTAATATATCATCCCAAACATTGTACAGGAATTAAAGCTTAATTTTAATTGTCACGTTAGAATTTTAAAGTTTATATTCAGACATTTATTTAGAATAAATTGAAATGTATGTATTTACGTATCATCCATAAAAAAAACAATAACAGTTTTGGGGATATAGATTTCTGGTTTTAGTTCAGTATGAAGGAAATGTATAGCTAGGATATGGTTATTGGTAGAAGAGTGTCTGAAAGTGGCCATTCTTTTAGTTTTGCCTCCATAAAATTTCAGAGACAAGAAATTTTGAATATAATATAAAGTTAGAGAGAGAGAGAGAGAGAGAGATCACCTGCTGAGTGTATTGATGTATGCCTGGAAGTAGGAAATGGAGCAGGGAGAGAACTTCCACAAGTTTTTGTTGTACTGGAATCCAGAGTTTCCTAAATTAGACAATGTTACCGAGGCTGCCATTATATACGATAAGGTGGGAAAACATGAATTTCCCGTCCCGTTCAGAGTCCCATCATGCATAGCTCCGAGACTGAATAAAATTGATAATAACATTTCTTTTAAACGAAAAACTATCTCAGTTGGTGACGAAAGATACTAAATAATATTATCTTTATGTCTTGAAACAAAAACATGCGATGACTAATTTGACAAAGACGAAAGCTGAAGTTGACATTAACATTAACATACATCATATATATATATATATATATATATATATATATATATATATATATATATATATATATATATATAGTTTCAGCTCAAAGTGAAAGCTTTTAAATGCGAAATTTTAAATTTCACCTTTTCCTTGTATAATTCAGCATTAAACCAAAATACTGTTAGTCAGTTATTTCTCTTAAAACTGTAGATATCTTTGGTAATATTTAATAGAATACTATCCACACCAACAGGGTAGCCTGCTGTTCTGGACAAGGAACTTTCCTCTCATGGCCCCGACACTAAGTTGTCGTTTGTGTGCTGATCTGCAGTTAAATACCAACCCACCCACCAACCAACCAGCCAATCAATCCATCGAAAAATAAAATGATAAGTAGGAAAGCCAAAATGTGAATATTCACCTATGCCCCAGTTCATGTGCAGCTACTGTTATCATTGTGGCATCAAAGTGGTCTTCTACTATGGACAGACTATAATTTGTACAGGTTGCATTCAGATATGCCATACCTGAAAGTGTAAGTAAGTGAAAAACGACCAAGAAGATGGATTAGTATGTATTTATGTATGTATGTATGTATGTATGTATGTATGTATGTATGTATGTATGTATGTATGTATGTATGTATGTATGTATGCATGTATGTATGTATGTATGTATGTATGTATGTATGTATGTATGTATGTATGTATGTATGTATGAAAGCATGTCTGTACGTAGTTATGTAGGTAGACCATTGCATATATGTATTTTTTACCTAAATGCATATCAATGTATGTATACATACGTATATACCAATGTAAGTATGTATGTATGTATATATGTATGTATATTTACCTATATTTTGATTATAATGCAAATGTGCACGTATATACAAACAATGTATTTATGTATATGTGTGTATGTCTGTATGTCGACATTGAGAACCATCCATTAATTTCGTTTGCCTGTATTCTTGACTGTCTATTAACTTTCGCGTCTTCACTCTGGTTAGCATAACGTCTCTTTTTGTAGAAAGAGTTTCACATTTACAGTAACTTAAGTTGAAGTATTTTTTAAAAAACCGAGCTTTTGTATATGACATGGTCAGTTCACGCCCTGTGGTAATACAATTTTACATTTTTTTACAGAAAAGGAAGGCAACTGTACGTACCAGCCACACTATTATTTCCATCATCACCCAGCAAATCATACCTGTAATAATAATAATAATAATAATAAAGATAAAAAACAAGGAGTATTTTTAAACAGATTTTATAATAGAATACGTATGAAATATTTTATGGATTTGTACTTCTTTTTTCATTTTATCTTTGATTTTACTTTTTTAACAATTTGCATCATATCGGAGTATATATATATATATATATATATATATATATATATATAGACATTATTTAATAGAATCCTCAAACAAAATGATTAAATGGTCAGTACCTAACATTTACAAGAGTGTCACTGTCTTCCCTTTACTCACCTATTTCGACTGCAAGAATATTCTTAAAGACTTAATGTTTCCTTACCCTAACTATTTTCAGCATGTTTTTGTTTTCTAATTTCATTTTGTTTGTTTTTCGTAACCATATCATTATATATGCTTTTTTAGGTGTTTTCTAATGCTGTAAAGCGCTTAGAGCTTCTAAAGATTAGGCGCTATACAAAGTCCTCATTATTATTATTATTATTATTATTATTATTATTATTATTATTATTATTATTATTATTATTATGTTAAATCAATACATAATTACGTCTATTACAGCCCTGAGCAAAACATGACAATTTTTCATCAGGACCTGTTTGTTTCCGTTACTTTTTGTGAATTGCTTGCAAAATGAGATAAAACCGACAGCATGCCTTTCTTCAAGAAATCGGCAGTAATCAGCTTGTGGTGGCGTTGGCTTTTCGAGAGAAGCATGGAGGTTCTGTAAATTTAATGTTCAACGTAACATTTACTGACAATGACAAGAGGTAACTTACATATTAGAGATTATCGATTTAGGCACCCTGTTAAATTCCCTCGCAAAACATTTAAAATGACTGTTTATAAACCTAAATGACACAAATATTGAAACGAAATTTTAAATAAATTCAGTTTTTGAATACATTATGAATACGGACCATGCGTGAGGTTTCAAAAATAGAAATCGAAAACGTCGCATTTTCTACAGAAGTGTATAATCAGTCTACAGATGTTTCGTAAACTAGAAAAGCGATAAATAATCATAAAAGGCAACATAATGTATTGAGTCACCTTCCTTCCTTATACGTGCGACACCTGGCGGCCAGGCTAAGGAAAGCAACTTTGCACAAATCATTACAAAGAAGCGTATTCAGTGAAAGTTTAATACGGAAATACAATTCATAATACCAGAAAGGAATTACTTTAACCATATGTTTTCCATGTATTTATATTTAACCAAATAGCCCATAACAATACATTTGCCTATAAATCAACAGGCGCACATCAATTGTCTAATTCAAAACTTTCCAATCATCCTATATATCAGCAAATATTTTCCTCCTTCAAGGTCTTTTTTTAGCGGTAAGGTACCTACCCCCAATTCATTTCCTTCTTTACTTGTGTAAAATAGGTCATTCCTATGTTAAAATAATAGTTCACTTAGCTTAAATGAAGCCATGTCATAGACTTCAAAAAAAGATGACATTCTTTCGACATCAGGAATCTTTCTGGGACGTATTGATAGTCAAACTTTTCCAATTCTTCAGCTTTTTTAATGTACTCTATGGCGCATCAAAGTGTTTCATGAAAAGTTCAGTGCTTGAATTTACTTTAAAACAACTAAAAACCATGTGCCAGTCAAATCAAATCTAGAACAGTCAACATATTGTTCAACGAGGGCCACTGTTCGAAATAAATTGGAAATCTTTTTGCAAGCTTTATGGGAGTGACAGAGATGCTGTGATTCGCATGAATGTCATGGAAGCTATACACTGTTCCAAGAATGCTGTAAGCAAAAAATGGCATGATCATATCTAGGTAGATTGTTCTACTTACGCTGTAAACGACATGACATGGTCATGTATCCGTGGGTTAATCCTACTTACGCTGTAAACAACATGGCATGGTCATGTCCAGATAGATTAGATCTAAATTGTATCCAGGACTGAAAGCCGTTCAAGGCAGCTGAGGCGTTGACTTGATATATAAAATCTGAAAGGACCCTCCTGCTTTCCGTCCACAAAGCGTCTAATGGGGTCTACATATTTGGAATAGAAAGAGAAAATAAAATATACTATTAAATAATCAGGTAAAATATTCCAATTTAAAGGAAGACTTAATTTAAAACACCAAACAAGAAGTGAATAAAATTCAAATACAGTATATAGAGAGTTACCGTCCAATTTTGATTGTTTTGGATAGACATTAAAGGCATTGGAGTATTCGGGTAGAGAATAATGGTCTCCATTATAGACATTCCTATGGGATAGGTAAAGCCCACTCTAAGTGTCAGAATTTGTAGACAGGAACGAGGTTTTCTCCACTTACTGTCAACAAAGTATTATTCTGAGGTTGAGTTTTCCATATCCCATAAAGAACGCAAATGATGGATTATTTTCTCTCATGTCTAACAAAGAAAGACTCGTTTAAAATAAAAGATAGTAAATCATTGGTAAGGATAGAAATAGAATATATTTTCTAAAAGTTACGTCGTAAGAAAGAGCATAAAAAGTTAATTTTGCAATAACGAATTTGGTGCAATCAGTGATGACAGATAACAAGCAGGCAAAAATTTGTCTTTTCAGCATTAAAATCACTAGAAAAAAATTGTACACGCTCACGTCATAAGCACAATAGCATCAACTGTAGCGTTATATAGTGAACTCATATGGATAGGCGTGTCCCACATGGGCCAACTGTGTTATGCATATACAAGAATGAGGGAATAAGTACTATGACGAGTTCCTTTTCTCGTTACTTTCCATTTTGCCCCATATTCGGAAAGGTACTGTGCAAACGTTTCTGTATTTTGATGCATATAGTAATTTACCAACAGCCGGGTACATTTGAAGCAATTTATCAGAGACGGATAGATGGGCAGATGAATTAATTGAATGATGGAAGGATAGTTGACAGACAGACGGACATACACTCAAACAGAAAGTTGGACAGAGAGAGAGAGAGAGAGAGAGAGAGAGAGAGAGAGAGAGAGAGATATACCTCAGCAATGTAAAGTCCAGCAAAGAGAATCGTTATGGAGAAACCTGATCCAGTGACACTCTTGTAACGAAGGTCCATCTGAAATAGCGAATGCAAAAGTGCCTTTCGAATACCCTCAGCTTATTGTATTAGAATAGTATTTACCGTGTGTGAGAGGACAAATTAAGTGCAACGAGTTTGATATACGGGATACCTTGTTGAATCTAGTGTACTTGAAAGGATTGTTATTCGTCCGATGTTCCAGAAATCTTTACCACTATGCACTTTTTCGTCAGGAAACGAATAAACAAATAGACCTAGTACTTCTCCTTAGTACACGTCTATCCATGTCGTTGTTGGAGCTAGCAATTGCCATAGTCGCTAAAGGTGTAAGATGACAATTAATATTCATTTTAAAACAGCATATTTGGAAATAAAAATATTTGTGGTAGTCTGCCAAGTTACAATGTAAGTATTTGACGAATGCTAGTGTAAGGTATTTTCTAGGTTATATGCACACATACAGTTACGGAGATTTAATTGATTTCGACGCAGAATGAATGAATGAGAAAAGAGTCTTGATTTATGCTAATACACAATTTGTCATTTAAAAAGGATTAATAATTTCGAAAGAAAAGCAATTAAGAAAAACATAGTCATTATTACAACAAGTGCTGGTTGATGATGAATACACAGTAAAATTAAAAGAGAGCAAGCTCCAGAACGGAAAATTTCGTAGTGCAGATCATTCAAGTGAAACAGATATTCACACGTGGTCATATTTTGACGCGTTATTTGAGCACTTGGTAAAACATTTATTATAATAATGTAAGTGTCCACGGAAAAAAGTATAGTGCTGCACAGACGACAAAATTAAGATGGCAAAACTGTCAAAGCAAATAAGATAATCTAATTTTAGCACCACTAGTGTATTAAGTACTATCTACTTTTCCGTTGTGCCTTTAAAATGTTGTGTATCTCACAAATGTTGAGGACAAATTGTTTCGTTACTACATTTTCACATGTGAAAAAATATCATTATATTTTCACATGTGATAATACAAGATTTGTATCATCATGCCATGCAACGCTTGACTGTGTGTGCCTTCGGACGTTATAAATGCAGCAATAAAAACCAGCATTTGGTGGGCTAGAACAATAAATGGAAAATAGATTTCCTTTCAGAAATGGAGATAAGTTGTTGAATATTTTTGACTTGACACTGTTCGTATACTTCAATTGGACTGACTTTGTGGTCGTATATGGTAAATTAGGTTTCAGAATGTTAAAAAATGCAATTAGTTGCAAAAACGTCATCTGGAACGTAACATTCTCTTAAATCACTCATATTTTATTGATCAGCCTTCGAATGATATTGAAATTGGTGAACTTACGAATGGGAGGGGGAAGTGAGTAGAGCTGAAGGGGGAATTAAATTTTCTAACCTTCAGTTCCGGAGCAAGTTTGGTATATAATAAAATGACCATTTTGATTTCCTATGTAACTGTGTGAATACCTGATTTATTTATTTCATCGTCTGATAAAAAACCCTCTTTAACATATCACGTTTTTGTACCACACAATGAAATATGTCCGGTATTAACATAATAAAAGGAAGTATCCTCTATATCTCTCGAAGGACTTTAAAGTAGTATTGCCATTTTCAAGCAAACCCATAGTTTCAATCACAGACTTTCTCGTATCAGTTGCATTTCAACCTAATTCTGTCAAGATTAAATTACGTGGAATCAGATGCTTTAAATATCTCTTTCTCAGAGAGAATCTGTGAAGCAACGGTTTGTTTCCACCCCCACCACCCCAAAAAAACCCAGCAAAAAATTACATGGCTAGATATAAAATCATTAATGCTATAAATTTATTTATATTCATTGTGTATCAATACTACTGCACATTTGTTGGTTCCTTTGAACCACGAATTGATACATCTAGATACCAATTTAAGTAACTCTACAAACAACAGTGCAAAATGGCTTAAATGCGAATCCTAGCCTAAATAAAAACAGAGTTCAATACAAAGGCAATCACAAATCACTGATCCATGAAATAAAGTTCACGGTGACAAAGTTTTCATTGATGGCTGTTGTATTCCTCATGACGCAATTACATACCAAGCTATGTGACTCCTTAGGCAATCGTACAATTAACCAAAATCACTGGCCCGTGAATATAGTTTCAAAGTGACTTAATTTTTACGGAAAGATGTTGTGCTCAACATAACACATCAAAATACCAATTTATGTGACTCTATCTGCAATAGTATTGGCGAAAATGACAAACGCAAACCCTTAGTATTGACACCAGATGGACGGACAGGTGGATGGAGAGACGGACATCATCAATCCATAAGCCTCAATTTCTTTGCAATCCGGCCAATAAAAACCGTGTACAACTGAATTGTTCCTCTAATGTGTGATGCTTGCAGGATGTGTATTACGATATGAACTGAATGATCTATCTGGAAACCATACTTACGCCATTCAAGACAAACGCATAGAACTGCCTCAACAATTCTTTGGCCTCGGCATCTGTTGAAGATTTTTCCAACCAACTGCAATTTTGAAATACATAATTGTCAAGCCGTTGTGATAGATATATAGATAAATAGATATGTAGATTCGTAAACAACCACTCACCCATCAATCCTTTTTGGTTCATGTCAATAATCCGTTAGAGAGAGAGAGAGAGAGAGAGAGAGAGAGAGAGAGAGAGAGAGAGAGAGAGAGAGAGAGAGAGAGAGAGTACAATATTATGACTCCTGTCCGGAAAAGAAAACAAAATTGAAACTTTGTTCAGAATGTAATTACCTAGAATTTATGTAACACTGAAGTTTAAATATAAAACGAAGATATCGAATATAAGAGATGCAAAAACATACAGGCAATTAGATATTATGATTATGACTAATGTAGATTCACTGCATTGAATTGTGCAGTTGTATTGGTGGAACTACAGCGTGCCCTTCTTGCAAAATTTAGAAAGAGGAAGTAAGGCATGAAGTAACAGCATAACTATTGGAATTCGTCATACAATTAATAACTTATGGTAAGGCAAACCAAATGAGCTATATGTGTCCCATGAATGGCAGTAAAACATGTATACAGGATAGACATTTAATTGGGAGTTAAAACCAATCTATACCCAATGTTACTAATCCCTAAACATACCCGGTGTGAAATGATAAGACCCATTTCAATCGCTACTTTGAAGCAACACATAAGAAACAGAGAGTCGTCAAATGCTTGTAGATTTTTTGCAGAGAGAATTGAGATATCTAACAGAGATTGTATGGTTCTTGGTGAATGTAAGAAAAATTATTTGAAAACAGACATGGCTTAACTTCAATTATTATGGGAATTCCCAATGCACAGCACATATTTGTCCATTGGAATATTTTGTACAAGAAGACTCACACTTTTCATTATGAATTTGCTCATATTAAGACACCATATAGATCAAAATGAAAAAGAAAGCATGATATCAACATAATTTGGCATGTCGGTTCTCTAGTCATTGAAACACATTATGATATCTTTACTTAATGCGTGTTAAATACATTACCCTTGTTTTTTGTAAATTAAAAATAAGGTGGTGTCTGACATATTATGTACTTATTCTCAGAGTTAAGGGCTTAAAAAAAGTCTTTAACCTTGTATTTGACAACGTCACCGACGATGACGAAAGACAACATCATGCTCATTATGTCTCGTATTTTTCTCCAAAGAAGGGGCCACAACATAGAGCAATATGGCTAATAAAAGCATCTGATGGATAAACTTACACTTTGTATGCGGAGTGGTCTGCCACCATCAACAGTTCAATCTGATATGCAGTATCCGCGCGTTTAACACGTGCACTGTGGCTAGTACCCGCCTGGTATTTTGGGTGCAAACCCGCTGTTTATGGAGAAGCATAGTGTAAATAAATTATTCGATGGACACACATTTTGTTCCAAAATTCAAGGAGGAGAGAGAAAACAAAATAATGTAATCTCTCACGACCATTAATTTCTCATTTGAAATAGAAAGTAATGATTATGTATCTAAAAACGTGAACAATGAGAAAGGAGATAAATTATTGCGGTAAATTGATATCTATAAAAGCTCATGCTGCATAGTGATACTAACTTCTAATTTACTATCAATTTAGTGTATATAAACAAAACAAACAAAAAGGTGGTAGTATTCAATTCACTATATAAATAGATTTTCCTTACGTTTTTCTGGTTGTTTTCTTTACTGGCACACACATGTTATCTAGTTGTAAATATACACACATAGGAAGGTAACATTTTAAAATCTTATGATGATAGGGCCATGGAAAGATAATTATATAATAGCCTATGTAAAGTGCAATATTTTGTCGTTTGTTTTAGTTGGAAATGTTCATAATGTTGACGACTTTGTAAATCACAATATTGCAAGAACATAGTTTATCAGTCCACTTGACGATATTATAAAAGAACTTTACTACATTGCTTGCAGATACTTGTGTAATGCATCAAATGAAAAAACCAAAAAGAATCATGTTTGTAAAGAGTATCAAGAAAGTGGATCAATGCATTATCTATTTGATGATGCTAAAATGTTTGAAAAAGACAGTAAATGGAAAAAGTTATATTTTCCATGCACCCAGAATTCACAGATATGAAGCTACGATATATATATATATATATATATATATATATATATATATATATATAGATATATATATATATATATATATATATATATATATATATGAATTTATGAAGGACTTGTGTACCTTGGTGGAATTGTTGTGGACAAATTTGGCACAAAAGTATGCTGACTTTCAAATTTAACCTCTCTGGTTTAATAATATAAAGGTCGAAGGAGCATACATTTTTGTAAGAAGATGGTACGAAAAAGGAATCAGTCATGTCATGGACAGTTTAGATCACAATTGGAAATTCGTATCTCGAGCAAAACTACACGAAGTGTAAGCTGTCACAACAAACTTTGTAGAATATGTAGGGATCACACAAGCAGTGAAAGAATATCTTAAACAGTTCTCTATAACTACAATGAAAATATTTTTGATATACTCATCTGTCCATGAACTATTGACCATCTTAGTGATATGCTAATGGTTATCGATATCTTTTTACGAAATAATCTCAATTATTGACAAAATACCCATATTTCAACAAAAATGGTGAAAGGATTTAAATATTCGATTTAAATAGTATTATAATTGGAGAAAACAGTTTCTCTAATATACTCAGTCACAAAGATACAAACCTTAGATGGTTAAAGCTCCGACTAATTCATAGAACTTTGACTAATTCATAGAACTTTGTCAACCAATAGTTTTCTGTCCAATTATTTAAACATATTATTTAATAAACCCCGTAAATGGGTGATGCGGGTCTGGGTACCATCTCACAGACTGTCGTACAGAGAATTTGATACCGGCACATATTTAAAGAATAAATTGAATTTATATTTGGATTAATAATATAAATTTTTAGTACTTTATATTTTAACAAAAATGCATAACAGTAGAGGAAGAAGGACATTTCTATGGGAGATAACTGATAAGAGAGAAGGGGAAAAATTTTATTTCATACTTTAACATTAAAATATTCATGTTATACATTAACATCAAATTTATCATGTTATACATGACATTAAAATAGTCATGTTATGCATTATACATTAAATACAATCGTTGTTGTCTTTTATATCACTCTCAAATTATATATTCCCTTATTCGTATTAAGTACGTTAGTCCTTGAAAGATAAAAACCGAAACTGAAGATATTTGCTCATGTATCTGTTATGATAATACATGCATTATGTTTAGCAAAAATTAAAGTTTGCAAATGATTCATAACAAAAATGATACATCAATTATACCTTCATAAGCTTCCCATCTATGACCAAATTTCTCCCAATCACAGCTTTTTTTATGCTGTATACTTTTCAAAGTTTGTACCGATATGATATTTCTATCTTAAATGTTTGCAAGTTGGTACTTTATTGTG
The DNA here is from genome assembly GCA_029931535.1 of Margaritifera margaritifera. Lineage (NCBI taxonomy): Eukaryota > Metazoa > Mollusca > Bivalvia > Unionida > Margaritiferidae > Margaritifera > Margaritifera margaritifera. The sequence goes on along the minus strand of JAQPZY010001312.1, from coordinate 1,022,770 downwards.
AATATGTAATTTAAATATGTGGTTCTTTCTTAAAAGTAAAATAAAATTTAAAATTTCTTCAGATTTGTTTTGCTTATTTACTCCTAATATTGTATCTATTGCTGTTAAGTTAAGTTAAAATGTACAAGGTGTTTGCATTTATCTTTCAGCCACCTGAACGCATTATCACTACTGAGCAATCATGCAATAAATGAAAAAGTAATTCATCTCTTTCTCTACAAAACGAACATAACTTGTCTTGTCTAATTCTGATTTTGTGTAAAAGAATATTTGTTGGCAGAATTATGTTGAACATTTTCAATTGAAATCGTTTAAGATAAGTATCTTATTGTAAGCAGTGTATTCCGCGTTTATAAATTGTTTTTAAAAAAAGAATTACAACTAATAAACTGAATGTTGCATGTGAAATTGGCGATTAGATATACTCCACGACTGTATAAATGTTTATAGACAATGATGTGCTCTCCGATTGTGATATTAGCACTGGCTCAGATACAAACGATTGCCATTATTCAGGTTTGTTTATTTCTTGCAGTTTTAACCAAGTGAATAAAACATTCTTCAAAAATTGTTCTTCAAACCTGTAGTAAGGTTTTCTATCCAAAAGTTGTATTACTTTTGATTCGTACGGTTCATTATGTAAAGATTGTCCAGAAACATTTAAACCATTTAAACCTTCTTTTTTCGGGTGGTGGATGGTGGTTGGGATGTAATAAAACTGCCTCTTTCTGGAATATGTTACTGTCCTGAGTTAGGAATACCGGTATTGAAAATCTTAATTACACCGCCAAAAGGACCATTTCATGTGAAACTAACAAACAGACAGATTTTTAAATAATTAGTTCTGCAGGGTAAATGATTTATCTGCAACTTGAGACTTGAAGAAAGTTTACAAAACTCATAATATATCAACAGTTTTTTGGAAACAGAAAAAAAAGATATATATGTAAATAATGCATAACAGGTGGGATGCAAAAAGAGAGGATTGGCTTCCAAATACACCACTTATATAATTCCCATTACGTATGTGATGTTTACACATCTGATTCGTTCCGGATAATCTCTGACCGCCCATTAAGGTCTATCATATATGTATTCTATATATTTCTTATGGTTATGCTTAGAGGTCATATATCAGCAGCAGTTGGCATATATTCAAGTATATATGTAAGCCATGAAAGACATGTAACAGGGACTTTTAATCAATAGATATATATGAAGTCTTACACTTTTTTTCTCGAGCTGTCCAAAATGACTGCATGTATCGTACATTGTATGTGTTTATGTATTGTAAGACCGTAGACCCTGGATCCCTCAACCCAGGCACTATCCTTTCTTTGTCTTAAGGAATAAATATTAAAACAAGAACTTTTTTAAAGTTTTTTTGAAGGAAAGAAATGACCAATGCTCTGACATACCTTCCTCTATGAAATCAGATAATTTGGGTCTGGGCGTCTTTCCCTTGTATATAGCATGATGTGAGATAGAAAACGTCTTCAGGACATCACTTTTTGATTTAGTCTCGCGACTTTGACCATCATTTAAGCTGGTGGCAGGGAACTCCTCTTGTCCTTCAGGTTCTATCATCAGTTCTTCGGAACCATTATAAAAAGTACCAAACTGTAACGATAGAGTGGACTAGGAAATATACATCTTGGTCGAATATTTAGATTACTTTTCGAGACGTGCATTTTATCGGAATTAATCGTTTTATTCAACTTTATTCCCACTTTTTTTCTCGATTATATGTGGAAGCGACTCCCTGTAACTTTTCAACTCATTATGAAACGACACTAACGGCATTGTATTTTTTATAATTAGGTTTTTCTTTGACGGCTAGGTATACTGAACAAAGAACCCTAAATGAGATTCACAAGAGTACATATGAATATAACAGTGGTATTATTGATTACAAAAGTAACAAAATGGCATATTTCTTATCAATCCCACCATTAAATGACACTGCAATCACATTTTTGTTTTGCAAAAGACTATCGTTACGGATTATATCTAAGATAATATTCATGCAACACGATGTCAGATAATATAATATTGGTAATTTGTAACAACAGATGCACTATATATGAAAGTTGCTCATTATTGGATAGAACTTGTTTACCAGCTCGAACTTCCTCGTGCTTGGGATACACTCAACCAAGACGGCTGAGCCGCTCTCCAAGTCTTGGTAAACAGCCACATTCTGAAATGAAATATTTCAAATAAGTGTGAATAAATACATAATTCTTTAAAATATATATCGATTACTTCAGAAAGAGATCGACACGAATTAAGTGACATACATACTATAAGATACAAACAAGGCACTTGATTAATGGGGATCATTTAAACCAGAAGTTAGCAGCAAATTCTTATCATTTGGTCACAAACGTTCCTTTCTTATTTAAACGTGTTTCAAAAGCGTGAGTTCTAATTAGAGGAAATACGTTCAAAATGACAACAGCCGTGATATATTTTTAGATTATAACGCTGGGCTATGAAGATTTTAAAATAAAAATCATGTTTAAACAGTTGTGATATCTTAGGTACCATAAATATATTATATTAAAATAATAGCTCACAGCAGAAATGGTTCCCGATATTATTTATCTAGTGTGGCAATTGTGACACTTTTACATGAATCATCATGTACATGTGATTCACTCAAATTGTTTTTCATGTACTTCTAAAGTTCGAATCAACCTATTTACGAGCTAGTCTAAAATCTTGAGCAGTCAAGAAACTTTGCTATCCTAATATGTCAGTAATACCTTAAAGAGGCTTTACAGAACAGAAATAGAATAGGGCTGAATAGTAAATTATATATATATATATATATATATATATATATATATATAATGTTCATGTATGTATTTTAGTCATTTTCTTGGAATCAAATGAGACTCTTACCTCCGAATGTTTCAGAATTTCCTGAGCAATTGTCCCATTTCTGTTGACAAACAAAGGAGCGTTTACATCAATGTCGTAATTTCTCTGTAACAACAATTCGACTACTTGTTGGTCTGCCGTAAATCGGACACTAAGATGGTCTGGAGTACAGTCGTCTGAACGACGATGTCGATAGGAAGGAGGATGGACCAATGTAAGCAATTCGACTGATGTTCGTCCTGAAATAGATAAATCAATAAACACATGGAAGACCATGGGCATTATCTTTAAACCTTCGCTCAAAGGAAAATCAACACACAAACTTAATAAAACTGCTATCGACGCCGCAACAGTCTGAACATTGGCTGCTACTCTGTTAAGCGTAAGCCTTTTAAGTATATATTGCTGAACAGTGATACGAATGGGACAGTGGTTTCATCTCAAATTGAAATGATTCAAAATATTTCACTTAATACCTATAAATAATTTTACTATACGGTTTAAAGCCCCGTTTTTGGTGGGTGAAAAACTTCCGTTTTATCCAGACGTGATCCACCATATTGTGTAAAATTGTCAGCCTCAGCAATTTCCCACTATACGAAATTAAAGACAGAAGCTACGCTTTAAAATGGAGCTGGTAACCTCTTTTCTTTTGTTGGAATTTGGCTGTAGTTGAAAAAATGTACTCCTTAACTGTTAGACATTGGAGACAATCTGACGCAGTGACTGACATGTACAATCTTGCAACTAGCTGACCACCCTCTCATGACAATTTGCTGCAGAAGTAGACTAATTAACCTACTATTCAACACAGCACGAAATTGACCATTATGTGTTTTATTATTAACACCCTGTTTGATAAAGTTAGGTAATTAACCATAATTCATATGTAGAATATGCAACCTATCCCTTTCTAGCCACCAACCGCTTTCAAACTCCGGCCAAAGTGGTATACTGCTTTATGTGACACAACGCTATCCTAATACAAACCACGGAATCGTTTCAACATTATTGTCACTGATTTAGTGGAGTTGAGGGGATAACTGCGGAGCAAATAACCTCCTCAGATGAAAGAATATAGACTTTTTCCCTGGCTTATACCATGAACGAAGTCAATGATAAACATTAGTTAAAAAACAACCGAACTGATCACAATAAAACATTTATAGCTTTTACTCTATCCAGCAAAATCTGCTTCATTCCTATACAGTGATTATATTTAATGAACTCCCACTAGAACAAACAATCTGTTTATCTTTTTCAGTTTCTAAAACTTAACCAGAAATTGACCAAGTCGAAAACATTCACAACCAATTTCGAATTTACGTGTTAAACATATAGATTTTAAGTTACTGCTACTCACCCGTAACATCACTAACAATTATTTGGTATGGGCTGAACACATGAGGGCACTTGTCTTCGTAATTTTTGTTTTGGACTTTGTCAATTTGTTTATAAAGTTTTAGAAGCTTACAAAATATTAATTGTTCGTTTTAGTGGTAGTATATTAAACACTTTACATATTTTAAATTACCATAATGTATTTTAGATACTACGAACAGTTAGGATTTTATTACGCTGTAAATATTTTTCTGTGCTCGTGTGAAGTGATATGGCCTAAGTACACTGTGTGATGATCGAAGTGGTATGATGAACCTGAATCTAAGCGATACCGCGGCCTGTTCAAAAACAGCAAAGCTGAACTAATCTATATGACAGATAAAACTGACAAGGAGCAATAAAATAAATCAAAGGTGTTGGAGTTTTTTAAAAGGTATATACTAGTATAACAGTAAAAAGTAAAATCCTTAACTATAACGTCTAAATTTGTAAATACGTGTATTTCTTTGCAAACAAAAGTCTAAACGTTTCTCCGGTAACGCATTATCAAAAACCATTTCAAGTGAGTTCACATCTATAAATATTTGTCTCACAAGGGTGGAGGCCGATACACTTAATAAGAATTAGTGAAAAAAACAACCGAACTGATCATAATAAAATATTTATAGCTTTTACTCTCTCCAGCAAAATCTGCTTCATTTTTATAACATAATGCTTGAATTTAGTTTACATGATCATAGCTGATTCGGAAGGTTATATCTACGACTGAGAGGGGTCGATATGCAATGTAGACATGTGTAGTATGGCATGTAATGTTTAAGGTCACTTGCAATTTTCATGTTCATTATTGACAGAGATATAGCTCTATTAAAGTTCTTCAAAGAACCATGTAGACCTTGGCATACCTTGCTTTGTATGGGGAATAATAATAATAATAATAATAATAATAATAATAATAATAATAATAATAATAATAATAACTGTTTGCCATTCAATTAAGTCCGACATATAAGATGGTCACTGGTACGTCTCGAGACTAATGTACAACTAAAAAGTATATATATATATATATATATATATATTGTTTAAGTTTCGATTACTCTGTCATAGGGGGCCCCGGGTGGCCGAGTGGTTTAAGGCGCTCGCCTTTACGGATCACTGCCATCTTACCTCTGTCCGCGTGTGTTCTAGTCTTGGGCTCGGCCAATGTGGTTATGTGAGAAAGCTTGCCAGTAGCTTCCCGGGATTTTCCCGGGTTCTTCCTCCACCAGATATACTGGCCGCCATATATAGCCTATCATGTGCTGAAAAATGGCGTTGAACCCATAAGAACCAAAAACGCTAAACTCTGTCATAGTTCTCCTACAAACTCAAACTTAAGGCATTCGCCACGATTAGAATAATATTAAAAAGAGTGCAGTGCTTGTTGGGTCCGACTAGCAACTTTAAAGAAGGTACTTAAAATCATACGGAGCTCATGCTTTCTGAAAATCTATCCTCATATGAAAGATAAACACTTCAGATTCTACCTCTGCTATTTTCTAACGGAAACACACTGCACATGAAAGCATAGATTAACCTTATTATTGGTGCAATCAAATCGAATCCATTACCACCCCTCTTGTTCGGCTGCGAATTGTAATACATTTTTCAAGTATTATTTCTATGAGTTCAAATAATTAAGGCAATTTGAGTCTTTATATAAGATATACAACATATTAGTTACAAAAGTGCTTTACTTGAGTAAAGATTGAACCTAATTAATGTTTATTAGTGCGTATCCGGCTTTACATTGTGGTACTAGTAGTAAGGGTATGAGTTGTAGTAATAGGTATTATTAGATATTATTATTATTTCTAGGGAAAACACAGTGAACCAGTTTTAATTTTTATTTAATATACTACCTATATTCTCGAGTTAGGTACGATAAACTACAGTTTCATTTTGATTGGTAGAAAAGGTGTAACTTAGTTACCTAACCGTATCAGACATGGTGTATACACGAAAGCACTTATTGGTCATGTTCTGATGTCGAGAACAGTAGGACAATTAGCCAACCTGAATAGACAATTAACACTGACAGGTGACCGCAAAGGTGTTAAGCTTCCCCTGTTGATCACTCAATCAGGAAGTTTCCAATTTCTAACACCCAATCAGATCACGATAATGAACACGTTTTCTCTATGGCAGCTGAAGTCAGACTGAAGTAAATGGGTACGTGCTCCCCTTTCATAGCGGGGTCACTAATTATTTATAAACTCTACATATCTCTATCGTGCTGAACAAAACCACTTTTAGATTCAATATTTTGTTCCCCTTTCGCATTGTCAACTTAGTAAATTGCAATGGATTTTTTTTAAATAGCCAAACAAATGCATATCTGCATGAATTATTGAGAATGTTTATAGCTCAGTTTTAGTATTTTGTTGATGGAGCGTGACTGGAAACACATATACGTTCTTTTATACAGGTCCCCTTTTCCGTACCTTTTCCAGCAAAACTGAGCTTGAAGTTAATGTCAAGAGCGTTTGCTTAGCAACAACTATGATATTGCTGGTAACACTCAAACAATATCCACTAAAGATCAGTGATATATTTCAGTCAATATTGATCTGCTTCTGTTCATTACCAGTCCGTTTCTCTGTTCATTACCAGTCCATTTCTCTGTTCATTACCAGTCCGTTTCTCTGTTCATTCGTTCGTCATTCTCTTCGCTTGCCTTCCATCGATGCTAACTCTAATTCTCCTCTCTTACATACATACATATATACATACATACATATATACACACATACATATATACATACATACATACATACATACATACATACATACATACATACATACATACATACATACATACATACATACATACATACATACATACATACATACATACATACATACGCGTTCAAGCTATGAAATAAAGAAGAATAAGAAGATGATAAGAACGAAAACGAGAAATAAAAATGGAAGAGAGAGCATAAATCATTTAATAAGGATGTACCAGTTTTACAGTTAATTGTTTTTCTTAAGACAAACTATCGCAAAAATTTCTTGAAATATTGCGTTGCACAGAGATTTGAACAACTGATATATGTCAAATACAACATTGCTCACAATCCAATGAAATTTGACTTTGTAGCTTCTTTTTTTACGATAATGATATGTCACATTTTGTTTGCCTTTGTCTTGGTTTTAAGGCACAGTGTTAACCAGAAGAGTAATTTGCCGAGAGTACGACTTACGTTGCATAGCGTTAACTAGAAGAGGAATACGCCGAGAGTACGTCTTATGTTACATAGTGTTAACCAGAAGATTTATATGCCGAGAATACGGCTTTTTTTGCAGTGTTAACCAGAAGAATATTTGGTTTGGTTTGGTGCTTTACGGCACAGCAACACTAATAGGTTACTTAGTGCCTAGGCAACTGGAGTAAAGTGCCTTGCCCAAGGAAACAAAATGGTAGCCGACCCAGGCCGGTCAGATGGTAGAATTCAGACCCACACCCTTTCGGTCTTGTGTCCGCCATGCTAACCACTGAGCCACCGCGGCTCCACCAGAAGAGTAATATGCCGAGAAAATGGCTTATGTTGCCGACTGTTAACCAGAAGAGTGATATGCCGAGAGTACGGCTAATATTGCTTTATTTAAATACATATGATTTTATTATGTGGTTCTGAAAGCATGCTTTGGTATTTTTTAGATTTTATGTTGGTCGAATAGTTTTTCAGTGGTTATTTCTTTGAAATGACCTCCAGACATTTGTGTTAAGTTAGAGAGTGGTCTGAATATCAAAAGGCACAACTGTAGCGGGAGGTTGACATGTTCAAACCAGTGTGTTTTCTGACCGAAAGGAGTAATGTGGGGGTAAATAGGTACCAGGTGGGGCACTATAGGTACCAACGGGAAATTAACATGCGTGGGGCATTATGGGTACCAACGGGAAATGAACATGAGTGGGGCACTTAGGGTACTAACGGGAAATTAACATGCGTGGGGCGATCTGGGTACTGGGTACCAGGTTGGGCGATCTGGGTATTAACGGGAAAATGAACATGGAGGGATAGAAGTATTTTGAGAGGGATAGAATAGACACATACACCTAACACACAAACAAACAAAACATAGAAACCATATTTGTTTAAAGGCAATAATGAAGTAATCATTTTCAAGAGAAGTGGGTGACCCTGAGAAGGGCCGTTGGTTTTTTTGGTGAACCAAGTTAACATAGAGGACATCTCATGTAGGGCCTTCTTCTTCTTAAACTTCTACGGACTTCAGATCAGTAGAGAAGGACCCGCTTCCGGCAGCCTTGTCTTTCGATATAGATTCATCTTTTCCATATCGCTGTATCTGTTATCTTGGTAATCGCCCATGATGCTTTAACATACATCGGGAAGTCTGGGTTGAATAACATTCCCGATACAATGTTCGATGACTCTGCACTAGTCCACATCTTCTAGTCTTGAGAACCGGTGAAGCTCTATTACACACGCGGTGGTATATATAGCCTAAGAGCGAATTGAAACGGATCGAAATGAACTACCAATCCAAATGCGCGTTACAACAGGGTAGGTTTTTCTTCCAATCGGAAGAGAGCGGGGGGTGACGTCATCTTTAGTATATAGGCATCACAGCGTTCGTAGGGTTTTACCTTTGGCAGCATAAGTATGACGGAGACCATGTATTGGGGTGAGCCTGCGACGGAAAGTTCTTATGTTCGGAATGAGAGTACGACGACAGCAGCGAATGCAATGGTGAACTTTCAACCGGAAGATTTTAATTTAGATTTTGTGGATTTTCTGTCAACCTCTCAAGAATTTTTTCCTGAAACCAACACCACTGCTGTTTTACCACCACCCTCTTTACCTGTGATCTATGATTTTAAAAAGAGGCAAAAGGAAGATTAAAAAGAGGCAAAAGGAAGAATTGGAAAAATTTGTGCAGCGTCAGAGAGAAGCAGAAGAAGTTTTTCTTCTGCAAGAAGAGGAAAGAGGAAAGCAGGAAGAAGAAATAAGAAAGTTAGAAGAGGAAAAGTATGAAGGACAGAAGGAAGGGAGTGAGGAAAACAAAACGGTGCATTTGTGACAAGACATTTTAGCGGAGTTAAAGCATCTGAGAAACATGTATCAGATTTCTTTAACACAACCCAAGAGAAAGAGACCATTAAGGGCGAAACGTTCTAAACCCCTTAATACTACTACTAGTGAGATGCTACCACCACCACCACCACCATTCACTACTACTACTACTACCACCAAAGTATCAGGAGGAGGAATAGGACTTGGTCGTGGAAAGGGATTGAGACAGTTGAAGCTGATCATGTCCAGTCCATAAGTTTGTTCTTTAAACAAACACACCAACGGTCCTTTTCAGGGTCACCCCATTTGCCAAGAAAAGATAATAATCCTATTTGCCAAATCAAGTAAAACTTTAAATCCCATTCCTTGGTTTGTGTAAGAGTGAGCGAGAGAGTGAGTGAGTGCGTGCGTGCGTGCGTCCATACTCTTAAAAAAAAAAAAAAAAAAAAACACAAAAGACACTTACTTTTTTCCATTCTGGTATATTCTCTTTTTAAAGAAATCACAATGAACATTTCATAACAAAACACTCAAAGTTCATCGTTCACTGTCTGTCTCTCTTTGTCTTGAATTTCTTCACAGGGATCAAGGGTTCTTTTTCTTCTTCTTCAATGTCTTCCAGTCGTCTAGCTTTCTTGCCTTTCTTGACGACGGGGATGAGTTCTTCTTCTTCTTCTTCTTCTTCTTCTGGGGCTGAAGATCCCTCTGCTTCCTACCTCTCTTGTGGGTTCCCTTGTTTCTAAGGACACTCTGAAGACCAATGTCCTTTTTCATGACAATGATAACAGGTATCTTTCCCTTTATCTCTCTTTTCTTTTCCTTGGTCTTTTTTACGTTGTGGACATTCTGGAGCCCAATGTCCTTTCTCTTGGCAGATATAGCAAGTATCTTGACTTTTATCTCGAGAGGCGATGGAGGAGTAGTCCTTAGTCTGTTTGAAAGTGGTATACTTTCGAAGGACTGTCTGCAAATCTCTGACCAGAAAGGCAATCTGTCTTCTTGACTCTTCCATCTTCACTGTTTGAAAGTTGAAAAACGAATAGTGATTCTGAAGGTAGGGAGAGAGCCTGTGTTAAACTCAATCAGATTCAAGTAAGACATCAAGATGAGAAGATAACGCACTTTCAATGAGAAAACAGAAGAAGAAGAAGAAACGAAAAGGCCACGACGTCGGAGACTTTCCGTGCCGCCTGAAACACCGCTCGCTGAAGTGCTAGCTCAAGTCCATGCCAGCGATTTCGAAGAGGAGATTAGTGAGCCTGAAACCATACCCTCTACCAAACCCTAAGAATCCACAACCCCTCACCAAGAAAGTCCTACCGCGGCTCCCAAAAAATACTATCTCGTTCGAGAGATGCAAAAGATGACCTCTAGCAAATTTAGAACTACAACTTACACTTACACCGTCCACTTTAAAGACTTCAAGTCTGAAGTGCCTCCCGAGAAAGCTGCAGGGTTCATTACCGAATTGTGGGATTCTGTGTTACAGACCTTGAAACAACAATGCGGAGCCAAAGAGGGCGATCGGTTGAGAATGTCCATCCATCACGACAGTTTGAAGTCTCCTGTTTGGATCGAGTTCAGTACCCCGGCAGAATTAACACCAGCCAAAGTCATGGACAAAATTGAACACGTTCAACAATCCAACGAGAGTTTACCATCACGGATGGAAAAGCCACACTTCACATGACTCACGTATCCCCTCCTCGAGGTAGCGGACGAAGCAGGAAAGCGTTACTGGTGGACGACCTTCGCAGTACCAAGCACACTGTCGACCAAATCGACAAGTCTCAGGACCAGATGTGCTTGGCCCGTGCCATCGTGGTGGGACAAACGTATGCCGACAAGAACGAGACCGCAGAATGGAAAAGAGCATGGAATAACATTCGACGATCGGAGAAAGCAAAACAACGAAAAGAAGTAGAACTCCTGTTACAACAAGCAGGGATATGGAAAGAGACCGTGTGTGGCATTTCTCAAATGCAACAACTTCACTTTGAAACTACACCCTCAAAAAGTTCGCGGACTTCTGCTGTTTCGAGGACTTGATTTCCCCGAGGGAAAATACATTCACGTCTATTATCACCAAGAACATTTCGATGCCATCACGAGTATCACAGGATTTCTGGGATACTCTTACTACTGCGAGAAATGCGACCAAGGATTTAACAGTCGCGAGCAACACATTCACTGCGGAAAGAGATGTCGGGGCTGTTTAGCTTCCAAGCCATGCCTTCCTGAACAACACGTGCATTGCCAGTCCCTCTTGTTACGAACAACATCGTAGGACACGTCCTCACCGGCAAAAAAGTGCTCGTGATTTATTGAAATTGTGCTCCACGTGTGGACATCTGATTCGAACCAACAACTCCAAGAGACACGTTTGTGCCGGAAAGAAAAGACGTCGTTTCTGCAACCAAATCGTGGATTATGATCATCAATGTTTCATTCAAAAATACGACAATACACTAGAAAATGAATTAAAGGGTGATCCCAAGAAGAACAAGAACAAAGTGGATTTCATCTTTTTTGCATGCAAGAGACGGAGATTCACATTCCAAATTTCTGCGTCGCTCATCGGGCTTGTGAGAAGTGCATCCAAGAACCTATCCATGTTCACTGTCCTCATTGTAGTAGGATTCCCGGAGGACGTGAAAAAATCTTTTGTGATATTACAAAGAGTGGCAATCGTCTTACACGTTACTTCGTGAAAGTCAAGGAGAAGCCATTTTGTTTGTCGAAGGCATTCCTCGCGAAGACGATGGGATCGTGTCTGACGTGATTCAAACACATCTGGTCATCTTCGACGACATGTTATTAGAAGACGAAGAAGAAATTAAACTTTGGTTTACACGTCAAAAGGACATCATCGTAATGCCAGCATCATTTACATTACTCAGTATTTATTTCAACAAAGTAAAGCCCATCGTACCATCAGTCTCAACGCTCATTACGTGGTTTTATTTAAAAGCCCCAGAGACAAATCTCAAGTGCAAGTGTTAGCCAAACAGTTAGGCACTCCTTTGCTAAATTATACGTACGACGAAGCCACTCAAACACCTCATGCGTATTTACTCATCGACTTAAAACCCACCACTCCCGACTTTTTGAGATTTTGTACCCAATTGTTTCACCATTGGTGCCAAGAAGGAGGTGACGTCAGTTACACGTCCCCTTGGGCCACTCTCTGAAAGAAAGAAAACTATAAAAACATCCACTGCGTCATTTCTTTCTCACAGTCTTCGAGATGACATCCTTTCCATCTCATCCTCCTACCAAATTGATTCGTGCCTTGTATGGCATCAGTAGCGAACAAAAATGTACAAGTCCGTGCCCATTTGTTAGAAGATAGTCTCAAAGAAGTGTCACGATGGTTTACTTTGACAGCACGTCAATTAGTTCCAGGCAGCATTCACATCCCTCATCAAAGCAAACGTTTTTTTGAAAAACATAAAGTGGCGTTGTCACAACTAGCCGATCCTAGAATCGATCCACGTACTAAAAAACAAATCATTTTAACCCCTGGCGGTAGCGGTTCTTTGGGAGGTGTCATGATTCGTTCTCTTTTGAAGTGGGATCCTAATGCGCAAGCCAAAACTAAAACCAAAAAGTAAAGCCTCAAGAAGAAAACCCCTAAGAAGAAGAAGAAGAAAACCTCTAAGAAGAAGAAGAAAAGCCCTTCCAAGAAAACACCAACCACGTCTGCTGCCGGAAAGAGAGGTACTGCTGCTAGGACGCAAACGTACTCCTGAAAGCCACGAGAGGAAGTGACGGTGTCTCCTTCTCCTCCGTCCACTTCTTCGTCTTCGCCCTTCGTCATGATTCCTGCCAAACCGGACTTAAGACAAATGTTTCCTAATTTGATGCAAAAATGGAAACCCATTTCGAAAGTCACCACTCCGGGACCATCGACTTCGGCTGATCTGGCCACTGCCGCTGCCGCTAAAAAAGTACCCTCCCCTAAAACTAAAGTCCAAGAGAGAACCGGTGTGTTACAAAGTTTAGTGGATTTATCCAAAGAAGAACTGAGACGATTTAGTCCATTGAAAACACCTCAACGTCGAGTGATGCCTCTCGTGAAGATGGTACGACGTGCGGACAATCAGTGGAGACGTGTTCCAGTATAAAATAGAAGTGTGACCTCCCAGAGACCTCAGTTCTATGGTTTGCTCCTGACATACAAGATGACCCACAGACGTGCACACCACCACCACCAAAAGAAGTAGAAAGGCAAAACCAAAAAAGGACTTCCACCTCGTCTGGCTAAACATTGGGACGTCTTGTCTGTCCTCACCAAATCCAATCCTCCCATGCGAAAACAACTCATTCAAGCAGCCCCCAAAGAAATCATTGATACCGTGTGCGAATGTTGCATGAACGTGTTGAAAGGAACGGTACCTTTGTCCAAGATACAGAAACAGAAATTAGGTAAACATCGGAACGTTCTTCGCCAAATGGTCAAAAAGAAAATACCTCTCAGTCAAAAGAAAAAATGTTGGTGCAACGAGGAGGATTTCTACCCATGCTGATAGGACCGTTGTTAAAAGTAGCGGCTCCTTTGTTAGGATCGTTTGCTGGACCCCTTTTAGGAGGAGTCATGCGATAAAGACGGGAAGAATAAAGAAGATAAAAAGGACACCCGTCTCTGGAAAGACGACACACTTGTATCTTTGGATCTTATGGAAGGACGAAAACTGACTTTAGTTCCTTACAAACGATGGATGGAATGCCATCGCTGGAACGAACAACGGATACCTTATTTACCTCCCAATTCGAATCTCAACGAGATGTCACAGTTACAACAAGAATTACAATCGCTCATGAATCGAAGCGATTTGTCAGAAGCAGAAAAATCGCAACGGTACGGTCAACTCTTGTAACGTCTTCAACTCTTTCACCAGAAAGCTTTTGACGAAAGAGCTAAACCCACTCTGAGAGACTTCAAAGCCCTGATGAAAAGCGAACCTAAAGTCACCACCACCACTAAAACAGACACCGCCAAGGGGACAACAGAAGAAGACGAGCCCCGAGAAGTGTTTCAAACTCCGTCTGCTCCCATCTCTATTAAGATTCCAGCTGGCTTGTTGACATCCTCTCCTACACCTCATCGAGAAGAAATGAAAGCTTGTGTTAAAAAGATGATGTCCACTCCTTCTTCAGCAGAAGAAAATAAGAAAGAAAGAAAGACTGAAGTGAAAAAAGACACCACCAAGAAGAAACCTACCATCACCACTTCTTCACAACCCACTCATGTGGCTCGTCGAACGCGTCAAGCCGCTTCGTCCAAACCTCACGAGACCAAAAGTAGTATCGAACAGTGGGTGACTTATTGAGGAGCAATAAAAAAAACATGGAGAAACTTTTAGCTAGCATTTACTACAATCCTGCCCATGCTGCTGGTTAAGGAGGAGTTCACAAATTGTATCGGGCTGCTAAAACTAAATTGAAAAGTGTACGTTTGCCAGAAGTACAACGATGGTTACAAGAACAATCGACGTACACGTTACATAAACCCATTCGACGAAAAGTTTCTAGGAGTCAAACCAAAGTGGATGGCATCGATCATCAATGGCAAGCAGATTTAGCCGACGTCTCTCATTTGGCAGCCTACAATCGTGCTCACAAATATGTTTTGTGTCATCGACGTGTTTTCCAAATTTGATTGGGTCATGCCTTTGACTTCTAAAAGCAGTACCGAGTTGGTACGCGCCTTAAAACTGGTGTTGAATCAAAGTGGTCGTCACCTTTTACGATGGCAAACCGGCAAAGGCACCGAATTTCTAAACCAAGCTTTTCAAAAAGAATTGAAACAAAGACACATTCACTTTTTTACCACCGAAAATCCTGAAACCAAAGCCAGTGTCGTGGAACGTTTTCAAAGAACTTTGAAAGAACGCATGTAGAAATAGTTTACACATCAACACACTCTCAAGTGCATTGACGTGTTTTCATTCTTGGATTGCCGCTTCCCAAGTCGTCGACTATAAAAAGAAGAAGTATCCAACATGCCGTTCAACACAGCAACTTCCTCTTCTCCTTAGCAGAGTTCATCTCTTCAAGAATTACAAAAACAACCTTTGTGGGTGTGGTGCGGTGAACGTGTGCCTAAAAATCAAATCGTCTTTTTCTGCCAAATCTTTGTGGTGTATTGTCTCATCGGAGCAGCCATTGCCAATTTGAGTTTGCAGCAAGGGGACAAACAATTGTGGACCATTTTACTCAGCAGTTGCATCGGTTGTCTTCTACCCAGTCCATCCTTGAAATTTACGACGAACAGTCACAACAACAGCAGCCAGCACAACGGTACGGCCAACGCCAGTCCACCTTCTTCCAGTCCCCACAATACCAGCCCTTTTTTGGAACCGTTTGAACATCATTCTCCTTTGAACTCGAGTGACTCCTCGGAGACCAGAACCACCTTGGAACTATGAATAACCAATTTTATTTAACATTACCCAGTGACAGTTCCATGGATTTGTTTCCCAACAACACCTTATGCTGATTCACGGACAAATTACCTCAGTCCATCCAATTGGATCACGAAGCTCATTGGGAAGTGGCTTTGGTAGAAATCATTCATCCTACGCAGGCCCTCAACATCAACACAGGTCAAAACACTTTCGTCGTGGATATCCTAAACGAACAAGTGCAAGAACACTTGGACAAAAATGATCATAGTTTTTATGAATCCAAAAAGGTATCACTTACCAATCCTCCCTTGACGAGCTATACCATGAGAATTCCTGTGGGGTATTATTTTAGTGCTCGACATTTGGTGGATACCATTGCGGCTATCTTTCAGACCCAAATTGGCAAAGCCTTAGACAAAGCTAAGAAATTGGTACAGATCAGTTACCATAGTGTGGCTCGCCGTCTCGTCTTGCGATTTTCGGAGGACAAAATATTGTCCATCACTTTTTCTCCTGGATTGTTTGATATTTTGGGTGGGTACACAAAACTGGTTCCCATGAAAAACATCCACAGCAACGACGGATTCGGAAAGTATTTTCGTTACTTTGTCGAATTGAACGATGGACTGAATGTATTGTTTGTGTACTCCGATGTAGTGGAGTACAACGTGGTGGGAAAAACAGCCGCTCCGTTACTGAGAGTCATTCCTTTCAAAGCGGATTCTGCTGTCACCGCGTACGAGGAAGGTGGAAACACGTATCACGTTCACCGTGAATTTGTACATCCTCATTATCTTGCAGTCAGTAAATCGTATTTTGACAGTGTCAACATTAGTATAAAAGGAGATTTGGGACAAAGTGTTCTGTTCACTAATGGAAAAGTCACGGTGAAACTACATTTTCGAAAAAGGTTCTCAAGCGAATTGCAACCTACCCAAAATGTATCCTGTGTACCGAGGAGTGGCTCGATAACGAGGACATGGTTTAGGAGATATGTTAAAATCTGCTTTTCGAACGGTAGCCCCCATTTTGAAACCAATGGTGACTCAAGGATTGCATGCCTTAAAAGATGCCGCTTTGACGCAAGGAAAAGAATTTCTTCAAAATGTCCTCATCAACAAACAAAATCCAAAAGAAGCCTTTATGAGAGCAGGAAAAAATGTGTTGATGCACACTGGAAAAGATCTTTTGGGTCGCCGAGAGGCCCCTATAAATTTGCTTCACGCTTCTGGCCCTGGCATTACTTCTTCCTCCACTCCACAACAAAGACAAGGCAGAAAGAGACGATGTCGACATACCTTCAGACCTCATCAACGACATGGTGTTCAGAAAAAGAATAAGAAAAGAAGAACCGTCAGAGAACTAGACGTGTTTGATTACTAACGGTTGAAAAAAAATGATGCACCGAGATTCTTGCGAATGTACCAAGTCAGAACTGGATCTGTTTACCATGACCCCCACCATGATGACGATGCAAGAATCCCAATGGGTCTAATTTCATCCTGTATCGTTTTTGACGACTTCAGCTCCTATCAAATTTAAAATCAAAGGACAAACCGAAGATTACATCGATCTGAATAGCAGCCACTTGTACCTGAAACTCAAAGTGATCAAAACGGACAACACCAATCCTGATGCCGATGCCAGAGTTGCTCCTGTCAATAATTTCATGCATTCCTTGTTCAGCGAAGTGGATTTGTACTTGAATAACAAACTGGTCAGCAGCAGCATGGATAATTACCCTTACCGTGCTTACTTGGAATATCTCTTGACGTACGGAAAAGAAGCCAAGAACACTCATCTGGATGCTTCCATGGTATGGAAACCTTACACCTCGGATGCCTTAAACGACACAGCGGTTACTGCAGATAACAATCCTCACAATGTGGGATTGAACGACCGCAGAAAGAAAATCAGACAAGGGCGCACTTTAGAACTGATGGATCGTTTGCATTTGGACATGTGGTTGCAAGACAAGTATTTGTTGAACGAAGTGGATGTACGCGTGAGACTGAATCGCAGTAGTACCGTCTTCCATTTGATAGCCAATGCCAACGAGTACAAAACCATCATCGAAGAAACCAGACTTTACGTGCGCCGTGTGGAATCTTACCTAAAGTAGCCAACGACGTCAGTCAAACTTTGAGCAGAACCACCGCCAAGTATCCTGTGCGACGAGTGGAAGTGAAAACATTTATCATTGACGCTGGACTCCGATCCAAAGTCGAAGATCACGTCTTCCAAGGACAGCTCCCCAAACGTTTGCTGATTGGCATCGTCAGTAATGCAGCCCTCAACGGACCCATCGATCAAAATCCGTTTGAGTTTCAACACTTTAACGTCTCCAGGATAAGTCAGTCGAGATGGCCAGACGTTTTGTACCAGACCTTTTGAACCTAACTTTGCCCAGAAAAATTACTTGCGATTTTACTTGACCCTGTATGAAGCCACAGGACAGTTAGGTACCAACAGCAGCCACGACGGCATTTCGCACGAGGATTATGCAGGAGGATATGCTTTGTGGGGATTTGATTTCACTCTCGACCAAGGCAGTGACGAAGGACATTTCCACCCTATATAATCAGGCCAACTTCGTGTGGAACTTCAGTTTTCCATAGCTCTGGTGAACACTGTGAACATCATCTTGTATGCAGAATTTGATAATACTCTAGAAATCAACAGTTCGAAAGAAATGATTCTAGACTATTAGAAGAAAAAAAAAGATGCAACACGAAGAACCTATGGAGATAGAAGAAGATGAGGGATTTTGTGAACCACAGCAGTCACCATCCACCAGTGATGACGATGTGATTCATCCATAACTAAAAAAAGAAGAAGAAGAGAAAAATAGTGTTCCCAAGTTTACTGGATTTATGGCCGGAGCAAGAACAACATTTATTCTCCTCTTATGTTACGGAAATGGCTGAAAGAATTACTGCCCTGACCCGAGAACATTGTCATGGATGTCAAATCGATCATCCGAGCCAGAAACAACACGACAAATGCATGATGATGACTGCAGAAGAAAAATTGGACGAGTATCTGGAGGACGCATGGTCTCTGATCTCGGAAGAAAAGGTGTTGAGAAAGTGGTATAAAGACTTGCAGGATTCTTTCTCACCTCCACTCACTCCTCTGAAGATCAAACGCTTCGAAGCTCTCTTGCAACAGAGTACAGAGACTACCCGCCGTGATTCGCGGTGGACTAAATTGACAGATATATTCAAGCATAAAGTCAAGTGTGAATTGATGACTTAATATTTCCTGTGAAAAAAGAAATGGATACCTGGGAACTTCATTACCTGTTGACTCGCAGTTCGTACACTTCTTCTTGGAATCCTGTGGTGTGTGCTAAAGATGAACTTCCCCATCACAAACCTAAAGACGTTCATGCCTATGTCATCAATACTGACGACAGTCATCGACCAGGAACCCATTGGGTAGCCGTGTACTTTCCCAACGATCACAGTGTGGAATATTTTGATTCTTATGGATTACTTCCTTTGGAAGACGACATCATTGACTTTATGAGAAGAAATGCGGCCTCTACTCGATTCAATAATGCCAGATTACAAGGATCCGATTATATGGTGTGTGGACAATATTGTGTACATTTTCTTCATCAACGCAGTCTCGGATATTCCTTAGAACATTTAGTGACTTGTTTTGATAGGGAGTATGCTCGAAACGATGCTAAAGTAGAAAGATGGTTTTGTGAACATTATGGTTATCTCTTGTCTTTAGCTCAGAAACGTAGTGTGCATCGAGGACAGAATGATGTAGAACAGTGGAAGTCGAGTTTGGCTTCCCAACGTTGTCAACCCTGTAAATACGTTCATGTTTAAAAAAATGTTGGTTGGTGGTTTGCATTTTTATGTTAGAGAAGCTTCTTATTATGTATTAAAAAATGTTGATTTTTTGAAAAAACATGGTGTTGTGTTGTTTATTTGATTTGAAAAAAATGAAATGAATATGCTCTTTCACCCTTTCTATCCCTCTGAGGTAACCTAATCTGTCCCATTTTCTCACTATCGATCTGAGACATGTTTTCCATCGCGTCCGCGCTTCCAGCATATAAAGCGGTGCGTTGGTCAGTTCAGTCACCATTACATTCCAGTCAGGAGCCAGCTGTCCAGCAAGTCAGATCGTCCCTGATACCGCCGACACCTGCTGTGGTATGATGAAGGGGAGGGGTCAGCTGTGACTCTACGGACTGCCACGTCCAAGTAATGACCAGCCTGCTACTGGTATACAGGAAGACAGGGGCATACTTGCCTATATGTGGCAGTACGGCACAGCAGTGGCCAACCTACCCCCACCACCAAAGCACCGCCATTAAAGAGCCGTAGCCGAGTCGAGGAGTGCAAAGGACTGGCAAAGACCCTCCGGAAGTACACCGACGCAGCAGGTGTAGCCTGCTAAGCCAGGAGCTGAATATAAGAAGGAGCAGGGAGGACGCCGAGCGCCACCCATAGAGACAGGCGATACTAACAGCCCTTCTTCAGACGATTTGCTGTCGACAGCCGGACGAACCAGCCCGCCGAAAGATACTGGAAGAGCCTGAGAGCAGACCACATATGGAGTGGCTCTCCCACCCGAGCAGACTGGTCAAAATTGCCTGACTGTATGGGGTTTTCCTTTCGAATTTTTGAAAACCCTTTTGATTAGACTCCTTATAATACAAATTTGACTTATTTTGATCCACCGTCAAAAATAAAATACCACCTTTAATTTAGTAATCTGTGCGTGATACTAAAATGATATGAGTAACTTATACTCACTTATTGGTATTATTTTTTGGAACAATATGTATACTATGTTCGCACAATTCAAAATTAATAAATGGAATCAAATAAACAAATTTGCAAACTCGAAAGGATTATCATAATTAAATATGTGGTTAACACATCATTGGGTATAGGGACAGCCCGACTTAGCTAACTGGGCAGAATTTGATCATGTACGTTCATGGCGTTTCAGTTCTCCGTCACGCTTCGCGCCTCGCTTGCCTAGTCCGTGCTGCCTGCCACTCCAGACATGAACAACTGCTTAATCACTTAAGTGCGCTTCGCGCACACCTGCATACCTGTAAACATTGTGGTTCTAGTCCTATGTACAGGTATAAACTTTTATACACACACCCCAATATCGTGCCGTCAATGAACCCCCTTAATTGTGGGGAAACCATGCACCGTTGGTGGGGTGTGAAAATAGCGTTTTCTAATACGCTTCAACGTGTCAGGTCTGTTGCAAACTAGCAACACAGTTGACCACAAATTAATAGTGTGGTCAGCACACACTTAATCCCCCACGGCGTGCTTCGCACGCTGTGGGGATAAATAGTCCTACATGGCCGAATGGCCGCACACGACTTTAATTCAAATATCAATCAATCAGTTCAGTCGCTCTCGTTGACTCGTCAAGATCTCAACATGGCAGCTAAAATTAGCAAGTTGAACGAAGCACTGGTGAACATGCAGCGGGTGAAGTATAATTTACTTCAGAAGAACCCAGAGAAGAAGACGATGATCTTTTTGCAAATGGCTCAAGATCTGGTCGAAGAAGTCCTAAGAGAAGAAATAATCAGGGACAGAGCGGAATGGGAGGAAAGACAAAGAGTTCAGCAGCAGGAACAGCAAAGACAATAACAACAACAACAGCAGCAGCTACAACAACAAAAACAACAACTCTTGCAGCAACTGAAACAACCAGACGGAGAAGTCAGTTGTAGAATGGATTGTGAGGAGTTTGCCTTCTCTTTCACCAGAAAGAGACCTTGTCCTGCAGTAGTGAGACCTGTGGCGAAACGTAGACGTCCTGCTGCTAGAAGTTAAACAAAAAACTTCTTACACCAACGGCCCGTTTAAGGGCCACCCAGATCTCTAGAAAAGATAACTATCCAAAATATTGCCTACCAAATAAATGTATGTGTGTTTGTATGTTTGTGTTGGGGTTTTTTTTAAAATAACTTTCCCTTCTAAAAAAGGGTTGTGTGGTGTGTGTTTGTATAGAGTGTGTTTGTGTTTTAAAAAAAATAAAAAAAATTGTATGTAGGGTGTTTGTGTTTTTAAAAAAAAAAAATTTTTTTTTTTAAATGTTTGTGTGGTGTGTGTGTTTGTGTTTTATAAAAATAAAAATAAAAAATGTAAAAAGTGTTTTCTTTTAGTTCCGCGTACTCAGTGTTTTTTTGGTATGGGTAGTGGAGTGCATGATCCGCGAAGCAAAAAATGACGTCATAAGGATGACGTCAGACGCGGTAGTGTGGGTGATGTTTTTTAGGTATTAGGTGTGAGGGATGTTTTCTTTCACGTCCGTGCTTTAAGCATATAAAGTGACGCATACCCAGTTGAGCTACCCCCGTCGACTTGTCAACACAAGAAGATGAACAAAAGAGAAACACTGAAAAATATCAAGGAGCACCTAGAGGTGGCGTGGCAGCTCCTAAGGGAACTGGAGGAAATGGAGGAGAGGGAGGAGACAGAACCGATCAGACCTCATCGGATGATGACAGAGGCTTGGGAGAGTGAATCAACTCAACCCCCGTCTGCCTGCCCCATCTCAAACAAACACCGCCGTAGTGATTTACATGGAGTGGGAGGTGTGCGGCTTGTGGGGCCAGACCAGGGAGGTGTCCCCATCTCTAGGTGAACCTAAAAAAAAAACCAAAAGGCTCTTTTCAGGGCCATCCAGATCTCTAGAAAAGATTACTCTAAAATTACCATATAAGTGTTTGTAAGTTAAGTGTATGCATGTTTTGTCTTTGTCTTTGTCTTTACCCACTCCAAAAAAAATCCCATTCCTTGTATGTGTGGTGTGTGTTTGTATATAGTGTATGTTTGGTTGCTGTGTTTTATAAAAAATAAAAATACCAAAAAAACTCTTCTAAAAAAATGTTTGTAGGTATGTTGATGTATGTGGGGTTTTTGTAAATTAATAAAACATATTTTCAAAAAAAAAGGTGTGTTTGTATAGAGTGTGTTTGGTGTATGAGTTTTATTAACAAAAAATAAAAAAATTTTTTTTATAAAAAGTGTTTCTTTAAGGTCAGCGTACTGGGTGTGTGTTTTTTATGTATGATAGGATTGTGTATGTATGTTTTTGGGAAGGGATGTTTTCCTTCACGTCCGTGCTTCCAGCATATAAAGAGACGCATTCCCCAGTCGCACCATTCAATGTCAACTGAAAAGAAGACAACCATGACCACCGTAGAGAATCTGCAGGAAGCCTGGGATGGGATGGTGGGGTTGGAGTCCTTACTCGAAAGGATTGACATGTATTGGCGATACCCGACCACCAAGTCGTATGTGACCAGTCAGGTGTCAGCCCTGAAGAAAGCGAGGAGTCTGGAGTATGAAGTCATGGTGGAGGAAGCCATGAAATGGAAGACATCCTCGGTACTTCCACCCTGTAGAGCAGAGATATTAAAAAAGCTGTCAATCTGCTAGAGGGCGTGGAGCACTTCCTGAGAAAGGTGAAAGAAGACTTGTGGTTGTATCCACCCCCCTGTTGCGCAAGGAGGGAAGAGACTGTCCTACTCAAAGCTAAGGGTCTTATAAGTCAAGTCATAGAGACTGCAGAGAATGAATTGACTGAGATCAAGAAGATTTGGGCCCAGGAAAAAATGAAGAAGGAAAAGGAAAAGAAACACCAAGACTTCCAACGCCTGAATGCCCACTGGATGAAGGTCCAGGAGAAGTTCAGGCGATTGGGACATCCTTACTGGCTCCCTGAGAAGAAGAAGAAGAAGAAGAAGAAGAAGAAGAAGAAGAAGAAGAAGACTATCCTAGGCTTCCTGACCACATGTTGGAGAAAGAATTTAAAAATCCTACGGCCCTTTTCAGGGCCATCCCACTTTTCTCGAAAAAGATTACTGTCCGATTGCCTTTAAAAATTTGTGTGTTAGGTGTATGTGGCTATTCAATCCCTCTCAAAATAATTCTATCCCTCTATGTTCATTTTCCCGTTAGTACCCAGATCGCCCCACCTGGTACCCAGTACCCAGATCGCCCCACGCATGTTAATTTCCCGTTAGTACCCCAAGTGCCCCACGCATGTTAATTTCCCGTTGATACCTATAGTGCCCCACCTGGTACCTATTTACCCCCCACATTACTACTACCGAATCTAGCACCAAATGTTTAATCTTTGACAAATTTTTAAAGAAAACTGCAGACCTCCATAATAGTGAAATTATACAGGGGGAAAGAATAAATAGCAAAAAGTTGGTAGTTCTTTGTTTTGTAACGTCTTAAAATACGATTTATAATCTGTGATTCGATGTCCATGTAAGCCATACTATGAGATTAATTACAATAAAGGACAAAAGCGGCAGATATAATTTTCTTTATGACAAAATAAGTGCAAAACAGAATTCCAAGAAAAAATACAAACATAAGAGTAGTGTTCATAGTGTTCAGTACCGGCACATTAATTAAGCAATACATGACAGCTAGAGACAACCCTAGCTGTGTGTGTGTGTGCGTGTGTGTGTGAGAGAGAGAGAGAGAGAGAGAGAGAGTCCTGTTTGTTATGTATTCTGCCTGAAGGACACACGGTAGAAATTCAACATCTAAATAAAAACTACACAAATTTAATATCTTTCGGTTTCTAAATACTCAGGACCAAACCTAAGTCTCACATCACAGAGCCATACTTGATGTATGCGTATGTCTCACATCACAGAGCCATACTTGATGTATGCGTATGTGTTTGGGTAAATCATATGATTTGCGACACTTTTAAAACTACATGTGCTTGAAAGATATGTCACCTATTCTGCACCTAAGTAATAAACTGCTGCTTTTAATATTATCAAATGATGAACATTAAATGAGATTCCTTCAGAAAAAGAGCTTTGATTGTTTGAAATTATAGTAGGCTGCATGCATTTAAATGTAAAAAAAGAGAAGTTGCAAAATATTCATCGCATGCAATTAATTGAACACAAAATCATGAGGGGTCCTCCAAATTAATCATAATGTTATAGACCTAAGTGATCAAATCTGAGGAATAATGTTTCAAAACATAGCTAAGAAATGTCACATCGGTGACCATAATTACTCTTCAAAGGGTAAACAGTCCACAATTAATATATCTGGCTGCATGGATATTAACCAATAATCTAACTATCCAACATAGCGAAATCGTTTCAAATCCACATACTGTACTCTTACACCGCATCTCCCGCCAACCAACACGTATCATAACTGAAACTGTGTTTACTTTCTAACTGCAAATTTTTCGAAGTTAGACGAGAGTATTTTGCCTGTTATCCACAAATGGAGTCAGAATATTGCATAGATATTAACGTTAATTGTAATTGCACATGTGGAACCACTAGAACCATTGTAAGCTGTTGTTCGCCACAAGATATATGGTCAAATTCAATTCCTATAATAAACCTATATTAACATTATACTATTGAGAATTCAATATCTTTCAATTTCTAAATACTCAGAACCAAACCTATATATCACAGCATAAAACCATCCTTGATGTATGCTTCTTTGCTTGAGAAAACCATATGAGCCGATGCATTTTCTTAAACTACGTTTGCTTGAGGGAACAAATTGCTACTTCATTATTGGAGTTCTTCAACCAAGCTAGTAAAACAATTGACAGTGCATAAGTAGAACCTTTTCTCCATCAAATTTCATTTAATGATCGGCTCAGCTTTGAATAGATAATTTTGCTTAATTTATGCTTCTCATTATAAACCAATCATGGACTCCCATTTCCTTTTATCCTCTATTCTATGTCACCCATTTCAAGACTGTTTCTGATGTTTTAGTATAACTAGTACCGTGAGTCCTGAACAGTTTAATTGGCTTGTCAGTAGAATACAATAGATTAGCGTAAATCTCTGTTTGTGTTGTGCTTAGAGTACGTGACATTATAATTATAGAGGAAACTCACAACATTATCATTGTGACACACATAAACAAAAGAAGCAACGGCTAGCTGATGGTAATGATGATAATTACGAAGAAAACAAGACGACGAGAGTATATCAGTGGTATGAAGTATAATATATAAAGTGTACAGGTAGTGATATTAAAGATACAGAACACATGTGCTTGATATCAGGTTACGACGGTTAATCCCGTAAAAGTAATAAACTTCCATAATTGTAATTATCTTAAGTATAATACAAATGTTCAACCGTAAATGTAATAAACATCAACTATAAATGTAATAAACTACATCAACTGCAATGTAATAAACGTTATACAGAAATGTAATAATTCAACATGTATGGTTGATGTGGTAAATTATATTTCCGGCTGATATTATTACATTTACGAGGATTTGTTGCATTCTCGGTCGATAATTGTATTACATTTACATAATTGCATTTCGGAGGAATGTATTGCATTTACGTAATTAACATTCGACACATGAATCACGGTCCAATGCAGATTGCTAGGAAAGGTCGGATGTAGGAAACAAACTAAGCGTTGGGATTTGTGATGGTGAGTCACCACAAGTGCTATAGTCTATATTACTTGGGAGGGGGAGGAGGGGGCGGGGGAGAGCATTTAATCTCGTAAATACATAGTGTGATTTAGGATCCTATATCATATTGGATAAATTGCATAATGTATCACGACAGCACGAGGTTAACCTAGACCCTCCTGAAGTGTTTCTTGTGTCATAGTTAAAGATAGCGTCAGAGTTAAAGAGTTAAAGATAGCGTCAGAGTTATAGCGTCAGAGTTAAAGATTAGAGAATGCATGAGATTGAAATAGTTATTTTTTGAGAGATTCTTTCTCAGTTCTGGTTGTAAAGAAATGATGTGAAAACACAACTAGTTTATCGTCATTCGCATATGTTAACTTCCTAAAAAAAATGTCCGCAATTACAGTACACAAAAATTAAAACGATAATTATATCATTTTTCTCCATCCTTTACACTCTAACAATTTTTTTGCAGTTTATATATTTTACATTTTTAGAGCTTTATTTTAATGGTTACCAAGTAGCAACTATTGTTCTGCCGTGTGGTTAAATCTACATACATACATACATACATACATACATACATACATACATACATACATACATACATACATACATACATTGATACATACATACATATATACATACATACATACATACATACATACATACATACATACATACATTCATACATACATACATACATACATACATACATACATACATACATACATACATACATACATACATACATACATACATACATACATACATACATACATACATACATTGATACATACATACATACATACATGCATACATACATACATTGATACATACATACATACATACATACATACATACATACATACATACATACATACATACATACATACATACATTGATACATACATACATACATACATGCATACATACATACATACATACATTGATACATACATACATACATACATACATACATACATACATACATACATACATACATACATACATACATGAATACATACATACATACATACATACATACATACATACATACATACATACATACATACATACATACATACATACATACATACATACATACATACATACATACATACATACATACATACATGAATACATACATACATTGCTGGAACTGTGCGATTCTACCTATCCGCGAGTTTGTGTACTAGTGCCTTACAAACCTTCCAGCAATGGTTTCAAATTGGGGAATGCATGCGCTGGAATCTTGTTGGGTTATGCATGAAGAAGTATTTGCAAGGGTTTATGAACTGTGGTCGAACATAGTGGTGGAGAGTGTCAAGAAGGAGGATGGGGTAGAAAAGATGCAGCTCTATTCCACATGCCTGTGTAAAAAATATTTTCCACTTTTAAATGATGAGGAGCAGCGGTGACTCAGAGGTTAGTGTGCCGGATTTGCGACCAAAAGGGTGCTGGTTTGAATCTTGCCATCATATCAACCAGAGTCAGCTACCGTGGTATGTCCCCACGCAAAGTACCTCAGAAAAGTTTTTTAAATTTTTTTTTTTTTTGTGATAATCTTCACAAACATGGTTGTCTTCTTGCATGTCTGTACAGTATTGCATACGTAAATCATTTTCCAATTAGCAAGGAAGAAACATTATTCAATGATTTTTTTTTTCCTTTAAGATATCTCAGATATAAAGTTTTTACCAGTTAGTCAGACATTCAATTATTAAAGCTTCATTTGGAATATATTCATTCCGATTATATTTAATATTTTAGAAAATGGATGCTTTTGTTTACCAGATAGCTTATATCATGTTTTGTATGCACAGCTAGTCTTCGTTTATATTTAAACTGGGAGATACAGAATTATTAAATCACTAGTCCTTGTTTTTATTCTGTCAAAAATATGCTCAGTTTAGTAACACATTTAAAATGGACCAAATCATGTAAAATCACGTGGCATACGCAAACTTTGTTGTTACCACATGTCGTTCAATACAGAAAAATCCCCTTTATATTTTACTCACCGCAAAAAATTACTTACTAGTCTTTTCATATCTTTCCATTGCTAAGTTAGCAAACAGTTCTATAATTAGCGATGGCAATCATCCGTCGAGCTTTTCTAATTGCTAACACAAAAGTCCTGCAGACACATTACGCAGTGTCTTGTAGCAATACGTGACTTTGATTCTACATCCGGGATGTTGTATTTATTGCAGAATGATTACATTAACTGTTATTATGCTCCTAGCATTGTTTGGAAATTAAATGTATCTATTATGTGTTTGGCATCACCATGCTGCAATAGTAAATTGTATAAATGATACACCAGAGAATCTCTGAATGCTTCGATGCGTCACGAGATAAGTTTGTCTTCACTATAGTGCTATCTACAACATCCCTAAGGCACTAAGAATGTTGTTTATGTGAAATATTTTCATGACATAATACATTTAAGCAAATTAAACCTCGAGTTATATTTTGCTTTTAATTGAAATGCGTTTTGTTATGCACAAGAGGACCTACGTTTATGACGATTTCCAACCCAAGTAAAAGTTAAAAGTCAGTTCTAAAAATGCTGGAACAATCACATGAAAACAGATGAACGATGCTTTATCTGGTCCGAAAAGCTATTTTAGCTTTAGCATTATGATTATCTGATTAGCAACTAACTGTTTGTTTATCACGAGTTTTAACTGTGCAGTACGTGCAGCTATTGTAAACATACCCACAGTGTGACGTCACACACAGTCTTAATGGCGCTCAACTGTAGCAATGAAAATTCAACAGGAATACAAAACATTTTCCGTTTTAATGTGGAGAGTATATAAAACATGCTTCTGTTCCAAGTAGGTTTCTTTAACAATAGATAATGTATTTATTCAAAATATATACATGCAGCTAATTAAGGTGTAATGAGATTTCTTTGACTTTATGTGTTTATCTAAACGTTATGACTGTCTCAGTTAATTAATCGTGATAGCCCATTGATGTAAATGGGGTCACGTAATCTTTACTGAAAAGAAAGTAAATACGTGTCACCCTGTGTGTCTTTCGTGTATATTAGTATGTAGGTAAGTAGCAAGGTAGATAGGTATGTAGACGGATAGCTAGTAGGTAGTAAAGTACACAGGCATTTCTTCTGAATACATATATACAAGCACAAAAAGTCGATGTCGTTGTAATGTATATGTAATCTAATGTAAAATAAGCTCGCCTCAAAGTATCATAAATTAGAACATCAATTGCCCCACCAGACTCAATTAAGAAATATATGTTATTTGACTCTCATTGAAAACTATTTTTCAAGAGTTTGAATCTATCACGACACCCACACACATACTCCCATTCCCCGTCGAAAAAGAAAACAAAAAGCAACAAAAAATCACTCACCTCGATAACTGTATTCTCCTACTGGAGGCAGCCGTAAGCTGGCTATTGACGACATGTATCCCGTAAAAAGAATCAAAACAAAGCACAACGAATGCATCATCATCAGTCTCTGTAGATCCCTTGTAAATCCTCTATAGATCCGCTGTAGATCCTGTATAGATCAGGTCTTTCGCTTTCACAATACAAAGAGCAATAGCCCAATTTGTACTTTATTTGTCTTAGACGTTTTTGTCTCTTTCGCTGTATTTAGTTTATATGTAACTGGATGTTACTCATTTTTAACATGTTACAAATTATTTTTTTAAAAGGAATAACTCCGCCTTATTATTGCCGTAATCTGTGTTAGCATCAGAGCTGTTTTTTCCACTTGAATATCCCTGCTAATCGGAACATAGTGGCAATATGTTTAAGGTCTTGTTCTCGCTTACAACGGGTATTCATAACCGTTCTCTATATTCAACTCGGGTAGTAGATAAAGAAACGACTCCAGTTACTCCCCTCGTAGTGTTCTATACAACAATTACGGGTATGTATGAACAGGCAAAATATTTATATAGACACATTGTGCTTAACGTATAGTCGTGTAGTTTCCATTCAGCATTACCTGTCGTATCCATGTTTGTCCCTGAGTCAGTCGGTTTGGGCCAAATTCCGTTCCTGGGTCAAGTCGTATAGCAATTCAACCTAAATTTTATATACCGTTATATTGACAAACTACCCTAGTATTCGACCTAAACCATTTCAAATCTGCTCGTCCCTTTCTCTTTAACTATTCATGCCATTCTGTATCTCTCTAATTTAAAATATGTTTGTCCGAATCGTTCTCTCTTGGTATATTTATATGGCTGCCACTGTGTCCACTTATCGTCCCACCAACCCACCCACCCCACCCACCCTCTCTCTCGCTCTCTCTCTCTCTCTCTCTCTCTCTCTCTCTCTCTCTCTCTGTTCAAAAATGTGTGTTACTGGTATTGGACCTACATACATTGACGTTTCAACCCCACCATCCATTCTCCAATCTAGTAAACCTGGTTTATGGAACTGATAGGTTCGAGAGACAATTAGCGTCACTAACGTAACTAGGCTAAAGTACGCAATGAGCTACTAAAATGCCTGGTTTAAAGAAATAGGCATGCAAATGAATAGGCGGGGGCCTGCTCCATTTATATGAGGGGCCAAAACTTCAGTATCACGGTGAACTCGTACATTGCCGAACGGCCGCAAACGAGTATAATTGAAAGTAAGTAAGTAAGTCCCACGGTGGATATTGTAAAGTAGGTTAGCAAAGTTCGCCACAGTCACAATGGAACGGATCATATTATATTGATTCATTTGAATAAATGCACTTTGGACATTTTCAAACGTCCTAAGTATCAGTGTTTTTTCAAAACCGATCACTTCCATTGAGGCATGCAAGATTTGCTTATCTCTGAAACTGAAGAACTTGACAACGTGCGAATACTACGCACCTCTGAAACTGAAGATTTAACGAAGGAAGTTCACCAATAAGCACAGATAAATGCTGAAATGTTATGATGGAGTTTGAGTATAAATTAGCACATATATGTGCAAAACACCCCCAGATCTTAGTTTCCTTTTACACTCCCTTTCAACATATTTGTATTTGCTTTAGAAAAAAAAGTAGTCTCTCATACTTAGCAGCTGAAAACAATCTCATCCACATATTTACAACATGCCATTCTATTGTATTGGTTCAGTGTACATGTCTGCGTATCAGTCCTAGTGACTAAACGTTAAATTACTGACTGATCAAAGCACAACCCTCCAAAAACTACACACACAAAAAACAGAACTAAAGAAAGACCAAAAAAGAAAAAGACAAGCAAACAAAAGTAAGAAACTTTAACTCCATTCAAATGTTCACATGTGAACTATAATTCAAACTCAGCATCTCCAACATGGGATGCCACGCATTCCACACAGTGTCTCTGCATGGAATTGATTAGTGCACGTTTCTTTTGCATTTAAATATACATTCTTTCTGTCCTTTTGTTTTTCTCCAAGTCAAGATCGATGCGATACTTTTATTTCATTTCAGTTTGTTTCTGATTACAGACATTGTCATTTACTTTGTATGCTGAATATCCTTATCGACTGAGATAAATACTATACGTAAACCTTTCTTTTACTTTCTATAACTGTTTGAAAATCTATTCACTTCATTCTCTCTCTCTCTCTCTCTCTCTCTCTCTCTCTCTCTGAGCGTTGATACTAAAGTTCTGCTATTAAATGCTAGCAGTATGTATTTCCGTTTCTTTCAGAAATAGGCGTTAAGAACTGAAGTGGTTAATGCGGCTCACGTGTACTTCATGTATAAAAATGTATGGGCCATGAGGTGTACCTGAGATAGCCATCGTCCAAGCTGATCAAGAAGAAAACCAATTAAATCTCTCTCCCCACTGAGATATGTCAGAGTTTTAAATGGCGATCGCTGTATACAAAAACAAAACAAACAAATTAAACAATGTTGGTAACCGTGAGGTTGCAAAGTTCTCAATTGCGACTGATCCCATTTCATTTATTCATAAATAAATTTGATTCTTCGGATCCATTTCTAATTCTAAGTTTTTATTCTTTTCAGCAATCTCCACCACTTTATCATGAACGTTTTATATTTTTATCACTTGTTATCCGTTCTTACTGATGTAAGAAAAACCATTAAAATAATCTTTTTTGCAAGATTTCTACATGCAAGCATACATCCATTCTCAAAGCAAGGCCAACTTTCTCGCACCCGCAAAGGTGATGCTCACTTTCTGTTTCAACCTTTGATCAGATAAAGTAAGTTGTTTATACATTGGCGCGAAACTGATAATTTTTTGAAGATTTCATATGGACGGATTTTGCTAAACCTACGATAATATTTATTGTATTTTTGACTATTTACTTCCTTGTATCCCATTTCAACTGTATGAAATATATAAAGACTACAATGGATGTTTGACTCAAAACTTTATGGAGGCCATCAAAGAAATGGGTTTCATATGGCACACATTTAATTTGCATACTGATGAAGTAAGATAACGCCGTATGCTAACATGCTGTTCTGTTTTGTTTTATTTTTTAAAAATTTTTTTCTGACATGGGTTGACAGCAAAGGTTGACAGCAAAATAATCTCTACGCAACCAAGTACACAAAAGAGGAGTTAACTTACATGAACAATATATATATATTACAATTACTTTCTTAGCCCAGAGAGTAGACAGTACATGTTTCTATACTGGCACGCCAAGATCCACGCGTTGCAAAACATGTTCAGAATTCAGAAGAAAATCAGTTTTTGCAATCTCTCTCACACACATACACACGCACACGCACACAATATATATATATATATATGTGTGTGTGTGTGTATGTGTGTGTGTGTGTCTGCATGTGCTGTGTGAACGCTGTATCTTTGATATACCGCGAGATACATCAAACATTTTTCATCAAAAGGAAACTAGACTAGCCAAGTTTCTTTTATTGAATAATTTCTACGAGAGATATATGAAAGATACAGCTGCTATGTTATACATATATTTTATTTATACCACATATAAATACACATACATATATTTCCAATGAAATTAAAATTGACTTCAAGAAACTGTACATTGAGGGACTGAGTTAAATTTTCGTATCCCTGCCAAGTGTTAGACAACTGGAGCAACCTCAGCCTTTTCTGTCATGCCAGAAGAAAAAACAAAAGCTCGGATGTCTATTCATGATTTTATTTCCCCCTTTGGGGAGAAAAAAAAGAAACAACAGCACATACTTAGTGCAACAAACTAATACGCAGGCTATAGACTGTTTCTTAAATGTATGTAGGACAAAACAGCAGGTCAGTTAAACATAATCTAAGAAATATATTGTTAACTGAAATTAGCTTTGGAATCTCTTTTAATGAATTAAAACTTTAGTTTTTATTGGCATAGTGATATCGTATATTCGTTACGCAATCCTGTCACGTAATAGGTTCGTTTTCATGAATGAAATTTATACTGGCTGCCTCTGGGAAACATCTAGGATTTTTTAAAATTATTAATTTGCGCTTTCTTCATTATTCATAATGATTAAATACATAAGACACGCTGTTGAGTTTCAATCTTGAAAGTTGCTTTAAATAAAGAAAGTACACACAATGCACGGCGAGGGTCCAGAACAGTGACAACGCGACCATTTGTTTCAATCGATCCCCGGAGAGTCGAACCGTGTAGGAAATAGGCTATGCAAAATGACGAATAAACAGGAAGTAATATACCGCTTTCACAAGCTCGAGTTTGAGTTGTCTCCCCTGCTTACAGCATTTTGAGAAGGAATCTCAATGTGTAAAAGTCACTATCTATTATGGCTTGTTTTCGTATATTTAAACCAATTCAGCTTGAAATTATCATCAATGTAATTCATAGAATTTTTGAATTTTTTTTAGTTTATCCCGTTTTTCTAATTCTGTTTCTCGCCAAACTTATTCAATATAACAACCTTCCCCAGAAGTTATGGTATCGGATGTATTCACTTTGTTGTTAGTTTATTTGTTACCTTATTTTTTTTTTTATTACCAGTGACTTTTTATCTAAGCTAAGGCCATGCAGTTAGTATATTTACTTATTTCTTTTAAAACATATGACAACTTTGAATTACCTTCAATCATAGTGTAGTTTGCGTCCACATATCATGTTGCCAGCTACAACAACGACGATGATCACGCTATAATTCTCAGCGTTTCTTGAGAACATTTACGACTATTTGTTGTCTGTGATTGAAAGATTTAAAAACTTAAAATTTAGGAATGTCGATATTAATAATGAATGATAACTTTCCCTCAATTCTTGTTTCCAAATAAACACGTTTTCTATTTGCGTCCTAAACGTGATTCGTATCAAACATTTTCAAAACTCAATTTGACACAATGTATAAATTAGTTGTCTTTCTCATATGCTACCCGTGTGCGGCCTGAGATTTAAATAAATAATAAAAAATGTTTATTCTGTCCTGTTGCGATACTCAGTGGTATTTTGATTACTGGCAATTGTCAAACTCGTCTATTAAAGCATTTTAAGTTGTTATCAGTTGGTCCACGTCATAAATCCTCTTGACATACAGTTGATCCACGTCATAAATCCTCTTGATTTACCAGTTGATCCACATCATAAATCATCTTGACTTACCAGTTGAACCACGTCATTATTACACTTGACTTACCATTGATCCTTACCATCAGATTCTTCTTTACTCTCTCTTTCTCTCTCTGCTGGCCGGTTTGGATGTTCAGTTTTACCACCATAAATCCAGAGAAAGAGAGAGGACGAAACAACAGAGAGGGTAATAGAGATGGTGTTAGGCATTTAAACATTTAAACATTTGTAATGGTCTTTTTTTAAAGCGCATAATTGTTTTTAAAAAAAGAAGAAGACAACTATATGTGCGAATTAGCGTTTAATGGCACCTAAGCACAATAACAGACAAATGGTATAAATTGAAATCAATGTTCCAAAAATGTAACAATGAAGAAATTTAGGAAGCTAACCTATCCAAAATAAATGTAAACATGAAGTATAAGATTTATCGATGTTGAAATTCTGCAATATGTATATAAAATAAAATATAAAGGTAAAATATATATAAGCCTTTTAATATATGTCTATAATGTGTTATATAAGCCTTTTAATATATGTCTATAATGTGCTATATAAGCCTTTTAATATATGTCTATAATGTGCTATATAAGCCTTTTAATATATGTCTATAATGTGTTATATAAGCCTTTTAATATATGTCTATAATGTGCTATATAAGATTTTTAATATATGTCTATAATGTGTTATATAAGCCTTTTAATATATGTCTATAATGTGCTATATAAGATTTTTAATATATGTCTATAATGTGCTATATAAGCCTTTTAATATATGTCTATAATGTGTTATATAAGCCTTTTAATATATGTCTATAATGTGCTATATAAGCCTTTTAATATATGTCTATAATGTGCTATATAAGATTTTTAATATATGTCTATAATGTGTTATATAAGCCTTTTAATATATGTCTATAATGTGCTATATAAGATTTTTAATATATGTCTATAATGTGCTATATAAGCCTTTTAATATATGTCTATAATGTGCTATATAAGCCTTTTAATATATGTCTATAATGTGCTATATAAGCCTTTTAATATATGTCTATAATGTGCTATATAAGATTTTTAATATATGTCTATAATGTGTTATATAAGCCTTTTAATATATGTCTATAATGTGCTATATAAGATTTTTAATATATGTCTATAATGTGCTATATAAGCCTTTTAATATATGTCTATAATGTGCTATATAAGCCTTTTAATATATGTCTATAATGTGCTATATAAGCCTTTTAATATATGTCTATAATGTGCTATATAAGCCTTTTAATATATGTCTATAATGTGCTATATAAGCCTTTTAATATATGTCTATAATGTGTTATATAAGCCTTTTAATATATGTCTATAATGTGTTATATAAGCCGCATGCTCTCAAAACGTCAAAGATTGTATCGGGTGATATATCATCATAATGTTCCCTAATGGAAATTAACATATAATATTTTTAGTAAACTATGTCAAAGGTTGAAAGTCGACAAGAATATTGTTTAATTGTCATTTGACATTGACAGGGTGTGCACCCTGATAGAAGTTCGCCCTTCAGGAAGTATGTACGAGTCAGGTATGCGTGGCCTATACATGATCGGCACAACACCATCTCATCTCTGCAACTTGATCAATGAAGGATGCCTGTCTTCAACGATGGGTTTGATGTTCTGAAGCTTTTTTGTGGGGTTTTCATTCCACATGTTTCTCCAAGTATATAGAACATGCTAATTTATATAATATTTTAATACATTATATGGGACGTTTTCAAGGCCGGATTAAAGGCGGATATAATGGAGCAGTTGATCCAGGGATTCTGCCCGGCAGTGGAGGACCTGCAACGAAGTAAAATGGTATTCTTTTTTTCTTTTTTTTTTATTTCGGGGGGGGGGGGGCGGCCGCTTTTTGAAATTGCTCCAGGGCCCCTACCACTTAATCCTGTCCTGGATGTTTATGCGGCAACGCGGGAGAGCAGGGCAGCTTTGGTAGCTCTATATGTTCGTTTATAACCCTTAATATTAATGTACAACACAATGTGACATAGATTACAGTGTGAGAGAGGGGTAGAAAACAAAGAGAGAGAGAGAGAGAGAGAGAGCGAGAGAGAGATGCCTTCAGGCATTGACACATTTTTTAATGAATTATTTCGAAACTTTTTCTTGTTTAAAAAATAACAAAACAAAACAAAACATTCAATGGATTACAGTATGTGTGCCACCTAGTTAATGAATTTACATAATGACCATCATTTGCAACTTTGTATCATTGGTATTGTGCAATACTATCGAAAAAAAACATGGAAAGTGTACACATAACCTTAAAATGACTCAAATTTTTCATCGAACTCGCTCTTTTTTCTCTCTTACTTCTCCGATTTACATGCATAGTTTATTTACAGTAAAGAGAGTGGGAGCACAAGGAATCTAGTAGGCATTTCGATAAAATTATATCACGTGTTTTATTCATTTTTGAAAACATTGAATAAACGGTGAATATGAATATATTTTCGTTATTGTCCTATGTTGTTAATGACTAATAACTAGAATTCATCACTTGAGTTACAGAGTACAGAACAAATGGTCTTCTGTTGAAACCATGGTTATATTCGTATTCAAACGCCATAGGCGAATCGCAATATGTGTATTCAAACACAATTTTATATACGCACGATATCGGTCTATCAAATTGCTATTAAGAAAACAATTTGTATCGTAGTTTAAACCGAATATAAAATATCAGCTGTACGATGCAGTTTTATCAGTGCTTTATGGTATCAGTAAACATTGTCTACATATACCACTACGCCAAAATGTTTATCACTTATACTTTCTTTTGCTGATATAATTAATTTTCTTTTTATCTTGAGATTACTCGCTATTCTAGTGCACTATTTTTGTTTTCCGTTAGTTAGCTTTTAGTACAGAATATATTAGCTGGTTAGTTTTTAAGCATGTTTATTTATATATGACTGGATTTTTTTATTCTGAAAAATTATTAAAAAAAGGAAATTAATCCCTGACTTAGAGACTTTCTTGATCATGTAAGCACATTACAGCTTTATTACTAAATGCTATACGATATGGTGAAAATTATTACATACAAGCATTTGTACTATTTATTTTAAAGCATATTATTTTTAAACATGTTCTCGAAATAAAGGTAAGTAAGTAAAAGAAGCACAAAATAATAGGAATGCTATATATCTAATACAGAAAAATGTGCTGCATCATATCCTCTTTACTTTAAAATATAGGCCTTGAATTTATATTAGAACTGTGTGAAAGTAATGAAATTACTAAACGTTTACGAAAAAGTTCATCAATAACATAGTTTCCATGCTTATCTTATTTCAATATTTTCATTTTCTCCTCTAAATTCAATTAATAGCAATGTTATATTTATTTACTTTTTATATGAAAATTAATATTTGTATTTTTAAATTAATGACAATGACAACTTTTATTTAGTATTTAAGGCCACCGGCCCATATATTATTCATGTTAATTGGTATTCAAGGCCACCTACCCATGTACCAATCATGTTATTTAGTATTTAAGGCCACCTGGTCATATACCATTCATATTATTTAGTATTTAAAGCCACCAGCCCATATACCATTCATGTTATTTAGTATTTAAGGCCACCGGCCCATATGTCATTTATGTTATTTAGTCTTTAAAGAAACCGGCCCATATACCATTCACATTTTTTAGTATTTAAAGTCACCGGCCCATACACCATTCATGTTATTTGGTATTTAAAGCCACCGGCCCATATACCATTCATGTTATTTAGTATTTATAGCCACCGGCCCATGTACCATTCATGTTATTGGGTATTTAAGGCCACCTGCCCATATACCATTCATGTTAGGAATTATATAACACAGGAGCGCCTCAGTAAGCATCGCCGTATTCAGTACAACATTACATCCTGATGTATCAAATATTCGTATGCTAAGAGAGAGAGAGAGAGAGAGAGAGAGAGAGAGAGAGAGAGAGAGAGAGAGACCGAAAAAGCAATATATAGCGATAGCGACAACACAATAATATTGACATTACAGTTAGAATATATCAGATTGGTCAATAATCAAGAAATTGTTTTCTCTTTTGAAACGAACGATAAAAAAACATAAGATACATTTCCAATAATATTAGCCTATTTAATCTGAATAAAAATTTTCTTCTGTAGGATAAGTTTGACAGATTGATGGGAGAAATTTTGAATCTTAAATCCCCAAAAAATGGACATACCATGACCATATGCTATTCATCTTCTATTTGGAAGGCATCACATAGGGTATAGATATGTTCATTTACTGATATTTTATTGTGTCTTCCACTTTTAATCATTACATTATGGGTATAGAATTGTTCATTTACTGATATTTTATTGTGTCTTCCACTTTTAATCATTACATTATGGGTATATATATACGTTCACATACTGGTATTTTATTGTCTCTTCCACTTTTAATCATTAGATTATGGGTAGAAAATCAAAGACGAGCAATCGGTTGTCTGAAATTTAACGAAGGACAAATATTAAGGTAATATTCAACAATTAGCTGAGATTTAAAATAAGCAATTTCTGAAATTCGATACGTCCGAAACCAATTCTTGTAAAATGTTATATTGTAAATATTGCTTAATGGACAAAACAAAAACCTGTTTCATCACATGCGTTTCGTGAGATCCACGCGTATTTAAAACCATATATATTTAATAAATCTGTGACTTTTGAGACCCTATTAACTCGACCAGCTTCATCAAGTTTTATTAACATTTCTGAGCTTTTTGTAAGTTGTCTATACTTATTCATTCTGGTCAATTCAGTACGAAATACATTTTGTAAATTATTGAAAACAGGGAAAATATGAGCCACATTCACCTCTAATAAATGCAGAAAACGCATATATATATATATATATATATATATATATATATATATATATATATATAATCTGTGGTAATTTTAAATAATTGGTGCAAAATAAGTGCGGAGAGGTTCAATCTGGTTTGAATAGTCATATCCCCACAGTTCTGCCCGATAACATAAAATAGGAGGGACAAAAATGTCGAATAATTTGAAAGATTCGGAAACTTATAGAGGTCAATGTACATGTTGAATATTATAAATGGTAATTAATGCCAGATAAATTATGGAGTTGTGATGCCAAACATTGATGTTGCCTTAGTTCAGATGAGTTTGGGAGTTGTGATGACAAACATTGTGTTGCCTTAGTTCAGATAAATTTGGGAGGCGTGTTGACAAACATTATGTTGCCTTAGTCCGAATGAGTTTGGGAGTAAAATGAAGCCTCACATATTTAAATGCTGATACGGTTTTAATTGTATGACCTTGATAGTATCATTGCTCGTATTTTGCTAGAAAACATCTTGTTCTAAAAACAACAATTTTAATTTTATAAAGATTAATCTTCATCTCTATTTCATCACAACATTTTTCCACAACCTTAAGATGTAGTTGTAGATTTATCACAGTATCTGCACAATTAGCATCATAATTAGCATGCAATATGTACAATATACGCACAATCTGCATCATAATTAGCATGCAATATGTACAATATACGCACAATCTGCATCATGATTAGCATGCAATATGTACAGTGTCTGCACAATTAGCATCATGATTAGCATACAATATGTACAATATACGCACAATCTGTATCATGATTAGCATACAATATGTACAATATACGCACAATCTGCATCATGATTAGCATGCAATATGTACAATATACGCAAAATCAGCATCATGATTAGCATGCAATAAGTACAGTATCTGCACAATTAGCATCATAATTAGCATACAATATGTACAAAATATCATGTATACCAGGAGAACGAAATAGTCCATGTCCACATCTCTGTCTTACATTGGTAATCAAGTCGTTTACAAACAGATTAAAAATCAGACGACTTACAATACATCCTTGTCTGGATAAAGACTGTGCACTGATCCACTCGACCGCATGCTCAGAGACTATAATACATTCATGTTATTATACTTAAGAACTTTATTTAATAACCCTTCTTATCTCAACATTTACTATGTTTTGAGTGATCTATCGAATCAAACGAATGATAAAACTCGATAAAAAGACAATAATATCTCCAACCAGGTGTGATAATTATTTATTTAACAAAGTTTGAAGTATAAACATGTGATCTACGGGAGCGTACCCCTTTCGGAAGCCAATTAAGCTTCATCGATTACCTCCCTTCCAGTTGACTATCCTATAAATCTGTTATGCACGATGCAGGTGAATACCTTGTTTAATACACCAATGAGTGAAACGCCTCGATAATTGTTGGGATAATTTACAGCACCTTGTATGTTGGACACATACTAATTTCTCCCCATGAATGTGAGAAGCTGCAAGGTTGAAATACAGTATTAAAAAATGAGTCAATATTGGAGCACTTTCTGCGACAGTGTACTTTAACATCTTATTCAGCATATCGTCTGCCCACCCCCCCACCCACATTCCCCAATCTAATATTTCAAATACTGTTATAACTTTTTCCTCATCATTGGGCCTGTCAGGGAGATCATAAGCATCATCGCCAGAGGGAAGAGAGTATGCATTGATTAGGGTAGCATGTATATATATATATATATATATATATATATATATATATATATATATATATATATATATATATATATATATATATATATATATATAAGTTTACAAAAGTGATTGTACCACTCTTTACATGAAATGTCACTTTTATATGACTTATTTTGTCTACTCTATTTCACCGTTCTCTAAAACATTGATGGTTAGTCCGTGCAGTAATTAACTTACTTCTCAGATCAATCTTATTTTGTTGCTATTTCATTTTACGCAAGTTTTTAAATTGACGCTTTAAATTAAGACACGATTTCAAATTTTCTTTTGGACTATATGTTCTAAATTTATAAAGGGTATACATTTTAACTCATCTCTGCACGTTACATTGGACATCCCTCCAGAGTTTATTGGAAGATGAGGCTACCACGCCTTAGGTGTGACATTTCATGGTTTGAGCTGATAAATGATATATGTTTACAAACCTGTTAATCGCTTCATCAAACCTGACAGGAAAAAATTCCAAAATAAACTGCTGAAAACATTATAAAAGTATCATAAATACATCCTTTCTATTTTTAACCCATCTAAATTTTGTAAAAATGTGTGAACTTTCAATCATTCATATCAACATCATTAAAAGATGAATCATCACGATGACTGAAGGTCAGTTCACATATTTGTGGAAAAAGCACTGATTTATATCTGTCTCCGATTTCAAAATGTTTTATGTAAGGAAATAATTCACTAATGGCTATTAAATAATCTACAATACTTGCACCTCATTTGTGAAGCATGACAAATTTCCAACCTTAGTATCATTCAATGTACCACTGATGACGTATATTTTATAGACTTTTAGATAGTAATATTCCAAAATTATTTACGTCTTTGTCTTTAAAATTTATTTGAAGGTTAAAATCGTCAGATTCATAGTAATTTTCCTCCCCAAGAACAAAATCTACATCGTTTAAAAGAATTATATCTTGCATGTCACCATATCGACTATTAATATGTGCTATAAATATTAAGCTTGCATCTGGATAAACAGCAGAAATTTGTATTACTTTTTTCCCTATAATTCAATACCATTTTCATTCTCTTTGTAAATGGGTGATATTTCAAGTGAAATGTGAACAAAACATAAAATTATATCATTTTCTAAATTAAAATGTTCACTACTGAACAGTATATGTAATCAGTTATAACACAGCAAATATTTAGATATTCACTACTGAACAGTATATGTAATCAGTTATAACACAGCAAATATTTAGATATTAAGATCAAGACAAAGATATGATATTCTGTCAATCATCAAACAAGAGGCCTAAGAAAACTATTCATGTAAATCCATTCATAAGCATAAGAGACATTAAATTACAATGGTTGCAATATAGTATGTTAGTATGTTGGACAGAAAAAAAAGAAACATATGAAAATAAATTTAAAATTGGTATAATTCCTACATGACTTGAGTCATTTACGCAACGAAGAACGTGCAAATATCGGCATTTGTTTCTTAACGTTACTTAAAAAATTAATTGGTATTGAACGGCACGTCAGCACATGAAATACTATTTAGTAGCGAGGCAATGTAAGTAAAGTGCTTGCCATAATATACATTAGGGCAGCCGACCTGCGCTACTCTGGGCAACCCACTACATGTCCCTCTCCGATACTAATGACTAAGTTCCTGGTTCTGAATATAAATAGTATTCTTGTA
The DNA here is from genome assembly GCA_029931535.1 of Margaritifera margaritifera. NCBI lineage: Eukaryota > Metazoa > Mollusca > Bivalvia > Unionida > Margaritiferidae > Margaritifera > Margaritifera margaritifera. The sequence goes on along the minus strand of JAQPZY010001312.1, from coordinate 979,736 downwards.
TTTTTATCAGCATGGCTGTAATCTGTATCTCCTTACACAATATTACAAAGTAATTTTCACACACACACACAATGATTCTTGTTTACACAACAGTAAACTCGGGAGTTGCAAGGTGTAAATATAAGAAATACATCTAATAAAATTAGTATCCTCTGATTAGAAGTTTGAAGCACATATCACAGTCAGAATACTTAACTTAATTATTTTGAGATAAGACTGGGGTAAGCTGAGGGAAATATTATCAAATGTACATCCCATTTTTAAGGGAATAATTATTATGAAGTTGACAAAATATTAACCAGGCTTCTCTGATTGACAAGTGTAATTTGATTACAAAGAAATAATTATGTTATAAATACAATAAACTACAGTGTACAGGTTTCTCAAATCGATTCTTATATTTATATTTATTCTTACTCTCAGTCCACGAAGTTTAAATATGTACATAAAAAGCATTTAAGACTATGTCTATTTATATCGTTTATGTAACAGTCTAAATGTAATTGTTAAAGTTAGTTAGTGACGATGTGTGACTGTGCCACCATGGCTGATTGGCTCTTTCAATGCTGCTTTATATATCCAGAAACCACACACACATGCAAGCACGCATGCACACTCATGAGCGTGCGAGGGTGCTTGTGTGTGATTTTTGAATATAGATGATCGTGTATGTGTGATGACCGACCCCTCCCCGACCAAGACCCAAGGGTCAACACTGAAATACATTTGAATGTAACAGTATAAATGTGATTGTCAAGCGCGTGTGTGTATTTGTGTGTGTGTGATATCTGAATATAGTATGATTGCGCATGTATTATGAGAGACCCTCCCAGACCAAGACCCAAGGGTCAACGCCGAAATCCATTTCATATGGTATATCTTTCTTGTATGACTACGTACACAAAAAAGTATTTGAATATGTCACTGTAATTGACAAACTGACATTTGTAGTATACTGAACTTTAACACCCAGGGAGGGAGTCAAGAATAATAAACCTTTTGCACATGGTTACCATAGACAAAATATAACTTTTCTATTTCGTGAATTTTCATCCAGCGATTTAGGAGCAGCTATGGTAAAGAAAAGACTGACGGAAAGACTGACAGGCGGAGGGTATCACAACATCTCAGAAGCTAAAGCACGGTAATGACAAGTATCTTTAAAATAGCCGTCGACCAAACAATTTACCGATGAGACCCATGAATTTCTATTTCCTTAGAAAACGCTAACATTTCAAGTGGTGATGGATCTAAATCGAATTCATGAAGATAAGTCTGGTTGTAGAGATCACAAACAAACCCACCGTATCACATCCATAATTGGAAAAAGCCCCCCCCCTCCTCCCCCCCCCCCCGTTTGCCCCCTGTCCCCAATTCGGTGACACCTATTTTTTTCGGTTAAAAATAATTGTTCTAAATAAGTATAATCCGTTTCTTCGTCGATACTTATTTTCATCCATGTAACCTTAACTTAAACAAGAAATATGAAGATTACATCTTGAAAGGGTTCCCGTAAAAGTCTGCTATAATGTTTAAAATGTATTGGTCTTGAAGGGTTTAATATGACTATGTATACCTATATGGGTATTCAGCTACCGGATACCTACTTGCCTTGTATCTTCAGTTATTGTATACCTACCTGGATCTTCAGCTATTGTATACCTACTTCGATCTTCAGCTATTGTATACCTACTTGGATCGTCAGCTATTAGATGTCTAATTTTTATATTTAGCAACATTGATCATAATATTGCAACAAGGAGGACCTGGTTGTTTCATCAAAAGAGGTTATTTCCAGCCATAATGTAAAGCTCAGTAATATTCATTGACCTTCCTTTCATTCATTCAAAAGTAAAGACCTTTATGTGTTGATGTGCCGTTAAACACCAAAGCAAACAAATAAACAAATCTATAATTGGATTTTTTTAAAATGGATGAACTTGCCCGATTCAAAGTTCAGTGGGTTGATCATATGGCAAACCATTTTGACGTTTAAGAAAAGGACAACTGTTCGTGTCAAATATGGCATTATTTATTAAAAACAAAAGACAAAAAGTAAAATAAAAAAATTAAGAGAAAGTATGGCTAACTTATATGTAATGCTTTCTTATTCTGGATAATTTATGTTTTTTCACAATAAATTTAATACCGACTTCCTTGTCTGGAAACAATTTGCAACATTCTTCTGATTACGTTTCACGTTGTGGCTGAGAATTCTTTTGTCAGTATTGGATAATAATGAGCAAAACAAATAAAATACATCTTTGCAGGGTTCTTGCCAAAGAAATTGTCGTGATTTCCGCTGCAGAGGTTGTGATTGTTACGACAATAGTTGTTACCGTTTGTCCATAAGACGCTTGAGTGCTTGGTTTTGTAGTCGTAGTGGTAGAAACTGTGGTTGGTGCTGCCGTTGTCGTAACTGTAATTGATGTTGACGTCGCTGTAGTTGTTGTGCTTGAGGTTGATGTCGGTAATGTCGTAGTATTCGTTGGTGTAGGTGATGTTGTATTCGTTGTTGGTGTTGTGGTTGGTGCTTGAGTTGTGGTGGTTGTATTCAGTGCTGGTGTTGTTGTGATTGAGGTTGATGTCGGTGATGTTGTAGTACTCGTTGGTGTAGGTGATGTTATTGTCGTTGTTAGTGTTGTGGTTGATGCTTGAGTTGTGGTGCTTGTGGCTGGTACTGCTAGTGGCGTGCTAGTGGATGGGACAGGTGTTATTGTTGTGGTTGTAGTTGCAGTTGATATGGTTGTTCCTGCAGTAGACGTTGTTGTTGATGGTGCTACATAACAGGTTTCACAGCAAAGTGATAATGTGCTTGAGTCATAAAAAGCGCAGAATGATGCATTACAGCCAGTAGCTTTGTCACCGTACCCGCAATCTGCATATAATAGAAATAGAGCCAAACTATTCAAATACGAAAATGAAAATAGTGAATCTCATCTCCATATGTCAATAAGACGTTAATATTTTAAACTGTTTTAACGATATCAAGAAGATGACAAAAATGGTTTAGACGAAGCATAGCAGTAAAGAGTAAATAGAATCGTAGTCATATGAACGAGTCTAGTGTGCTCAGTGGTTAGCGTGCCGGACTCCCAACCAGTAAGGTGCTGGTTCGAATCCTGCCCAGACCAGGATTGGTCGCTGAGGTGCATCTTTAGACAAGGCACTTTACTCCAATTGCCTAGGCAAGATATAATCTGTCATGTTATGATGTGCCGTTAAACTCTACTCCAAATCACAGTGATAGTAATGATAATGAAAAATTACTCATAATATATTGCATAACACGAATATATGTGTTATATTTATTATTTCTGGAATGTATAACAGAAAAGCCATGGTCCTGTGAAAATTAAAATAAAAATGTCTCGTGTTTTTACACATTGAAAATGGGAAGGATAGATGAAAGGCAACTTAAAAAAATATAAAGTTTGTGTCTACTTACAAATTCAATTCTAGCACTGTATTCTGTATCTGTTATAAATGACCTTCAAACTTCATGTACAAGTGTAATTATTTTGAATTCGGCATGCAATACATTATTTCAGTTTTTATGCGAACTTGATCATTTGAAAGTGGGGTTTTTTAGCATTTTCCGGATGTTTGTAATTAGTATTTCGTCTTTTGCATAATTTCCTGAGCCAGTTTTATATCTATTTTTTTCCAATGTGATAATGTGCAAAATTTGTATCATAATTCTTTGTTATTCATTTTCTTTTGCAATCATGATAGTTTTCTAATATCTTCTCACGTTGTCTTGTGCATGAAACATATTTTAACATACTTAAAATTGCTTCAGCATAATTTTTTTAATTTTATTTATGTACTTATTTATTTATTTACTTATTTATTATCTGTCTATCTCTCTATCTTTTTACTAGCCATTTGCAACTGCCTCTCCCTTCTGTGGGATGTGAAGGGGAATTTCACACTTCCTTCTTCAAGAAGTATAGAAAAAAAATCAAAAGACAGATATATTTAAGGGAAAGGAAAAGGCAGTTTTCCATATACATATAACTATAGTCCACCATTGCAGCGGGTGAAAACAAAATTAAATTATTTGGTGTCATGGGACTCAAGTCGACCGAAAATCTCAGAATATCCCTTGTAGGACACCTAATATGCTCGATGGGGGAGAGTTGGGGGGAGGTTAGAGACGCTGAAGTGATACTATCAGTTTCTAATTTATCCCAGCGACTGCTGGAGTCAATATCTTGTTAAGTTTTACAGAGCCATTTCGATATATGTGTCGTGATTAAAATGTTTCCAGTTTGGGCGACCTTTGGTTTGTGGGGGGTAGCTTAAAAAATGAAGGATACTTCAGACAATGGGGGATATATTACAGGTTTGTTTACAGTATCAACCTTTCAATATTCTAACATCAAGGTTTAAGCGTGGATAGTTTGTACATAGTATATACAGCAACACAACTAGTTTCTTTTCGTTCCTATAGACTTTACTAATCTAACTATTCTAACAACAAATTTCAAATTTCTTCCATATTACGTGAAAAATATTACGGATCTGAAAAGGACCTTTTCTTTATTTTATTGTATGTTTATATTTGTTGAGCAAATTCTCTGGATACAGTATTATTTTTTATTTTATTTTTTGGTATATCACATTTGTTGCTTCCACGTCTTTTAGAACATTTTAAGGTGGCATATAGATTCTATAAGTATTCAGAGTCTATAAATACTGATATATAATTTTGGAACACACAGCTTCAAACATAACTGTTAGCCTAAGGTGTGCTTCATTAAGCTAGTTCTGCTCAAAATGAACATGCAGACTTCATACTTACTTGGAATGGTCACTTTTTGAGGTAAACATTTTTACCACAGCATACAACCTCGTTGGCATAGCAACCATAGCGGATTACTGCACTGCAATCTGTCTTGTCACCATATTCACATCCTATATTGAATTTAAGACAGGTTTTCTTTTGGACGGTGTTAGTACAATGAATCATTCTACCTAATGTAAAAGCATTTGAAGGCACTCCCACACCTGTAGAATTCCTAGCTGTGCCACGTTCATCCAACATACAATGCATATGAACACATATGATTCAAGTTCTTCTCATATTTCTCATAGTGTACAATTTACGTCACAGGCCTTCGGAACACATCGAGCATTTCTGCCGTGGTCTTTGTGTGACAGTCATCCCGAAAGAGTACGTCGGGTTCTACGTAAGGCTTTGTCTATAATTTAACTAATAGTGATATTTCGGAAAAACTATTTATGGTGCTAAAAAAAAATTTTTTTAAATCTATTTATCCAAGCTGATTACCTAATCTGATCGAGTAATATGTCTTGTAAACACATTACTTAGTTTTTTCAACCCGTTGAGACAAATAAACACTTCAGAATAGCCCGAAATATTTCAAAGGCCAGTGACGTTGTATGTCAACATTGTTTCTACTTCGGACGTGGAACACTTGTATAGCTGTGATAATAAAAAAGAACAAAATATTTGTGACATTTTTGAAAGTTTTAGAAGAACATGTTAGATGACAATAAACGCTCACTATAGATCGAAAGTTGTTGATTTTATGGCGGCACAACAGTTGATTGTGAATCCAGAAGATGTGCATAATATCATAGGTCATATGATATGAAATAGCATGATCAAATGCATTCATGTGCGATAGGTATATACCAAATTGTCACGTGACGAAAATGTAATATGATTAAAGTAGTTAGAAGATGTGTTTTCCTGAATATACATGCTGACATTTTGATAATTCTACCTTTAAGTTCTGCCAGTGCCTGGACAACGTGATAAGATTCTTTAATTTGTTGTTTTTTTTTTTTTAATTTAAATATAAAATCCGACTTTAAAAATGCATCCATTGTGTTGTACATCGGGACGATACAACGAATAGCAAAACATCAATAATCTTGACCCAACAACTTGAACAAGGTGAATCCCAACTTTAACACCAGCACGGTTGAGACTGGAATAGTTGTATGGCTACAACTGGGTTATAGTACTAAAAACGTAAACCGAATTGGGTTTGGTGAAGAGTGGATGTTTCCAGATTCAATAAATTGTTCCGAGTTTATTCCAATTTTTTAACAAAGGTTAAAGATGCTTTCCTCTCGGACTGGAATAATAAATTACAAAATTCTGACAATCTGTCTCTATATAAATATATCAAAACTGACTGAGGCTTCGAATATTATTTCAAATTCATGTGTAACCGTAAACATCGACTACCTTTGACAAAACTCCGAGTGTCTTTTCATAATTTGAGAATTGACACAGAGAGATATGGAAACAACACAATCGGTAGAAGTGCAAGATATTGTACGCTATGTGACAATCATGATAATGAAGATGATTATCATTTTCTTTTAGTGTGTCCTGTATATACCAACTTACGTGTAAACGTTATTAAAAGTACTTCTGGAATAAACCTTCCATGCATTATAAGTATATTCAATTGTTAAACTTCTGGTGATAAGAAACCAATATGTTCTCTAGCTAAATTTGTTTATGAAGCGTTTAGAATAAGAGACAGATTATGAATATTTTTATTACAGTAATTTGTTATAAAGTTTGTTTATATTTGTCCATCCTCTCCTTTCCAACTTTTGCCGATTACCTTGTTGAGTTTCTGTTTAATGTTGTACGTATAATATTTGATAACGTCCTAATATTGGCAGTATGTACTCTATGAGCATGTACATGCTTATGAGAATGAACTATTGGGTTGAATGAACAAGATGTCAATGTTCATCAATTCTACTTCTTTATCAGTTGTTAAACAGTTATAAACTGACCATACAATAGCATAAACTTACTTGAGCATATAATAGCATAAACTTGAGCATATAATAGCATAAACTTGAGCATATAATAGCATAAATGCGAGCATATAATAGCATAAATTTGAGCATATAATAGCATAAACGTGAGCATATAATAGCATAAACTTGAGCATATAATAGCATAAATTTGAGCATATAATAGCATAAACTTACTTGAGCATATAACGTAATATACAGACGATTTAATACAGATATTGTTTATCAAAAGTGCGCTGGTCCTTTATCAAGTCCCATTGCAAACATGACGACATCTATTCTCAAGCAAGTTTTAGGTCAAGTAATGTTATAAGCGTTATATGTCTTTGCTTAATTTGTATAGCAGAGTGTTTATTTTTTTACTTTTCTGGAGTTAAACGTCTGTGTATTTTTGTATTTTAGGGAGTTAAAAGTTTAATTCTCACCTGTAGTGTTCACCTTTTGAGGGAGGCATGTGCCACAACACAAGGCTTCATTGTTATAGCAAGTCGACAAGCTCTTCCCAATGCACCATGTTGACTTGTCACCGTATTCGCACCCTTAAAAGACAAGTTCCTTTGAACTAATAAAATTGTTGACGATTTGGTAGCATTGTTACGATTGAAATTTCTCAGATTTTTTATAAGATCCAAATTGTATTGTTAGTACCCACTTTTTTATAATTTTTAATAAAAGCAGAATGTGTAGTAGTTGACCGCTACAATACTTTACATTGCAGACATATATTACAGTGATTCTTCCTATATTCTAGCGAGTTAAGCAACATTAGAGTTAAATAAACTGCTTATATTAGCTAATTCCTTCACACCCTATGTAAGTCGAAAACATATACTAGTATTGGGAAGGTCATGAACTCTTAAGTCAGGTTGTGTGCGCTTCACCCAACTACTGGACCATGTTTGGGAAAAGAATGCGGTATACAACAATCTCGTAACTTCTCGCAGCTCCAGAGCACAATGGTGAGTCCATTGCCCTAACTTGTAACCTTTTATGGAGCAAAGGTACTCATTATTTGCCCCCGAAATTGTGTATAAACTGCCGCCCATAAGCTTGGGAGAAGTTGCTACGCATCTGCACCTAGAGTTCTGATTTCCTGTTGCATGTAAAACAAATACATTTTATTACATTTTAAAGACTTTTTCTTAGTGCCTCAATGTATTTAATTGTTGTTGAAAGACATTGCTGGAAAGTATTTCATTTCTCTCTTGAAGCATGTGTGTTCTTTTTATTCTATAATATTAATTATAAACTATAATCTTTTACGGATTATTTAAACTTTACTACGAAGCTACATGTATTGTAATGGTAGTATTGGATTATTGTTAATACGACTTGCTGACAACTTCATGCTCTATGATAATTAATTTAGAAATGGAATACTTGTAAGTTACAAAGGTGATATTTCGGTATTTAATGTCCAACATTTAATAATTTGTCTTTACGACAAAATGATTTCGGTATTAGTTAGAAATATTGAATTCTTGCTATATTCTAAGTATATTTTGGCTATCTTTGGCTCCTTCGATATTTAATTATTTACATCATAGTTTAAAAAGACAGAAATTTCAGAATCGTGTCAAGTTGGTAAGCTTTGAATAAGTATAATAATTTTATGTGTATTTCTATATCTTGAATGTATAACTTCAAGTGTAATTTCCTATATTGAGTGTTCTTTGATTTTTATAAAGAAGTTGCTACGCCTTTGCACCATGAGTTCTGACTTACTTTTGCAGTTCGAACCCGGTACCCCTCGCACCACAGCGATGTAACAATCCATCATCGCAAGGACTGACACCTCCGCAAAAGGAGGCCAGGACTGATCTCTCTCTCTCTCTCTCTCTCTCTCTCTCTCTCTCTCTCTCTCTCTCTCTCTCTCTCTCTCTCTCTCTTTCGATCAGAGAGTGTCCACCAACAAATGGGGACCAAAAAATGGAAACTACCATGCAAGTGGTTGCGACGAAAAACATTTATTATAAATGACGGGGTAAAGAAGAATTCAAACCATAATAATTGGTGGCAGAACATTCTTGTCACGATAGCATTTTAAGTCGGGGAGGTGTGTAAAACTGATGCATACTTCAATATCCTGGGGAGGGGTTGATAAAAATAAAAGTAATACAAATTGCATGCTACATCAACCTAACCTCAGACTTCAGCAAGGTGGGGCGGACGGAACGAACTTACCAAGATAGCAATATATTCTCCTCTCACATTTTTGGCGGAGAGCGATGAAGAGTGCATAACCTCCTTATTAAACATGCAGGTCTTCACCACATTTAATGTTCAGGTTTGCAAAGTCACAAATGTTACTAATTAACAGCATGAAACATTGTTCCTAAAGCACTGACATACATGTCTAAATATTACGTGTTTATAATGTACCGTTTACCGAGTTCATGATCTGACAAAACACGAGGATGGCTTTGAATACGAAGACAACGTTATTGTACCTTATAGCGGTTCATTCTCACAAGCCCATAATATCATTTAAATGGCTTGGCAATACGATAGAACCATGACAGCGCAAACCTCCATTATAAAACTTGACTCCAAGTTACAAATAATAAATATTGCTCCAAAATGAGAAATCTAGTATTGCAGTCTTTTGATAGGTGAGAATAGTTTTCAGTGAGATTTGGAGTTGAGTAAAATTGCATGACAGACGAGAAAGTGGTCCTTGTAAAACAGTTAGAGAGATTGGTAGTTCGTCGTGATGAGGTTTCATAACACGATTTTAAATTACCTCTGGTGCTCGACCCAACCTTGCTTGAGGCAGCGAGATTCTACTATAGTTTATTTCGCAATTCACTAGGCATTAATTGGCTATCACTGTGAAAAACAACCCAAAACATAATAGCAAAATAGTGAATTCCAAGCCAAAGGAAGCTCGGTGTAATCGTTAGAAACGAACTGTCTATGAGAAGGGGTAGTTTTCTAGACCTTGTAGATTGGCTTATTGGTTATACGACCGATTTGGCAGTCAAAATCCACATCTTCACATTAGTCCCGCTCCAAATGTAACTTAACATAGCACGCTTTTTCTCCTCAAATTAAGATTGATCAGCGTATATGTTATTGTTTGCTTTAGATCCATATCCTTTTTAGAGAATATTTAACAGACATCAAGTATTAAAATACGGTAATGATAGCTTGCATTCAAATTTGAGGAATTCCTCAACTCGTTTTGCAGTCAGGAAAGATCATCCATGCGTGCAATTTTAAAACTGTATAATTATTCTTTATCCTCTCTATTATATTTACCTATGACAAAATTTCCAGTACAGTAAGAAATATCATAAAATCATTAAAAATGACGACGAAAGAACTTATTTTCAGGAAAACTTTGGAGAGTTTTTATTAAACTGGGACTAGCTCCAGTTTCGCCTACAGAAGTCTATAGAGTCTAGATTTAAGACATTCGATTGGTAGATATTAAGTCAGACTTACATTAACCCAATCATGTTGCTAGATTCTACACTTAAGGATAAGTCCAGACTCAAATTGTTCTTGAGATCCAATTTCACTAACAAAATTATGAAAATAAGTATAGACTTTAGATATTTGATTAGTCCATTTTATGTCAAACTTGAATTGTAATCAGTTATATGATTTTGTCTTTGTGGAATCTTAACCACAAAATGGTCATTTTAATATAATGTAAATATTGGTTACAGATCACTAATCAAATAGACACTTACCTGTAATACCAGTGTACACACTTTGACAGGAATAACAACATTCTTTAAGATAAGTATAGCAATTGGATGAATGTTGGACAACAAGTTGTGAGCAATTAAGTCCGTTTGTAACTATGCCAGGCTGGTCTCGATGAGGACATGTATCTGAATAATAATAATAATAATAATAATAATAATAATAATAATAATAATAATAATAACAAAGGTCTGTAGTAGTAGCAAAAGTAGTAGCAGCATTAGTAGTAATAGCAGCATTTTCAAAGTCAATGATCGTCGATCAACTTCGTTCTACATCTACCCTTTGCATATGTAGCTAACCGAATCAGTGTTTTGAACAAGTGCCTTCCTGCGGATGTAAGAGTTACAGCCCATCGCAAGCAAATTCAGTTGACGAATGAGATAACGTGTTACTTGACCTGCAAGGTATTCAATATGCCGAGTTCCATGATGTTCAGATACCTTCACTCCAAATAAAGACCTATGCTTAAAAGTTTAAATGAGAGAAACTTACTTGCGTGATGTGCCGTTGTCTACCGAGGCTGCTTTGATTATTCCCAACTGTTTTCCTAGGTAAAATGTTAGGACACATCTGACTGCATCCAATCAGATAGAGGTGGGGTAGGTATATAGAGGTGGGGTAGGTATTGTTTCGGCTATATACTAAGGGTCGGTGTGGAATGAAGTGGATCAACGATCCTTTAGTCAGCGAAGACGTAGTAGTAGTAACAATAATTGTTGTTGCTATTGCTGCTGTGCTGTTGTAATAGTATTTGTAGTAGTAGAAATAATAATAGCATATTGAAGCCACAATAGGGTTTTGAATTGGTCCTATTTAAAAACGAAGATAATTACGTATATATATATATAATGTAGGTGTCTCTGCCATTTAGGACGAAATAAGGAAAGCGAGATACCTTCTTAATGTTGTTTATCAGGAAAAATATGTTTAACTAGTGTCCTTGAATTAGGTTGTTTACTTCAGATTTGAGCTAAAGGATAGTTTTGATAAACAAAATGTTTACTGAATTTGAGGTCAAGGTTGATTTTGTTTACAGATAAAACTGGAAAATCCTTAGAGTTATGTGTAAAAAGTCATGTCCATACAAGTAAAATTCCATTAAGATGACACATATTCTACAACATTCTGTCATGTGACCAATCTTTATATATACCATGTTTAGTGGACAGTTTTTCAGTTTCGACATTACTACCAGTCTTGTAAAGAGCTATTACAGTTGTGGAAAGTCATTCCAAATTCTAAGAGAGGAATTATTTTAAATATTCATTGGATTATAACAGTGCTCATAGACTTTTGGATTTTGGATTTTTAATTGATGATTTTGGAATTTATGTGAACTTATTCAGAGAAATTTTGGAGTACTTCATTTTGACATCAGCACATTAAAGACTACTAGTACATCAGGACTTTGAAGACCATTGGCATATCATAACATTCAAGGATACAGCCGTGCATTCGGAACATTCTATATTTAGGACTTGTGATTAGGACACTAATTCTTATTGGATTATTTGGATTTTAATACACATTACTGTAAGCGTCTTTTTTATTTTTCATCTGAATTATCTAGAAATAAATTGCTTGTTGATTGTTACTTGATTTGTTTGTTTCACTTTCTTTCTGTTACATTTTTCTAGACCATAGAGTCGTGACATAATATACAACACTAGAGATGGTAGCCATATAGTACATCTATTCCACCCAAACTCCGCCTAATTCTCATCTTCGCTCCCTCGAGATCCACCTTAACATTCACACAAGCACGCAAGCACAATTACATGCAGCAAACAGCTGTACTTCTTACTAAACTCGGCGTGTTTTACGTGTGTTCATTTAAAAATAAGGAACTATTAAATGTTTACTGGGGGGGGGGAGGAGTGGGGCGGTCTAATTGCAACTTATATTTCAAAGAAATCTAACCCCTTCCCAACACCATTACTCAAGATAGCATATCACATGATGGACGTATTGTTGCACCCTATCTTTAGATGCACACCAAACAGATTAGCCGACTATTTTCAGTGAGTGAAACATAACACCTTTCCAAAATAAATTGAACAACTCCTTCCTCAAGTAAAATGTTACCACTCTCACATGATTGATAACCCGCTGTTACCACTGCATGCGAGAGATCTTTATTTGTTGCATTACAAATTGGCTAAATGAGTGTTTTTCTTGTATTTTGTGGAGCTTAACAAATAGTCTTTCTAAATAAAAGACTTCCCTTTTACTGTCTGAACCTGGCGACAAAAGAGACCAAATAGTTTGGTCTAATATAAAGAGGTGCGCTACTTTTGCACATAATTTTATATATTGTTTGTTTGTAGGACTTGCAACGGAAACTGAATTTTGTCTAGTTTAGTACAGCAAGTATTTTATTTGAAGATAAGAAATTCTTCGTTTAGGTCAAGATATTGATGTGTGGTAAGATAGTCCGTTCCTGAGGTTAATAACTAGAAAGCATCTTCAAATCTTGCCATCAGTAGGGAATTGCTACCTACCGACGTTTCGATTTCGGGTACCTTTTACTAGTGGACATACCCTGTATAATGAAGGCGGGAGAAATTACACTCTTGCAAGAAATCTACAAAAACTACATATGCGGCTAAGACGCGCTCGTGTATGATATATATATATATATATATATATATATATATATATATATATATATATATATAGAGAGAGAGAGAGAGAGAGAGAGAGAGAGAGAGTTACAAATATACACCAAACAGAGCGGAGAGTGCTACAACTACATTCTACAGGAGAATGTGTAATAACATTAACATAATTTTCAAATACGAACAAATAATATTATCATACTGGTTAGAGATTTTTATTTAGTGCCCTACGGAGATTCGAACCCGAATCAGCGGGTTACGGCACCCATCGCCTTGCCTGTAAGCACCAAACCCTATACCATCTCGACCATGCATGCACACATCACCAAGAAATGATGCTACAAAGTCGGTGATATAGGCATTCGTCCGTAGCAGACATACCTGCATGTCGACCCAGTAATTTATTTTCATCTAAGCACACAGTCCATCTGGATTCCTACTACAGAAATCAAGAAAATATATATAAGTTATTATAGAGAATTACAAATTTATGGGTTCGAATCTCCGTAGAGTACGAATTAAAAATTCTCTAACCTGTAAGATAATATTATTTTTTCGTACATATATATATATATATATATATATATATATATATATATATATATATATATATATATATATATATATGAATAATTAATATTATCATACAGGTTAGAGAATTACATATAACAGATTTGAATGCACGCTATTTTGAGTTCCCCTTGTCATGGAAATCGTTTCTATATTATCTGGCTAATTCTGTCCATTTTCAAGACAGCTAGTTATTGAACTAACCCAGCGTGAATAATTCTTCGTTTTTTAGTCAGCTACCCAGCCGTCTTCCTAGTTTATATGGACACTTTTCTTCTCGCGCATGATACTTAATGCTGTTTACCTCCGATACCGCGTCACGACTCATTACATTCCAGATAAGATTTCATGTGGTGCAGAACCAGTAGTGAATAAATACACAAAACTTCATACGTGGTTTGTTCTGAGTCTGTGGAAATAACGAGTTTGATATGGCGTTGGGATACGTCGATATCGTTATGCCGAGACCTATTCATAAGCCATATAAAACAAGTTCTTTCCCCCGACTCAGAACAAACACTAATGCGGTTGTGTATTTAGTACATACCTCCCTTTTACGCTTTCTAAATATTTTTAGCTTTACTGTATGAATAAAATTCCAAACGAATTGGGATTTATAAACTACAAAGTACTAAGCCATCCCATAACAAGCTCCTCTCTCTCTCTCTCTCTCTCTCTCTCTCTCTCTCTCTCTCTCTCTCTCTCTCTCTCTCTCTCTCTCTCTTACCATATGCTCGTGGTGCTTCAGCTGAGGCCACACAATTTCCGGCCACACACCACTGTAAAATTGTAAAGTTACAGTTTCAAAACATATTTAAAACCGAATTATGTAATAGACTTTCTTATTGCATATTTTATTAATCCATCCATCAGATTGTATGTTTCTTAAGGGACTGTCCGTAAGCTGTTCAAGGTTTCAATCATCATATTATGGAAGTGATTGGCTTTCGTAATGTTAATCCCGCGAAACTTAGGGTGGAACCCGATATGCCCCTGATGATAATGACCAGTTTCATCTAAATAGGCTGAACTTTACATGAAAAACACATTTTGAAAACGGGTGCTTCGGCACGTATCTGAAACTAGCCAATCAATTTGAAGAGCTCACTATTGCAAGTTCGAACTAATGTTTTGATCCGTTGCTACTGTGAATAAATAGACAGAATCTTCCAATCTTGCCGCCAGTAGGGAGTTGATGGCGTCACTACGGCGTTGCTGCCGTGCGACTTTCCGATTTCGGAGACCTTTTACTATTGAACATACTCAGTATCAATAAGGCGGGTAAAGTACAGGCACGCAATAAATCTTACATCTGCAGCAAATACAGGATCATTTATTTAGGTAGCAAATAACAAGTAGTTATACATTAATACGTATAGAAGTGAGTGAGGGATCACGATGATCAGGAAATATATAAATCACCAAGACTAAAATGCCGCAGGATTAGTATTAGGTAGAAGGGGATATTTTTGTAAATTGACCCCTGTCAAAACTTTAATTTAAGGCTATAATGTGTTGTTTTCAGCTATTACTGTTTAAAAAATAAAGATATCGATATATTTGTGAATTAGTTGTTTTGACCTTGAGTTGCTTTTTAAATTGATGTGAGGCACGTACATTTCCTGTAGTTATTTAACAGTATCTGGAAAATGTAATACCAATAGTCGGCTACGAAACAGAGTTAGCCACCTGTAGCTGTAAACACATTGATTTCAAGGCAAGTAGAATATCCCAACAACGGCCTGGATGGCAACTATTTTGAATTGAATAAAGCTGATTAATACATAATGTGTATTCAAAACATTACATGAGCAAATGGCCTGCATTTTCACGTTGAGCGTCACTTTGCTTCAAAATTGACCTACGTACATGACAAATGAATGTACGAATTTTGGGGCTGGTGTGCATAAACTTCTTTTGCTATGAGCTTGATCAGACTTGTTAGATCAAATTAATTATCTTTTTATGTTTTGATTTATTATAGCTATCCAAAATTATGGACCTTTTCTACCCAACAGAAGTACTCTATTGTTTTATGAAATTTTATATTAGGCACGCTGATGCTGCATCAAAATGTGCATAAAAACTGTCTCTTGCACCCTTACGAAAGCCTATCACTAAGAAGGAAACAGAAGCGACAGAGTTTGCATTAACATCTGGATGGATGGTTGGTTTGAAAATCTAAAATATCTGACATATTGTAATTATTTTTATTAAGTTCTTAGTAATAGTGTGCTTAGTCATATCTGGACAGGCGTTCAAGTCTCAAAGTGTCCAGAAAAAACTTTAACAATTTGAGATTATAAAAAGACATATCTTGTTCTTATTAATTAGCAATTGCACTTGCTTGAACCCAAGTCAACTATTTAAAATATAACGCAAACATATCCTAAGAGCTTATGCAATGTTGCAAAAAGTAGCGAAAAACTGAATGACAGGTAGACATATATCAAATAGCTATACCTTCCCATCACCACACGTGGTCTTTTCCGCAGCGATGTTGAGGGCACAAGTTGTATTCCCAGGTATCTTGCAGTAGAATGCTGAACACATATTCGTGTAATTGCCTTGATACAGAGTCTATAATAATAATAATAATAACAATAATAATGCAGGATACTTGCCACTGTTTCTTAAGGCAATAATATTTTGTCACTTAATGAAGACAAATAGGTTATACAGCATTGGTGTTTTGGATTTGCTACTTACTTCCTCCGGGTTAAAATTATAAAAAGATTATGTTTTGCTGTTTTCTCACTCGTGCGTATGCAAAAGTTTGTGCTGAAAAATGTACGTATACTAGGCTAATATTAAATACATAGGATAATGCATCGTTTTAGATTTACAATGCTCAAACTGTATTCACCTGCAAGTAAAAATGGATGAGAAATAGACCAAATCGCAACCAATTAAAAACAATAAAGCAGACTTAAGCATCACAAAATGGCAACAGTTTTCTTTTGTAAGTATAATGGTACTGAACTAGCTAAATGTTTTCCACAGATAAAGTATTATTGACAGGTAATGTTTGTTATTAAGACGCTCGTTGGATTACATTGATTTTGCCAAAAAGACGTAACTTATACTAGTTTCAGTTGTACAGTATAGAGTGCAGTTGTACAGTATAGACTGCAATTGTACAGTATAGAGTGCAAGGATTGTATCTCTTCATTTTTCATTGATAATATAAGTAATATCTTTAATATGAATCTACTCGGGAAACCTCTCCTGCCTGATGATCATGGGGAAAATGACGAGGATATGGACGATGATGACAATAAAGGTAATGATGATGATAATTATCGTAATGATGGCGATGACAGTAATGATCATTATCACGATTAGGATAGCATTGACTATGATTAAATGTATGATGAAAATGACAGCAAAGATGATGAAGATGATGATAATGATTGTATATATGTATGTATAGAGTATAACGACAACTCAGCACAGTAATGAATCTATAGTGTGGAGTAACAATTACCAAATAAAAATAGTGAAAGTAATGGTTAAAAACATGATAACATGTATAGAAGATAAAATTAAGTTGAATAAATGTACGCATATACTCCTCTAAGATATTATATAAGGTTGGCACAAAGGTATACAAATAAATCATAAGTGCTGAACAGGTAAAAACCTTCAAAGGGGATACGGGTGACTGCGGGGCAGCTTCATCTGCCTTATCAACTCTATCATTACCCTTAATACCAGTATGACTAGGCAATCAACAATAAGGCATATAGTTGTGATTTTGATGAATAAGTCGTGTTTCTGTAAGGCTTGCAACATTAAATGATTGTAAAAATGTAAGGTTTTGCATGGCTTTTATTGTGGCAAGAGAGTCTGGAAAAATAATGAAATTAGACTCCTGAAAGGCCTCGATATTGCTCAAGGATATGACTATGGATGCCAGTTCTGCAGACAAAAATGAGGATGATGATACAGATGACGATGATGACGACGATGATCATGACAGAGTTACTTACCCTGCAGAAGTACGAATCAGAGCCCTGTGTGTATCGACATTGAATGTCAGCTGAATAAACTTGTCCTGCGTGTTCCTGGTCATGCGGCGAGAGAGCGCTGGCATTGTATCTGGAACCAAGGATGGTCATGCAGTTAGTGCTTGAAAAAAGGCATCCAAATTAATAGCAAATCTATTGCAATCAACAAAATAGCAATCTTAAACAAGCACAGAGTTATGTATATTGTGTCACGTGGCTGCATAAGTACTACAATATAATACAATTTACTTGGACACAAAGTAGGTAGTCATATACACTCAGCTAAATCAATAAGTGATTAAATAGCGATTTATATATTTTGTTTCATTTCATCACCCGTTATTACAGTGTTGGAAAATGTACTGTTTCATTGAAAGAAAGGGACAGTCGTTTTGTCTAGGACTATCAGAAGCCACGTGATTGTAATAGCAATATTACTACGGCTACTGCAAAATAAATAGAAGAAAAGGAAGACAGATGGATAAGAAAACACAAAGGTACACATGGCAAAAAAAGGTCTAGCAGAGAAGTAAAGATACAGCAGGACATAAAAAAGGGCCGAAAATAGAGCACGTGATCACCTGTTAAGTGTACTAATATACTGATTGAAATAGGATATCGAGCAGGAAGAAAATTTCCACACGTTTTTGTTGTACTCAAAGTTTGTCGTCCCAATGTTATTTAACGAGAGCGAGGCTGCCATTATGTATGCCTGACTGGGAGAACACATGCCTCCCGTACCATCTGATATACCATCGTGCTGAGTACCAAGACTGCAAAAAAAAATTCAAAAAAAATCAGATAAGTAATTAAGAATCATACAAAACTTCTGATTAGATTCAAATTTATGAAATAAATTCAAAGATACCATACGTAATAAGCTCCTTTCAACGAGTAAGTTATCACATTATTATTCTCTTATTATTTTTCAGTCTGCAAGTACGTTATCACAAAATCTAGATTTAAAGTTTCATGGAAATCTTCTCAAATAATGAATCTCTATCGTTATTACTTGTAAGAAGTTATTATGGACACATAATACACGACACAAGATAAGTGTCGCACAGCTTGTGTCAAATATCTATGAATATATTGTTCAAGTTACTCGAAATACGCGAGATTTTTAGGATCAAAACTGGACCCTTCCTTTCACCCCGAATAACTTGGAAATGGAGGATGAAATTTCCTGAAAGTTTCCTTAAGAATGCGTATAGGTGAATTAACCCACGAAGCCCTAGACCGGAAAATGGCAGTGGTTGCAAAGGACCAGGGTTTAACGTATCCATAGAATCTATTTTCAGGGTACACGACATAAATATTTACCTATGTCCCAGTTCATGTGCAGCTACAGTCATCATTGTAGCGTCAAAGTCATCTTCTACTATTGACTGACTAGATGTTGTACAGGTAGCCCCCACATAGGCAAGACCTGAAAATGATATGAGCATCTGTCTATGAATATATCTATTTGTATGTCTGTCCGTTTGTTTGTATTTTGATGTATTAGTACATAATACTGTCAAAAGAAAATAGGCCCAGACTCTCTCTCTCTCTCTCTCTCTCTCTCTCTCTCTCTCTCTCTCTCTCATAAATATAATAGAACAGATTATAGACTTTTTTTTGGGGGGGGGTGCCTATTCCCAATGACAATATCTATGGTCATGCTTTGGAAAGTTAATTATCCCCATATTTATTGCTCCACGATTTTTATAGCAATTATATGGTAGAGAGAAATCAAAAGTCAACGAAATAATTTGAGATTGTGGCGGGGAGTGTGTTGTATAATTGTTTTCACAAACGTAATGTTTAGAAATCTGAACACTAGTTTGAATATTTTCGGATGTTCTCTACGACACAAAAAAGCGACAAATTTGTCACAGAAGTTAGCTGAAATAGATAAGTTGTAGAAACACGTGGTTAGAATAACGAGTCCTACTAATGGGTCATAACCCTGGTGTAAGTATGTGTATTTCTGACAAAGAAACTGTCACTTATTTTCTTGGTAAAAAGCAATACACCTACCTGCCACATTAGAGTTTCCATCACGATGTAAGTCATACTTATAAAAAAATAGTCAGTAGGTATTTCATGGAGATTGTGTTCTACTCTTAGACATATCATATGTACACAAGTATGTGTGTATACTGTGCACTAAGATCAGACCTCGCATAATGCGATATCTGTCAGCGAATAGTGCGACAAAACATATGGGCCTAACTGTGCGCTGTCGGCTGCGCATTCTGCACAGATAAACACAATAGTCGACAGAATTTCATCACGGGAAATTTTCTTTATACATCAGCGACGAAAGTATTAGATACTTGTAAGGGAAAATAAAATTTGTCCTAATAATTAGTAATTCAATTAATGGATATCACTGTAAAGAAAACTCTTACATCTAAGACACTTTTTGTCCGTGAAATGAAAGAAAAGTCTCATAGTTAACATTACAAGAATTGGAGGCTAACTGTTTATGTGTGTCAAAGATAGAAAGAAAAGTGGACATGGAAGGAAGGAGACAGAAGACATATAAATTGAAGTAGATCAATGGCACAAGATGGTCACAAAGATGCATATGACATTTAGGTCTATTGTTGGTCACTATGAGAATGCTTAGAAATTATGCCTGTAAATCAGCCTTGGAAGATTTTTGAATGACATCATTATCTTGCCAATAATTACAAGGGCATAGCATGCATGTTTATGTTTTAAGACATTGGAAGTTGAGGTCGAATTTTTGGAACTATTATGATGTCTGAAGGTACTAATCTGGATCTAAAATAGAATAACTTAGTTTGTACTATATACTATTAGTGGGAGATGGTACAAAATTACTTTTAATGTAGTTTCTAAAAATAACAGTACACCAATGGAGTAAATTGCTAACCCCCGTCCTTAGTTTGTTATTCGGAAAAAAATTTAAACTTATTGTTCAGAATTTCGAGACATATTGAAAGCTCATTTATTCTTATATTTTATTGCATACCTGTCTGTCTGCAGAAATGCAATATAATACTTACAATAATGGCGTCAAAAACATTCGCGGTTTACTTGTTACACGCGTTTGAGGTTGAAAGGAAAGTAGACATGATACACAGCCTTGTATGGTCTCCCTACACTGCCGTCCAAAGGTCCTTTCAAAAACTGCTCCAAGACAAACATAATTCTCATGTATACTAAAATGTCCCTAAACATATGCATACATACTTCAGACTGAGCACTGTGACTAACATGTTCAAACTCTGATCAGACTTTGCCAATTTCTAGTCGGAACGCCTGGAGGATTTTCTACCGAAAATCCACTTCGGAGATATTTCAATGAAGTAAAACTGCGTAAAAAGGGGAAAACGTCAGACCACTCAGTCAAATGCTGAATTACGTAAGGTAAAACAGTACCAATGAAAGCATTTTTATTATTTATAGCATTTATTCGCATATTTTAAGTAGGAAGAAATTTTTACACTAAGATTCAACTTAAAAATAGAAATGAATGAATGTTTTGGCTAGACGAATCACGAAATCGAAGACTTGTCTTTATGAATGAGTTGATCATGCAAGACGTTATAATATAAATGTGATAATAATAATAATATTGCCTAGGTGTTTTACGATCATTAGCGGAAAGCCCTGAGCGAGTCCAGATTGCTTCCATTCCTTGACACGTGCCTACCCTGTTCACGTATAACATCCGGATATGACTGTACGGGTTAATCTAAATGACTCGGGCCCATTTTCACTAATGTTCCCATAATTTCTCCTCAAATGTAGATTTTAAATTTTCTTTTTTTATGACACTTTTGACAATACTTGAATAGCTAGCAGAGTTAATTGAGGTAGAAGGGATGAAAATTGCAGACTTTTAACATTGTACACCGCTAACACGTTTACATTAAAGCGAATCCCTACGTATGTTACCTGTTCACATTTAACTAATGCCCGACATGTGTATATCATTTTAACATGTATCGTGACAAGTGCATGCATTATTCAAATCAGTTCCTTAATTGAACAGCTCTCCAACGATCTTTAGACAGGTGTTTATAAGCATGATTACGTTCAAGGACCGGCTAATCTCACAATAAGGGATATGGCAGGCATCTGATATAAATCTATTTGACAAAGATTAGCTTGTATTTGGGGCATTTTTCAGACAGGTATTCAATAAAATATAAGAATAAATGAGCTGCACAAAGCTTAATGGACACATACATTTATCACAAGAGATTTTTGCACATGAATTTGGGCCATAACAGTCTTCTCTATTTTACATCTTGTGAGTGGGGCTGTCCTACCAGCCTGTCCATAGATGGTTGGAGAGCTATACAATAGACATACTGTCCTCATGCTTGTTATATATATATATATATATATATATATATATATATATATATATATATATATATATATATATATATTCTTACGCCGTGAACAACATAGCGTGATCATGTCCCGGAAGATCGGTCCTATTATTGACCCAGGTTTTGAAGTCATTCAGAGCGTCTGGAGAACTGACCTGGTGTACACTGCCATTCAGAACTTTCTTGTCTTCCGTCCATGAAGAGTTGGATGAGGTCTGTAAATCATAAGATAAGTAAAATATATGGTAACTATACATTAAATGATAAACGTTGCAAGCCCAATGAAAACATAACAGCAATAAAAGTGCGGATCGGTTGTTCTTATCTCTGTCATTACGATAATGATGCATCACTTGTGATGTTTTTTGCAACCTATTATGTTGGCATACTGTATGGTACCGTTTACATTCTGTTTGGAACCGTTTGCATACTGTTTGGTACCGTTTGCATACTGTTTTCAAATTGTACTGTTCCATTAATTTAGGGTCGCATTGTTTGCGTATCGTTTCGTACCTTATCTTACCGAATCGCATCGTTCCTGAACTTTCCGAGCGTATCATTGTCTCTGCTTAAACCTAAAGGTACAGTTTTAAAACCTTTTTCTAAAACAAAACACGAGCGCTTTTCCTAATCGTTGGTTTTTCATGCCGTTTCGACTTTATACTGTTTTAACTGTTTGCGCATGACAAGCGAAATGTTTCGTCCTCGTACTGTTTTGCATGTTGCAAAAGGCGTTTCAGGTGTTGTGCCTGAAACGATGTCCTTTGAAAGTCAATCGTTTGTTCTCAATTATCTCTAGCTATCAGCACACGCTGACGAAAGCGCCGAAACAGTAGCAGTATGCTCAAAAAGAGAGTCAATCCATTGACAAGGCACACATATATATTCTCAAACCTGTATGATAATATTATTTATTCGTATTTAAAATTTTTTGTTAAAGTTATAAAGCATTCTCCTGTAGGATCCAGGGATAGCACATTCCGCTCTGTTTGGTGTATATTTGTAATTCATTCTCTCTCTCTCTCTCTCTCTCTCTCTCTCTCTCTCTATATATATATATATATATATATATATATATATATATATATATATATATATATGTATAGATGTAATGATGTGTGTGTGTGTGTGTGGAGAATTTTACGGTAATTCACCACAACCGTGGCTATTTAGGGCCAAGTTAAAGTTAGGGAGTGAAAATAGTAAAGATATACGAATTGCTAAAATCTTTTAGAAGATACACCCGTCCCATTAAATATTAGACATGTAATCATATACGACAAAGATAAAAGGTAAAGATTTGTATTATTTACAATTTTCTTGACATGCCCAAGGGTTGGATTTGATCGATACATAGCTACTTGGACGAGAGATATACTCTTGATAGATGGAGAAAGGAATAGAAATTCAGACGGCAAAAAATCTATATCTGACCACGTGGGCAAATATTATGATAATTACATATAACATGTATTGTGCCAAATTTAAAGGCGAATATACGAAATCCTTGTAATAGCATCTATAAAACCATCATAGAATTAACATAAAATGTAGCACGGTATGTTTAATGGTTGCTAATAGTTTGCAATAAATTTGCACGTACGGAAGGATAGACGGACAAAAAGAATATGCGCCTGTTTTGTTCTTTTTTGGGGGTGGGTGGGTGGTGGGGTTACATAAATGTGTTGCATGGTTTCCCATATATTGGCTATAGTGATACACTAAGTACGGATATCCAGAGAGACCAAGACAGTTAATGTTTTCTGCATCTAGATGTGTAGCTCATTTTTCTTTTCAAGTAACATGTGTGTGTGTGTGTGTGTGTGTGTGTGTGTGTGTGTGTGTGTGTGTGTGTGTGTGTGTGACAGAGAGACAATATACCTCGGCTATGTAGAGCCCGGCGAAGATGACGGTAATAGTAAAACCAGATCCAGTGACGCTCTTGTACCGAAGGTCTATCTATAAAGTTAACACAAGATTATCTTTAAAGCCCAGAACTATTTATGACTATACTACTATGCTATTATTCTATGTTTCATGGTGAATAGCTTACACTTACTATATTAGAAATGCGATGACAAAAAATACGATTAGTTATAAAATTTATTTTTCATTACAATTCAAATCTCCGTATTCCTTTTCAGTCTCATCTTTAAAATTTAACTGAAATAAATACAATTAGCAGTTGAATGAGTCTGTGGTAATAATGATATACTATTTACAAAGAAAATTAAGTTGCAAACTGAACCAAACAGACACAACTCACCCCATTCAGGACAAAAGCGTAGAACTGTCTCAACAGCTCCTTGGCCTCAACGGCAGTTGAGACTCTAGCCAGCCAACTGTAACATACACAATATGTGCAGTTGAAATGTTTTCGTGAAACAAGAAACCCCAATCAAAAGTGACATCAACGCAAACCTTAACCAGATGTATCAACATAGATACGGATGGCCGGACAAAGTTAATGCAAAATATTTAAGTTTGCATGTGCTCCAAACGCTTGTTTTCTAAGCATCTCTGCGACGGACAACATACCACATTTTTCTGAGAAAATCATGGGGACAACGACTGTGCAGATGGATGGATAGGTAAGTAAATAGACAGATAAATAAGTAAGTGTTTATTTAGGTAGGTAGTAAGGTGGTTTGTAAGTTCAATGATTGCAAGATAACCGTTTATACTTATTCCGTTCCTTATTTCTTTATTGAGAAAAAACAAACAAAAAATCATCCAAAAGCATGCATAAAATGCAAATTATGGATTTCAATTACGTTTGCTGTGCACGAAGACGTTACTCACACGTTGTATGCAGAGTAATCCGCTACTATCAAGAGTTCAATCCGGTACGCTGTATCTGCTCGTTTGATCCGTGCACTGTGACCAGATGCTGCATGAGATCTGGGACGAAATCCACCTGCAAATTAAAACATTTAGCAAGTAATGTCACAAGTTATCACAAATTCATGGAATAAGATTGAAATATGTCATTTGATCAATTTGTCACCGGTGTTTTGTAAAATGCTAGGCCTTTTTAAAATGCATTCATGATGGAGTTAATGTTTTGATATTTCAGAGAAGAAAAACATGAGATTGACAATGGCGAATATTACGCACACATACACACATAACTAAATAAGAACATGTTTGTCGTGAAACTTTCATATTTATATGCGTTATATAACGTAATGCGATAGCTGTAACACTTGTGGCTCAACCTCCAACAACGCCTTTGAGCAATGAAATGTTGGCAGTTATGCTACGAACGGGATCTAAATACTGTCTCCTTCGCACATGAGGTATTTAAAATTTGTAAATACGATACCACAATGCCAATTTGATATGCCGCGAATTTCTTGCAGAACGCAAAACTATATTTTTCAAATGCTGCATACATTTCATACCTAATGAACACTTGTGCAAGAATCTATATTAACTCTGCCAACCATATAGAGTTTCATGCAGTGAACGTCTGTATAGAAGTAAAATGGAAACTATACACATGCCAAGCTTCAATTATATACCGATCATAATAAAAGCTGTTCTGGTGATTAATGATGATGATGATGATGATGACGACGACGATGATGATGAATGTAATACACTTTAATGTCATCATTTTTGTTTTACCTTTTTCTATAAAATCTGAAACTCTAGGTCTTAGCGGTTTTCCTTTGATAACAACATGATGCGATATAGAAAATTCCCCAAGTGGACCTTTGTCTTTATCTTTTTTGGCCTTCTCTCCATCCAATCCGGAAACAATATTTTGCTCATTGTCCAAATGTGCAACAGGGAAATCCTCCACGCCCTCGTTTATTTCTGGTTCCATCATCAACTCCTCAGATCCGTTGTAGAATGTCCCAAACTGAAATGAGTGAATCCTGATATAAGGATGTATACAATCTGCTAATAGTTGCCGGAGCATAAGGATTCCAAGTCTTTAGTGAAATCTTTCAATAGAGGTCATCCTTGGGACTGGCAGAAACTGGCTTTTATAATCAGGTGATCTTCGTACATGTAAATGGGCACTATGATGTTTTGGCATGGACTTTTTGCACCTGATGTTTATATACAGGTGGCTGCTTTATAACGCAATCAAACACACTTGTCTCTTTCCGAATCGAGTCAAATAACTTCGACACTCTAAAAGTGACTCGAGGGTAATCGTAGTGATACTTCCCAAATTCGGCAAATTTGTAAGCTTTTGGAAGACAAATATCCGGCTAGATATGCGATATATGCGATATATGAACCATACCTATTTCAAAAACTTTGTCAAATGCAAGTACAAACGTAGGTTTTGGGGGAATTAGTAGAAAGCATGAGCCTATCAGAGCGCTGTCTCCCCAACAGTAACAAAAAATATAAGATCATAAATCTGGATGCTGGTTCAAGTGGTTACAAAGAAAAAGTACGAACAACAAATGCATTACCAGTATGTAGAGGTTATTAATTGACTATTGTGAAATATTGAACCCGAGGTCGTGTGGCGCACATGATCGAGGGTCCAATATTTTGTAACACTCAGTCAATAACCTTTTTATTACATACTTAAGAACAAACATATTAATCGTTATGTTGTGTTATAGGAATAACACAACTGAAACAATATATTATTTCAACATTTTATTGAACATTTTACACGTTGTTCATTTGATGAATGAAACATGAACACAGCGCAGTAATATCGCTATGGAAGCGCGCGCGTACATGGGGTTTATTCACATTCCACACTTAAAGAAACTAAGTTTGTTATAGAGAATAGAATGTCATGTTGCTAAAGAAAAACAACAAAATATTGATATTGGGGAAAATGACGCAAAAGATCTATGTAAATTGAAGATACTATTATGAAAAGATGAGCCGGAAAAATTCCGTCTAAGGTTATCGTTGTGATTGTTTCAACGCTGTTGTCATGGTGGCATTACATTTGAAAGTGCAGTGTGCATCATGATTGTTGCCAAGGTATTGAGGTCCATCGGTCTTGGATAATACCTCAAAACAGGATATGATTTCATTTTCGATTCGCTTGTGATGTAATAAATTCCGAGTACAAGATAAAACAATGATATTCAGAGTGGATAAAAGTGGACCGTTTACGTGAAAGAGAAGTTGTTGGCTGATACTTTGTATCAAAGGTCAGTTTCTCTCTCTCTCTCTCTCTCTCTCTCTCTCTCTCTCTCTCTCTCTCTCGTACTAACAGCAGTAACTAGCGATCACTAACCATTAATTTCTAGTACATTCATAAATCTTTTTTTTTCCCTTCTTTCTTCTTCCCCTTGCAATTTAAATATCTGGATATATTCAGAGTTTTTAATTTAATTTGTATAATAGATATTTTTATTTGGATAAGAGCTTGATCTACTGGTTCCCCAGTAATGGTGTCAGGTGAAAAGTGTTGCAGTCATTGTTAGCATCTGGTGGCCATCCGATTTATGAAGTCGTAAGCGTTCCACGTTCCATGACCATTTTTATTTTGCCGCAGCCAGAAATAGTTCATCGATAGCGACCACGTGTTTACCATCCAAGTAAGAGGTGAATATTGTTACTTAACTACGGTCAATACCGCTGGATATTGACCGGTAGTAGCGATGTTAAACCAATGGGACTGTTTATGAATAATATAATAAAAGTATATACTCAGTAGTTTACATAACAGTATATGTTACCGGAAAAAATGATCCCACCACCACCCACCTCAAAAAATAAAACTGAGAATAAAAAGTAAACAAAGACGATTCAAAAGGTTGTGAGTTGGATCAACTACTTAAATTTGTTAATCATCCTAATTAAATTTTGCACAGACCAAAATATTTGCGTGTTATTTTCTGTAGAGAACATAGGGTTGCCAAAATAATAAATTTTCAATTGTGAGAGCAAAAGGGAGTGTGTACAAGATGTGATCTCTAAGATCGGAGAATTTTGGACAGTCTAGACGAAAATGTTTTGCCGTCTCTATTTCACCGCAGGAACAATACTTATCGTTAGATACATGATTCAGATATAAACCGTAATTTAAACTATCACACTTTATTCTTAGCCTAGCATGAAAGACCTGACACATCCACTCACAAACATAATAGTATCAAGGAGGGATTTCCTTTTCTTGATTCAGGTATACTTTTAAATTATGCACTGAAGGATTGTTTCTTACTTCTACAGGTAACAATTTCCGTGTTCAGATCGTAGAGGGTAAAAACAAATGATCGAATAATGTTGTTATACACACTGGAGGGCGAATAACATTTACTGATCGAGTAGAGTATAGTTCATGTTCTATAAATAAAGGTCGAATCACATCTGGATGATGTACATGAGCTAATCCGTGATAAATTTCAATTAACCGAATCAATTTACGCTTGAAACATAGTTTCGACTTTCCAAATCAGCTTCATGGTACAGTGGCGTAGGGAATGCACTTTTGGTTGTACCTGGTATTATTCTCATCTCCTCGACGTTTATTTTTTTTGTTTGTAGTTGTTTCCCCCGCATTGTACAATTGTCCCAAACACGATCAGCGTAATCCAAAATTGGCAACATACAAGATTTGTACATTTTTTCGAAACACAACTAATCCAGTTTGAATTTGAAACGTTTCTAAACAGTTTAGTATCTCCCATGCATTATCAGAAATATATTTAATATACGCGTACCAAATGGCTGAGTAACCTCTGGTAGGTTTGTTTCGGCCATATATACTATAGGAAGGCGGTTATGGTTCCGTTTTCCTGATATTAGAATTGATTCGGTTGTATCTGGATTAAATGCAAATAACCAACGCTTGTACCGTTCATGGATTTTTCCGATATCTGAATTTAAGATTTCACCAGCTAAGATCTGATTATGAATTACCATAGATAATGTTATATCAGCAGCTTAAAATTCTAATTGATGGTTCTATATTCTCTACAATATCATTGATGAAAATTAAAAATAATAAGGGTCCCAATTGGACACCTGTGGGACACCAGCGTTGATGCATCGAAATTCTGAGGATTTCGAATTTATAACCCGTTGTTTTCTTGACAGTAAGTAACTTTCAAACAAATTTCCATGAACACCAGTACTTTTAGTTTTGAAAGCAACCCTTTACGCTAAACTCCGTCAAAAGCCTTCCTAATATCAAAGAAAACGATCCTAACTTCCTTGCCTTGGTCTAGAGCAAAACAAATTCAATTGTTATTGAATGTTAACTGATGTGTTGTCGAATCGCCTGGTGAAAAACCTGATCGATTTTGTGAAATTATATCATGCTGACACTGTAGTTATTTACATATTTAGATACACACTTCTCACACTGTAGTTATTTACATATTTAGATACACACTTCTCAAACATTTTAGATAAAGCACAAAGTAAAGATATAGGACGAAAGTTTGACACAGCGGGTTTGGAATGTTTACCATGCACAGGCACTACATTTGGTCATTTCCAATGATCTGAAAACACTGAAGTTTACAAGAAGATATTGAATATGCAGCACAGTGAATGCTTAATTGATTGTGCATTTTTAAGCATGTTTTTTATTTTAATTTGTTTCTTTTTTAGTAATTTAGGATGCAGAAAGGCAGGGCCACATGCTTTCGATGGGTTTAGACATTATAAACATCATCCTTGGTTACATTAATGTTATCAAGAGCAGATAAGATAAACCTCGTATGACTAGCTCAGGATTCTGAGGTGAAATTTTGTTATTTGGAAGGAAACAATTTTGATTAAAATTTCCCATCAAAATGAAATAGTCAGGATTATTGGACTGTTCTCTCTCTCTCTCTCTCTCTCTCTCTCTCTCTCTCTCTCTCTCTCTCTCTCTCTCTCTCTCTCTCCTCAATTCGAGTCGCCCCCAAACAACTACGTCGGAATTTGGCGGTCAGTATATTCCTGCAACTAACAATAGGCCTTGAAAATAACTTTCGACGACATTGCTTCAATCAACGTAATACCTGCACTGTTAATTTATTATGATATTCCTGGAACTTTTGAATTCAAAAATGAGTATTCCTTACCTTCCTATTAGTGATGACACGTCACTGAGACGCTGTAACGATAATGAAGGTTATGACGATGTATTCTCCAGAGATTATTTATTTCCTCATTTCTTCTCATTTCTCAGCAGTCTCTGGAGAAGTATTGTCGGAAAGACATCGGAAGTGGAGCCCCAACGATCTCAATGATCAATGGATAGACGACAAGTGACATGACATATTATCGATCACGGGCTTAGAGGCAGTTTAAAATGGTTACTAATTACACTCGATGTCTTTTTTAGCATTCCTATATAGAGGTGATCGTTATGGTATACTTGACTGTGCAAACTAAAATCGAGATTGTAAGGGCCACTCTTTATCTTTATACAGATTTCTTTTTCTCATACGAGTTCACAAATTGTTTTCCTTTCATAAATGAAGAAAAACTCATTTTGTTTTATCTCCTTCCTTATATTATATTCCCTTACTTTTATTTGTTTTGTATTTGCAAGATGAGAAGATGGTGGAATAGTATATAATTGAATTCATTTCTAGGTACCCTTATTACATATAATATAATTCCCCCTGTACTTGAGAGTAATATTCCGAACAATCTAAGTCTAGTATCTGCTGAAAGAAAGAAAGAAAGAAAGAAAGAAAGAAAAAACAGAACAGAAATGGAATCCTTGTTTTAAAGGCAAGAATTATAAAACTCGCACCAAAAATACCAAATAAATTAAACATTAATATAATACAAACTGAAACTGAGATTGTAAGGGCTTCTCTTTTGTTCATAAATAATGTATTTATTGGTTTATAAAGCACTGTCAAACACACGCAGGATTCAACATGTGTTTATTGCAACGTAACCTGACATCACAATACGTCAGTCCTAACGAAACAGTAAGTAAACACAGGCCACGTCGTATAATGTGTTTAGGCGCGACCCAGTGATTAAAAAAAAATATATATATCAAATTCTGATTTTGCTTCTGGAAAATATTTATTCCTTTTTAATTTTGCAGAAATCTATGCATACACAATTTATTATTTGCTCAATAACGATATACCATAAATAAATTGTTGTATTTATACTGGTGAATTCTACAGTCTTTCCCAAAATACACGTGACTTGCTCCCTCGTCCCATCGTACTTCGGTTCTAACCACAATATCTAACAGTACAAACAATATAATTTATGTATTATATACTCCCATTTGTAAAATTACATTATGTGTTTAAAATGGTTTTCACAAATTTAAAGTAAATACAAATACATCGCACGAGAAATATTGTTATAACTATTTTCTGACTGCATCTTGTAGACATATGCATATAACGACGTCTTTTTGTACTATTGTATCATCATACATCTGTTGCAACGTCATGCTACGTAGCAATAATTTTTTGGGGTCTTACGTGTGCTACACAGAAACCAATAAGTGATTGATAACATTCAATAAGTGGAAAATTTACTGGATCATCCCACTCAGTGCATTGTCATACTAAGTCAAGAGCTGGGTATATAACACAAATTCTTAAAAATGTTATATAGTGAAATTTGACTAGCTTTAAGTTCCATGTGAGATTATGAAATCACTCACATATACCCTCGCTTGAGATTAGTGAGCGATTCTGCGGTATTTCGAAAAACAATCATTGACTAGTAATTGTTGGTGCACATGTCGAGCTACGCAAGATGCACAATTACAGATACCTACTCTATGATTTAGTTTTATTTGTGTGGAGCAAAGGAAGGATTGACTGTAGGAGACAGATCGTATTGTACATAAAACTAACGTCTACTGAACATTCGCCCTCAATGAGAAGAAATAACTTTGTTGGAGCTGACAACTTTATGCGCTGGATTTAACACAGAAGACATTTCCTTTCAAGATGTACTTCTAAAATAAGCTTTCACGCACATGAATTACAAAATAATTAAGTTTTGTCATATATTATCATAATTATAGTGCACGCATTGATATTTTATTAAACTTGTACGGAAATGGTTTATTTGGTACTTTTAATTCAAAAGTGCACCATACCTTTACACAACTGTTCTTCTCTTCAGTGAAGTGGCATTCAAAGACAAAAACACTGTAAATTTAAAGGATCAATCCGAATCTTATCGGACACACGTTCACACAGTGGTCGTGGAAAAGGAAAATAACTATTGACGGTTAATTACCCTATCTGCAAAGCAGCGTGTTCATCAAGTCTAAAGTGCTAGTCGTGCCAGTGAGGACTACATTACGTCCGATAGATGTTGCGCAGCTGTAGATTGGTTGAAATTGTACGTCGAAGTTGGAATAATGGTTGTCCGATATCGGCTCAATGTCCTTGCTGTCCTCGATACCACTTATCAATAAGCAGACGATAATGGCCCGATACTTGGCCGATGAAAGTTTATGACTCTGCCAATGTGGGCTGCTTTCCAGCCGATGAGCAACACTGGGAAAACATTGGTTGCTGACGTCAGACCAAGGATATGACTAATGTCCAGCAGACATTGGACCGATGCCGTCGTGTTACCTAGGCCGCATTTCCTAGCAACACTTCATTTGTAAGGATATATAAATTGTCTGAATAGTTCATATTCGGATCACGGACATTTTATTGTACAGACAGATTGTGACTAGCGTGACTAAGTTTAATAGGATCACATTCTCTGAATATGTAATTACAGAAACATCCTGTTTACCTAATGAGTGCAATCAAAAATTGAAAGATAATGGAAATAATCAAAACTGTAAAGATTAGGTTATTTGATATCGTCGCACAGGAGGATATACAATGTAAAATGTTAGTGTATTTGCAAAATCGTGACAGGGAAGTTGAAATTAAGGCTCATACGAAATGGCCAAATATCATTTCTGACAAATCTATAGAATGGAAACATACACATACTTTGCCCTTTCAATGCACCTTTGACATGAAGTTACGAAATATTATGCTCATAAACCCTAATAACAAATGTGTATTTTAATGTAAAATAATTGATTAATTCTTTTGTGACTTTGTTGCAATATGCATGAAAAAACAACATTTGTTTTGTGAATGCGAATTTGTAAATGACTTCTCGGGCAATCTCGAAGACATAATAGAAAGGAAAACTTTACTGTTTTAATTATTTCAACATTTGGTTTGAACTTCAAGGTCCTAAAAATAACATTTTAAACTATATACTGATATGTGCAAAATAGTATAGACATGTAAAGAAGTAAAGACACAATTGTCCAAACATAGATGATTGTATTATCTTCCTAAAATTGTGACAGAAGTTTGAATAGCATACTATATTTTCTAAGAACGAAATGGTCTCCTTTAGCGAAAAGTGGAAATTGTTAGATGATCTATATGGTACTTAATCCTTTACAAAATTTTTAATTCATAAACAATCTAGATGTAAATTTGTAACTTCCATCAATTGTTATAAAACTTGAGAATTGTTTTAGAGACATCGTTATCTTTTCCTGGTTAAAAGATATATTTTTATTTCTTCTCAATCTTTTCTTTTCTACTTTTTGCCTCTTTTTTTTCAAAATGGTGACTAATTTGTATGGTAAATTACAATATGTATTTTGTAATATATTTTTTCATTGTGTTTTATTATAGAAAATATTTTGTAACTTTGCAAAGACATTTAACCTGGGGATCCCCAACCGCAGCACTGTCTGTGTTGGTCTGTGGTAATAATAATAAACCGTTTTATTTAGACTTTCCGACGTTTATCGAGAGTTTCATTCATTAACCAGCTATTTCAGAAGATTTATGTTGTGTCCATTCAAATAAATATTGTTGTTGGATAATAACGATGTGAAAATTCGTACATTATATACAAGATGTTATAATCCACACCCCGTCCCCTTTGCCGCGTTTCGAGGTTGCGTCTTTTCTTACGTCCTTTTTAAATTTATGTTTTGAAGTCTTTGTAAAGAAAATTTCACATAGTGTCCAAAGAATCAAAATAACAAAGACATCAGAGAAAGTTCTTTCCTTTGATCGCAATACAAATAAAAGTGATCAAAAGAGAGTATCAAGAAAGGTTTACAGCGATGAAAAAAGAATATGATAAGAATGGTGCTTTACCTGAGTGAGTTCTGCCCACAAAAAAAGTTTGAAAATCCAGAATGTGTCCGATTGAGAATATTCAATGCATTAAATGTAACATCTTTTTGCATGCTGATTTATTTTATTCCTGATATATAGGCCCTTGAACGACTTGTTTTTAATTAATGCTCTCACAACGTTTCATTTGTAATCAAATATTACTTGTATTTTGTAATGAAAGTGGACCAAATCAGACATAGTATGCTTTCTTCTTATATAATTCTCTACTCATAAATACCTTTCATTAGGATGACTTCATCACATTTATTCACTTCTTGAAATAAACAAAATAATTATACCGGCTGTTTTCAAAACTAAACTGACACAAGATCGAATTAGACAAATGATATCATTGTTTCGGTTGCCCCATGTCTGAATAGCAGCGTTATTTCTTTTATAATTATATAGGTTGAAACATCATAAGATCTTTCTCATTACGAGGCGATTTCATCGGACTTTAAATTTTGCTATCATCCATGACTATATTCAATTATCTTTGTTGTCAATAAATATTTAACAATCTATTGATATAAAAATTAGATCTGATCATGCGTTAATTAAATGGAAAAGACGAGCTAAACTTGCTTCATAATGCCACGCAGACAGACATTTAAGATGTCAGATCTTTTTTAACGTTTAATGAAATAGGATACATTTAGACAAATTAGTAATAATAATAATCCAGAACACTTTTGTATTGCAGACTTTTGTTTTTAGCTTTTTTCCTTAGAAAAACATTCTTCATAAATTGGGCGCAAATGTTTTTCAGTAAATAACAAATAAATCTATTACCAGACAAAGAATGTACGTTTCAAAATTATCCGAATCTGCATTATCTCTTTGGCTGGCATTTACAGTTTTAATGAATAAAAGAGATTGACATTAATTGTATTTAACGTATCAGCAAATGCAATTTTTTTAGCCGGGTAGGGTGTGTTTTCATTTGCTTTGTTTGGTTTAGAAACAGAGAAATCCATAATTAAAGAAAAAGTTATATACATCTTTTTCGTTTTGCCATGTTGTAAATAAAGCTGAACTTGACCATTGCAAACGATACTATTAGTAAGTTCAGATTAACCTGTAAATCCTATCCAAATTATTCGATCCTCAGCAAATGGAACTGAAATGACATGTTCTCGTCTGACGTCACGGACAACGAAAGATAACGAATGAACCTGGAGCAATTATGGCACTTTTCTGTCATAAGTGTATATTTGCTTAGAATAAATACGGTGTGATAAATAATTCGACACATAGAAAAATTGTCCAATGTTATGTTGTGTAAAGGTTAATACAAATAAAATAATTATCCCAAATCTGAAGTTCTATCTTTCAATTGCAGACTTGATCATATATTAGGAATTGTTTACCAGCTCAAATGTCCTCTTGTTTGGAATACACTGGACCAACATAGCAGAGCCACTCTCGGTGTCTTGAAATACCGCAACATTCTGTAACACGTGTGAATGACAAATGTCAATCAAAGCTTTAATATTTAATGAAGTGAATTAGAAGTAAGTTATGCTTGCGCTTTTGTTAAAATAATTTTAAGAGAACGACTACATGCACCACTAATAAACTAAAACATCCAGAGAGCGCAGTGGTTGACACAATGGCATTACACATCTGCTGTCTTGACTTCTGTTCACAAGCCAAAATCAAAACGATTGGTTTTCTGAACTTTGTACACTTTTTTCATCATCTAAATGTGCATATCACCATGCAGTCTTGGTTGTTAAGAGAACCGATTATAAGTCATTGATTTGTTTTCAGCACAAATGGATAGAGAATTAAAAATAATGGTACAAAAACGAACATTATCAGGTTTAAGATTTCAAATAGAGAAATTTCAAGGTCAAATATGGAGGAAAGACACATAATGCTAGTATAGTTAACCAAAGTGAGATATAGTACAATAAAAACAATAAACAGAAATAAAATTTAAAAAAACTGTATAACTACAAATAGTTATGTTATTTGAGAAGAAAAATCCAAATGTTATAGATCTAAAATATGCTGAATGTATGTATGTTGTACTGTTAACAGCTATAAATCCTTATCCATGCTAGATTCCTAATAAAATACCAACACTGTTACAAGGATAGTGCACTGAATGTAAAACAAAAAGCCTTTTTTTTTCTTCCTTTTTGGTTTTCTTCGAATATCTACTATTTCCTTTTTTACACATGATTTAGAACCATTTCTAGCTAAAAGGGGAAAACTGGCATTACGGAATAAATATGGCAATGTCTTCGTGATCTCCGTAAATACTGTGGTACTAACAAATACTATAAATAATTGAAAAGCTTTTGTATGTTTCAGACATCCTAATCTTAGAACCATCATTAGACCATGCAACAATACCTCTGATCATTGAAATACACTAAATATATTTCATACCATTATATTTCTTAGAATACAGCAATGCTAGATAACAAATCGTTGTCTAAGATCTTACCTCAGTGTTCTTGAAATATTCCTCAACAATTGCCCCATTTCTTTGCACGAAGATAGGTGCGTTTACATTTATGTCATAATTTCTGTGTAACGACAATTTGACCACTTTATGGTTTGCCGTAAATCGCACACCAAGATGGTCTGGTGTACAGTCATCTGACCGACGATATCTATAGGAATCCGGATGGTTCAGTGCAACTATTTCAACTGACGTCCTTTCTGAAAGAAGAGGGACAGAATCTATGTATATATGTATGCAGGCATGTTGGTAGGCAGGTGGGTACTGGGTGGGTACTGGAGTTATGTAGAATATGATACGGCATTTGACTGTTTACAGCAGGAATCAATATTACTGAGTCCCTGCTAAACACGTTCTTTTAAAGAAACCAGATATTTGATGGGAGAACCTTGCATGTTGTTCTGCAAATAAATACATAAGGCAAGGCACCTTCAGTTTAATTTATCGGGGGCGGAGGATAGGATGACCTGTACCACTTATGAGCTTCAATACTTTGCATAAAATGGGATCGGTTTGAGATCTAAGACTAAATATTTGTTCCAGTCCGATATTTAAAAAAACTAAATTTCAGTCCTACTCATCCCTGGTCAAATAGTTGGTGCCACCCATTTATTATATTATCTGTTCTATTAATTATTTCTATTTACGCGATTGTACCCCCTGCACACACACACACTCTCTCTCTCTCTCTCTCTCGGTCTATAAAGATGTAGGTAAAAATCTAAGATACTTTGTAATTCTCTAGATATAAAGTTCACTTTATGTTATAACAGAAGCACGTATTGACTGTATTTCGTGAATATTAACATAGCTAAGATGGAAACGAGAAATTCTACTTTATATGCGACGCAATACTATTTCTAATTATATTATGAAAGAGGTGTACTATGCGAGTCAAACACGCTTTTCTGCTCGCATTACGTTGGCTGGGGAAAGGAAAGTGTCTGAGCCCGATATACGTTTGGTGGACCTAAATAGAAGTGTCAGAGCCCGGTGATTTAAAAGATCTTTCAGAGTGTTTCAGCAACGTCTGCACACATCAAACCGTTTATGATGTTTTTTTTTTTGGGTTTTTTTTCTTTCATTATTAACAGCTAAGAAAATCAGTTTTATTCTAAATACCTATAAAAAGAATTTTTGAAGAAACAAAAATTACAGTAAGAAAGATTTTTCCAGGAATGCAAATTCAAATGTCATTCAAGCAAGAAATCAAAATTCAGCTGCTGAAGTAGATGATAGAAAACTCATGTTATACGCTAAACAAATGTTACAGAAGTACATATTCGTTGATATACTTTCAATACTTAGGAAAGACACCAAGTAAAGGCGAAGTAAAATTGTACAGTTTTAAATAAATACTGTAACAATCTGCTTAATTATAGTGGACTGAAAATAAAGGACTAACAAAGACCTTTTTTGCTTTTTCTTACAAATTTGCGATATGAATCCAGATTTTATTGTTTTTTTTTTTTTATAAATCCCTTCAAATTAGACTATTCTGCTGATTTACTTGCTCAAAATGGATTATATTCAATCACCTTGTCTTATCAAATGGATTATATTCAATCACCTTGTATTATCAAATGGATTATATTCAATCACCTTGTATTATCAAATGAATTATATTAAATCGTGTTGTATTTAAAAAATTGATTATATTCAATCATGTTATATTACCAAAATGGATTATATACAACCACCTTATATTAATAAAATGGATTATATACAACCACTTATATTAATACAACGGATTATATACAACCACTTATATTAGCAAAATATATTATATTCAATCACATTATATTAACAAAATGGATTTTCTCCTCCTTTTGATGACGGTTTAAATTCGTATGATAATACATTTTACCTGTCCACTTGCAAATATTTTATAAGTAAAATTAAGCATGACCTTCTATTTGTAAGTGAATCTTACCATGACCACTTCTAACTTACTGGTTAGTAAAAAAATGCAACACTCTTTTATTTTTAAACTTTTTAATAGGTAAAATATCATGTTGTTATATCTTTTGATGGGGTAAATGTACATGACCGCGTATTGGATATAGCTAAGTTAAATTTAACCCGATCTTTTCAAAATACAAATACAAAAATACTTACCTCGGTAACTGTATTCCGATATCCGTGGAAAACGAAACCCATCAGATGGACTAATTTACCCCACAATGAGATATATAACAATATATAACAATATAGGTACAACACATGTTTACAATTATAAATGCGTCACGTTGTCAGATTTAGGAGAAAACAATTACCAATTACATCATGTTCCCGACTTTTGTCCAGATGTATTGAACTTTTTAATAAAGGAGGGAACTCTTTGAATATCTTTTTACCATAACTCGCATGCACAGGATGATATGTTCATACAAAATTACAGCATTAAATGGTAAAAAACTGAAGCTGCCTTTTTTTCCACGAAATCTAAGTTTTATAACAGTATCAAGAAATATATATGTTATGTATTCAAAGTGCTCCAAAACTCAAGTACTTGAAATAGAGAAAACTTGCACCGAAATAATTGTAGATCATATTGTGAGACGCTTAGTTCCCTATATGCATCAATAACTTTATAGTGAATAAGAAGTCTATATAGATGTGTGGTCATAAGGCGGGATGGTAAAATCTTTTACTGTTTGCAACATATACTGCATGCACTGATTGGCTATATTTAAGGAATGGAAAGTAAAATAAAATTATAAACGACAATATAGTTTTTTGTTTCGTATCGCAAAGTGTTTACTACACATACCTGCATACAAGTTCTTTGAACGATGTTTGAAGCTGAATATCAAAAGGTAATTACCGGTAGGCAAACACAGTTAGACTAGATACGGCGTGAATTGTAAAGTAATGAGCCATATTGATGTGTACCCTTTTCATAAACGGAATGTTATTTGCATTTTGTTTACCTATCTTTTTACATTAAACGAAAAATCATTATTCAATTCTTTGTGAAATATCTTTTTGTATGAAGTTAAGCGAAAGTTATGTGTATTTATGATTCTTTATCCTTTGAAAACATTTGGTTATTTATGAGTTAGAAATTGATTACAAAACACTAATATCAGTTGCAGGACGTCTTTAAAGGGTTTGGTTTGGTTTAGTGTTTTACGGCACAAGCAACTCAAGTCTGTTGTGTAGTGCCGAGGCAAGTGCCCTGCACAAGGACACACCACGGTAACCCACCCGGTCTGATCTTATAGGTGGATTCGAACCTACACCCTTTCGATCGTGAGATCGGCACTTAGGGAGAACATTACATTTAAAGCACAGACATTAATGAGGACGCCTGCAAAGAATGTCGGCAATACTATCGACTTAGAGCCCATAAATTTGACCTTACACAATTTGACCTTACACAATGCTACTGACGTACAGCATATTCTATTGACCTTACACCAATGCTACAGACCTAGAGGCCATTCTATTGACCTTATACCATGCTACAGACCTAGAGCCCGTTCTATTGACCTTACACCAAAACTACAGACACAGAGCCCATTATATTGACCTTACACCAATACTACCGACACTCAGCTGTATCAATTTGCCAGATTCAAGTGGGTTAAAATGCTAAACAAAATATAGCCTCTTTATTTGTCACTGAAATAAATGATTGAGCTCCGAGATATGAATCCTTATCAGTTTCAGATGATTTTGAAAATCTTTTATTTAGAAAACATTGTTGATTTACTCGATGCATTCGTATTACAGGATCTCAAATACACCGAGGGAGCTTTTTTATTTTGGGGGTGGTGGTAGTGTGGGGATACTGGTCGACGATTAAATGTTTGATAGGAAAAATTAGAATGTCGACATAAGAGGTATTTCTAAATGAAATATATGTCATTTTCAGTATATAGTAAAAATAACTTACCTCGGTAACTGCATTCGGATGTTCCTGGAAATCGAAATTCATGAGATGAAATTATATATCCAGCAATTGAACACATAAAAATATAAGTACAATATATCATGTAATATAACTTGCGTCTCTCTGTCTGTCCGATTTTAGAGAAAACAATTACAAGAAAGGCACCTCTATGTTTCAAAGTCTTTCCATATGTATTAAATGAGACCAAAACATCGCTGAATATGTTTCTTTCCGAATTCGCATATATGGAACAATAAGTTCATGGAATTTACAAACAAAATTATAAATACTGATTAAAAAACGAATCCGCCTCCTTCTCCAGAAAATCTAAATGTTATTACAAACGAAATAGATATTTTATGTCTCGAAATTTCTCCAAATATCAATTACTACAAAGAAATGAAAGCTGGAGCCTAAACCATTTTACATTGTAATCTTGCCAGGCGCATATTCACCTACGCGCATTACAAACATTGTAGAAACTAGGTGGTCTGCACAGATTTTTGCGGTCTATATTGTGGCTAGAGTATTTTAGGCTACATAGGGATCAGAGTTAGAACAAACAAAAAATCTTCTGGCTACACGCTTAATTGCTACCTTTCCACTAAATCAATTCCCTGATAACCAATGCTGCCCTCTTATTAACCAAGCTAGCGGACTTTATAGACATCCTGAAATCATATTTCTCCTACTGTCTTAGTGCTTCTGGGGGTTTAATTATTACATTCCAGCGCTCTAATATATTAGAGTATGTGTGTGCCTCCTAACCAAGGAATTTACAGTTCGGCTTTCTCGTCTCTACAGGCTGTTACAAATTTGTACCATCAAGTATTGTGTAACACTGTAGAAAACTCCCATGGAAAGTGTACAAACAACGTCTTGAGTTCCTCTTGGTTACTTGGTGTAAGTTGAAGCTTAAGGTTTTCATCCAGCTCAAATTCTTTTTTCTCTCAGACTCCACGGATTTCCACGTATTTTTGTCCCTTATGCCATGTGAGAGAGAGAGATAAAAAGGAAAGCAGAGGGGATTTTGATAACATTGTGTAACATGTTTAATTCATTTATAGAACGCGTATTATTAATATTTTTCTCGTTATTTTCTTATTTTATTATTGATTAATAAGTGGAAATTCATCACTGTTCTAGAGCGCAGAAGCAATAGTCTACTGTTGAAACCATAATTATATGGGCAAATCAAACTTTCATACACCAATAGTACATCAAATTGTTTTATAGCAACACGTTAAACGTTACGTTATATATATATATATATATATATATATATATATATATATATATATATATATATATATATTAGGGTGACACATGTGGAGATATAAAGTAAAAATGATTTTTTTTCATGGTCTTAATACTGCATTTGGTTCCACTGGTTGACTAAATATTGCATGCACAATTTTATCTCAATTGATTAAAGTTTAGGAGCTGTTCAATACATCCAAATTTTAGTCGTTAACACGCGCTGTATTCAAGCTGTCATAAATATGAGAAGACACTCATGGTGTGTAGTACACTGTAGTATTTACTTATTACTCAGAAATGCTCACTTACTTAAGTTACTTACTTGCTCATTTACTTTTAAGTTTTGAATTATTCATCAGTGACTGCTTACTTGTTCTATCAGCATTGCATCACTCATACTATTATATTGCATCAGAATTCAGCCAGTTTATATTCGTTGTGAAATCAATAGCTTCTGATTAATTTAGTCAATGAAGTGGTGCAAAATGAATGGAAACTAGAAGTCAGACAGACGTGTGGCTTATTGGTCCACAGTGCAAACACATTACTGGCCAGCGACTGGCTTCTAAGAAGCGTTTCATGTGCTGGCCTTGGTACTGATTTTGTGTTTGATTTATGGAATAGAGCTAGGATTTTAGACAAGCAACGTTATCATATAATAGTACATGTTGAGAAACTTTTTGACAAATACAGCAAGCTGAAAAAGAATAGATGTCGCAAATTGCAAACACAATTAAACAATGAAGGTAAATTTGTCGAAGACGTTGATGAGCTCTTTGACGTCGCTCATGAGGATACTATGACATTAAGAACCATTAAAGAAGACAATAATGTTTTGGAATTTCAGAGGTGTGGGAGAAAGGGTTACATGGGGAAAGAAGATAAAAAAACTTGCTGAGAAGGAAAGATGGATATCAGACCGGAAGGAAGCCGCCACAAGGCGAATGGTCAGTGAACTGAAAAGTTCAGTATAAATAAAAACTGCAACTGCGGAAGATCTTTCTTCATCAGATGATTCTAGCTCTGCTACTGATGATACGATCGTTGATGAACCTGACTTTTCGATACCAGAAAAAAACCTTTAAGTTACAGAAGTAAATGATAAAAGAAAGAAGGTAATTACTATAGCAGATTGTTCTGCTTTTGATCGGCTAATGTTCTTAGTCGCTCGGGCTCCCTTGTATTGTGTGCAGCTTCCCATGGCTTGGGTGTTGATGTTAAACAGTACTCTACATCCTCCGAATCTCTCTGTCGAGCTCATATTGAAAATCGAGAAAACGTTGCTAGAAACATTAAAGCAAACTTCGCTCCCTGTGTACCGCTCACTGTACACTGAGATGGGAGTGTACCAGCG
Organism: Margaritifera margaritifera; assembly: GCA_029931535.1. NCBI lineage: Eukaryota > Metazoa > Mollusca > Bivalvia > Unionida > Margaritiferidae > Margaritifera > Margaritifera margaritifera. Next base: position 936,576 of record JAQPZY010001312.1, on the reverse strand, counting down.
GCGGCGCGAGGGTTCGAGGCGCCCGGGAGTAATGTTCTTTAGTGGCGCTCCTACTGTGCCACAGAGAACAGTTTTTATGTCAGTTGCCAACCTCCACCCCCCTCCCCCATCTACGCCCCAGTTACAGCTGCAAGAAAAGATCCCGACGTACCACCCCCCGCGCCCGGCGACAATTGCCACCCCCTCCCCCTTCCAACGCGTCGCAAATGGAAATTACTCCCAGATTTGACTGGTAGAGACGATGTGGATCGTCTTCCACTATTATTGACAGGATATGGAGTTGAAACATTGTTGGTGGCACCAAAACGGACAGTAGAACAGGGGAACAAATGTCTTGTGCTACAAAACAAGCTCTGAAGGAATGGAATATTCCGTTTGATCTCATAGTAGCTCTTTGTTTTGACACAACATCGAGCAACACTGATATCTATGTCGGAGCTTACATTGTACTGGAACAACAGATGGGAAGTCATTAATAACCACAGCATGCCGACACCTTATCTATGCAGTGATTATGTCCCATGTGTACAAAACATCTTTTGAAGCATCATCTGGTCCAGAGATTAAAATGTTCCAGCGCTTCTGCGATCATTGGAGCAAAATCCAGCATGATTCGTGGCTTGTCGAAGATATCGACTCCAAAGTCTACTTGCCCTCATCTTTCTTGGAGAAGTGCCACCTGAAGTGTCACATTTCGTGTTCCAGGAAGACTCCATCATGATCGCTGGATGGCAAAGGTACTCTATGTCATAAAAATCTACATGTTTTGCAACCAGTTTGAATTGATTCCACGTGAACAGAATAATGTGTTACGTTCTGCTGTCTTTGCAGTTTTGATTTACATGGAACACTAGTTCAGGTCACCATGTTCTTCATCTGCACCTCATAATGATTTGGTTTTAATCAAGAAGCTTCAAACTTTCCACGATATTGATGACGAAATTGAAGATTCTGCTCTGAAGACAATTGCAGGGCACCCGTGGAACCTCACAGAAGACTTCGTCAGCCTATCCTTTTCGGCAGTGACATACCACCCGACAGAAAGCAAGCCATGCTAAATGCACTTTAAAGACCAGCCAAGCAGAAGGCACCGAAGACACTAAGAGGAAAAGCAATCATGGGAAAGATTGTGAAGATGGAACTTGATAATTTCGTGACTGAGAGGGCAATTTTTTTTTTTTTTTTAGAATGCTTCATATGGATGTAAGTTTCATGCAGGATCATACTCAGGAGGCTTGGAGTGGACTGTCAGAATACCGTGCAGCACAGAAAACAGAATCTGCTTGAGAGTTGTAAGTGATACAGCTGAAAGAGGAGTAAAACTTGTGTCAGACATTTCACCGATTCTTACAAGAGATGAGACTCAGATTCAGTTTATGTTGTAAATTGTCTAAGATCATCGTAGAGCATTTCCCGATATGCGGAAATGTAAAGGACTTCTGTCAAGTGGTTCTGGAGAATAATGTGACATAGCTTTTGAGACAGTTGCCTATTGTCTGGTAAGCACTAAAAATTTTAAACAGATTTTTTTTTTATTCATGAGACATCTTTTACTCTAGCAAATAGCATTCACGCTTAACAATACAAACTTACCGTTTGTCTACATTTATAAACTTTGAGTTCATTGAACAACCACTATATCTTGAACAATCTGGATAAAAATTAATGTGCTTAAACATTTAGCCAAAGGGAATACAACAAGAGGTTCAGAGAATGTCTCTGACAACTGTTTTCTGTGTCACCATAATATATATACCAATCTTTATATATGCCATGTTTGGTGGACATTTATTCAGTTTTGACATTATTATCAGTCTTGTAAAGAGCTATTACAGTTGTGAAAATTCATTCCAAATTATAAGACAGGAATTATTTTAAATATTCATTGGATTATAACAGTGCTCATAAACTTTTGGATTTTGGATTTTTAATTAATGATTTTGGAATTTAACTGAACTTATTCAGAGATTTTGGAATACTTCATTTTGACATCAGCACATCAAGATTACTAGTACATCAGGACTTTGGAGACCATTAACACATCATAACATTCAAGGACACAGCCGTGAATTTGGAACATTCTATATTTAGGACTTGTGATTAGAACAATCATTCTTATTGGATTATTAGGATTTCAAAACACATTACTGTAAGTGACTTTTTTGATTTTTTCATTTTAATTATCTAGTAATAAATTGCTTGTTGATTTTGACTTGATTTGTTGGTTTCACTTTCTTTCTGTGACATTTTTCTTAGACCATAGAGTCGTAACAGAAATTGGGGGCCGTTCCGGGATCTGAATTTCTTTAAAGCATATTAGAGATATTAAATTTATCTTTGAAATTCATATTGATTTTGTCTCGGAGTGTTTTTTTGTCTTTGGCAAAGATTTTTAAAAGAGAATTTTTTTGTGTGAAACCAACAAGCATTTACAATGGCATCTAATGTTCAGAATTTCATTTCAAAACCTACCCAGGAGGGGTTAGAGTGCATGAGAAAGGATGAGTTGCTCGAGCTTGCCAGAAAATACAGTCTACCTGAGGCAAAAGTATCATTGACAAAACAGGAGATAAAGATTATTTTGATTCAGTATTTAGTAGGAAAGCGAATTTCTGAAAATAGATCTTTAAGTTTGAAGAGAAAGCCTGTATCTGGTTCTGACAGGAAATTAAGGGAATTAGAGTTAAAGAACCAGATTGATTTAGAATTGGCAAAGCTTCAGATTCAGAGAGAGAGAGAGAAAGAAGAGAGGCAGATACAGATGGAGAGAGAGAAGGAAGAGAGGCAGATACAAATGCAGAAAGAAGAGAGGCAGATACAGATGGAGAGAGAGAAGGAAGAGAGGCAGATACAAATGCAGAAAGAAGAGAGGCAGATACAGATGGAGAGAGAAAAAGAAGAGAGGCAGATGGAGAGAGAGAAAGAAGAGAGGCAAATGCAGATGGAGAGAGAGAGAGAGAAAGAAGATAGACAAATACAAATGCAGATGCAGATGCAAAGAGAAGAAAGGAAAATGCAATTTAAATTAAGAGAATTAGAACTGGCAAACAGAGCACACTCCACTCCTTTAAACACAAGTCCAGGTTTTGATGTTACTAGATATATTAGGTTAGTACCCCCTTTTCAGGAAAAAGAAGTAGATAAATGCTTTCTTCATTTCGAGAAAATAGCTGAAAACTTGAAATGGCCCAGAGAGCATTGGACTTTGTTATTACAAAGTGTACTTTTTGGCAAAGCTCGTGAAGTCTACACTTCACTGTCAGTACAACAAAGCACTGATTATGATGTGGTTAAGGAGTACATCTTGAAAGCTTATGAGTTGGTACCAGAGGCATATCGACAAAGGTTTAGGAATTGTAGAAAAGAAACTGGACAAACTCATGTCGAATTTGCAAGGGATAAAGAACAACTATTTGATAGGTGGTGCTCAGCCAAGAAAGTTGATCAAGGTTATGATAACCTCCGACAGCTCGTATTAATTGAAGAGTTCAAGAGGTGTATCTATAGTGATGTTAAAACCTATCTTGACGAGCAGAATGTGGAAACTTTGGAAAATGCTGCTCGTATGGCTGATGATTATTCCTTGACTCACAAAATTTCATTTGGTAATAAATCGTCCTCTCAGCAGTTTTCTGGTAAAAAACCATTTCAATCTCATTCGAGTACTTCCAAATTTCACAGCAGCACAACTGTTAGGAATCAAACATCTAATAAGACTGATCAGAAATCCTTATCTCTTCCTACGTGCACTTATTGTAAAAAGAAAGGGCACGTTATTTCTGATTGCTTCAAGTTGAAAAATAAGCAACAGAGAAAAGACAGAGCTTTTCCAAATGCTCTTATTTCTACGAGGTCAAGGTCACGGTCTTGTATTGAAAACAATACATTTGTTGGGTCAAACAAACCCCCGTCTGATTCTATTTTGGAGGATTATGAACCATTCATGTCAGAAGGTTCTATATCACTTATTGGTGATTCTGCCAAGCCTATCTCAATTAAAATATTAAGGGACACTGGAGCTTCTCAGACTCTTTTATTATCAGGTACTTTGCCTTTGTGTGAGGAGTCTTCTTCAAGTGAAAGTGTTCTTGTTCAGGGAGTTGAGTCCGGCTTTGTAAATGTTCCTCTCCATTGTGTAAATTTGGCATCAGACTTAGTTTCTGGACCTGTGACTGTTGGGGCAGTGACTTCTTTACCCATAGAGGGTGTTCATTTATTACTAGGCAATGACCTAGCTGGAGATAAGGTTGTGGTTAATCCACTTGTAACTGACAAGCCTTGTTTGGATCAGAAAGTTGATCCTGTCGAAACTGAAATCCCTGATTTGTACCCTGCTTGTGCAGTTACTAGAGCTATGGCAAAGAGAGCTCTTGAGATTGATGTTGATCAGGATATTATTCCTTTAGCTGACACATGTATTGGTCAGTCTTTTGATGAGGTCACTTTTTCCTCAGGTATTGATCAATCAAATGGTATTGATCACAGTGATCCTCTTTTGGCAACTCATTCTCTTTGTTCTAATCAGGATGACAAACGACAATCCCTTGTCGTTGAACAGGAGCAAGATCGCGAGATATCTTGTTTGTTTCAGAGGGCTATTAGTGAAACTGAAGCCACACAAGTTCCAGTGTGTTACTTTGTGAAAAATGGGGTCCTTATGAGGAAATGGAGACCACCTGATGTACCCGCTGGTGACGAGTGGTCAGTGAGCTATCAAATTGTTGTTCCTAAGTCATATCGACAGGAAATTCTTAATTTAGCCCATGAAACTCCTTTGGCTGGTCATTTAGGAGTCCGTAAGACTTATCACAAGATCTTGAATCATTTTTATTGGCCGAAACTCAAAAGTGATGTTTCTAAATACTGCAGATCTTGTCACACTTGTCAAATGGTAGGAAAACCCAATCAGAAGATAACTAAGGCTCATCTACAACCTATTCCTGCATTTGATGAACCATTTAGTAGAATAATAGTAGACTGTGTTGGTCCTTTACCTAAAACCAAGTCAGGCAACCAATACTTGTTGACCATCATGTGTACATCTACAAGATTTCCAGAGGCAATTCCTCTGAGAAATATAAAAACTAAAACTATTGTGAAAGCTTTGGTGAAGTTTTTTACACTTGTTGGCCTTCCCAAATCTGTCCAGTCGGATCAAGGGTCAAATTTTATGTCTGGAATTTTCCAACAAGTTATGCATGAATTAGGCATCCAACAGTTTAAATCTTCTGCCTATCACCCTGAAAGTCAAGGTGCTTTGGAAAGATTTCATCAAACTTTGAAGAATATGATTCGATCATATTGCTTTGATACAGAAAAGGATTGGGATGAGGGTGTTCATTTGTTGTTGTTTGCTGTTAGGGAATCAGTTCAAGAGTCGTTGGGTTTTAGTCCCTTTGAACTAGTTTTTGGTCATACTGTCCGTGGACCATTGAAATTATTGAAAGAGAAACTTCTTTCAAATGAAGATTTGAAGATTAATCTTCTTGATTATGTCTCTGATTTCAAATACAAGTTGTCAAAGGCCTGTGAAGTAGCAAGAACTAATCTTCACACTACTCAGTCAAAAATGAAATTAAGGTATGACAGAAATACACAGGAAAGGAGTTTTAAACCTGGTGACAAAGTTCTGGCTCTCTTTCCCATACCTCAAAATCCTCTTCAGGGTAAATTTTATGGTCCTTATACCGTTGAAAAGAAAGTAAATGACTTAAATTATATCATTAACACTCCTGGGAGACGGAAACAGAAACAACTTTGTCATATAAATATGTTAAAGGTATATTTTGACAGAGATAGCTCAGCTAATTATTTAGTTAATTTAGTTGTACCTGTCCCACACAGTGAAGATATCAACGATGGAGTACGATCAGACTATAGTGACTCTGGTATAACCAATCTTCGGAATTCAGAAATATTGAACAACCTAGACCAGAAACTTTCACATCTACAACAACAGGAAAGAAATGAACTAAAACAGCTATTACATGAATATGAGCACTTGTTTCCTGATGTTCAAACACGAACAAGTAAAATTTATCATGACGTTGACATTGTAGATTCTGCGCCTGTGAAACAGCATCCTTATAGGATGAATCCTCTCAAACAGAACTATCTGAAGAAAGAAATTCAGTATCTACTGGAGAATGATTTCATAGAACCAAGTAAAAGTAACTGGAGTTCACCATGTATTCTTGTTCCCAAGCCAGATAATACATTCCGTATGTGTACTGACTATAGAAAAGTCAACAGTGTCACCAAAACTGATTCATTTCCAATCCCAAGAATGGACGATTGCATTGATAAAATTGGAAATGCGGAATATGTCACCAAGTTTGACCTTTTAAAAGGATTCTGGCAAATTCCACTGACGGAAAGGGCAAAAGAAGTTTCAACATTTGTAATTCCAGATGGACTTTATCAATATAAAGTCATGCCGTTTGGAATGAAAAATTCGCCTGCAACGTTTCAACGTCTGATGAACATGATAACATTTGGTCTTGATAATTGTGACACTTATATCGATGACGTCATTATCTACAACAACACCTGGGAAGATCATTTGGAAACCATTCGAAAATTCTTTGATCGACTCAGCGATGCGAATCTGACAATTAATTTGAGCAAAAGTGAGTTTTGCCATGCTTGTGTCACATTTTTAGGACATATTGTGGGACAAGGTCAAGTTAAACCTATAGAAGCTAAGGTCAAAGCTATCTCTGAATTTCAAGGTCCAATTTGTAAAAAGCAACTGATGCGATTTCTAGGTATGGCTGGATATTATCGGAAATTTTGTTCCAATTTTTCCAAAATTGCTGAACCTTTGACAAGTTTATTGAGTAAGAAAACCAAATTTCATTGGTCTGACAAGTGTCAGGAATCTTTTGATAAGTTAAAGGCCATGCTTAAGAATACACCAGTTCTTTCTGCACTAAATTTTAGCCAATCATTTAAATTATCTGTTGATGCAAGTGATGTAGGGGTTGGTGGAGTATTGATTCAGGAAGACAAAAGTGGTGTGGATCACCCTGTGTGTTATTTTTCTAAAAAACTAAACAAGCACCAGAAAAATTATTCCACAATTGAGAAGGAATGTTTGGCTTTGATATTGGCTTTACAGCATTTTGAAGTGTATGTTACCTCAGCTCTTTCTCCAATTATTGTGTACAGTGATCACAATCCCCTTACTTTCATCAACAAAATGAAAGATAAAAATCGGAGATTGTTGAGATGGAGTTTGATATTGCAGGAATATAACATTGACATCAAACGCATCAGGGGAAAAGACAATGTGATTGCAGATGCACTCTTACATGCATAGAAATATAATATTGCTTGATCTAATTAAGTCCAGTATCATAAAACATGTTCTTGTGTAATTTTGGTTATTATAGTATTAGATGTATATTCAAAAGAAAGCTTTATTATATAAATCTTTCTTTTTCTTTATGACGGGAGGTGTTATGTATGATGTTTATATAATATTATAAATATTTTAGGAAATTATAAATGTTTCTTCACTTTAATATTTGCTTAAATCTTAATGTTATCAGGAAAAACATGTTTAACTAGTGTCCTTGAATTAGGTTGTTTTGATCAATATGTTTTCTCAATTTGAAGGTCAAGGTTGATTTTTGTTTACAGTTAGAATTCCATTAAGATGACTCATGTTCTAGAACATTCTGTCATGTGACCAATCTTTATATATGCCATGTTTGGTGGACATTTTTTCAGTTTTGACATTACCATCAGTCTTGTAAAGAGCTATTACAGTTGTGAAAATTCATTCCAAATTCTAAGAGAGGAATTATTTTAAATATTCATTGGATTATAACAGTGCTCATAAACTTTTGGATTTTGGATTTTAATTGATGATTTTGGAATTTAAGTGAACTTATTCAGATATTTTGGAATACTTCATTTTGACATCAGCACATCAAAGATTACTAGTATATCAGGACTTTGGAGACCATTAGCACATCATAACATTCAAGGACACAGCCGTGAATTCGGAACATTCTATATTTAGGACTTGTGATTAGAACAATCATTCTTATTGGATTATTAGGATTTCAAAACACATTACTGTAAGTGACTTTTTGATTTTTCATTTTAATTATCTAGTAATAAATTGCTTGTTGATTTTTTACTTGATTTGTTGGTTACACTTTCTTTCTGTGACATTTTTCTTAGACCATAGAGTCGTAAAACTTGTAAAGAGCTATTACAGTTGTGAAAATTCATTCCAAATCCTAAGAGAGGAATTATTTTATATATTCATTGGATTATAACAGTGCTCATAAACTTTTGGATTTTGGATTTTTAATTATTGATTTTGGAATTTAACTGAACTTATTCAGAGATTTTGGAATACTTCATTTTGACATCAGCACATCAAGATTACTAGTACATCAGGACTTTGGAGACCATTAACACATCATAACATTCAAGGACACAGCCGTGAATTTGGAACATTCTATATTTAGGACTTCTGATTAGAACAATCATTCTTATTGGATTATTAGGATTTCAAAACACATTACTGTAAGTGACTTTTTGATTTTTTCATTTTAATTATCTAGTAATAAATTGCTTGTTGATTTTGACTTGATTTGTTGGTTTCACTTTCTTTCTGTTACATTTTTCTTAGACCATAGAGTCGTAACAATATATATATATATATATATATATATATATATATATATATATATATATATATATATATATATATATATATATAACGAATTTGTAGTTAGACCCCTTTGGGGCTGGGTGGAGTGTAGTATATAATAAAATGCAGATGGATTTGCGATGGCGATCCATGGGAGTTGCTCTTGTCTCTGTAATATGATAATTTTAATATGGTGTGCAAGCGTTCCTTTTCAGAAACACCGGCAGACTAGACTGAAACTGTACGTTTTAACGCTTCCAAAGTGCTTAGAGGTGATCGAACTCAGACTGTCCGCGAGAAGAGTGACTAACCCTAATTGAGTATGTAGTTTTGATGGTTCATCCATCGAGATTTAGAGTAAACAAACACGAAATCAATCCATTTAAATCAGATCAAACATTTTGATTCTAACAGGTATGTAATATTAGTTTTCGTAAATAGAACTGAAAGTCACAAGTGAAAATTATAGTTTAGCGAGGTTAATTGTGGGCGTATATAGATGACATCTGTTGGCGCCAAACTTCTTTAGCAATATAATTTTGAATCGCACAGCTCCGTCCTTGGTGTTTTCGTCACAATCACAGGTACAATTGTGAAACGGTGTGCCATTTCATAACCTAAATTGTTTTCATTCATTTACTTTTTTCTTGCTTGGTAACGTTCAAAATGAGTTTCTATTCAGTGAATTTCCAGTACAAAGAGAAACACATATGTATCTCTACATAAGGTGAACATGCTAATACAATCAGAAGTACTTTTAAAAGCGATTTGTTATACATGTTATACACTCGCCAATGATGGGTTTGATGTTAAACGGATTATTGGAGGTTTCAATCCACATAATTTGCAAAGTATATAGAAAACGTTGACTTATATATCTGATGTCGGATTAAGGAATGTTCCATGAGGAAACGTGTGACTGCAGGACAGATATGACTTCTTTATCTGACCTCTTAGTACCACTAATAACAATGTGACTATGAGCCAACAGTACAGAATGCTTTCCACACTATATGCACTTAGTCACGTTTAACGTCACCTCAGCACAATAGTGTCTAGATAGTGACAGCAAAATGAGGAATTCGAAAAATGTAAAAATGAAGAATCGCACAAAACGTTCTACTCAGATAAATTCTTCCAAATAAATGTAAACATGAACTACAAGATAGAATATAAAAGATAAATATGTTCAAATTTATAAGATATAAAAAAGAAAAAGATAACAGTAACACATGAAAAATCATGAAAACATCTGGTCCAAACTTGTTATACAAAAACTCCAATGTATGTAGGTAGTGTTTAACGGAAAGCCAGCACAATACTGGCTATATGATACCAACTGAAAATAAAATTCGAAGAATGTAAATATGAATATACTTTATATATATTTTTAAGTCTCGGATATACAATGTTTTCATCAAATGCGCATCGAAATACTTATGTCTCACAGTAATGTGTAATTATAACTCGGCTTACCAACTGTAAAGAACTAGGTTATCAATTCTGATACAAAACGTGTTTAGTCAGTTTCACATACCTGTATTTAAAGGTCAACACTATATTTTAAAAATGCTAAAAAATGCAATTAATTCTTTATCGAGATGACATTTCTCAGACAAATGTTATTTCATTACATGGCTAAATGGCTTAACAATCTGCCAGTGTAGGAAAATCTTTCGTTCGTATAATTGTTTTTATTTTTCCATGATGGAATTTCTCGTGCTCTAAGCACGTCTATAACGAATACTCCTGATATTGATCTCATTCATTTGACTTTAGCCGTTTTGCAGCCAGGATCATTCAGGACATCGATAATTCTATAATCAGTCCCGGATATTAACCAACCTGAAGTTGCTATACGTTCATTCGACTAGGCGATTTACTCAACAATTTACTTGGAGCTCATTTAACCTTTGACAGCATATACAATTAAACTCGGCTCTTTTTTGCTTTTGTTGTTAGTGTGAAGTAAAATATCATTACAAAATCATATCCCCAAATGTTCTATACTTTATTTCAATATAAAACGTACATTACTACAGTGAAGAGTTCTAAAATATGATTGGGTATATCTCAGAATGTTTTCATATACCGAAAATACAATTCAGACATGTATGCTAAAGTTCAGATTCAAATTTCTCAGATAAAGCTTTGTTTGAAGTCCGATCAGTCCACGGACGTAACCATTACTAATAGCATGTTGCGAAAGAAAAGAATAAAATCTTTACGTTGGACTCGGGGATACAGATGTTTTTGTAAGATATATCATCTTATTGCCTTCTTGTCGAGTTCACATCAAAATACTTCTGTCTCATAGGGTTCAAGTCGACCCATTCAACAAGAATGTGTTCCACTGCCAACGAACACTAGCAACGTATGCACTCTGCTCGATCTTCACCTTTCAGGAGGTATGCATTAGCTCGGTATTTGTGTTTGATCCATACGAGGGACACTCAGATCGACAGACAGGCAAACTTTGTGACTGCGACGAACTGCAGAATGTTAAGATAAAAGTGACAAAATGAAGCAGTTCATTCAATGAATTGACAATATTAGTAAGCAGTTTTATTTAAGTCACCAAGAAAAAATATTACATATCAAAATAAAAATAAAAATAAACTCACGACTCATGAAACGTTCATTCTGCTTCGGTCAAAGTCGTCTTCCTTTGTGAACAATAATAAGGTGCGGATTCGGGATTTTTCAGAATGGGGCTAACAGGTCGGATGGACGAGAAACAAGATATATATAGCTAATCCTACCACTAGCGGCCACGCATTGGAAAGGCAAAACTGGCAGTTCCACACAGGTAACCTCTGTACACAGGTTCACTTTTAAAATTGGTTTTTGAACAAATACCATGGACTGATTATTATTATTATTACGTTATCAAGCTTATTAATGTACACTGTACAACAAAACCATAAATTACACGTATATGTTGTTTTCTCCAAAAGTTATGTTCCACACAAGATTACTGTATCCTGCTCACTTTAATCCAGCATATAAATGAAATCATCACCCACTTACAATAATAACTGATCTTAGCGCTTTAAAAACAAAATCTGGATTAGTCATTGCTCAACTCGGCGAGATCAAAAGACAGTGGGCTTATGTGAGAAGCTTGTGATGAATGGGAAATCAATAGAAGCCGTATATGGTATTCTTTGTGACCAATGAGCCGAATCTTCACCTGCCTTTACAGACAAGTTTTGAATACTGAATTACCCATGACCCTAATGAAAGGTGGTGTAACTAGTAATCTCTTCTCAAAGACGAGCTTTTTTCTTCAGATGTAGCTTTAATTCACACTAGCAAACGAATTGCCCCAAAGAGAAACGGAAAAAAAAGAGAAGAAATCTGGGAAGAAAAGAACAGGAACAAACAAGGAGTACTACAAACTGATTCACTCCTTCGAATCAACAGCATCATCAGAAGAAGAAACTCATGACACAAGACAACAAAATGGTGGAAAGAGGAAAAACATCTCACCTCTACAACCAACGACAACTCAAAACTGAAAACTATTCAATTATATCAATGTTAATACTTGTATCATATTATATATACCTAACAAATCTTAAAAAAAAAAAAAAAAAAAAAATTTGTTTCACAAATTTGAATAATCACATATAACAATAATATAAATCATAATAATAATACATAACAATATGCAAATATAACCACTCAAAATAACACCTGTAACAAATATGACAATGTATAACTCTAACAATATTCCAAAACTAATAAGCAAAATAACAAACTAATAACGGGAGAAAGAAGAAACATGGTGACAGGTAAGCCACCACACCCGCACACATCAATATAAATAAAACTTATAATACAACTCCGGAAATTTGACCAAAAGCCCAAAAATCAAAATATACAACACAAATACTATAAAGAAACCAAAATATAATAAACTCAAATAAGACCTAAGGGCATAGGTCACTTTTGGATTAGAAACTTCCTCAGTGTGGAAAGGAAAGGAAATCAGCCCGCAGGAAATACCTGCGGGGAGGAAAATACGGACCCAGAAACACTGAGCACAAGATAATTTGAATACTAGGACAAACCCTAGAAGAACCGCAAACAAAACTAATTATGAAAATAATACTAAACCTACGGGTACTTTTGAAATTTATGCGGGGACGTCTCTACAGTTCTAACCAGCCATATATGCTGGGACGGGCTAAGAGATGACCACAAATAAAAACGAATTGCTTCGACCCTAATGATAACAACTGCCTCGCCTTTTAATTTGACAAATTTGAGTTACATTATCAACGTGACTGGGATATGGTGAGTAAAAGCGAGATAAGAAATGTTTGCAAATCGATTTATATGATTTTCCTTTATCTAGACAATGCCTTCCTCATGAAGCAAAAGACTGGGCGGTCACTGCTGTAGATATGCACCAGTGACCGCTTAAGGCCGGGAGTAATCATTGTTTAGGTAGGAAACGCCTGGCCGCTGACTGCGCAGATCAGGTGACCGTTACATACAGGCCATTTATATTGGACATTTTCCAGGGGGGGGGGGGGACTAGAATGGCCGTTTGGAGCAGGTGACCGCTGAGTAAAGATGACTGTTAGTACAGGCTCGACTAAATATATATATAGTGAAATTATAATCTAGACAAACAGTCACACATACATGTTTGTCTCTACATTATTATTTCACTGTCAGTTTTCATTAGAGACTCATGTATCTTTCTGATCCCGTTATACATATGATATTTTTATGATAAAGCACATCATTTATGACGTTACGTCAATGACGTAATTGTTTATAAATACATTGACTTCATCCGTTTCTTTCAAAAACATTTTGTTTCTGAAGAAGCATATAGTAAATGCGAAACTAGTCGCACAAATTTATCGGCGTTTGTGTTGTTTTTTTATTTCAAATATATATATATATATATATATATATATATATATATATATATATATATATATATATATATATATATATATATATATATATGCACCAAATACCATTCTTGTTCATCTTCTTTCTGCTTCTTCTTCTTCTTTTTATTATCATGCTATCAGCAGATTTAGTTTTGAGAACTATTCAACAAAATCAAAATATAAATGTGTATTGTTGCTCTGTCCCAACGTTGTCTTACACACAAGATTACTGTATCCTGCTGACTTTAATCTATCGTATAAATTAAATCATAACTATTTAAAACAATCGCTTATCTTTATTTTGCACACCACCACAAAACACTAATTTCACTACTAATTAACATTATATATATATGATTGTGACATAGACGACTGACTCTTTATTTGGCCAACTTATATAATTAGGCTTAGGAACAGTTGTTCACAATTCAAACACTATCTGGATTCGCCATTTCATTATCTCCCTAGGACCAAAAAACTGTCGTCTTGTACAAGAGGTTTTTAATGAAGAGGGAATGAACAGATGCTCAATGTGGCTATTGATAGTAGTATATGAACAAAACATTTGATTGTCTTTACAGGAAAGTTTGTGTTTGCTACTACTGAATGACCTCTGACCCTAACGAAACGGGATGTAACTCGTACTGTGTCAGTTTGGCACAAAAGGTAATTCCAACCGGGATATTTTAAAAAGTTCTATCTCAGCATAGAAACAAATATATAAAAAATAATATACAAAATCAACTGATATGATGGATATATTGTTTGTTGTTGGCAGGGGGTCTACAATTCAGTGCAATCTTATTTTTGTAAAGCTATTTAGGGGCCGAAACATTTTTATAAAGCCCCTCTCCCCCCCCCCCTCGTAAAAAATAGTTGAATTTTCTTCTGCTGACATTTCGATTTATACTGTCAGTGTGACTAGAGTACAGTTAGTACAAGTGAGATAAGAAACGTTTACACGTCGATTCAAATGATAATCCTTAACCCAAATAATGCGTTCCTCATCAACAAAAAGTTTAATATGTATGCACAGAGCGGTCACTATCAATATACCCTAGTGACCGCTAAAAACAATGAAAAACCATTATCTTGCTAGGAAGCATATGGCTGCCGACAGTGGAAAGTGGGTGACTGTTATATACATGAATTTAATATAGGAAATTTGCCGCGGGAAATTAGAATTACTGTAATTTCTGCAGTAAAAATGAAGACTTTATCCAGCAACAATGGATTATGGTTAAACTGTACGGGGAAACTGTGCCAAATCTCAGCTTAACAGGATTTATAATCTTCAGAATAGGGCAGCACGCTGTGTTTACAGAACGAAAATGGTTATAATATATGAAATAATTGATTTTCACAAGGCAGTTCTTGTATATAAATGTCAATATGGAGCTACACCAGATTTAGTCAGACCTTATTCAACACATTACCAGTTGAGATAAACATCACATGCAACCCTCAATTCACCAAAACCAAGAACAGAGCAATTTAAGAAAAGCTTCCAATACTTTTGTATATCGGTTTCTTTTAAAAGGATTTCCTGAAATCAAGCAGCTATTTAGCTCATGTTCTAATTTAATCAACATTTGCCTTTACAACTCGGCAGTTCTATTGTATTATGGTGACAGACATTTACTCGAGTGGTTGAAGTACGGGAAGGCTGGATGTATTATGGGTGCAGTATCATTAAAGAGTACTTCAACAGATTTTCTAGTTTCAAGAAAGCTCTTGATTTTCTCCTCTTTCATGGGTTGGATGCCCTTCTCGGGTTTCCACATACGGCAGTCTGTAGAGTACGAGAAATATTTTGCCTGGGAATACGCACAAGAGGTTTTCTCTGAACAGGACGATCCATCGTGACCCTTTTCGCCCGCGTCTGGGCAGACTAGATTCGTCTTACAGATATCTTTTTGGTGGTTCATTTCTGGCAGTTGAAACACCGCAAAGAATTAAGAATGAAAGGGTCGACTGGGATTTTAAAGAACCTGGCTTTGATTGATGTAGGCCAAGTGGCTCAGTCGAACGACTTTATGTAAGTGTTTATGGGAATCAACAAGCCGTTACGGCGAATTTTGATTAGTTTCAATTGTGAGACGTTCTGAGAGCTGATAATCTGTGCCATGTTAAATATGTATGTATGTAGTAGCGTTTTACGGCACCTCAGCGCAAAAGTAGCTATATGGTGCCGAGTGAAGTTTAATGTTCGAAAAATTGTAAAACTGAATTGCACAAAAACCCAAGGAAGGCATACACTTCCAAATAAAGGCAAACATGAAGTAGACCAAGATAAAATATAAGTTTATTAAATACAATGTTGTTGGTATAGTCACTTGTGCCGAAGAAATTACGTTATCCTTCATGACATTGTAACAGTTGTCTCTCTACATAGATGCATAATGAATCTGTGTCAGTCATGAGTAGTCTTATCTTATCAGCGTATTTGGTTTTCAACATGATGTAGAATTCTTACATCAACTACAAACTCTAGCACAGTCAATCCACCACTTAGGTTTGGATAGTTTGATCTTTCTGTATTTCATACGACTAATAATATGTCATCATCTATTACTCTCTTACTGGCAACGATACATGTCTTCGATCTTTGACACAAAAAAATATTTCATCTAAAATGATATTCCCTTACAGAGATTTTCCAAACACAGAATTATTTATCAATTTGAAGAGTTTTTCTCGAAATCAGTTGTACTTTTTTGTCTTAAAACTCTATTGAGCTCTATGTATGATTTAAGACAATGCTGTTGTTCAAAAGACAAGTCTCTGTATCTTTTTCACCTTCAAACCCAACTGCGGGATAAGCTTTAAGTTTGTTGTCATTTATCACGTGTTTGTTTTTCGATGTACTCAATAGTTTTGGCACAGGTGGTCTAGTACCCTTGCAATCATTTATCAATATTGTTTATGCAACTCTGACACATTATTTTCGTCTGGAACTAACAAATAGTTTTGAAATGGTGGTTTAAATTTGAGGTATATCCTAATACACCTCTATTATCTACTCTATGTCACTAACATCTGGAGTGTTTAACACTGTTATCTGTATGCACATATATCGGTGATCATTTCCTCATCTAAAGTGTTTAGCAGGCATGTATTGGCTAGCTGCCCAATTATATAAATTATTGGTTTCAATATACATCATATATATGTCCTTTCATACGCCCCAGCATTTCTTCACCCACAACATCAACATAATATTCATAGTTCGTTGTTTTATGCAAGATCATGCTAACACCACCTCTATTTCCGTTCTGAGTCATCAAAACATAGTCTGTCAAAGTTCAAGTTCAACACCTGGTATCTCAAAACTGACATCATGAGCAAAATCAGGCGCACTGTAATAAATCGCTGTGCATTGTGTCATACACACATTCTTTAAAAAATGTCACATAACATTAGTATGTCTTTCATTACCTAATATTCGTGGAAGGTCAATGAGTGTATGGTCAATTTGGAGTGTGACAGCACATCATGAACATACTGATAATCGTTATCTGATATTTTAGGTCACTCGGACTTTAATAAAACTTTCATTTCGTTGATACAGATGCTTCATTGCCTCTATCTAAACTATACATGTATTCAAAATATTTATGAGTATTGGCACTGAAATGTTTCATCGTCGAACCGATCTTGCCATCATTTAAACTTTTGTCCAACTGCTTTAGATATTGTACCACACACCTAAAGCTATTTACGAATCCAACGCTTTTTTAAACTTGTATTTCCTTGTCATTCGACATGAACCTATCTCCTGCTAAATCCTTGCTGAAATTAAATGTACTTCTCATTGCAGATGGGTATGATTTTTCTTCATCATCTGGCCCATTTTTTTTCACAAGCATCTTGATGAATAGATTGAAAGTATTACCGGAGAAGTTATGAACGAATAGTGAGATGTTTTGTGGGTATCGTAAATTCAAACTACAGCCTCTTTGCGCAGGACATCTGTGCATTCTAACCAAGTGATCATTGTAGTTAACTTTGTCTTTTATTATTTTATTTTCACAAATATGACATAGTTTTAGCCAAATTATAGTTAAAACATTTCCCCGCATTTATCTATGAATACCACAGGTCTTCAATTGTTCAGTTTCTAGTAGTCTTGCTGTACTATCCAAAAAGTTATAAACCACCTCTATGCAGCCAGTACCGACTTAAACTGTTGGTCTGTAACATTTGTGAATTGACATGGCATACATACAAACATACACCTCGTGTGATGTGCTTAGCTGTTTGCATGGTCCAAGATGTACTAGCTTGATCTCTCGGATCATTACAATTTTGTGGAGTACCTCGTACATGTTACGATAAGTTCAAAATCGAAATAAAAGACATAATGAACTTTAAGTGATGGTGATAATTTCTGAGTTTGATAACTGCACCCTTTTCAGGCATTATATATATCCAGTAACTTACACTGTAACATAGTCTTTTGTGATCTGATGCACCAAACAAATACATGCATATTTTACATATGTATTTATTCACATCATGTTTTCTAATTTGTTATGATGCCGATCTGGATAAATCTTTATGCCAACATAATGGTATGGTTTCATTCTATGAAATAGAATCAACATATCAACATGTTTATTTCTTTCTGCTTCTGTCACTCTAACTGCCCTAATGTATTTATTTTCAGCTATTTCGTACACATTTATAGAAGTATCAACTTCATTCTCAAGTTGTTTTCATGCAATGTAATGTGACACAAACCACTGCATCTAACAAAACTATACCTGAATTGTCTATATACATGATCACTCTCTAGTACATATTCAACTGCATATAAAAACATCTGCCATACTTGTCACTTTTATGCTTATGCAACCTTGTGTATTTTTTACCCATTCAGGTAAATCGGATACCACTCACCTATTACGGGTCTGATGTTAATAAGTTTGTGGAGTTTTCATTCCAAATATTGTGTCCACTACGACGAAAATATTGATTTTGACAATATTTTAAGTCAGTATATGGAACTTTCCATTCCAAAACAGGTGACTGCGGGGTATATTTGGCTACTTTATCTGCCATTTCATTACAATTTATGCCAATATGACTAGGCAGCCGACAGTACAGAATAATTTTCCCAGCTTGTATGAGAAAATTGTGTTTTTCTAATATCTGGGATATTAACGGGTTGTCAAATTAAAGATTCTACAAGCCTTTTAATGTGGAAAGGGAATACGAAAAGATGATATAATTTGTTTTTTAAAAGTTTTACGGTTTGAGTATGGTTGTAATTTCTGCGGTAAAGATTGAGGCTTTATCCTGTAACTGGCATGATATGGTGCCATCGTTCGAACCGTCTGTATATAGGGAGGTATGGCTACGACAGGAGGCTTTGATTTCGTTGAATGTACTCTGGAAAAGGAGCGGATTTGTTGAAGACTTTTATAGTTTGCAAAGGTAAAAAATTACTTCAGCAGATTTTGATGACCCCGGTGGTGATTTAGGATTACATAATTTTGCGATATTTCCAACACTGATTTTAGTCAAGTTTCGATCCTAACAGTGACATGTATAATCGGAGCAAAACATTCCAATCTGCTCCCCAATCTGTGTTTGCCACGTCCTGTACTAAATCCAGGGACTTTTGACATTTGTCTTCGTGTATTTAATATGTGGAAGAAAAGTTAATTTACGGTCGTAAATAAGGCCTACAACATTGCTCTCCTCCACAGCAAGAACAAGATAGAGCTTTGGATACGATGGAATTGGCAGAAATGCTTATAGTTAGTTTTTTTATTTCGAACATTTGAACCCGTTTTCTTCTGTCCATTTCTGTACATTGTTTATGCCGTTCAGTAGTATGTATAATCTTTAATATAGAAGCGCGTGTTCAATATAGAGACATAGGATCCCCATGTTTTCCTCTCTCTCTCTCTCTCTCTAATGGTATGACGAGATAGTTAAGTCAAGCAAAATGTTGATACACAAAATTGATGGATTATCAAAATTATTACTTTCTTCAAGTAGAATTCAGTCTCATAAAACAATTCATTCAAATCTTGATTCTTAGCACCATACATTTTGAACTCGTTTTCCTTTCGCTTAAATGAAGCTCTAAGACTTTTTGAGATTTTGCTTTTTACATTTTCTTCGTTCATTCGCCTTGTCTGCTTCATTCGTAAACATCATTGCTCCTATGAACGTCTTTATTTTTTCTTCTCTCGCTTTTATTTTTTGACTATTGTGTCACAGAGCTTACAAATGTGCTTACTTTGCCCAATACCAGGTTATCCCCATAGTCATTCTGGCCTTCTGATTTCCTTAATTTGCCGCTTATGTGGCAGCTGTTGTTTAACCTATTACGTTGTGTTTTAATCTGCTATTTTATGCTACCAGCTTTAGGTACTAAGAAGGTACTCAAGTGTATATGGAAAATATTTTGGCAAAAGTAAGACTCGATCAACCTACCTTTGACTTAATAATCCAACGACTATATCGATGTAGTTACTGTTACTGTAATTTCTAGCATATGTTGAGATTAACTTTCTCTGTGTCTCAGTATCTCCCTGCAGATGAATTAATTTTCTCAGCTATTATTATTTTTTGTTGTCTGTCTGTGATTCAGTAAGAAACAGTGCCGTATTTTAGTTTCTCAGCTATCAATGTTGGTTAAGTCTGCCTATATGTGTTTGAGAAAAAAAAGCAGTGCTATATTTGAAATTTTCTCAGATATCACTGTTATGTTGGTCTGGTTGTGTTTCATTATAAAACAGTGCTGTGTTATAATTTCTTTTATATATATATATATATATATATATATATATATATATATATATATATATATATATATATATATATATATATATATATACGGAAACTTTTGTTACTGCGCCGATACAAACTTTTGTGTCAATATATATATGAAATAATAGGGTTAAATCTAACGATTTAATATTGTTGGGCGCTTTGAAATGTTTTACGTTTTAAATTCGTTTAAATTCTTGTTATGAAACAGCCAAATCAAATCACAGATTTTGATAGATGCTCATGAGCAATGAAATAGAAAGTCAAATAAAAATGAGACTGATAGTTCGCATGGTGCAATGTTTTATGCAAGATAATGCAATGGTTCATTCATTCTTTGAACTTTACGACGGGCAACTTATAAAAAGTAAATACGATCAAGTTAAAGCTTCGCGTTCGAGTGACAGATCAAAGTTTTTAGAATCCCCATTACATAAATAAATAACTACTTTCTTTTTGTGTAGCTCTCACGGTTAATCTTGACCGCAGCGGGTTATACTGTTTGTTCCATTAAGAATGGCAAATAATTACTCAGGTTCCAGCTGTTTCTTTGAATATTGGCAGAAGCTATCTGCATTTATAACTATATTTTATCCTTCAAAAAAAAAAAAAGATATTTTCGACATGAAATTTTTGCAACAACACTATATATCTCATTCCATCAACCTAATTTGATAGGTAAATATTATCAATACTTTGTATTCATTGCCCTGTATAAAACGAATGTTACCTCCCCCCCCCCTCATCATCAACCATGACTTTCGACATTTTGTCATTCAAATCCATGGTTTTATTTTATATCTCTTCCAATGAACCGCTGTTGAAAGTTGACGACAGACAAACGGATATGTTAAGGTGGATACAAGAGAGGACAGACATTTCAACTGTTACTTGTTGCCTATTGCGACAATCTTGGCAAATGTTGATATCTCAAGTATAACGTAAATGTAAGATCTCACCTTAATGCTCATTTCAATTAAAGCATTAAACGAGTCGAATAGTTCCTTACTTTTGCGAGCCTTAGCGAGAAAAAAGACTAAAATTATTCCACGAGTATCGTAAATTGTATTTGCAATGAGCACAAATTTAAGATTCAATTTATCAAATGACGAAATACATCAAGGATATTCAGTAAAACCGCAAATTAATGTAGTCAGGTAAATGTCGAAGCCCTCAGGCAGAGACGTATTCATACGCTCTATCAAATTAGTTCTTTCCCCAGACTCAGAACAAAACACGAATCCTGTTTTGTATTTATTACATACCCCTCTTTATGCTTTCAGAAGACTATGTATATACATTGTGAATAATTCAAAACAAATTTGGTATTATAGAGTTTAACATTTTCATTTCTGCTTGGCTGTGTTATACGGAACTACAGTATGTATGTATGTATGTATGTATGTATGTATGTATGTATGTATGTATATATGTATGTATGTATGTATGTATGTATGTAGTGATTATGGCACCTCTACACAGAAAGGTCTATATGGTGCCAACTTAACGCAAAAGTTCTAAAACTATAAAAATGAACTGCACACAAATTTAGGAATACAAACCCTTCAAAAAAATGTAAACAATAAGTACAGCGATATAAAATATAGAACGTTGCGATGTTAAAATTCTGTAAAATGTACATAATATAACATATAAAGGTAACATATGTAAAAATCATTAAAACATGGTTAAAATCTCTTGTATAAACCGTATTTCCTTAAAAAGTCTAAGATTTTTTCGGGTGGTACGTCTTCATACAGTTTCTTCATGTGGTTCAGGTCAAATACCCAAGTCTCTCACGGTGGAATGCGGAGTAAACGTTCGTACTGAACGCCAGATCAACCATGTTGGATTAAATAAAGGAAAACAAAAGAAGTATACGTAGTGCTGTAGACCAAAAAGTGCATGACACCGTGGAAGACTGATCGTGGATGTTGCCAGAAAACTGCCACTCGACGTACTGCGTGTCCTGTTGACTAAAAAACACACGAAAAGATTGGCAATATGCAAGTAAAGGGGAGAGAGAGAGAGAGTAAAGATACCTATAAATATAGGCTGTCTGGTCATGTCCAAGCACCAAGAAAATAAGGGCGCAAATAAACAAAACGATATAGAAACCCCTACAAGATGGGTATATGAAGGGTACCGTTTTCAAACGGTCTAACGAGGACATATTCCTAAGAGTAGTTGATCTAGTCCTTCTAACTCTCCCTAAAATCAGTTCCTCAGCCAAAATCCCTAGAAAACATAGGCAGCATATTGGGCCTATACAGGTACCCAAGGTTGGCCCGATTGAGGCTTTATTCACCTTCAGCAGAAGCAGCATAAAAACGACTGAAAAAAAAAACATTACCCTACTTTTTTCCGTCTGCTTCAAAATAGCGCTGATGTAGTTTTGTGCCCTTCTTTAACACGAAGAAGGGAATTAAAAGATTTCGTAGTTATAATAAGAAAACGAAAATAATAATAATAATAATATTATTATTATTATTATCAAGCCGGAAAAATATCTAAATCAATATACTGTGTAAAATTAAGAAAAAAAGAATACAAGTTCCACAAAGGGCCTCACAATAAGTGTCCCTAATGGTCCGTGCGATAATGAAATATACTAGTAAAGTGTGTGCTGAAGCTTATTGTCATTTTAGCAATAACAGATTATACCAGTAAACTTGGTCAACCATAGTTACTGCGCTGAAGCATGATGTGTCATTTTAGCAATAATGTTAACGTAGAAAACGGGCTAATAATGTCTCAATTCTCTCAAAGTGTTACAATATATTCATTACTTTCAAACTGTAGAATGAACAAACTTATACATTGTCATTGCAAATGTTAGGCATATCATTATAACATTACGAACAAAGTAGTTTAGGAAGGATATACCGATGGAAGCAAAATGACAAAAGAACATGCCATTCTTGTTGCTGCGGCGACATTCCACTCAAACACACAATAGAATCGAATGTGCAAGACGAGAAGAAAAGACAAGTCAGTGTTGCACGTCCTGAAGAAAAGACAACAACTGTAATGTAGTTGCTTGTTTGTTTATTTGCTTGTTGTTTTTTCTCTTTTTCTATATTTCCGTACGTAGTACCAACACGTATTCGAATTTATTTTAATGAATTGCTCAAAAATTAAGAAGATAAACCCTTCCAAAACTTGTAAAATCAAGCACAAGAAAAAATATAAAATAGAAACGAAAACATTCTGTAAAATGTAAATAAAAACAGATAAACCTCTCACATATACAATTCTTAAAACATGATTAAAATTAGTTGTACAAACCGCACTTCCTCAAGAAGTTCAAGATTTTCTCAGGTGTAACGTCTTCATAGTTTCTTCAAGAATTTGTGTCTAAATACTTCTGTATTGCAGGGTGGAAATCGACGCACTATACAAGAATATGCTCCGCTGTCAGTGGACACTGGTATGGTGCACACACCTGCCGAGATTCGCCCTTTAAGAGGCATGCACGAGTCAGGTATTTTGCCCCATACCCGATTGCACATTACCACCACATCTCCCCGTTTTGATCTATACAAGAGACGCTACTCTTCAATAATAGGTTTGACTTTCTTACGTTTGTTAGTGGAGTTTCATTCACCATATTTTGCCAAGTATGACAAACATACCGAGTTATGCAATGTCTGAAATCTATATATGAAATCTGTCCATTTGGAAATGGGTAATTCTTGGACAGACATTTTGCTAGACAAGTTTCATTTGCGGAAAGACTGGGGACATTATAAACCCTGGAGGAGCTAAGTAAACACATGATTGAGAAGGCAAAAATCATTATTACAAGTAAGCAGTAGAAGACAACCAGGCAAGTGGTCAAATATTTGCCTGTAAACTAGTCAAATGCCAAAATAGGAAAACCTTTCAATCTCAACAAATGCGAAATTTTAATATTTACGAAATGTATGTATGTATGTATCGTTTAACGACAGCTCAGCACAGTAGTAGCTATACGGTGCCAACTAAAAGTAAACATCAAAAATTGTAAAAACGAATAATTCCATAAAAACGATAAGAAGATAATCCCTTCCAAATAAAAACGGTGGAACCACAACGTGCACCAATATGGAATATAAAGAATAAACATGCTAATTGTCTGTTAAAGGAATATAAAATAAAAGGCAACACCTGTAAATTCCTTAAAATGTCTGGGCAAAATTTGTCATAATAAGGTCCAAGAGTTTCTCAGATGGTACAGTAAGATACACTTTCTTCATGGAGTACATATCAAACTACTTCTCACTGGGTGGAAGTCGACACAAGACGGGAATGTGTTCCCCTGTCAGTGGACACTGACAGGTTATGCACTTTTTTCCAGCCTAATCCTTCAATATGTATGTACGAGTCGGGTATTATGTGTTGCGGATACGCAATTGGCACAATACCACGCATCTCAGATTTGTTCTACACCCTCCAATAGTGGGTTGGATGTTCTTAAGTGTTTGTGGAGTTTTCATTCGGCATTATTTGCCAAGTATGAAGAACATTCTGACTGATATATTTTAAGTCAGTATATGGAATCTTCCATTCGGGGACGGATGACTGTTGGGCAGCATTGGCTGCTTTATCAACCCTTTCATTAGCCTTTATACCAAAGTGACTAGGCAGCAAGTTGGACAATATAATTTATTTCAGCTTCATTGAGGAAATCAGGTTTCTGTAACATCTTGGATATTAACGCGTTGTCAGATTTAAGGTTTTCCAAGACCTTCGGTGTGGAAAGGGAATCCGAAAAGATGATATTTGCTGTTTGAGAGGTTTGAACATAACCGACTCTAGATGGTGTCTTGGGATGTTTTTTATGGCAGCTCCAATCTTGCCTCAATGTTTTGAACTGTCTGTTTACAGGGACGTATGGCTATAATAGAAGGCTCTGATTTGATTTAACTTAGTCTGAAAAAGGAGAGGATTTGGGTGTATGTGTTTGTGTGAGTGTAGGGGTGATACACAAGGCAATGTTTTTCTGCTATTTTTAAGCGAGGACGAATCCGAATGGTAATCAATTTTGTCTGATTTGCTGTCTTGCTGCACAGCAACATAAGTTGATTATTTAATGGCGAGACCATTGTGTAAATGTATTGCCCAAGGACACACCACTGTAGCCAACCCAGGCTGATCCGACGGCAGAATTCGTACACGCACCCTTTCTTACTCAAATTTCCCAATTTGCAATGTTGGGTGGTTACCATCCTTCTTCTTTATTCCAACGATGAATGGCACGACTGGTGAACGCGCCGTTTCATATGCTTGAAGCACGGACATGAAGAAAAACATCTCTCACACAAAATACAACTCGCACACAGAATACCAAAGGAAACAGAAATCGCACTGATCTAAAAGAAACCATTTTTCTATTTTGTTTACATAGGTTTACAGAAGGCTGAGGGAGTGGATATCGACACAATACAAAATCCACACAAACACACACTATACCCAACAAACACATTTTATAATGGAAGGTTTGTTTAAGTTTTTTGGTGGGGAAAGACAAAGACATACATAAAGCATAAACACAAATGTTTGGCATTATGATTAGTATCTCTTTTCTGGAGATCTGGGTGGCCCTGAAAAGTGCCGTTCGGGTTAGCGGTCCAGAGTTTTTTGGCACAAGCCTTGGCAGCAGTGTTAAGCAGAGCCGTGACTCACAAAAATTTCCTAACCTCAGGAAAACTCGTGCCTTTCTCCTGTTCACGCTTTGAATCTCCTTCTCCAGCTTCTACTCAGGGCAGTCTCTGGAGTACGAAAAATGTTCTCCCTGGCAATTTGTACAACAGACCTCATTCTGGGGCAAACTGATTTCCTCTTGCAGACATCTTTGTTGTGGGCAGATTTCTGACAGTTAATACACAACAAAGGATTAGGGATGAAAGGGTCAACATTTATTTTCAAGAACCAAGCTTTGATCGATGTTGGTAACGTGGTGCATTGGAACGAGAGGACACAAGTGTTTGTGGGAATCAAATTGCCCTTACGGCGAATGTTGATTCGTTTCACTTATGACACGTTCTGAGAGCCGAGATTTTCGAGCATCTCAGTCTCACTGCAGCCGTCTAAATCTCTAGATTGAACTCTTGATATTTGAGACTTGTGTGGAAGTACCCTGATAAGTATCTCCATAAATCGCTTAGAGTGAAGCAGTTTGCCCGAGGGAGCTTTGCAGCTACACTCTACAAGTAGTTGGCCCAAACTAAGTTTTTTACACTTCATGGCTCTCCAGTCAAGACCTAGTGTTTGGTTAGTTTTTAAATTCCCATCATTAGAGTCAATGATTAGAAACGTTAGCCAATTTCCCTGCCTAGGATGAGTTTCCTTTCCTCATCCGAGTCGCCGGTTGAATTAGTCTTGGTCCTTTTGAGACCAAGTCTCACACTATCGGTGGAAATTTTAGTTGGTTTTCCCATAGTGGCATCCTGAAATATTCGTCAGCTGTGCTCCCCGCCCGCCTCATATTTACGCTAATTTTTTGTGTTTCTCATGTCAGGGCTACACTGCGATATACTCGTGCGAAGAGTAAACTTGGCCCTTCTGACCACCCATCAAGCTGAAGTTGAGCCCAAAGTAGTGTGCTGAATCAGAGCGGCAACCTTTGACCCCTCCTATACTCAACTATCACGATCCTCTCCTCCAAGGATACGGGACGCAGCACACAGCAAACGGCTTGCCTTCACTTTATCGCCTTTATGACATGCAGCGAGGACGCATCGGGCCTTTTCTACAGCCCCTAGCCCGCAGGAGGACCGGAGTAGTGAAGCGCAGATGACCCATAATATGGGGCATTTCTCAACTACTGTCACACCGGATACATTTTACAAAATGACAAACTCGTGAAGGGCATTAACTTTTCAACTGAAAGATATTGCTCGCGAGAAACTGTGGATGCGCGAAGGAGACTGGTCACAACTTACGGTACTACAACAAACAAATCGGGGGATAGGGGGTGGGTGGACAAAATTTATATCTAGCAAAGGGAGTTTTCAACGGCACTGTCATTAGGGACGAATTCCCAAAAGAAGATACATTGCGCCCCCCCCCCCCCTTCCATGACACATTAAGTCCAGAACGTATGACTGGTGGCATAACAACGAAGAGTACAGCAGTAGTAGCCGGACACTTCAATAGACTTTATTGATCTCGATGAGCAGGGCATCAACACTACTTCAGCGCAATCGATACAACATCCACATATCGTCAATATATCCCTGGAGAAACAAGTGGGTATGCCCTTTAGCTCTGTCACGACCAATGTACCATCCACTCGACCTTGTCCTAAAAACGGATTACCTCCGTCAGAAATTCAATCTCTTTTTGCGCTCAAACGTATCAGCAATGAAACCAGGACGACATTCTTCCAAGAAAATGATGTTACCCAATAATCCGCTGTCCATATTTTGAATAAAAATCGCATTAATCATGCTATTGTGCAGTTATTGTCGTCAGCAAAATGCAAATGTGATGTGCCGCAAAATGTAACCATGACAATACCTACTCGCAGTTTGCACAGAAATAACAGGGTCTCAACAAAGAAACGCCGAGAATTAGGCAGGGTGGGAGAAATAAAATTTATGCTATTAAATATTCAAGTGTTATCAACAACACGAGTGAATACACCAAAAAAATAAAGAACTAAATTAAATATTTTCCAGAAACGTTACTCCTCTTACAAAAACTTGGAACAATGGATTCTCTGGTCTGTCTATGCAAAATTTCACGCCATTTGCTTGTCTTATATATATATATATATATATATATATATATATATATATATATGTATGTGTGTGTGTGTGTGTGTGTGTGTGCGCGTGTGTAAGTATATATGTATGTAGCAGCGCACCACAACATAATATTGGCCATATGGTGCCAACAAAGGTAAACGTTCGAAAAAAATACAACTCAAAGAAAGCGCGCTTTTGAGGCAGTGCAGATAGAATCTAAGTGTGGCGGTCAGGGTTTTGTTGAGTGCAACTGCGCTGATACAAGCAGATGTCAATGAAATAGATGTAAATGTTTTATATCTAAACTCAAGTGCAATAGCCGATGCCATTCAAGTTTGTCATATGGCAATAAAACTTACATTTGCAGTGACAACTGTAATGATGATGACTTGACAGACGAAATTTGATCTTGTACTACTAGTGTTCCCCGTCGTCTTATAAACTGGTGTAAAATCGACCCAAGTCCGCTTACACTATATGCAGCCCTCTTACAACTCATTGCATTTCCTTAAAGTCGGTTTAAATTTGCAGTGATAGCTGTAATGATGATGATTTAACAGCCGAAATTTAATATTGTACTATAAGTGTTGCCTATAAATTGCATTTCGAGTTCTTTATTTCACAGCAATAACCATTTCAGGGAATCTGTACAGCAATCAGGCGTGATTTTCAGCGAATATGCACAATCACTGGTTTTTTCAGGGATTACACACATTCCCCGAGTGAATCATGAAATAATGTCACTTCCTAAAAATAAAGCCATGAATTGTACACATTCCCTGATTTGATACATCCACTGTAACATATATATATATATATATATATATATATATATATATATATATATATATATATATGTATGTATGTACGTACGTATTAGCGTTTTACGACACGTAGCACAATAGTGCCTATATGGTGCCAACTAAACGTACAGTTCGAAAGAATGTAAAAATGAATTCCACACAAATTTGGGAATATAAACACTATAAAAATTTAGTAAACATGAAGCACAACAACATAAAATATGAAAACGTACAGACGTTATAATTCTGTAATATGTGTGTAAAATAGAGCTAACATAAAATCCTTAAAACATATGGTAACATTTTTTTTTTATATCAACCGCATTCCCTTAAAAAGTCTAAGATTGTCTCAGGTGCTACATTATTATAGTTTCTTCGTCAAATTCACCTCAAAATACTTCCGTTTCACAAGTTGGTGCTCGACACACTGGACAAAGATATCTTCCACTGTCAGTGAATACTGGCATGGTATGCAACTCCGGTCGAGTTTCACCCTTCAGTTGGCATGCACGTGTGGGATATGTGTCTCCGATGCGCGATCACCACAATACCATCTTATTGATGTAGCTTGTTCTATAGGAGGGATGCTACTCTCCAATAGTAGGTTGGAAGTACATGCTCTTTTAAACAATATTTGAATATGCAATCTTCAATTTGGAAACGGGCGACTGCAGGGCAGCTTTGGCTACTTTATCTCCCCTTTCGTTACCCTTTATACCAATATGAATAGGCAGCAAATAGTACAAAATACTTTTCCCAGATTGTATGAGCACTTAATGTGTTTGCAATACGTGTCGTATTAAATATTTGTCAAATTTAAGGTTTTGGAAGCTTTACAATTTGGAATGGGAATCCTCAAGAGATGATGATGTTTCTTGTTTGAGAGGTTTCATTGGAGTTCTGCAGTAAAAATCGAGTATGTGTCTATATATGTATGTAATGTAATACGGCACTTCAGCATAATACAGCTATATTGTGCCGTTTAATGGACAAGTTCCGAAAATGTAAAAATAAAGTCTACAAAACTTTAGGAAAATCAACCCTTCCAAATAAGCGTAAATATTAAGTGCAAGATATAATATACAGCGTAAAGATTAAAATTCTGCAATATGTATAACATAATGTATATACCGCATTCCCTCAATATATGTATTTAGTAGCGCTTTACGGCACCTCAACACAACGGTAGCTACACGGTGCGAACTAAAGATAAAGTTTGAAAAATGTAAAACTCCATACAAATTTAGGACGATACACTCTTCCTAATAAATGTAAAACCGAAGAACAATAGGGTAAAATATAGCACGTAAAGATGTTAATATTATGTCAAATGTATACAACAATAACAGATAAAGGTAAAAATCCCTAAAATATATGGCCATATTTTGGAAATACACCGCACTCCCTCGAAAAGTTAAAGATTTTCACCGGTGGATCATCATCATACAGTTTCTTCGTACAGTTGATGTCAAAATGCTTCTGTCTCACAGGGTGAAAGACGACACATCAAAATGTGCCCCATTGTGAGTGGATACGGCATGCTATTCACTGTGGTCGAGGTGCACACTACAGGAGGTATATACGAGTCATGTATGTGTGTCCAGTACGCGATCGGCACAAAACCACCTCACCTCTACGATTTGTTATATAAGAGTGATGCCACTCTCCAAAGTGGAGTATTCATTCCACATGTTTTGCCAACTATTATGAACATGCTTTTTAATGCATTATTAGAAGTCTGTATATATAATCTTCCATTGGGAAACGGGCGACTGCAGGGCAACTTTGGCTGCTTTATCTGCCCTTTTGTTACGCTTTATAACAATGTGACCAAGCAGCAAAACACAATACTTTTTCCAGATTGTAAAAGGACATCATGGGTCTGTAATATTTAGAATATTAATGGGCAGTTAGATTTCAGATTCTGCAAAGCTTTCAATGTGGAAAGGAAATCCGGAAAGATGATGTAATGTGTTTTTTGACAAGTTTCAACGTAGTTCAAAGCAGATGTGGACTTGGTTTGTTCTGACCTTGTGCTCCAACACGGCATCGCTGATGGTTAGGTTTTCGAGTTCAGTGCGTGTTTTCGTTCGCTCGTTTAGCAACATGTTGTTTTTGCGAGCTGTTAATACATTCGAGTTGTTAATTTATTATTTTTTCTTTGTTCTTGTCTTTTCAATTAAACAATGAAGAAGAAATGTACCAAATACAGAAAGTTCAAGGCCAACGAGGACACTGATGATACGTGCCTAGCTTGCAACAAATGTTTCTGCATTAAGAACTGAAAGAAACGGGTCAAGTCTCGCACTAACCAGTCTGACGTATTGAGTATCTACCCAAAAACGTAATCAGTTGCGAGCTTAGTGGAGAGCCTTGCTGGATTCCTCCCCTCCCCCCCCCCTAAAAAAAAAAAAATAACCACAAACGAACACGAGACGCACGATACCAACTGCTACCATTACTTCTGCCTAATTGGAGCGAGTGGCTGCAGTTTAACCGTTCTTGCATTCTTCCACGCCGTTGTTAGAACAGATGTTGCAGGAGGCGACGACGCAGTTACTAAATTCGAGCCAGTTTCAGCCCGCAAGTCCATCTTGCACCTCAATAGATAATTTTTACCTTGGTTTTTTTACCGGGTCTTATTGATCCATTCCATTGTACAGTAATGCCATCCCAGCTGCTGAACAGCCCATCCAGCCGTCCGTACGCAGTGACAGTATATGGTCACTTCGACAACCCATTCCACATACTGGAATGTGAAAACATACTGGAATATTACTGATGTATCCGTCCATTTTACAACGCTTTCGGTAGGGCCAATAGGAGCACCATCTATTCGGTCGACAACCGCACTGACCGTTCAACCAGTGAGCCAACCGTCCGTATCGGTACGACAGATCCGTGCTGCGCATCCGGCTAGCTATTTGTTCACAGCGTGTTCATTGGCGTGGTACCGCGATTCATACAGGAACAACGATAAAACCGGCATACTTTACACAGGCATGGAAGCAGAGCTTAACGAGAATAACCCTCACAGTGAGTCTGAGTATAAACTTGAAGACTTAATGCACTCAGACCTGATAAAGAAGAGAACCAGATTTATTTAAGGTTGCCATGGAAGAAATATAATGGATGAGGCCGATTTCTGATTGCGTTCAACCCCCACCCCCTACGGACAATAAAGTATACAGCGTCAGGGCGTCAGTAGACTTAAACGAGGAAGAGAATCCCTCCTTCCGTCATCGTCCGCAGTCTTCAAAAATTAAGGAGACTGCAGACCCCTGTCCAACAAGATATGCGATTCGGACAATTCGAAGCCTTCTTCTCAGAGAGTCAATTACCAGCAACTTTGTCTTCTCGCGGATACAGAACTCACTCAAGCATCTTTAATAGTGAGTTTCCTACTCTAGACAAGAATATTGCGGTTGTAAATATGACAGCTCCTTTATTTTACAAAGCCAACGTCGTAGCCACGTCATCGATGTTGGATTTTAGCGTCCTTAGCTATTTCTCGGCTTGCCGAAAAGTCAGATAACGATCATGCCTGAGAGTCAACAGCAAGGACTGCAAAAGTCGTCAACGTTATGTATGTAGTAGTGTTATACGACACCTCAAAACAAAAGTGACTATGTAGTGCCACATAAGATTAATTTCGATAACTGCAAAAACGAGTTGCACAAAATTTTAGGTGTTAAACCCTTCTCAAAAAAGCTCAATTCTGTACATGAAGAAAATATACAACACGTAAAGATGCTAAAATTATGTACAACATATTATGCAAAATCCTTAAAACATGATTATAATGTGTTGTATAAACCGCAATCCCTTAAAAAGTACAATATTGTCTCGGGTGGTACTATCTCGTACAGTTTCTTCTAGCAGTTCACGTGAAAAGACTTCTAACTGGATGGAAATCAACATACTTGACAAGAATGTGCTCCACTGACAGGGTACACATTCCGCTCGAGGTTCACCCTTCAGGAGGTATGCACGAGTATGGTATGTGTGTCCGACAAGCGATCGGCACAAGACCACCTCATCTGTGCGATTTGCTCTGATCAACAGTGGGTTTCATGTTCTGAGGTTAGTGATGTTTTCAATGGCATTTTCATTCTGCATATTTTGCCAAGTACGACGAATATACAATAGTCAGTACCCTTTATACCAACTTGACTAGGCAGCCAACAGTAAAATTTGAGGCTTTATCCGATGACCAGCTCGAGATGGTGCCACGGAGTGTTGCAATGGCAGCTCCAATATTGTCTCCGTCTTTCGAGCCGTCTGTATACAGGGGCGATGTCTTCGATAGGAGCCTTTCAAGTAAAAAGGATGTAATATTAACAGGTTATGTATACGGTTATTAAGATATATTTAAATGCTGTTAATACTGCCAACATGTCTTTTTGTATTTTTTTTAATTTATTTATTTTTTATTAAATTCTTCTTGCGTCTCTTTTGTCGTCTTTGTCATAATCAACGAAACATTAAACTTCTTTTACCTTATTCATGCTGTTACTACTCCCTGTTTAAGTTTACGTTATACTTGTTTATTAAAACTTTATTGACTACAGGAAAAGACAGCTGTTAAATACATCCCGAATGAAGTGAATTATATCATGTATTTAAAAGGATATAGTAGTTATAATCTATTAGAAATACACAGCAGGAGATTACGCAATGCCGATAATCATGAAGAAAGCCCTTTCGTCATCTCGTGTTGAAGGATGATTTGCTAATTGAAAATCTACCCTTATTCAATCCAGGTTTTTCGTTTTTATCGTCAATTTAATTTCATATATTGGGCTCTTCTCTTCCCCACGACCTTTATTAAAATTACTTGGAAAGTAAATTTGGTTTTGGTAGACGTCGGGCCTTCTATCGGCCAAGGCAGAAATTAGAAGTTTTAATACGTCCACTGCTGAAACTGATTCAGCCATCACAGTGCTGCAGAAAGAAAACTTAAAATTCGAGGCAAAGATTACAGATTTGGAAGCTTGGTCCATAAGAGAGAATCTACTGTTTCATGAATTCGTCAGACGGCTGGAGAAAACTGCACTGCTTTGGCGAGAGAATTATGTGACACCGTTTTAGAGATTAAGCCTGAAAATGTAAAGACCGAGATCGGCCAAGCTCATAGGATTGGGAGAAAAGCTGGTCGGCGGTTTGATGAAGGTTCTGGTGAACATACGGATGATCGAATGGTATGTATGTAGTACTGCTTTACCGCACTTCAGCACAAACGTGGCTATCTAGTGCGAACAAGAGGTTATCAAAATATTTTAAAATAAATTGAACAAAATTTAGGACGGTAAAGCCTTCTAAATAAACGTATAACAAAGCACAAGATAAAATATAAAAAGGAAAAATGTGAAAATTCTGTAAAATGTATAGACAATAGCATATAATCCTGTTTAATAAGGGTTGTTACCTCCCTTGCACGAGTTATCGTTATTTGTTAAATTTACTTCCGGTGAGCAAAAAATCCGATGAAATGACGTCTAACAAAAGGAATCGCTGACCCGTGCTCTTTTGACAAGCTATCAGTGCGTGAATTGAAGGTTTATTTAAGAGATAGAGGTGCACACGTATCAGGGAATAACTCTGAATTGATCAAGCGTGCTCAAGGACTTGTCAATTTAGGCACGCGCACGCTACATGAAATACAAATAGACGACAATGAGAATGACAACAAACGTCATGCAGAAATATTTTGTACGCCTCTCGGAGAAAAGATTCCGGAGCCATGGACTTTAAACGGCGTATGGGATTGTGATTTGACTCTTTTGCCCTTGTTCAGAACAGAAGATTTGTACAATTATCTTGTATTGAACAGTTCAAGAATTTTTGATTGTAAAATGATGAATGCCAAGAAGCTGTTGATGGCTAAAGTTTTTTATGAAGACAGACATTTGCACTCAGTTGCATATCACAAAATTTCGCAGGAGTGCTCGCATTGCTATGTGAAGGCCAAAGTAATTCCATCGTTGCCAAACGATTCTAAGAAGAAAATTGATTATGAAGCTTGGGCATGCCTGTCTAAAGTGTCTGGAAAAGTACATGCTGCTTGATGTAAATGTGAAGCCGGGTAAATAATAATTCTTCTTGTCATGTAACACAATTTAAACCAGAGTTTAAAAAGATAATGTTGATTCAGGGCCAGATCGGAGGATGGTGTTTCCAGAAATATGACCATCGTTTTATTCTTGCGCACATTTCTTGGGTATTATGCATACTTTGAGTAAATAGGCACATAGAATTTTGCTTTTGTGCGCCTTTCGAGGAAAGTCAGGGTTCTTTTGAAATTTTGGAAACACCCCCCCCTCCCAACACTTGACCATGTCCGGCTCTGTTGATACTGAGATTCTATTCTGCCTCTTAATAAAAAATAAGTTTTATCTATTGAATTTCACAAAAAGTTCATGATTATGCAAATTACTGACTTGTCCTATTCTTGTTGGTTATTTTGGCTTCTTTTCTCATAAACTCATAAATTGCCTGCACAGAAATCAATGCATCTTAAACTGTTTGCACCCAAGTGTGTTCCAATTCGAAAGTACAACAGATTATGCAGTATATATAGACCTTGTCATTTTCCCATGTGTTGTCATAGTATATATATATATATATATATATATATATATATATATATATATATATATATATTGCGCTTCACATGGTCTCTGCTAACCTTGGAGACTAGAGTTTTAATCAGATAACTTATATAACAAATATTTAATTATATATTATTTTTTCTTGCAGAGAAGGAGAATCATGCAATCATATTGCTGCTTTATTGTATGCACTGGTGGACACAACTCATACCCAGAAAGATGGTTTAAATGCACCAACGTCTACAAAATGCAAATGGAACCAACCCCGAAAAAGGAAACTCAGTCCATAGAAATCTCAAAATATTGTGTTTAAGAAACTAAAATATGGTGACATACCTGATAACATTTATGAAACACCAAACGCAAAATTGAAAATTTGGATAAGGTGGAACCAATAAATCTGAGCATATTTAATGAGAGGCTTAAGAAAGTTCCTCCACATGCTGCAATTCTTTTAAGCTGTGGTGATAACGGCTTAGACAAAAAGCAGGGCATGCAAGTTTTGCATAATATAAATTTTATGTACTCAGATAGGGTAAACCTGAAGGAATGTGGTGAACAATTTCAAACTTACTTTCAAATGTTAAAATGTAGTGAAGCAGAAAGTGTAATTATTGAAAACTGCACTAAAGGAAAAGCAAACAGAAGTAACTGGCAGGAAGCTAGGTCAGGCAGGTTGAGAAGTTCAAACTTTGGGGTCATCTGCAAACAACGGATGACACAAAGCCTGAAAGTGCATTGAGGACAGTTATGGGTTACAGCCATTTTGAAACCGCCGCAACAGGTTGTGGGAAAAGTCACGAATCAGCAGCCAGACGAGTTTATGCCAAGGACATACAAAAAACACACAAAAACTTGAAGCTGTATGGAAGTGGTTTAATTGTTTCCCCACACTATCCATACCTTGGAACAAGTCCAGGACTTATAGACTGTTGTGACAAATGCTCAGATAAAAATGGATTACTGGAAATAAAATCCCCCTATAAATCACGGGAAATATCACCCATAGAAGCATGCAATGATAAAACGTTTTTTTTGTGAATTGGTTAATGTACATGTGCAACTTAAAAGAAAACATTCGTACTATTTTCAAGTTCAAGGTCAGATGGGTTTGACTGGAAGAAAGTGGTGCAATTTTTTTGTGTGGACTTTGAAAGGTCATTCCACTGAACGCACATATTTTAATAAAAACATGTGGGACAACATGTTGCCTAGACTTATTTCATTTTACAAGGAAGCGGTAATTCCGGAACTATTTTCTGAGCGAGTGAAGCGTGGAAAAAGTCTTCATTAAGGTGGACAGTGAATCATATTAAATTAGTGGCTTATATGACACTTTGCAGGAAAAATATGTTGGTGGAGAAAATGAAATTTTGAATAAGGAATGCCATATGCTTTCAGTATCACTTTAAATGTAATATTCTAGTATGGATATGTATTTATTTATCTGAATGTATATCAAATATTTTCCATGCTTATTTTTTTGTACATGTTTGCAGGTTTTTTTTTGCAACAAATAAAAACAAACAGAGTTTATGTGTTTTTATTGTTATTTGTTTTGGGCAGTTGTTGCCCAGTGGTAAAGGTAATTGCTTTTGGATCAGAAGATCCTTGGTTCCAGTTGACAAGTTTTGCTAGATGAAATTGACTGTCACCTGGTGGTTGTCCATAATCCCCCAGCAATCTCATATACTGTATTGAGTTTGTGAGATGTGGTGGCCTAGTGGTTTAGGTCCTTGCCTCTGGATTGGAAGGTCAGAGTTCAAATCCTGTTGTGACTGTACATTTGTCTCAGATTTAAGCGCACCTGTTTCATTCACCGGCTATAAATGGCTGAAATACTGTCCATTGGCCTTAAAACCCCAAGTTGTACAACCATCTGTTTCATTTACAGCAATCTTTAGACATAACCGGTTGTCAGTTTCTGACATACTATCAATAGGCCATAAACCCAACTTGTCCATCCACACAAATAGTTAAGTAAATGAACGAAATAGAAAGAAAGAAAACAATATATTCTGACCAAGAATATATTTATTAACCTGAAATATATTATCAACATGTATTTACACTTTTTAATGCTCATTGTATTATAA
Organism: Margaritifera margaritifera; assembly: GCA_029931535.1. NCBI lineage: Eukaryota > Metazoa > Mollusca > Bivalvia > Unionida > Margaritiferidae > Margaritifera > Margaritifera margaritifera. Next base: position 898,960 of record JAQPZY010001312.1, on the reverse strand, counting down.
AACAATGACTTATGTGATAAGTTTCATAGAACAACCTGCTGCATAACTGTCCTTCAAAATATGGAAGCTACAAAGTGTACTGAATAAACTCATTGTTATAAGCATTAAAGTAAAAGCACCAAAATCATGCAATCATTTGCAAAATAACCACTTAATTATACAACATAATAATATAGTAATATTGCTTATCAGCAAAGCTCAGTTATCATCACCATCATGGACTAGTGGTGATAAAAGATTTGAAAGTCCAAATTTTTAAAAATTTCGAAGCTTGTTGTGAAAGAGTAATTGGCATAATACCTTGAAGAATACGAAAGTTTTTCACTCTTTCTATTGCCCTTTCCACATCAATCCTGAGGTTGGCAATTCTCCTTGTTTCCTCAACTTGACGGCGGGTTAATCCTTTATTTTTTAATGGTGGAATTATAAGATGAATGCCCCTTGGACTTGTAAGGTCAGATATCAGAAAGCCCTTATCAGCCATAATAGCATCACCAAACTGGCACAAGTCCAAAAGTCCTGATTTAGTAACTGATTGTTTATCACTGATGCGTCCTGACCCTAAGTCGGACACAAATGTTATCATTCCTGATGGACTGATTCCCAGCAATGCCTTCCATGTCATATGCAACTTGTAATGTGAATACATTAACGATTTATTACCTAATGACTGTGGCGTTTCGGTATAAAATTCTGTACAGTCAATAATAACTCTGCAGTTCGGATATTTATATCTGAATTTCCTTGGCACTGTTGACAATACTGTAGACTGCGTTGGCCAATGTGTTAGGCTTGATAGTTTTATAGAAAGATAAGAAATCCATCGACTTGTAATGTTTCTGGCAGTAGATTTGGACACATGAAATATTCTGGCTAAGTCTTCCAGCAGTAATCCAAGTCTAAGTCGCATCAACACAAGAAAAAATTCATCAACTAATCTTAATGATCTTGGCCGTCCTTGATTTTCGCCATTGCCACTACGGTGAGTTCTTATCTCAGCATCATCTAATTCGTTGATTAATAGATTGAATGTGTCTACGTTTGGTAGCCCTGTATAAAACATACACATTTCATTGCTTTTAATATCTTCAATGGTCAAATCTGGCTTAATAACTTGCACGCCAACTTCGTTTGTTGTCACCAAAATGTCAGTTTGTGTACCGATTGTCCTTGATATTTTAGGTGTTTGCATTTTAAAAGTCTTTTCAGTTTGTGTCATACAACTTACTCCAATATTTTCAGTTTGTGTTTCTTTATTAAAACGTGAGCTTACTGTACTATCATCAATACGTGCCTCGTAGTCATGTAACATAAAAGACACACTTTCACTGTTGCACCTTGATGAAAATGGTGTGTTCAAATACTCCTCTTCCTCTGGTGTAGGTTCTTCCACTTCTGTTTGAATTTCGACTTGCTGTTGTTACTCATAGATCTGAAAGAAGAAAAATTGTTCTATTAAAAAATTGCTCAAAGATGTTATTTTTTTGCTCTGTAAAATTGTTTCCAGCAAGAAGGCATACAGGATTATTTTGCCCAAAAGTCCCAGGCCCAATAGCAAAGAAAAAAAATGGTTGACACATGCATTATTTTTATTTGCAAATAATCTTATAACGTTTTTTTTTTAATTAGCAATACTTTTAAGTTAAGTTTTCGAACTTCCAACATTTTAAATAAAGTACCCGGTGTTACGACTCTATGTCTTAAACTAAGTAAGCGAAAACCAACAAGTTTTGTAAACTTCAACAAACAATGTATTTCCCTAGAATACAAAGTGAAAATATAAAAAAAACTTACAGTATTGTGAATTAAATCCCAAATGGTCCTAAATGTTATAAAATAAGCATAGCATAACATATAATCATGGATAAAAGCCAATAAACAATACAAATTAAATATACATAACACCCGGGAAATTATGTTGGCAAGCCATGAAAAATATTTTGAGTTTAATTTTCTTACCGAAGCTGTTTCAAACTGCTTCAATCTGCCATCTTGCAGAATAAAAAGCGAAGCCAAGTTGTTCTCCGTAGATTTTCTTTCGTACATTCCATCCTTAAAGTGGGTTGAACACAAACGATCGTTCTTTTCTGAGAACACAAATTTGGGACTCACAATCCGGATGCGTTTCAACCACGTTTTTTTCAGCGTTTTGTCATTTGGAAACCGATGTAATGCAATTATTCTATTGTTAACACATTTCCCTCTGTAATTGCTACATACACAACAATAATGTCTGTAAGAACTACGAACTGGTTTTGCGTCTGCCATTTTGGCTCCCCAAAATTTTGTGGACAGGTCAATTTTATCTTTATTTATGAAGAGCACGCAAGGGGAGGTAATAAATCAGGGTAGATAACAACCCTTATTGAACAGGGCTATAGAGACAACATGTTTAAAAAAATCTTGTAGAAACCGCAATCTCTTAAAAATTCCAAACTTTTCTCAGACAGTGGCGAAACGAGGCAAAGTGCCGCCCAGGACCAGCTGCCAAAATTACGCCCCCACTCCATTCGTATTATTTATGATATATACGGAACTCTTTGCTACGCCACTGTTCTCAGATGGTACGTTTTCGTCCAGTTTCTTCAAGCAGTTCACGTCAAAATACATCTGTCTGACAGAGTGGAAACCGACAAACTCTAAAAGAATATGCTCTACTGTGAGCCAACACTGGCAGGATACACACTCTCCCTTAAAGGGAGGTATGCACGAGTCGGGTATGCATATCTGATACGCGATCGGCATAATACCACTGGATCTCTCCGGTTTGTTATATACGAGGGATACCACTCACCTATAGTTGGCTTGATGTTCTTAAATTTGTGGAGTTTTCATTCCACATATTTTGGCAAGTATGACGAACATGCCGAGTTATACAATATTTGAAGTCAGTATATGGAATCTTCCATTCGAAAACGGATGACAGCAGGACAGGTTCAACTGCGTTATCTGCCCTTTCATTTCCCTTTATGCTAATGTGACTAGGCAGCCACCAGTACAGAACACTTTTCCCAGATTGTACGAGAACATGTTTCTCTCATATATGGGATATTAACGGGTTGTCAAATTTAAGATTCTGCAATTCTTTCAGTGTGGAAAGGGAATCCGAAAAGTTGCTGTAATTTGTTTTAGAGGTTTAAATATGTTCAAAGCTTCGAGTATCGCTGTAATTTCTGCACTCAAAATTAAGGTTTTATCCGGTAATCCTCTCGAGATGGTGCCAAGGGGTGCCGCTATGGCAGCTCCAACTTTGGCTCCATTTTCCGAACCGCCTGTATACAGCGACGTATGATTACAATAGGAGGTTCTGATTTCATTGAATTTACCCTGAAAAAGGAGGGTATTTGTTGAAGACTTTCTGAATTCGCAAAGGTCAAAAATTATGTTAGTCGGTTTTGGTAACCACTGTGGTGATTTGTGAAGACAGAATTTTGCAACGTTTCCAATATTTATTTTTGCCATTTCTAAGTGGAGAGGAATTCGAATACCAAAAGGTGGAATGAACGTACAAAGGTCTGGTACTTGGGCCTAAACACCGATGAAGACAAGACCAACAATGGTCAAATTCCATCAATATTCTGAACGGAAAAAGAATCGCAATGCTGCATATGTAATGAAAGGAAAACTTGAGAGAAAGCACTATACTGAATAAGGACCATTTGCTGCCCCCTATCCAATTGTCTTCATATGATGTATATTGCATGTACGAGATGGTCAACATTTATTTTAAGTTTTGTTCACGTGTCATTTGCACATGAAAACGGAGTGTTAAGAAAATATCAAAGACATGAAAAGTGGTCATCTTTTATATTTAGTTCTCATCGATACTGCTTATCCATTAACTATTCACTAAATTTAAAATTACAATAAGTAGTTTTATCTTTTTTTTATATTTTTTTTCTATACATACACACAAATTTATAACGCCGCAAATATAAAACACTTTTCCAACGTTATGAGCTAAGCAAGCTCTACAGCTGGAGAGGAAACAATTTACATTCACAAAACAAACACTAAACGCAAAAGCCGAGAGAAGTTCTCGACTCCTACATGTTTCAATGACGGGGAACAACAACAGAAGAAAGAAATAAGACGAAATTTAAAAACGGCCCAAAACGGGTAAACTACATAACTATGTTATGCTGTTATATCGCTCACGTCCACTCTTTACAGAATCGGCACGTTTATTCTTCCTCAAAGAGAGAATATGGACATGAATAAGAAAGAGAAATATATTGGTCGAAAACTTTTAATGAACTGGTGGAAAATGTAAGAGGTTTCAAAAGGAAAGAAAAATTGGACAGTTTTGTGCATACGTCCGCCATGCGTAATAGAACCACACGAACAAAATCCCCCCTCAGCTCTCTCTCTCGTGCTTTGCATGCATGAAGCAATATATATAAATAGTTTTTAAAAAGTTCATTTATACATTTTATATCTTGTCTACAAAATTTCAACAACATCGAAATGGACTATTTAAAACTTTAAGGCAATCACAAATGCTGCCAACAAGGCAGCCTCTTAATGTGAATCAATGTCTTACTTATTCTTCGTAATCTTGGAAAGTGATTGCAAATGCAAGTAACTTCAGACATATACGTCTTTTGTAACATGTCTTTACCTGTAGATGAATATATTTATATTTTTGTCTTCCAACACAAACATCTCTCCATCTCATGTAACATTACAACATATTCAAACCAACTAAATCACAGTAGGTGATATGGCATCACAAGAGAACGATAAAGAAAGAAGAAATAGACTATAGGTATTGTACTCGATAGACTCTGTGCGTCTATTTTTAAACCAGCGTGGGAATACTGTTAGACCTGCCGAGTACAGTTGCCTATGATGCGAGAGGATTTACAAGTTTATTGGCAACTATATCCCTACGTAAATGGCAAAAAATATTTTACTTTTAATTTTGCTAATGTAATCGAGCAGCACTTACATAGTCTGCAACGACAGTGAATCAAATTTTCCAAACACCATAATCTTAGGTTAACAAGGATGTCTAGGAACGTGCTACAGATGAATGCAACTTGCAAGGAACCACGTTTTTGGAGGAAGCACATACGTGAGCTTGAATGAAAAGTGAGTCAAGATAAGTATTTGTGTACCTTGTTTTGCTTAGAATAACTATGCAAGACTATACTCTCTCTCTCTCTCTCTAACACACACACACACACACACACGTGTCTATTCAATTCTTTGCATGGACTCAAAATTTGGACCCTCCATGGGGCAATGGCAGAATTCAATAACATCTACAGAAACATTTGAACGAATAAAATAGCGTTATATGAATGTATGTTCATATATACGATTGAAGTAACGCGTCATATTATTACACCGACTATTATACTACACAATAATTTTACATAGGTGTCGAAAGTAAATATTGTGTAAATCAAGTTATGTAGACTATACCTGTGCACTCTTCTAGGCCTACATGCATGCCCGTATTCCTAACAACAGTAAGAATATCTCGCCAGAATGCTTTGTAAATAACACGAGGATATGAGATGTGCTAAAACTAAAACTATCCAGTAAGATCTAATTATGATGAAGCATCTGCTAAACTTAAAAAGAGATACACAGAATAAACAGGTAGTACCCAACGGTAGCAGTTGACAACTAATCTCAAATCCAGATGCGTTTAACACCCCGTCATCCCACCAACAACATGACTCAGGGATCATAGACTCCTGCTGTAAGTAAATACAGTTGGGAAGAACAACTGTTACTATAATTGAAATGTTTGTGTATTTGACCCTTGACCACTCCTATGGACCCACGGGTAGGTGGACACAAACAATACAGTAACACTCTTTCCAATGTTAACCGTATGGGCAACACTTCATATGAAACTCTGATGAATAACCAGTCGGCTAAACCTATACTTTTTTTATTTCTGACTACTGGCCACGGCCACGGAGTCAGTAATATCTCAAAATAGAAAAAAGTATATGGACATAAAAATTCAAAGTAATCCAAGAGTAATTATCCAAAAATATTGCAATGTGTATTCATTTGAATGTAATATCACTGTCTCTTTCTCAGTATCATACAAATGATATGCCATGATCATAGAAACATCATGATATAGACGCCTATACAAATTATACAAAATCGTCATGTGTCATATATACATAAAAAGAGCCAGATTACTTCAGATGAAGCTAGAGGTCGCGGTGTATAAATCACTCCTCAATTGATTCCCCATTGTTGTCATATTCAGATTCAGAAATAGATGATGCACCCTTAAGATGACAAGTTAGTGACGTTTTCTTTGTCGAATTGTCCAGTACCCATCTTTTGTAGCCCATAAACCATAGGACACTAGATACATTGGCACAACACCCAACAACCCGAGCACAAACCATGCAAGTACAATACCATCCCTTAATGAAAAATCCACGGATGCCATCACCTCATAGTACCCTCATCTGCGAAATGTTCACTCGTATACTTTGGAGCCTGTTTAACTTGATAGATGCCCTTGGTGATGTCACGCAGATAATCAACTGATAGCCTGGAGACTTCATTTGGATCATCAGTGGATTCATCCATCTTGAAGTAAACTTTGCGCTTATTCAACAAGTTGTTTTCCTGAACCAAGATCTGAACCCTGTTTGGTTCCTTTGCCTTTTCAAGCATTCTTCTTGCAATCTCAGCCATTGACGGATCCCTGTTGGCCAGTGGAGTTCGATATTTATTCATTAATGCACAAACGATTCAAAGGAAGTCCCCAATACGAGTTACAATTGTGTTTAGCACTACTTTGTCAACAAACTTCCAGTGTTTTACTCGCGCATCAATACTTTTCACTACCCAGCGTACTTGTGTCACCAGTCTACAAATGTTTGCATCTTCTATTGAATGCTGGCTCTGCTCTTTTTGAAGGAAAATTGGCATTTCAACTTTAAATCTCTGTTGCTGCAGGAAATCATGAATCAGGGACCCCTCTGTCTACAACAAAAACGTCACCCTCCTGTAACCAACTTGTAATGTCTTCAGCATTTGTTCCTACAATGTGTTTAGTGGTGCTAGCAGCGTTGTTATAATGATCAGCAACATATGGGCCTAAAACAGTTAAAATATAACTATCAGTTCCCACAACCATCACGGGCTTCACTAACTGTCGATTTTTATGTAAACTGAAAAACGTCTTTGGAATTTGTACTCGGAGCGCTTTTGTGTGTGTGTGTGTGTATATATATATATATATATATATATATATATATATATATATATATATATATATATATATATATATATGTGTGTGTGTGTGTGTGTGTGTGTGTGTGTGTGTCATCAAAGACACGACTGCCTCGTTGTTTCCAGTAGTAAATAACTCTCTTGCAGTCGGAGTGGTGTGCACATATGAAAACACATCATGGGTGGCGTGTTGAAAACCCATAAGGGACTCCCTCGCTGTTTGAATCATGCGTTGCACTTTTGTTGTTAGATGGAAAATAGTGGATAAAACGGTGTTTGGAAGGCCTAACGGCAGCTTTGTTTGAAAAGCACCTAGGCGTGTGAGTGGAGATCTCCAGGAATATTACGTACTGACTTCAGGAAAGAGAGTACTTCCTCAAGTTCAGCCCTTTTCAAGCCAACAAGGTGGATATAGTCATCATCAGATAATGATCAAGGAACATCAAAGTTGCGATACGATTTTTGTTTTAATTAGCTCACGCAGTTTGTAAAAGATGAAATATATTTTCTTGAAAAGTGTTCAAACAAATTTCTCGCATGGATACATTGTAGGAATTCTTTAGTGAAGTAGGAGTTTTTCAGATGAAATATGGAACATCTACTATCTGAATTTTTTAAAAAAAGTACCACACTCTACAAAAGACTGGGCTATGGCACAGATTGGAACATTAACAACGTGACTGCTATGCCCATGTAGTCTTTTACAACACAACGTCTACAAGATCTTGGGGTTGATGGAATTTGAATTAGAATTGATTGTGGACTTTTTTTGTGGCAGCGTTTGAAGTGTTTGAGAGCTGGAAATCTGGGTCATGGTGTGGACAGGATGGCCTTGGGACTGACAGTGTTCTGTAATATTTTCTACGGCATGGGAGCAAACGACATTTTGTGTTACATACCTTTGCCATAATTCTTCGTGTGCTTTTGTAGAACTTCTTAAATACTGTTCTTCTAGTTTGCAGTCTTACCGTTATCAAGCATCACGAATATTTGAATGCTTTAGGCACTTCAGTTCTTTAGAAATCAAATGAATATTCTGATTTTTTTTAAAAATACCCGATACCCAGCGAAGAAAAAGAAGTAGTGTTTATGTACATGTTAACATAACTGAAATAAGCGAGAATCAGCAGGTCACTCTTTTACAATTTCGTGAGGAGCAGCACACGACTACATGACATCCATCCGTCTCTCCGTGTTTAGCACACACACGGTTAATTTAGTTCTAGACAATTAATCAAACTGTCATATCTGACAAAGTCTCGTATACAATCTATTTTTGGATACCTTTAATATTTGTGTTAGCTTTCACATCCAACCATCTGCACCAGAACTTTGATAGAGGGCAATCACTGTTAGTCTGTAGTAATACTTCAAGCCTGCGAGTTTCACCCAGTCAAATGTGGCTTCTATGGGTGGAAACTGGAACATACTTTATGAATAATGATTTTTTTAAAAAAAGAACTCTGCTTATCAATTTATTATAGTATTTCTTGTTTAATATCATACAATCTTGTTTCATCTTGTATGCCCTGTCACAGGGGCCAACATTATGTAGTGTGCTAGGTTTTTTATTATTAATTGTATTATTATAACTAATATAGTAATATTATAGAGGTGCATATACACCGTCCCCTAAAAGTCAGAGATCCAATTGGCCCCGTTCCTTCAGTCAGGTTTTTAAAACCGATATGAAGGTGCAATTAAGGACATTTCCGAGCCAGGTGTTTCTGTACAGATTGTTTTTAATAATTTTATTTCTCTCTGTATATCTCAACGGTTTAGAATACACATCCTTTAGGGAACATTGATATCTGTGCACATTTATAACAGAAAAAGTGTTGTAACGCGTCCAAATTTTGAGAATTACTCGTTTAAACTGTAAAGTTCATTTTGTGCGGACGACATGAGGCATCATTACGCAGTCTTGAAATTACTGGAGATGTACATTTTCGGGAGATGAAATTTCTCCAGGCCTCATTTCACCTTGCAAATAAACCCTGCGTTCGTATTTACTCGGATGTTTTCCTGTAGCATGTGAAGCAACGTGGCGTCGCTGCTACGAGGAAAGAGCATGATCATTGTAGGACAATTATTTTGCAAACGTCTCTTTTATCAAAAAAAGAGTTTAACTGACATTACAATTTATTTTTAAACTGACCAATAAAATTGTATTCGCTTGAGAATGTACAAGAAAAAAGAAAATAAAGAACCAATAGAAAAGATTATTCAAGGTTATGGATGAAAATCAAATCACGTGGACTACAATAGTTTCGAAGTACAGGAGGCGTGAAACTAGAATGTGTTCAATGTACGCCTATTTTACTGTGAGAAAAGGCGTTAAATGAGATAATATTGGACGACTGATTTCTCGTACCCAGGGTTTCGGGCGGTGGGGGTGGAGAGGGATTGTGGATTTTCGAAACGGGGTTATATTTTGCAACCAAAATATTATCGATATGGGTTTATTTTTCTATGCCTTACACAGGGTCTGAATTCTGTTCATTGAAAAACAAAAGTCAGGTACGTAATTGATAATGAGGAAAAGGGTGATCAAACTTAAGTCAAATATTTAATTGATAATGAAGTAAAATCAGGGCTCGGAAAAAGCACTCGTCTACTCGTCCTGACCAAGTAAAAATTGGCTGGGCCGAGTAAGACATTACTACGTACTCGTCCCTGGTCCGAGTACATGCAGAATCGCACCTTGAGAATAAATCTGAGTGCATTTTCCACCCTTACCAAGCGACAAACTTCAACATCGCTTAACATTTGGTGTTCTTCAGTTATAAATAACATGTGCCTAATCTGTCTACTTGTTGTCAGTCTAGAACATGCACCAATGGAAACGACTTCGTTTTTTTTTACACAGGTACTTGATGTAAGCTCGATACTTAAATGGGTAAATATTATAAACATAGTATGTTGCAGTTTCACAGTTAGCTCTCGGTTTCTTAATGGTGTTTGCATTTACAGTGACACTTTTCCATAATTTTGGCGTCATTTTGATGTGGAGAAAGATTCCCTTTCAATGAGCCATCATCACATATCTTTATTAGTCGGAGCTCTTAGAAGTTAAGAGACCGAGAATATCAAAATTAGTTTGATTTTTCATCTGGCCAGGCAATGTTACAGTTGTCGCAGGTCACCAGTATTTTCAAGACTTGAGCTTTATTTATATTTCTATTTACAAAGTAAATAATGTCAAGACAACAGCCGACTGGCCGAAATCTAGTTGGGGTAACGACCTAGAAATGTTCCAATTATGTTGGCCAATCGGCATTCTTCTTTTTACGGCGCCTGTGTGTAGCTCTCTATAATGGATGTTTGCCCATAATGGATCATTCAGTACGAACGTTGGTGGAAATTGAGACCGTTGGAAAAATCTTACAAATGCAGGTTACTGAGAGTTGTCCTGTGAAAAGAAATAAAATGCTTATATAAATATATGCCGAGGACAGGGTCGAGTAACACTTGCAAATCACTCGTTCCAGGGACAAGAGCTTGGCATATTTTTTCCTGATCTCTGTAAACAAGTCATATATCTAACTGATAATGAGATAAAGTTCGTTAACAGTATCCAGTTGATGTTGTAAAAAAGATGAAACTTTTTTCAAACACAGCAGTGAAGAAAAGGACACAGAGTAAAATTCAACAGACTTTACACTGATGGTCACCTATATCAACCCCCAGAGTAGGGACCCCTAGAGGACAAATTTTCATTCCATCTTGGAACGTATATGGTTTAAAACGAAAGTTACATCAGGAGCAGTTTTTCAAATTCATATCTATGGCATTTTACTTTGAGTGAAACCTGGGTCAACCCCAAATGAAGAATAGGATTTGAATATAAATGGTTTTGAGAGTGATCACTTATATGCTAATAAATCACACAAAAAGAGTAGATGCAGATTTAGAGTAGGTGGGATTTCGATTTTTTACAAATCATTGCTGTATGGTAAAGAGTCCATAGTCTATAAAATCTAAACATGGTTAGTTGTGACTAACGCTAGATAAAAGACTTATGATTCCCCTGAACCAGACAAGTGCCTGAATACTGATGTTTGTACTGTTTTGCATCCTCCTAATAGATTAAACAACGATCGTTGCACCAAGATGAAGCCGGGTTGGATCTAGCGACGACACTGAACACAACTTCGTGAAGGAAATGTTTCTTGATAATTTAATTGAACGATCAATGAATCTGACCCCATACTCGTACCCATAAACTCCAGCAATGGATTTAACAGCATAATGCGCGCAGAATTCAACAACGGATATAAGAAAATTATATCGTCCCTAAAATAAACTAATCAAAGAATGTACCTTCAACAAGTAATCAAACGAGAAACAACGTATGAAACTCGTAAACAAATATAATCGATATATGTGTCTCTCACCAGGATGATATATGTATAGCATTTGTAAAGAAATATGATTGATATATGGATTATCACCATGGATGATCAATGTATAGTATGTATACACAAATATAAACAATGTACGGACCATCGACCAGTATGTATAATTGATTTTCACCCATATAGCGATATTGAATTAAACTTTCACCCATACAGTGATATCGAGTTATATTGGCTGAAAAATGGAACTTGTGCATCTCGTGGCGTCTAGCCGACGATCACGATTTCCGGTTTTATAGCTCTCGTCGGATGTTCACAAAGCAACCACGCATAGCCCCCTCATCCCAGTCTGCCGAAGGATCCCTCGAGGGCTTCATTACTCCCTGCTTACCCGTTGGTCCCGAAGCTTTAGTCCCTCACTGCGAGTAAACCAATACCGTCCTCTTAGCCAACGTCACCATCGACCGCAGCATCCGGGTTACACGAAACCCAACTGAATTCTACGACTCCCCATGAAACGGCTAAAAATATAACGACTAAGCCGTGTAGTACACGATTCACGGTTAAGTACGAATACAATTACATTACGCATACGCGCACATAATTTGGTTTCGTTACACATTAAATTATTTCATCAGGACTACTGTAAAAGATTATTATTATAATAACCACGTTCGTACATGAATCTGTCCGACAAGAATGAATTCTCTGGATTACAAGAAGTCGAACATTACTCATCATTTAATGCATGCAACTTTTGATTGAATTCATCTCGCCTGTTCAGCTATAAAAATGGCTAACTTGAAACAAACTATAGTCTATCTGATAGCATGCCGTTATGTGACATTGATCCGACTCTATACAATTTATAACAAATTCCCAAACATTAAATATATCGAACAAACCTATCGCATAAAACGGATAGCAAGAAAGAATACGATTTTATATTACACGTACCTCTACAGCTGAACCTTGTTTCCGTAGACAGCTTCCTGACAAAACCCGTATTGTGACAATACAACGAGAATTTACTGATACAAGTACACTGGTAATGGTCAAATCTACGGCCATCGGGTTTCTCGCTGCAAGCACGTTGCGCATACAGCAATGGGTGAACCGAACTCAGTATTTTGAAGAAGAAAAAAAACACGGTGAAAAATAAGCCTCCCTCCGGAAATGCTGTACGCGGCAATGAAACCCGGATACATTTTCGTTCATATATAATGCATTGAAAATAAGTACACACAATTCCGTGACAATCATGTGCTAGATACATGGGGTCAAAGGCTACTCAATCTATGTAAAGTCACAGGATTAGTTTTGACAAATGGGCAGTTAGGCTCCGATGATGGAATAGGCGAATACATCTGCTCCACCAATATGCGGAGTGTAGGGGATTATTCCTTTTTATCATATCAAGATTTCATGTACATATAAATGTTTTGTGTACTGCCTTTAAATGAATTATCTGATCATGCACCACTGCATTTAAATATTAAATCGGTAAAATTGAGACGATCAAACTTCAGTGAGAAGATACTATAGGGTAGTAGTAAAAAGGACTCGTTTATACCATGTTTATCTAATAGATACGAAATGATGCGTCACATAACTCTGAGTACTGGCAATGCAGAAGACCCTGATGAATTAAATGATATTGTTGACAGTTATTAGGAAGAAAGTGTCTACACAAGCGAAAAATTGTTTGGTTTGATGAAAACTGTCAGAAAGCAAGAATCGAGTTTAATCAAGTTTAATGTACATATAAATGTTTGGTTTAGTTTGGTGCTTTACGGCACAGCAACACAAGTATGTTATTTAGTGTCTAGTCAATTGGAATAAAGTGCATTGCCCAAGGACACACCAATGGGCCACCGCGGCTCCTCTAAACTACAGGTGACAACTCGATTGCTAACATTTTTGTTATTGCACTTTTTTTTGAACCACTGAGCCAACGCGGCTCCAGGAAAGTTTTTGAACACATTACATCAACTGCAAAGGTGTACACAGTTAGCTCTGCTTCTGAGCGTGAAAGTGAGGAGAACTTGGCTGATTTCAACAGTTCAAAATCTATGTAGAAAGGTCGACAATACTTTAAAATTGGCCATGTGAAAAACTTGTAATAATAAAAATGACCATTGTTTCTTAAATATGTATGTAATGGCATTATTCACTCAACAAGTTGTGTATCGTGTATCCGTGTTTATAGCAACATCCTCAGGACAAGTAAAGGATGCACTGTGCGAATGCAAAGCTTCCTCTATGGACATATGCAGTCATATCGCTTCTTTACTTTTTGCCTTGGACGATTATACTATTCAGTTTGGATACGATTCATGTGAATCTACCAGCAAACTTTGCACATGGAATGATGGTAAGAAATCTAAAAGACAGACGCAGCCGTGCCATTCAACATCATACAGTAAGAAATTAAAGGTAGATAGATTTCGAAAGTATGATCCATTATGTGACATTGAAATAAGTGTGAAAACAAAGTTTGTCAACATCTTTGCTACATTACCCCATATAGGATCAGACAGCATGTTCAGCAAAATATCAGACCTTGACTACCTTGATTATGAAGTTGACATGGAGGTATTATAAAATATAACCAAGTCCTCATTACAGTTAATGCAGTTTGACTAAAACCGTCTCCTTTGAAGAGCCAAACACACGAGATCGGAGTTACAAATGCGGCACAGTAGCAAGTTTTGCAGAATAACTGCTGCTGTGGCAAAGGATGTGGCAGTTGTTCACAGTAAAACAGATCTAAATTTCACTAAGCCGAGACTGATTTATAAAGACAAAATTTGTCAATAAAACAGATTTACAAACCACTAAGCAGTGACTTTTCTATGAAGAAGGATTGTGTCCACAGAACGGGTGAAGTTATTTCAAGAATCTGGGACTGTTCTATTAAGTCAAATTGTGTCTATACAACAGATGTTTCACTGAGCAGTTATTGCTCCAAGAACACAAATTGTATAAAGTGAAAAACATTAATTTCACCAAGCAGTAACTGTATCACAAACACAATTTTTATCCACAAAACAGGCAGTCATTTTGTTTTACTGGACTGTTGTATGAACACAAATTGTGGCCATAAAAAAGATAGGTCATTCCTTGCAAAGCCACCCAGTGATTCCGGGTGGCCATCTCCGATACTGCTTCAATTCGTCATTTTTGTGGTGGTACAAATTAGTCAAGAGCTTTAAGTTTTTATATTGGCTTCGTGCCCCATCACTGAAATATATGATCTTCTTTATGGATGGTAACATGGTCCCGAGATTCGGTATCAGGATTTAAATAAACGAATGCACAGTGACAGTGTCATGCTCGAGGCAATATGAAACAATACAAACATTCCATAATTTTAGCTCACCCTCCATTCTGTAATTTACAACAGAAAGATGGAGTGTGGTTTGCGAGTTGTCCTAGTGATGGCCTTGCACAGCATATTTGACGATGAAGCTGTAGTTCTCAGCAAAGTCCAGCAAGATAACGGCTTCATCCTGAGCAAGATCTGCCTTCAGTTTGCGTATGTAGCTGGACTGAGCTTTGGCATTAAAATGGTGCTGAAGGAAACCATCATACGCATATGTGGCTACAAGTCTTTTTTGCGTATATTTTGTAACCATTTCATTTATATCCTATTTTATATTAAATATGCATGCAAGTGATTAAATAAAAAAGATTTTAATAATTTGCGAACATTTAAAAGGGTTGTTTACTTCTGATCGTACTACATATGACGATTTTTAGCACTCGCGCTAGCCCGGAACGGGGTGCAAACAAAAAAGAATTTAATGGTGAAAGCACTGAGACACGAAATGTCCATTTGGCACAAATACAGCTAAAATATGTATTTTGATCGTATAAAAAATGCATTATGCTAGCTAACTGCCCGCATAGTCAAGCCACCTCTGATATGAGGGCAAAATGTTTGCATTTTGCGATTTCGTCTCTCGTTTTAGCTTCATGTACAAGTTCACAATGAACGTGATCGAGACGAGATTATTTTGATACAATCCCCTGCAGGTAAGGTTTTAAAATAAAATCATATTTGGTGTTTGTGATGGATGACGTGGTAGCAATTCTACCTTAAATTCTTAAGAAATAAAAGGAAAAAAAAAAAAAAAAAAACACGTAATGAACAAAGGCCAACTTTAGGGGGTGTATATCTCTCCAAATATCTGATGAAACTATTCAGCTCAGAGTCAGATTCCTCATGCCACAAATATGTAGTATAGTACATTTCAACCGGATATCTGTATGATAAAAAAAAATGCAAGCATTTTAAAACCTGTTGTAAACGGACGAATTTGCGAGTGAAAATAACCTGTACTACCCCTCCCCACTTCAATCGGCCATAACTTCACAAGTAGTTGAAACTTGTTACTGAAATTTTGCATGCGACCATCATTTACTTAGATCTACACTGGGAAAAAATTTCATGGAAATCGGAGATGGTCACCAGGGAAGATTTATGGATTTGTGGTGATCAGGCATGGACAACAGGTATACCCTTCATTTAGTAGGGACTGTTATATGAACTCTAATTTTATTCTCACAACAGATAAACAATTCACTGGGCAGGGACCGTTTTATATAGACAAATCGTGTCCATAAACAAATGTACTTTTCATACAAACGGTACTGTTTTACAAGCGCAATTATGTTTTCTAAACAAACATTTCACTTAAATTTTTTGAAAAGGAAAAAATGTACATTTCAATGAGCAGCTACTCCTGTACGAACGTGCTTTTAAAAAAAAAATCAGAAACTGAAACAATAAAGTCACTGAAAGCACCTCATGGTAGCAATATTTCCTAAATTAGCAG
Source organism: Margaritifera margaritifera (assembly GCA_029931535.1). Classification (NCBI taxonomy): domain Eukaryota; kingdom Metazoa; phylum Mollusca; class Bivalvia; order Unionida; family Margaritiferidae; genus Margaritifera; species Margaritifera margaritifera. The sequence continues at coordinate 882,540 of JAQPZY010001312.1, read as the reverse complement.
CTAAATCTATCAAATTTTCTTTAAAACACGAGATCTTCTTTTTCACCGATGCACAGGAAAACAACAAATAGAAATTAATCCTCATCTTCAAAAAACTTAATTACCATTACTTCTGAGCACAATCTATTTTCGCGTAAGTGAATTATAAATTCCATCAATACTTGCAGTGATCGCCCCAGAAATTTTCGATAGCATCGGGGTAAGCGCGTTAGGGTCATAAAATGTTTCAAAAAGCGCGCGTTAACGTCATAAAAGTGAAACAAATTAATATCGATGAAATAAAAAAAGTGTATATATTTAAGTAGTATGCTTTATTTACCTAGGTTATAACAAGGCTTAATATCTATCTCATTTGTTTCTTAATTTAAATAGATGATATACATCTTTTCGCCATATATACTGACTGCCACATCAAAATTAAAGTCTTTTAAGGATTGTCCTTCAGTACTGATTGTCATCAGGTAGTTCAGGACTCTCTGTGTCAACCTGTTCCATAAAACACTCTTAATTCTATTAATTGAGGTGACCTTTCATAATCGGAAAAAGGAACATAAAATGTATTCATCACAGAACAAGAAAATACATATTCCTTTCCGTTAAGAACAATATATCAAAGTGTTTGTTATTGTTTAATTTCTTCACTGTATCAATGTCAGAGAGCTTAAATATTTTTCAAAAGTTTAAATTAAATTAAAAATGACTTCACTGAATAATTAGTAAGCGTATGCATGAAACTATTTAAGTTATATCATGAAGGAATACTTTTTATTTATATATTTTCAAAAGATTAAAACTGGATAGACAGGAAAGAGAAATGAGAACTTAATAGGGCAGCATCCACTTAAGTTAAGGTTTACTGACCAAACTATATTTCTCTTGCTCACAGTAAACTATGTAAACATAATAACTTGTGAATAAAATGCAACTTCATTCCTCGTCACAACTTAATAAGACCGACAACAACTGCAACTACAGGTTACTACTTTTTAAAAATATATTACAAACACACCAAAATTTAGCAATATGGAAAACTTACCATCAGATCCAGCAATTGCCACCCAAGGGTATAACGTCTTCCAATCATTGTTAAATCCAGCCCTTCGTTACTAACTCTCTTTCTTTGTGGAAATCATGCTGACACTATCGGAATCGTCGCCACTATTGCCGGATTGGTTACGCCAATTTCTGATTTTCGTAACCAGGCCAACATGGGGCTAGCCGGGCGCTGGGTAATTTTACGTTTTTTGTAAGGTGGTGCGTTCATATTGCCCAAGAAGTTTTAATGTAATTTGTGTAACTGCTTTCGCTGGTAGTGAAAATGACTGAAATATATATAACGCACTATCAGTAGACTCCATCATCGCTGGCCAATCAACTGACTATCTCTGTTTTATTTGTGGACGCCTCTCAGACCTCTAGCTATAAAAGCTAGAAAGCTTTTAAGGCGACCCCCATGGTTCTAAAAGGGTTTTTATATCTGTACGTGTCCCCCGAAGGTATGTTGTTGTGGGTATTTTCAAAAATATATAGAATTGTGGAAAAAAATTATTTAGATACATTTTTGAATTGGGTTGCTCTTGATGTTTGTTTTTTGTTTTGGATGGAGCGTACTTGTTTGGGTTCCGTTCTCTGTTCCCCATTCGTTCTGCCCCTAGGCCTAAAGTACATTTTCATTTATTTTATGGTCAGAACTCCCCTCCTTGGGCGTTACACCTTTCGGCTGGTTTCCATTCCATGTATCCCTTTTTTGCGAGTCCTTGCTAGGGACTCTATTTGTGCGGTGTATGCTATGTGTTTGTGCTATATTTTTGTTTGATTGTGCTATATGTTATTTATATGTATGGATAGCATATTAGAGGTCGAATCATTTGAGTTATTTACTTTTATATAAGGGAAAGCAGTAAAAACAGTAAAGTTTGTTGTTGTTGTTATATCTTCTTCTTGGGTTCGGCTTGTTAGAGATCTTCTTTTTAGGCAGACTCAGTTCTTCTTTAGTTATGAAGCGGATCTCATACATACACAAAAAAGGGTACTGTTGTTTTGTGTATGTATGCTCTGCGTTTCTTGTTGGTTTTATCTCCCTCTCTGTTTGGAGAGCTATCTCACTTTTGCAGGTACACGGAGAGTTACCTTTTTATTTTTTTAATGTCGTCTCTTATTCATTAAATTTTTAAATTATGCTAAGGCGCATGCTTGGAGGAGGACACTTCCTGTGACTATATAAGGCACCGTTTCCTGTGATTTTTCTCACTTTCACGATGCTGTTCTATGTTTGTGGACATAGTCTCGTCACTAGGTTAAGCCAGTTTGTAGGGGTTTATAGGAGGCATGGGCCTCCTTTTTTGGAGGTGACTTTCCATGGGCTACCGGGAGCCAGTGTCCATCAGATATTTCGCCTTTCTTCGTCCTGGGTTGCTGTTCCCGACTTGGTCCATCTCCAAATTGGGGAGAACGATGTCGGGGAGTTACCTCCGGACGAGATAGTGGGCACTATCTTGCACTTTTGTGACAGTTTGCTTCGCCGTGGGGTACGGAGGGTGTTTGTGGGATCGTTTCTACCACGTGTTCGTCCTTGCTATGTGCCCCGTCGGCATTATACGCGGCTTATTTGCCATATAAATAATGTATTGTCAGATATTCTTCAAATTCTCGTGTTTTTTTCCCAGCTACCATGCTGGTTTTAGATCTAATTTCTTGTGTATCGATGGTGTCCATCTTTCTGGTAGAGGCAACGATTGGTTTTTCATCATATTTTGTCTCAGGTTCCTCATTCTCTCGTCTAAGGACTTCTACAGGCTTATCAGTGACTATAGGCACTATGTATATTAAAAATTTCGAAAAGTGTTTTTAGGCCCTTCTTGGGCCTTGCCAGTCGAGTTAAAATCAAAAATATTATAAAAGGAGCTTATGCTCTTGTACACACTCCTGCGTATGCATACATATACATACATACACGCATATACATTCGCGAGTGTACACTCGTATATCCCCCGCGGATTGAAAATTTTCTTCACGCGGACGTGAGGGTAGACATCTCAGTTTGAAGTTTATATATGTGGCTTTCTATTGTTTTATTGTTTATAAAGTGGCAAGAGTAAGAAGATAAAGATGTTGTATTTTGTTTCGTTTGTTTGCTGTTATCGGGAAAGTCGTGTTTGTTTTGTTTTGTATTGTATTGTGTGTTTGTTTGTGGTAGATAGAAGTTTTCTTGGGCTCCTCTGCAGGCCTGTCTACCTCGCGTGAGCCTCGTAGCATAGCCCTGCAGTATCTATATTCAGTACTTCCCAATATCTACGATACCCAATACCCCGTGTATTAAGATCTTTCATTGTTAATATTTTCCCCTTTGATTGTTTTTGTGGTTCCTTGTTCGGTTTTTCGACCCCTGTTCACTTTTTTTTTTATTTTTTAGTTTTGTTTATTTTATTAAATCCCTATTCCAAAGTGTACCCCTTGAAAACTGATATTTCTAGCTGTCTGGTATGATGGTGGGGAGCCCCTCCATCCTCCGTCCGCTATTATAAAATTGAAGGGTCTCTCCTATGAACTATGTCTTTACATTTTATTTTTTTTTGTGCGTGTAGTACATTTGGTAGATATTAGGCATAGTTCAATAATTATGTGAGTTTTCTTTCCAGCCCGGGGGCTGTACTCCAACTTCTAAGCAGTCAACTCTATACGTGTTGGCTGCTTTGTCTAAAGTTTTTGACTTTCTTCCTAAAGAATTTTCTTTTTGTGTCTGATCAGGTGTCTTATGTTTTTATATTGGAAGAGAGAAAGAATTCCTGGCGCGGTTCACCTTTCCAACATGTGAGCGAGTGAGCTCCAGTTCGCCTTTGCGGCGCACCTCCCCCTAGTGGGGGGCATACTGAAACTTATCACTCACAGTGGTTGTACTTAGTGTTCCTGGGAGGGTGGCACTATTAGATGCCAGCCTCTGTGTCAAGAGTTCTTGTCTATTCTTGTCAATTATATATATATATATATATATATATATATATATATATATATATATATATATATATATATATATATATATGAAGAAAGAAAGAAAGAAGGGATTTGGGTTTACTGAATTGATGGATTATGTGAAGAATTTATTAGTGTATCCTATTACATTTATATTGTGGATTCTGTGGTTCACTGGGGCTATTCTGCCACAGCGAAGCATTATCTTTACTATAAAATCTACAATTTGGTTGTATAATGTTTTGTTTTCCGATGTTATCTGTGTGTAAGAGTTGTTTCTCATTGTATATATATGTTTTGATGTTGTTTATCAGTGTGTTTCTTTCATTTTTTAGAGTCTTGCATTTTAATATTATATGCGTTTTGCTGTATGGCGCGGTGTTACATAAGGGGCAGTTTGGCAATATCTTTATGACAGGTCTCTAAAGTGCCACCTCCCCTGTAAACCACACATCATGTAGAAATTTGCATAGCATGCTCTGCTTCGCTGTAGATTTGATCTCAGACCAGTTTTTCCATACTGTTTTCCAGTTTATATTTGGATGGTTTGTATGCACTTTTATTTTTACCTTGTTATCTATTGTTGTTTTGATTTGAGGATATATTTTATAATCTTTTTCTTCTTTCTATATTTGTTCAAAGTCTCTGTATTTTATAGTTGTGTTTGCTATGTATTGTAGGTTTTTTGGTGGCTTAAAGAGTTTCGTTATTTTGTTGTTTTTGTATATGTCTGGTTTGTGCTTTAGTAGGTATCCAAACCAGTACATATACAAGGCAGCCCAAGTGTGTGCTTTTCTTTCCTGTAGATTTCTAATTCTATTTATAATATTGGTTGTCTTTTGGTATCGTAGGTGGGGGTTACCCAGGCCTGCGTCTTTTTTTGGTTTGTACAGGTATTCTCTTGGAAGGTAATGGAGTTTACCTTTCCATTTAAAATCAATTATTTTATCTATTGTATCTAACATTAAGTCTGTTAGATCTATGGTTTTTGCTTTATACGCGATTTTAATGTATAGGTATGTTTGTGCAATTTGGATTCTCTCGATGGTGTTCAAGGTTTCGCATGACCATAGTTGGATGTTTATTTTTAGTATTTCTAAAATTTGTTTGTAGTTATCTGCGGTTGAGTTATTTCCATATAGGGTTCCTAAGGTTTTTATCTGTTTTTAATCAGGTGTGGTGGTAAGCCTGGGTGGTTTCCCCTCCAGTTTCCAATTAGTAGAATCTCAGTTTTCTCGTGGTTTAGGAGGGAGCCTGATGCTTTCCCAAAGTTGGTGAACTCGTTTTCCAGATGTTTGAAGGAGTTTTCGTCAGTGATGAAATTGGTGCAGTCATCTGCATGCTGCGCCATTTTTAATTCTGCTTCTAAGTTAGGGATTTTTATGCCTTTTATGTTTTTGTTTGTGTTTATTCGTTTTCATTAGTGCTTCTAGATCTATCACGTATAGTAGCATGGATAGTGAGCATCCCTGCCTGACCGATCTTTTTATGGGGAAGCTACTTGTGTATGCTCCATTGACTTGCACTTTTTAGGTTATTTTTGTGTATAGCATTTTTACCCAGGTGACGACAAGTTCACCAAAGCCGAGCTTTTTTAAAGATGTCCTCTATGTAGTTGTGTTCAATTCTGTCGAACGCTTTCTCTTGATCAAAGAGGATTATGGCTCCTTTGTCTCCCCTTATGTTAGTGTAGTGTATTGCAGTTTCTATTTTTAGTATGTTGTTTTGGATGTTTCTCCCTTCCTCTCCACGGCTTTGGTTGTTATTTATGATTGCGGGCATAGATTTTTTGATTCTATTAGTTAGAATTTTACTTAGTATCTTGTAATCTGTATTGAGTAGAGATATTGGACGCCCGTTTTTTAGATTTTCTGTGTCTCCCTTCCCTTTGTATATTAGAGTTATTTTCCCCTCTCTCATCCCCTTTGTCATTAATCCTTGTTGATTTATATTATTATAGAGATTTTCTAGTATCGGTGTTAGTTGTTTTTTAAAGGTTTTATAAAAGTCTGTTTCGAGTCCATCGGACCCTGCGATTTTCCTTTGTTTAGTTAGTCTATCGCTTTGTCAACTTCTTGTATAGTTATGAAACTGTCACATGTTTCTTTGGCACTTTGATCTATTTGTGTAAATGTTATGTCTTTGGTGTATTGGTGTATTTCCTTTGTTTCTATCTTTTGTGTAGTGTATAGATTCTTGTAGAATGTATGTATTTCTCTAAGTATATCCTCTTTTTATTGTATACACTATCATCTTTCTTGATTGTGTTGATGTATTTTTCTTTTCCTTTTCTTATTTCTTCCCTTTTGTATATTCCTCTTCCTGTGTGTTTATCTCCCTATAATTTCCTTCTCTTATGTCTGCACCTTTTTATTACTCCTGCAACTCATATCTTTTTTGTGCCTTTTCTTTCTGTTTTAGATGTGTTTGTTCCCTTTATCTTCTGTTAATTCTGCCTTTTCTATTTCTCTCTCTATTTCCTTCTTTTAGTGCATAAGTATTTGGTAACTTTTTTAATGTTTTCTTTCATTGTTTCCTACTCTTTAATTATGTCTTATGTTTCGTATATATCGTATTGGTGTAGTATTTTGTTTATTGTTTCTATGTATTCTTTATCCACTAATATTGAGTTATTTAATTTCCAGTGGCCTTGTCCCCATTTTATATTTTTTACGGCCTCTGTGTACGGTTACTGATTTATGGTCCGAAATGTGTGTCTTCTATGGTGCATTTTTTTAAATTTTCTTTCCCCTTTTCTTATAAGTAACATCTGTCCAATCTGCTTCCCTGGTTGTTCCCATATCTAAATGTAAAATCTCTGCATAATAAGTTGTGTATTCTGTAAGCATCTATTAGTTTATTTCTGTTTATAAAGTCCCTAGTGATTGGAAGTAGTAAAGTGTCTTTTCTGGATAAGCCAGTGTTTGCATCTATTTCCGATTATATCCAGTTAAAATCGCCTACTATTATGATCTTGTCAGTGTGCATGTTTAGGATGTAGTTTGTGAGATTTTCCATGAATTTGATCTTGTTTGTGTTGTATTGTGCCCGCACATATACATTTAGTATGTGCGATTCTTTAATTTTTATGTGGATTAATTTTCCTTTAAAGGATTCGTTAGTTTCAATTTTCTCCCATGTGAATTTATTTGTTATATTTCTAATTATGTTGGCTACTCCTGCGTTTTGTACACTTGTATCGTTATTTGTTTCTACAGTTGTGCTAAAAAAAATTCAATCTGGTGTTGTAGTTCTTTATTTAAGTTATGGGTTTCTTGTAGCATTATTATGTCGTATTGTAGTGTTGCATTATATAGTTTTTCTATTTTGTCTGTATTTATGCCGTTTATATTAATTGAAAAGATTTTTAGGTTTTGGTCCATGTTACTTTTTATGGGAGTCTTTTGATTTTCTGATGGTTGTCTCGTGTTATTCTATTGAGGTTGTGTAATGTATTGTTTTATTAATCTTTACCGTATTCTACTGTGATGTTTACATCTTTTTCTGTGCTTTTTGCGTTTTCTTTGTGTTTTTGTTTGTGTTAGTGTCCTTTGTAGTTAAGTGTATTTTAATGGGTTGCTTTATTGTCGTTGTGTGAGATACTTGTGTTTCTGCATTTGGTGTATTTCTGTTTTTGTACTCTGATAGAGTAATCCTTATTTTCTGGGCTTCCCAGTTGGCTACTATTTTTACAACGAATTTGCTTTTCTCTACAAGAGGGGGGATTTCCTCCTCCTGTGAGGGCCATTCTGCCGAAGATGTTTCATTTGTCAACCTTTTTCTTTTTTGGGAAGGGATCGGGGTCGAAGCCATTTGTATGGCCTCTTCCTCCGTTCTGTTTTCAACGGGGTTGCTTTTTACAGCCTACTCATCGCTTTTGTGGTCTGTTTCAGCTTCTTCCTCGGACTCATCCGAGTCTTCTAACTCCATATCTTGGAGTAGGAAGTATGGGTTTTCAGGATGGTAGTTTTAGGGTCATGATTGTGTTCTCTACTTGCCTATTTTTTATTTTTTTCCCCTTTTTTCTTTCTACTCGGGTGTAGTTATCCTGAGCTTTGGAGTGGAAGTTCTCCCACTCCATCTCTAGGCCAACTGTTGAGGGTATTTCTAACACCCCCTGTGATGTGTTTTCTGGGGTGATATGTTCTTCTATAAGTTTCCTGAGAAGCTAGATCCGGATCTATGTCTGTATTTTGATTTTTTGTTTCTGCCACCTTTTCCTCGTATGATGCCGTGGCTTCGCCCTGTTCTCGCTGTCGGGGAATTTGGTTTGGACAATCCCTGGGGACATGTCCAGTTTCATGGCATCGGGGGCAAACTCTATGATTAATACACCCTCTATGCCAGGTTTTAAGTAAAAAGCCCATGACATAAAAGAAGGTGGGGACATTTTTGGCAAGGTCTGAGGGTACTGACATGATCCTAACCCCTGTTTTGACACTTGGGTATCCCCATACTGTGGCGTCCCTTTCTTTTGTTGATCTTATCTTTAGTTTTGTTTGAATTTTTTTTATTTTTTCCGTCGGTATCTCGACCGGAAGACCAGAGACATGTCTGTCGTTTTTTTCCTCCACCGCCCTCTGGATTGGGGGGGGGGGAGGTGCCTCTTTGACACTGAATTTTTTCCCCAGTATGCTTAGGGGTCCATTTGGGATGATCTGTGTCTCTCCCTTTACATAAATGAGATGCTTCCCGTAGCCTCCATTCTGGATGGCTAGTATTTGTTTGGTTTCTATACCCATAGCTAGTAGGCTGGTTAAGATATCTGCCGGCCTGATAGGACCAACATTTGGATCCTCAGATTCCAAGAGTTGGCACCCTTTCGGCAGGTGTGCCAACAGAAATTTATCCTCACCTACTGTGACTATTTCCGTGTGGAAATATTGTTACAATTTTCTTCCCTCCATTTTGTGGGGGAAGAGATGATATGTTGATTTTTTAGGAAAATATGCTACTATTTTGATAGAGATATATAGTTTACAACACGGCGAAATGGTTGCAGGTGATTTTCAGTGATTTAGTACTATATAATTGGTAGTACTATGGTAGCGTGCAAAAAACAACAATCAATGTATAATTAAAGCAAGGTAAGAAAAGTGATTGTGTGAGCTGTGCTCTGCAGCTACAATTTGTTTATACCTTTAGGTATAGGGAATTAGTAAAATCATGAAATCATATGGACGCTCTGGGGCATGAGGTGATTTTCACTCACGCTGATCAGTGCGCCGGGTCTTGTTTATAATGTATTTTCAATCTAGACAATTGAAAAGTATTGTAAATGATGATTTCAAAGATTTCAAATAGGTAGAGTAAATATGGTGTGCATTCACACAAGAACGGGTAATGAATTAGAAAATATAAAATGGTGCAAAATAAACTCAAGCTTGCAATTTGTACGGCCTTAAAAGGTTGTGTACTTTAAATTTGAAATGGCAATATAAATAAATGGTGTAAAAACAAGCAAAAGCGTATTCTCAATTGCAAAAAGTGAAAGGTAAAGAAATGTTAATGAAGGATAATGAAAGTATAATGAAATACAAAGATGGCGTGCGCGTCAATGGGTCGCACGTAAAGAAGCAAAAAGGTATAAATGATTATGATGCAAAAGCAAGCAAGTAGTAATCTCAATTGCAAAAGGTTGAGGATAATGAAAAGGTAGTAAAGGATAAAGGTGTCTGTTTTCGAAGTGAACAACTACCACTACAACTACTATGTCTGGGCGTGGCAAAGGATTGGGCAAGTGAGCGCTTTCTTTTTCCCGCCAAGTGAATATGATCAGCATACACACACATTTCAATGCAAGAGATTAAATTTAGGAAATAAAACCAAATTTGTTAATGATAATGTTTAAATTCTAGATACTTTTTGGAAAACATAACCAAATTTTCTAAATATTCTGAATTTAACCAAAATCACTTTACAATTATTCACTACATATTATATACAGAGTTTTTATAGTCCTTCTTAGGACTCGTCAGAAGCATAAAATCTCATTTCACAAAATGCCAGCGAATAACGAAGAACTACTCAAAGAGTTCTTCGAAACCTCTTTCGAAGAGACAAATGAGGACACGCTGTTCAAAGCGATGCGAGGTCCGGAAGTACAAGCCATCGACCTAGTGCACCTCCAATATAAGGACAGGCCAAAGGCCACAGAAATCTTGGCGGCAATAGCCATCAAACATGACATTAGTCAGATAAAATGTATGACAAATGTAGGTAAGGGAATCTACCTTATATACCCGTATGGGAAGGAGAAGGTTCTACAAGAAGGAAACTTCTTTGTGGGAAAGAGTAGGTTAAGAATCATAACAGCACCACCCATAGAACGCTTAGTAAAACGCAAGCTCATAGACGTGCACATAACCAGGATACCTATGGAATTCCCGGATGATGATGTCAAAAAGTGCATGGAAGACAAGTGGAACCTAAAAATCCTTAACATAACAAAAGAAACATACAAAGGCTACCCCAACTTACACACTGGGAAGCGAATCATAGAGATAGATACCAAAGAAATTGAAAAAATCCCAGAATTCTGCAAGATTATGGGCATGACAGTGCAATCATGGTTCACGGGATGTGACAAAAGCAGACCATGCGGCACATGTGGAACCAAGGGGCATTACACCAGAGATTGTAAGATAAAGTATGTCCCTTTCCACCTAAGAAACAGCACATATGCACAGGCCGCCGCCATAGTTCCAATATAGAAGAAGAAGAAGAATCAGAATCTGAAGAGACGACAGAATCATCAGAAACACCAAACACAGAAGCATATCAAATGGATGAGGATACAATCACAGAGGGAGAAGAAACACAGGAAGAAACAGACATGGAGACAGAAAATTGGCAAGAAACAACAAAAAAAAAGAAAGAAGAAACAACTCCAAGAAAATGTTAAAAAGAGTGTTCTATGCACACCACCATCATACATATCAAGAAAAAACCCAAACACTGAAGAAATAAAGAAGAATCTCAGAGAAATACCACCACAAGCAATATCCCACCACCTACACCAAAAAAAATAGACTGGGGAGAACAACCTGAACAACCAACTGAACAACAACAACCTACAGAAAAGCCAATACAACCAAAGGAACAGTTGGCACAACAACCAATGGAAAATCCAGTACAACAACCACCAGAAAAAATAATGGGACAACCAACACAACAACCACTGGAAAATCCAGTACAACAACCACCAGAAAAAATAATGGGACAACCAACACAACAAACAATTGAACAACCAGTGCAACGACCAATAGAACAGACAACACAAGAAGTAGTAGAGCAACCAACACAACAAAAAACTGAACAACCATCCCAAGAACAACCAACTGAACAACAATCACAACAACAACAAAAACCAAATGAACAAGAAAACAACAAAAACACAAACCCAAAAAGCAACAACAAAACAAAACAACAAACAAACAAAAAAACAACCAAACTAAACAATAATTTTAGAAAAAATATATATCTAGAAAAAATAAAAAAATAAAAAAAGAAATAAATAAAATCCCTACACAAACAGAAATGGATCATTTAAAAATAGTATCTATAAACATAAATGGTATAAATTACAAAAAAGCAAAAGATTTGATAAATCTGAGCAAGAACTATGATATTGTATTACTACAAGAAATACACAGCATTGACATTAAGATCATTACATATATAGAAGATGAGCTCCAAGCCATTTTTATCCATAAACAAGATATGAAGGATAGAAAATCAGGAGTAGGAATCATAATTAATAAAAAAATCCAAAATATGAATTGGAGCATAGTCCAAGTGCCTGAATATTTCCAAGGTAGACTACTACACATAAATATTAATAAATTAAATATTCTCAGTGTCTATCTCCCAGCATATGAACTAAGGAAAATAAAATTCCTACAAAACCTTACAGACTACCTCAAGCAATACAGCGCAGAAAAAATAATTATAGGTGGAGACTTTAACTCTATAACAGAAGAAATAGATAAACTAGGAACTTTCAATAGAACAGACAGACAGTTTCGAAAACATCTAAAAACACTAATCGATGAAAATAATCTCACCGATACATATAGAGAAAAAAATCCAAACAAACAAGAATACACCTATAATGCACACATTAATCACGGCTCCATACTAGACAAATTTTATATAAAAAACATGTACAAACAATGCATAAAACAATCACAAATTTTACCTATAAAAATTTCGGACCACAATGCAATAGACCTATTATATGACAACACAGATCCATACAAATGGGGCAGAGGCGAGTGGAAGCTAAACAATAACATACTAAAAGATCCAGAATACCAAAACAAAATAAAACAAATCCTGGAAGAATATTTTGAAGATGATACAAAACCAATGGAAACCTGGGAAAGGATAAGAAAAAACAATCAAAATTATCTCCATACAGTTTACCATAACACAAGCAGAGACAAGAAAGATGCAAGAAAAAGAATGCAACTGGACCATACAAAAAGACAGAATAAAAGAACACAAAGAACAGAAAGAAAAAGCACAAGAACATTTAAGAAGACTCCAAGACATCAAAAATAAAGGAACACAATTGAGAGCAGGAAAATTTGGACAATTATATACACAAGGAAAAAACATATACAGAAGAGAAGAAATCAGAAGAGGAAATGGAAAAAGTATAACCAAACTACAAATAGATCAAGGATTTACAGAAGAAAAACAAGAAATTCTAAATGAGATAACAAAATACTACACAAACCTATACACATCACAAAATATACCCCAACATGAAATAAATGACTACATAAACAAAACAAATTTTCCAGAAATAACAACAGAAAGTCAACAAATATGTGAGCAACTAATACATGAAACAGAAGTAGAAAAAGTAATAAAACAGCTGAATCAAAACAAATCACCAGGCTCAGATGGATTGACCACAGAATTCTATAAAACCTTCCAAACAACCATAACACCTATACTAACAAATCTATACAACTCAATTTTCTATATTGGATCAATGACTGACACAATGAAAGAAGGCTTGATAAACCTCCTTGACAAAAACAAAGGAGAAAAAACTAACTTAAAAAACTGGAGACCTATATCCCTCCTAAATAATGACTACAAAATTTTAAGTAAAATATTAGCAAACAGAATACAAACCGCAATGGAAAAAATAATAAATATAAATCAAAGTTGTGGGGAGCCAGGGAGAAATATTTTAAACAATACACTATCCATCCAATCCATAATTGACTACATAGAAACAAGGAAAGATACAGCAGCAATTATCTTAATAGACCAAGAAAAGGCCTTCGATAGAATCGAACATAACTTTATTCAATCAATTTTAGAAAAATTTGGATTTAAAAATGACTTCAAACACTGGGTAAACATTCTATACCAAGACATAACATCGTGTGTAAAAATGAATGGCACTAGAACAAAGGCCTTTTCAATAAAAAGATCAGTTAGACAAGGATGTGCCTTATCTATGCTACTATATGTAATAGGCATAGAAATACTAAACATACATATACAAAACAATAATAATATAAAAGGAATAAAAATTCCAGATTTAAAACAAGAAAGCAAAATGGTACAACATGCTGATGATTGTACAAATTTTATAAAAGAAGAAAATTCCTACCCAGAACTAATGAAAGAATATGAGCATTTCAGCAAAGCATCCGGTTCCAAAATTAACCATGAAAAAACTGAAATCCTATTGATAGGACAATGGAAAGGAAAACACAAAAACCTACCCACAGAAAAAATAAAAAACCAAATCAAAACTTTAGGCATTACATATGGAAAAACAGTAAACACATCAACTATTTAAATATAATCCAGAAATTAAAAATACATATACAAAACTGGAACCATAGAAACATAAACCTCTTAGACAGAATACAAATTGCAAAAACATATTTATATGGAAGTGTATGGCATGAACTTAATACCATAGATTTTGACCAATATCATCTAAAACAAATAGAAAAACTCATTACCAACTTTATATGGAACAATGGAGTCCATAAAATAAATAAAGAAATTTTATATAGAAATAAAACAGAAGGAGGAGCAAACCTCCCCAATCTAAAACTCAAACAAGAAGCCATGCAAATAAACAGAATAAGGAACATTACACACAAAAATCAACATCCATTGAAAGCCTTATACAAATATTGGTTTGGCTTGATGCTTAACAACAAACCAGACATATATCTTAATAATAACATTGTAAAAATATTAAAACCCCCTCATAGACTATATCAAATAAGCCGAACAATACAAAATAACAGAAAAGACACCAAAATATGGGACTTAGAAGAAGATGACAAAATATATCAATTTATATTAATAAAAAACACACAGAAAAGGAAACTTGACATTGAAAAAGAATACCCACAATTGAACTGGAAACAAATATGGAACAATATAACACTAATAAAGAAAACCCAATTACAAAACAGAATACTACTATATTTACATGATGCATGGTGGACTGGAGAACAAGCCTATAAAAGGAAAATAATAAGATGGGTACCTCCATGCCCAATATGTAAAAAAAGACAGATAATAAAAAACACCTTATTCTAACAGGCAAATCTACTGAGAAAGAAAGAAATACAGTATTAAAAGAAATTGGAAAAGAAAATGACACCTTAATAAACAAAGCATACACCCTACTATACACAGCCAATATACAGACTAAAGAAAACTACTTTAAATTAATAAATTTCATAAATTTTATAATGGAAGAAAGACAGAAAAACATATGGGCACACAACAAATGAGCATGTATCAAAAGTAAAAAGCAATGACTTTGTGGGGCAATACTATATGGCGCCACGCGAAATAGTCAGGCCCACAAAAGAGCCAATGAAAATTTGAACATACTCAACACATCACATCACATTACACAACAAATACACAAAAAACCAAAACAACAGACTTCCTTCTCCTTCCCATATTAATATTAATAACAATAACAATAATCATAATCAAAACAAAAACCCTCAAAATAAATTGATAGCAAAACACCAGCGGGATGAAGGCGAAGGACAAATTCCCTCTTAAAGGGAGTACCTTTAAGGAGCTGGACCCTTCATCCCTGAAAAGTGTAAAATAAAACAGTATAAATATTTCAAAACACCTATAGGCAATAATAATAAATAACAAACTGAGAAAACACAAAAAAGTCATAAGTATATTCAAAAATAAAGTATACTCTAAAAGAAACTTCAAAAATTTCCAAAATCGACCAAAAATTGATTAAAATAATAATGCTCAAAGCCTCCAAAACCATACCACTATACTGCATTTGCAAATACAAAAGCACTGGCGGGAAGAGGCAAGTCAACGTAAATGGCCGAATGGCCGCACACGTCGTTAATCAAACGAAAGAAAGAAAGGCAAGTCGACAGCACAAAAAAGACCTCCCACACTGATACTTGCGAAGGAAAGTTGTTGACAATAAAAATTTCTGAACATGGCAAGAACCAAGCAAACCGCACGCAAATCCACGGAGGATGGACAGCCTGAGGAAGCATTAAGAGAGAATCAAATACAACAACAAAGTGAAATTTCAAGTATTTATACAAAGGAATCATCACATGAATGTAAAATGAACATTTTTGAACTCTTGATTTGAATTATTACATGTACTTTTTGACCTTATACCATTTGAATTCAAGTTTTGTGTATACATACATATTTTATGACATTTCCCTGTGTGACCACTACTTATACTGAAAACAATACAAGCTTAAACGCTAAAACAAAAATGCCAGTGCTTGAAAAATATTTTAGCGCAACGCCAATATTCACAAATCAGGGCGGAAAGCTCGTGGCGGAGCGGAGAACAGGAGTTCAGGGTTTGGACGTATCCCACTTCCAAGGAACACCGCCAAGCTGTGTAGAAACACTTTCTGCCCTACGTGCAACTGGAGTAAATACTGATGACATCGCAGCTCTACTATGGGGAGGTAAAGGCACCCTCATAATCCATCCACGGGGAGACAAGCCACTGATTGCTAGCAGCACCTTGCAAATTGGCAGAAACCTAGCAACAGTGTTCAGACCTCCGCCAATAGAAAGAGAAATAAAATCAAAACTTGTAGACGTACATATCACAGGAATCCCATGGGAAATCCCCATACAAGATACGGTAGAACGATTCAATCAAAAATATGGCTTGGATGTCACAAATTACAAAATGGCCACATATCAACAATATGAGAATATTCAGACCGGGGCCAGGATACTCCAACTACAAAAAGGTAATGAAGAAAAAATACCCCCTTTCTTCTACATCCACGGCTTCATGGCGAGGTCGTGGTATAGAGGTTGCATCTTTCATCGGAAGTGCAACAAATGTGGAGGGAAGGGGCATGACCCAAGGAAATGCATCCAATCAAAACAGCAGGAACCAGAAGAAATGATAGCTATCCCACAACAACAACAACAACAACAACAAGACACGGAAGTACCAGAGGAAGAAATGATGAAAACTCCAGAATATGAAAGTAAACAACGAGAAATACCAGAGGAGGAAATGTTGAAAACTCCAGAAGAATGGGATGACTACTTTAAAAAAAAAGAGGAGGAAAAGATGAAAACTCCAGAACAACGAAAAGTGTATAGAAGTATAGCAAAACCCATAATCACTCTGCAACATCAGATTGTAGCCCGTCCCCCCAAATTGCCAAGGGAGAGGAGCACAACGGATCCAAAAAGCTGAAAAAGCAACACCAACAACAACCAAAAAAAAGCAAATGCAACCGAAAGCACCCCAAAGAGAAACGGAAAAAAAGAGAAGAAATCTGGGAAGAAAAGAACAAAGGAGTACTGCAAAATGGTTCAATCCTTCGAATCAACAACATCAGAAGAAGAAGAAACCCATGACTCTCAATTATACGACACAAGACAACAAAATGGAAAGAGGAAAAACATCTCACCTTTACAACCAATAACTCAAAACTGAAAATTGTTCAATTATATCAATGTATCATATTATATATACCTAACAAATTTAATTTAAAAAAAAAAAAAAAAAAAAAAAAAAAAAAATAATAATAATAATAATAACCAAAATATTGTCTATATATATATATATATATATATATATATATATATATATATATATATATATATTTATGTTTTATATCTATAAAACTAACAGACAACTAAACTTAACGTATAAAGCATGATAATAATAACATCTTGCCATGCTTAGTTTGGGTCTGTCTCTACACTCGACACATTCAAGCAGGGGAGTAATGTTGCCCGCTCCCACTGTCTTGTGATGTGAAGAGGGTATCCAGACCTTATACATAAGCAGGATAACCCATAACAACTAATAAAGGAAACAAGGTGACAGGTAAGCCACCACATCGCACACATAAACATAAATAAACTCTAGAACACAACTCTAAAAATTTGACAAAAATAGCCCAAATAAATTTATAACAAAAAATATAAAAGTAATCAAACTTAACCAACTCAGACAGACCTAAGGGCTTAGGTCACTTGGAATTAAAAACTTACTCAGGGTGGAAAGGAAAGGAAATCAGCCCACCAGAAAATATCTGGAGGGAGGAAAGTACGGACCCAGAAACCCTGAACATCAGATAACTTGAACACTAGGACAAAACCTAGATGAACCGCAAACAAAATTAATCATAAAAATAATTACTAAACCTACGGGTATTTTGAAATTTATGCGGGGACGTCTCTACAGTGCTAACCAGCCGGATATGCTGGGAGGGGCTAAGAGGCGTCCACAAATAAAACAAAAAAGACCTCCGCCAATAGAAAGAGAAATAAAATCAAAACTTGTAGACGTACATATCACAGGAATCCCATGGGAAATCCCCATACAAGATACGGTAGAACGATTCAATCAAAAATATGGCTTGGATGTCACAAATTACAAAATGGCCACATATCAACAATATGAGAATATTCAGACCGGGGCCAGGATACTCCAACTACAAAAAGGTGATGAAGAAAAAATACCCCCTTTCTTCTACATCCACGGCTTCATGGCGAGGTCGTGGTATAGAGGTTGCATCTTTCATCGGAAGTGCAACAAATGTGGAGGGAAGGGGCATGACCCAAGGAAATGCATCCAATCAAAACAGCAGGAACCAGAAGAAATGATAGCTATCCCACAACAACAACAACAACAACAAGACACGGAATTACCAGAGGAAGAAATGATGAAAACTCCAGAATATCAAAGTAACCAACGAGACACGGAAATACCAGAGGAGGAAATGTTGAAAACTCCAGAAGAATGGGAGGACTACTTAAAAAAAAAGAGGAGGAAAAGATGAAAACTCCAGAACAACGAAAAGTGTATACAAGTATAGCAAAACCCATAATCACTCTGCAATATCAGACTGAAGCCCGACCCCCCAAATTGCCAAGGGAGAGGAGCACAATGGATCAAAAGATCCAAAAAGCTGGAAAAGCAACACCAACAACAACAACAAAAAAGCAAATGCAACCGAAAGCACCCCAAAGAGAAACGGAAAAAAAAGAGAAGAAATCTGGGAAGAAAAGAACAGCAAACAAGGAGTACTACAAAATGGTTCACTCCTTCGAATCATCAATATCAGAAGAAGAAGAAACCCATGACTCTCAATTATACGACACAAGACAACAAAATGGAAAAAGGAAAAACATCTCACCTTTACAACCAACAACTTGAACCTGAAAATTTTTCAATTATATCAATGTATCATATTATATATACCTAACAAACCCAATATAAAAAAAAAAAAAAAAAAATAATAATAATAACCAAGATATTGCCTATATATATATTTATGATTTATATCTAAACAAACTAACAAACAACTAAACTTAACGTATAAAGCATGATAATAATAACATCTTGCCATGCTTAGTTTGGGTCTGTCTCTACACTCGACACATTCAAGCAGGGGAGTAATGATGCCCGCTCCCACTGTCTTGTGATGTGAAGAGGGTATCCAGACCTTATACATAAGCAGGATAACCCATAACAACTAATAATAGAAACAAGGTGACAGGTAAGCCACCACATCGCACACATAAACATAAATAAACTCTAGAACACAACTCTAAAAATTTGACAAAAATAGCCCAAATAAATTTATAACAAACAATATAAAAGTAACCAAACTTAACCAACTCAGACAGACCTAAGGGCTTAGGTCACTTGGAATTAGAAACTTACTCAGGGTGGAAAGGAAAGGAAATCAGCCCACCAGAAAATATCTGGAGGGAGGAAAGTACGGACCCAGAAACCCTGAACACCAGATAACTTGAACACTAGGACAAAACCTAGATGAACCGCAAACAAAATTAATCATAAAAATAATTACTAAACCTACGGGTATTTTGAAATTTATGCGGGGACGTCTCTACAGTGCTAACCAGCCGGATATGCTGGGAGGGGCTAAGAGGCGTCCACAAATAAAAACAAAAAAGAATCGCCAAAAACACCGCTAAAGGAAACAAGATTAAACAAAGAACAAATCACTCACCAAAAAGAAATGGAAAACAAACAATCAAGTAAAGCAGGGAAAAGAGCAAGAAAAAAGGAAAGGAACAGAAAGGAGCTACAAAAACTGGACTTTGGAGATACTCAGTCAGAAGAAGACAGCTCTCCTCTCCAGCCACAACAAAAAAAAGATAAGCGGAAAAAAAAAAAAAAAAAAAATATAACAATAATAATAATGCATATTTACCAAAATATTAACATATCTAATACTAGAACATATAACAAAGAAACACAAGGCGGATGGCTGTGAAACTCCCGCTGCCCAGAGGTTGCACAGCCCCCTTTGTTTTTCTTTCTTTTGTTGCATGTATAACATAGAATAAGAACTAAAATAACTAAAAGTAATAACTAAATATTAACAAATTTAATATTTTAATACTAAATATAAAACAAAGAAGGATAAGGTGGGTGGCGGAAAGTCTCTCTAGGGAAGGGTGTTGTAGTCCCCTGCCCGGAGGATGGACAGCCCCCTCTTTATATCTTTATCTTTATTTTTTATTTTTGCATGGCATGAATAACATATAATATAGAATAAAATAACTTACAACTAACAGAGAACATACATACACGCATTATACAAGAAAACAAACTTTAGAATAATTACAACTAAGAAAATTTGATCTATATAGGGCCAGTCCCAGAACATCAGAAATATACATAACAACAAATACACATATGACCTTTAAGGGACATTGAATCTAACAGAAACTAAACTATGACCTCTGGCAATGGCCACTATACTTTACAACTCACTTTAGGGAGAAGGAATCGGAAACCCGCCCGACAGGCAATACCTGGAGGGAGGTGAGTACGAGACTGGACCCCTAAATCAGAAAAACTTGATATATAGGGAGAAAAAAGATGAACCTCACGTAAAAACAAAAATTTTCCGTTTTCCAAATTTTAATATTATACATACACAAAATAGTAAGAACCTTTTGGTATTTGAACAATTTTTGAGGGGACTTTTCCAATGCTCTAACCAGCCATATATGCTGGGAAGGACTAGGATTAGACCACAAATAAAACAGAGCAGTAGGTAACACTACAAATAGCGCTAGTGATGGAAATAATACCAGAATACGCACTGAATGCCCTGAAGGGCCTTGGCCTTTCACTGGCTACAGGCTGGAGCTCAGGAGAAAAGAACAACTCTTCTCCTAATCTGGGAAGACAAAAGAAGTTTTTACGAAGACAGAACCCCAATGGATTGGAGAAAAAGAGGACCAGGGAGAGGACAACCGCAGCCTCAACAGAGGGAGCGACGAGCGCAGACCCAGCAGAGTGCTAGCGGCCCTGTCACGGAACTCCAAACAGCAACACCAGCGCTGACCACTCCACCCCCAGCAGCAGCAGCTGTAGCTGGGACAAGAGGGGAAAAACCAAAAGAGAAAAACACTCGAGAGGGGACCATCATGCAGGAAGCGAGGGGGGGGGGGAACTCCCCCACTTGCGCCTCAAGCCTCATCCACGCCTATATCGGCTGTAAACAAACCGGCCAAAACATCGGAAAAACAGGTAGAGGCGGAAGTGTGGAAGTTACCCCCACCCACCCCGAAACCGATCCCACCGCCGGAAATGAGTGAAGTCCAGTTAGAACGTCAGGCGCTGCAATATCTGCGCGAAAAGTCGTGCGCAATGGGGGTGAACGATGTATGGCTCCGGAAGGACACAGCCCAGAAATTTATTGAGGATCTCAGGGAGGTCTTTACAGCCAGAATAAATGAGACAAAAGGGAAACAACAATCAAACTCTAGCAAAACCCGGGCCAGAAAAGCAGCATCAGCTTTACAACAATGGGGGACGAAGTTTTATGACTGCCCGGTACCACTAGCAGCCTTCATCGGCAACCACCTGATAATGTATCACCGGATCGTGAACCCAGGTATTGACTACCTCGTACCCTGGGAACATTATGATATGGCAGACATTATCGACCCCAACTGTCCGAAGGAGCGCACTAGACAAAAGTTCACACAGGGAATGCCAGACCACCTGAAGAAGCATTTCCTGCAGCTGCTCATCACTACACCCCCCAGCCCTTCTAAGGGCTAAAAGAGTGCCTCATTTGCCTAAATCAATGGGGTTTTCAATTTGGCATTTTCGAAAACCCCTTTTGATCATACTCTTTAAAAACACAAATTTGATCAATTTCGAACCACCGTCTAAAAATTATTACTCAAAATTGAAGTGTGCGTGATACGAAAATGAGACGAGTAATTTTTACTCAAAGATTGGTATTGTTTTTGGAAAATAACATGTACACTTTGTACACAAAATTTTTACAAAACTGGAATAAGCGCGTTAAATAAAAAAATTCTTTGTAACTTGAAGCATTGTCATAATTGAACAAGTGGCTAACACTTTATTGGTATTAGGGACAGCCCGACTCAGTTAACTGGGCAGAATTTGACCTTGTACGATCCTGGCGTTTCTTCCGTTCCGCTTCGTGTTTCCTTTGCCGAGCCCAAGCCACCTGCCACGTTCCAGACACTGAAAAATAGCATGCTGTGCATGCATTGCATTGAAACCTGAAAACATTGAGGGTCTAATCCTATGTACAGGTTGAAAGTGCATTTACACACCCTCCCATATCGCGCCTACAATGATCCCCCATAGTGGGGCAACCATGCAGCGATGGAGTGGTGTGTAATAATTAATGCGCAGGTGAATTTGCTTGCAAGTCACCTGACGAACCCCAGGCTGGTGCTTCATTGCACTAGTTTGGGGGAAATTAAATAGTGCGCTGTGCGCATATCTTAAATACTCGTACATGGCCGTAGGGCCGCACACGAGGATAATTAAATATCATCATCAGGCAAAGGACCATTCGGTTATCATTCCATTCCAGTGGACAGCGAGCAGAGCAAGTAGCAAGTACTACAAAGAACGCTAGCCATGGAAATCATCCCAGAAATCGCACTGAACGCCCTGAAGGGCCTTGGCCTTTCATTGGCTACAGGGTGGAGCTTGAGAGCTCAGGAGAAGAGAACTCTTCTCTTAATCTGGGAGAAAAACAACAATTACAACAACGAAGACAGAAACTCAAGGGATTGGAGGAAAAGGGGACCAGACAGAACCCCAAGGGATTGGAGGAAAAGGGGACCAGAGATAGGAGAACCACAGCCTCAACAGAGGGAGCGAGGAGCGCAGACCCAGACGAGTGCTAGCGGCCCTGTCCCGGAACCTCAAACAACAGCAGCGAAATCTCCTCGAAAACCAACATCACCCCCACCGGCAACACCTGTAGCTGGGACACAGGCGACAGCCTCTTCAAAGAAGAAAACGGAGGAGAAGGAGGAGGAGAACAAAATGAGGCAACAAAAAAAAGCGGCGGAAGGAAGGAAGGAAGTCTCACCACCACCACTGCCCACCTCTACAATTTATCTACAAACAGCGGAGGAAAATATACCGCTGAGCGGTACACCTCTCGAAATAACTTGGCAATACATGTACCATATGTCCCTGGCAGCTCAAGCGGGAAATGAAATATGGGAGGATAAAGATACAGCTAAGGATTTCATTGAGGACCACAGGGCATTAATGGAAACAGAAAACAGTCGAGGGAAAAAAAAATCAGAGGGCTCGCGTCAAACGAGCTAAAACACATTTCAGGGGGTCGGGTTACCTAACAACACCGGTCCCACTAGCAGAGAGAATTTGCAATTTTTTGATCACATACCATCAGCTAGACCTACCCCCTATCAAAAGCGAGGACTGGATGGGAGATTGTGACATGCTTCACCTCATGGATCCAGGCAGCTCACATCGACCAACAAAGCTTTTTGAAGCTGCCGGAAGAACTGCAGAAATACATGCCGCTACCAGGGGAACTACCCAGCCCTTCTTAGGGCTACATTGCCTCATTTGCCTAAATCAATGGGGTTTTCAATTTGGCATTTTCGAAAACCCTTTTTGATTATACTCTTTTAAAGCACAAATTTGATCAATTTCGAACCACCGTCTAAAAATTATTACTCAAAATTGAAGTGTGCGTGATACGAAAATGAGATGAGTAATTCTTACTCTAGATTGGTATTGTTTTTGGAAAATAACATGTACAATTTGTACACAAAATTCTCACAACAACTGGAATAAGCGCGTTAAATAAAAAAATTCTTTGTAACTTGAAGCATTGTCATAATTGAACAAGTGGCTAACACTGTATTGGTATTAGGGACAGCCCGACTTAGTTAACTGGGCAGAATTTGACCTTGTACGATCCTGGGGTTTCAGTACTTCCGTTCCGCTTCGTGTCTCCCTTGCCGAGCCCAAGCCGCCTGCCACTGAATAATAGCATGCTGTGCATGCATTGCATTGAAACCTGAAAACATTGAGGGTCTAATCCTATGTACAGGTTGAAAGTACATTTACACACCCTCCCATATCGCGCCTACAATGATCCCCCATAGTGGGGCAACCATGCAGCGATGGAGTGGTGTGTAATAATTAATGCGCAGGTGAATTTGCAACTGCAAATCACCTGACGAACTCCAAGCTAGTGCTTCACTGCACTAGTTTGGGGGCAAATTAAATAGTGCGAAGTGCGCATACGTTAACTACTCGTACATGGCCGTAGGGCCGCACACGAGGATAATCTAAAATCATCATCAGGCAAAGGAAAAATTCCCTCTTACAGGGAGTACCTGTACGGAGCCGGACCCTCAATCCTGAAGGTGCCCCAAATACAATACTATTTTGTAAATATTTCGACTTCTTTTTGTTTAAAAATATCTACAAAAATTTATTAAAAAATAATGGCAAATTTTGAGCAATTTCCTTTTCGGATTGGGTTTTTTTTTTTTTTTTTTTCTCAATTTACATTTCAGATAAAAAGCAGCTATCCAAGAACCAGCTAAAACAGATGCCTTATACGAGGATAACTATACAAAAACTTCTTTCTTTTGAACAAAACTAGTCGCTCAGACAATGCAAAACAACAAATTAGACCAAGACTAAATGAAACATTCAAATGAATGTTTCAATCACGCCCGTGTGACAGAAAATTTCAATCCCTTTATACCCGAGTTACAACCCAATTCCACAATTTGACAAAAGCAATAAAATAACTTGGAATGTTTTCCATCACGTCCGAGTCCAAAACAATCTCAATCCTCTTTTTTCGATCAAGCTTAAACAGCTATTTAAATTCGTACAACTCAAGGATGTTTTCCATCACGTCCGCGTAAAAAAACAATTTCAATCCTATTTTACAA
Source organism: Margaritifera margaritifera (assembly GCA_029931535.1). Taxonomy (NCBI): domain Eukaryota; kingdom Metazoa; phylum Mollusca; class Bivalvia; order Unionida; family Margaritiferidae; genus Margaritifera; species Margaritifera margaritifera. The sequence goes on along the minus strand of JAQPZY010001312.1, from coordinate 857,811 downwards.
CCAAGCTCAAATTGATATTAAAATTCTTACAAAGACAGGATGTTTTCCATCACGTCCGCGTATAAAACAATTTCAATCCTATATTTCAACCAAGCTCAGTAATTTCAATCCCATCACTAATTTGAACTAAAACTGTGAACAACCAAAAGAGAGAGAGAAGAGAGAAAAACACACGCAAGCAAAAACAAAAACAAATGCATTGTAAACACCTTATTATTTTTCTTTATAAATAAACATTTTTAAATAATCTTATTCTCATATACAAATAATTCTCTTCAAAATTTTATATTTAATTACTTTTATTTAGGAACATAGATAAGAAAAGAAACTACAAAGAATATGGTCTAGATAGGCCCGTCCCTAACATAGAAATGGGTCAAAATATACAACTCAACAAACACACACATATAGCACCACACAAGGGACAAAAAATAACTTAACCTCAAGGGCAGAGGTAACAAATGATTATAAAAACTCAAAAAAGGGGAAATGTCAAGGACATCCGCCCTAAGGATAATATGCCTATAGGGAGGACAGTACGAGCCAAAATTCTCATATATAAAAGGAAACTAAAGAAACTCAAAAATTTGATAGAACAAACAAAAATCAACCTTGTACAAAAATAAATATAACTAAAATTTTCTCTTTTATTTGTTTTTGTACACAAAAACACACAAAAAAAGGGAAGGACAGGGAAAAGAAACATAATAAAACACTAAATCTTTTAGACCAAAACAAGGCGACATCTCCAAGTCCTAACCAGCTATTTATGCTGGGATGGGGCTAGGGCGTGCCGACACAAAGTAAAGGATAAAGTATAAGCAAAATATAAAGAAATTATAATGAAAAACAAAAGATGGCGTGCGCGTCAAAAAATGGTCGCACGACAAAATATGTTATAAGTGATTATGATGAAAATTTAGATATGTTTTTCCCAACTGACCGGAGTACAGTGGAGAAAAACAGCTCAAAAAGAATGTGCAATCTGAAAGGCAGTAATAGCTTACGGAGACTTTCCTCTCGTAGAAAACAGCTCAAAAAGAGTGTACAATCTGAAAGGCAGTAATAGCTTACGGAATCTTTCCTCCCGTAGATTTCCTGGCAGTTTGCTTTGCTTGGGCCATGTTCAGACAATTTTCGTCAACCACTTCCCTTCGCAAGTACGAGTGACTATCTCTGTGCAGACGAAACCCGCACCAAAGGTCGCTCACCAGCAGTCGCACATGCCAGGTACAAACGATAATGGGTTAAGCGAGTGTGTAATTAAAATACCCAAGAAGAAGTAAGAACATGTGTCATTTGATTAATAGGGCTTTGAATTATGTGTAAGGATGTTTGTTTGACAGATTAATTTTATAAGGGTAGTAGGAAACATTTAAGAGTAGCGGCAGATTCTAAAGCATCGGGGTTTGAAACGATAGCGTAGTGGGCCCGCTACAGAAAAAGGCCCTGGGGAGAACACTGGCTTGACGTTGCTGGAGTCACTACACATGATGCATGTTCGCTGTCCAATTCCTGGGAAGAAGTAGAATACTGGAAAACTAAAATCAACAATTAACAGATTGAGATCCATACCGTTGTGAATTGTCACGCTTTAGTAATCACTATATCCAGCGACATTTCACATTGACCATTGCAACCACCATACTAATTTATATCCCGGATTGACCATTTTACTATGATCATTTTATATGCACTCATGTGTGTTTATATATATATATCTATATATATATATATATATATATATATATATATATATATATATATATATATATATATATATATATATATTAGGTTGACGGCACGTCAGCACAATAATGGCTATTTGGTGCATATTACAAGTAAATTTATAAAAATGTATTATTTTATTCAGAATTTATCGGTGCACCGTTAATAAAATACAAGTTTAAAATCTTCATCACATGTCCCATTTTCATATAAAAGTAGGACTCTGTCTTAGGCAATAGAATCCCATTTATATAAAAATAGGAAAACAAATTTAAAAAAAGGAAAGCAGGGATACCTTGAAGGGACCAATGTTCTATTGCCCAAAAAGAATTTCCAGGAATTCAAGACCAATTTTTGTAACAGCTGAGTGTGGAAACTATCTCTGATATTCTTGAGGGGTAAGATTTCCAAATTAGCCCCTGTGGCTACCATATTGGATGTAAGATCAGTACTAATTTCATTTAGAACAAACTAGACAGCATTAGAAGACTTTTAATGAAAATTCCATGCAAATATAACCATCCATTCAGGAGGATTAGTGACAAGATTTTCAATATATTTATTGTGGCAGCCATATTTGATGTCTGTGGGGCACAATTTTCATTTAGGACGAACTAGATATCATAGGAGGTCTTTTAGTGACAACCATATGTCCATATGACTATCCATTCTAGAGGCAAAGTGATAACATGCTTTTCAAGATGGTCAGCATAGTGACCATACTGGATACCAGATCAGAATAATTTTCATTTAGTACCAACTAGATGTCTTCTGGTGAAAACCTAATGTTGATATGATGTTTCATCTAGGAGAAGTGGAAATACGATTTTCAAGATGGCTGCTGTAGTGTTATTTGAGACCACCTAGACACCATAAGAGGTCTTCCAGTGAAAATCTCATGATGATATTACTTTCTGTTGTGGAGGAGTAGCAGTAAAAAGGTTTTCAAGATGGGTGCTGTGGTGGCCATATTGAATGTCAGATTGGCATCATATATACAAAGGACCAACTAGACATCATAAGAAGTCTATTAGTGAAAACTCCATGTTGTTATGACCATCCATTCAGGTGAAGTACTGATAGCAAGATTTTCAACATGGCCATTATCATAGCTATATTAGATGTCCAAACAGCACCATTTTCATTTAGGCTCAACCACACATCATAAGAAGTAATTTTTGGAAAACTCCATGTTGATATGTCCATTCACTCAGGAAGAGTTGCAATAACAAGATTTTCAAGAGGGGCACTGTGGCAGCCATACAGGACATCTGACCAGTAGCATTTCATTCCAAGACCAACTACACCTTGGGATGAATGTGCCTGTAAATTTTCATGGCAATTGACCCAGTAGTTTAGGAGAAGTAGCAATAACAAACTTGTGCTAATGGATGGATGAATGTTAAATGAACAACAAGGGACATATGGTCTTTGGGTAAGCTCATCTGGTATATGACCAGTGGAGCTACAAAAGTACATTTACCTTATAACACATATGTACAATGTATTGTAAACACAGAATATTTCACTGCATCATGCATTCACGTATATACTTATAACACTGTAGATCTCTGACAATGTAGTTTGATTTTACCTTAAATAAACACTCAAATAAATATGGCATGCAGTGAGTCAATATGACTTTCAATGTAGGAGGTGTGGCAATAACACAATTTTCAAGATGGCTGCCATGGTTTGCAATATTGGATGTCAGATCAACAGTATTTTCATTCAATATCAATTAGACATCATAAGAAGTCTTCTGGTGAAATCCGAATGCCCATATGTCTTTATGTCTATTTAGGAATAATGCTAGCAAGATTTTCAAGATGGTTGATGTGGTGGCCATACTGTATGTCAGATTGGCACCATTTTCATATAGGACCAACAAGACAAGATGAAGTCTTTTAGCGGCACTGTTTACGTACCTACCTATATACATTAGCATTAACTAGACAAAATGAGGTAGGAGAGAACTGCATGAACATTCAACAGGACAATAGAAAGAAATGGAATTTTATGTTGAAAAATATTTATGAGGAGAAATATAAATACTTAACCTACACTCAAGTCATCTAAAAATTTCGACAAATGTATAGCATATATATATTCTACTGTATTCAGTCATTAATTATTGAAATTATCTATCTTTATAAAACAATCACTTTCAGGTTCTAGTTCATTCAAACTTTTTGTTTTGTTGACCGAAATGCAAAAGAGAATAATTAATACCAAAAGTTTAAAATAAAATATTTCTCCAGTTATTAACTTTTCACAAAAAGTTTTGACTCAGTCCAGATTGGTCAGATTCTGTTATTTGTCACACCCAATTACTAAATGGATATTAATGATCCAGAACTAAACCAACATGCAAAACACAAAGTGTTATTAGACTAAAAATGACAGAAAACTTTGGGATTGAATTTATTGAAAATCATTCATCCATCAAACATACCTGGTAATATTCTCACTCATAAAAACTGGTTATGCCATTAAATGAGATGAAATTCTGAGTATGAAGTGGAGAATCCAAACATTATGCCAGATATGTTGTGTTTGCTTTATGCTTTTTTAAAACATAAAAGAGCTTGTTTAAACAATGAAATTACCATTAGAATCACACTCAAAACAAGGACTAGTTTGTTAGATCTTGACATTTTTGCATTCTTCTGCAGTCTAAGCCATGAAAATTTTGGTCTGATCATTGATGTAAATGCCTTCAAGATTGTATGGGTATTTCTGAATGTCTGAATGAAATTTTGTACTGTATTCTGATACAAGGAAATATGCCAGTGCATTATTTTTTGGGTATAAGATCAGACAGTGTAAAACAAAAAAAAGTGTGAGATCTTATGAGTGGTAGTATTGGTTATGTATTGGAGGATCGGTTGTGGTTTGGAAGACTACAGTCTGGCATATAACTTCTATTGGCTATACTAAAAATCTTTATTTGAAAACAAAGAAACCAGTTACAACTCTCTTTTTTTAGTAAGTTACTCTATACCCAGAGCTGTCACTGGTCACTTAGCTTTATAATCATGTTCTTGACAAATTCTGTTTACCAATTCAAAAGAATTTCAACTCTTGTGACAGTCAAACAATACACTTCATGACCCTAACAGTCAATCTCGTACCCATCTTCATCATGATGTGCACATTTATTTCTTTCGATGACCATTACCAAAAAAAGTTGACAGAAAATTGAAAGATTTGCAAAATAAAAATGAATACATAAAATCTGCAGGTATTAAACTGTATTGAAGGTATTCATACTTATTATATACAACTGAAGGTATATGCCATACTTTAATTCCTAACCACAACTGATTCCTCCCATTAATCCTGTTACTCCTAACATCTCACATTTCCTTCATTGCCTTCACTATCTGAACTTATACTAGAGCATTAATCCACTGGCATATTTCCTTGTATCCAAATACAGTACAAAATACATCTGGACATTCAGAAATCCCCATATGGTATCCAAATATCAGCCTGAGGGCATATATGTGATTGATCAGAGTAATGTTTCCATGCCACAGACCACAGAAGAAAGCACAAATCTCAAAATATATGATGAACCAGACCTTGGTTTCAGTATTTTGATGGGAAACATATATTATGGGAAACTAAATTCCTCGATTTTGTAAAAAAAAAAATCGTTTATGCTTCAAAAATGTGTAAAATAAAATGCTACATCATATAAAATATTTCAGTGAGTACACCATTTTGATATAACCATCCATTCAGGAGGTGTATAAATACAGAGATTTTCAAGATGGCCACTGTAGCAGCAATATTTGATGTCTGAATAGTATAATGTTCAATTAGGACCAACTAGACACATGGAAAAATTTGTTGTATAAAGTTTCGTGGCTACCTCCAAGTAGTTAAGGAGGATAGTGATAAGAAGATCCAGTTGGGCAATATTTGCTACATTGCACTGGTTGAATAAAATGTAAAATGTTTGCTACTTTGTACAAAATTTGATGTACTAAATCAATTGATTTCTGCTAAATTGCACAGATATCAATCTTTATTTGCAAAGTCACAATTTCAAGATACTGAAGAAGGTGGCTAGGCACCCCAAGTGATTTGTATCCATTATCCTTATGACAGGTCGAACATATAAGGAATATTACAATACAATCTTATTCAACTCCAAATCTTACTCTAAGATATTCTGACCAATAAAAAAGAGAGATTTGTCAACTTCAAACCCTAGAGTAACATTACTTACTTGAAATGCCAAGAAAAGTGTTATCAAAGAGGGGCTGGTCTCTAAATACTTCTTTAAGTTTGACTTTTACTAGATTTGCACAAGACAAGATATACAACCAATTGTATGGGTCAGTGTTACACCTAGCTTCGAAACATGACTTCTGAACTTTTTTAAAGATGATCAATATATGTTAAAAATATGTTTCTCTGTATGTATGGTATAGAGGACATGACTTAATATTAAATTCACCATCTCTTCCAGACAAATTTACTAAACTCCACAGTCCTGCTCTGATGCTGAGGTTTTAAATCCTGCTGATCAACCTCATGATCATTCTGCTGAAATGATTCTACCTCTTCTATTGTAGACTTCTCTCCTGGAATGTATAGAATCTTACTATAAATGTCATTTGAGTCATTCTCTAGTCCAGATTTGTATAAGTTAATGTGTCTGCAATCACACATGAATACCAAAAATCTTTTATGCACTTAGTTAATACTTATGTTTTGGAACTAGTTCTAAAGAACAAACTGGGAATACGGATGAATAATCAGACTTGCTCAAAATTAACCCTCAAGAAAATCACATTTCCCCGATACAAAAAAAAAACATTAATTGCAAAGCATACTGTTGTAATGTATGAAAGATCACTTGGTACAACAACAACAAAATATTTTCACTCTCTCTCTCTCTCTCTGTGGGAATAAATCATGCAAGAAGAAAATGAACAGTTTATTCCAAATAAAAGGTACGACTGTAATGAATGAAGTTTTACTTGCTTAAGGAAAGGCTCATGACTGAAAGAGACCATTTTTTAAAATCACTTTAATTTTAAAGGATAATTCAATCAGTGTGACAGAATGTAAGCGATAGTGATGGAAATAGGACAAGTGTATCTTTAAGAATTATATGGTATATTGATACTCTAAACTGTCTATGTAATCGGTCATCTCAAAATGAGCTAAAAAAAAGGGAAATTTAATCTTTTTAGTATTAAGGAAATTTTATACTCATAAAACAACACCTAGAAAAAGTATAAACATTACTTTTTTGATTAAAATTGAATGATATTATATCTTGTTATCACCAAGCAGAAGACAAAACCAATTCAATCCACAACTTTAAGAGAAATGTCAATAATGAAAGTGTCATTTTCCATGAATCCTGACACCTTAGAGATTTACGTTCATTAGAATACCATGGGTATCATGCCTTACAATATACATAAACCAAGAATGGGTGGTACAGGAAGAAGCATGATTTTTCTACTACAAGTCTTTCCTCTTTTAATTACAATCATCACCTAACCTGTTTCTGTTTGAATATCCTCATCTGCAGATTCATCAGGCTCTGGCTTTGGCAGCTCTACAATCATATCAAACAATAATGCTGGTTGGTTGATATGTTAAACACATTATTGACAATATCATGCCAAAGAAATCGGAGCTAAGTGCTTTCCCCAAGAACACAATCAGGTAGCTGACCAGTGTTGACGTTGGTGGGTATTGAACCCGCAATCTTTGTATTAAGAGCCACAGGCTCTACCAACTGAGTTGTTGCATCTACCCAAAGTAAATAACGCAAGACATTCTTTAGGGACAAGTGTCTCATTGCTTTAGAGGATAAGGGGTATCAAAACACAAGACCTTTTATTTCTGTATATGTACACTCCCAAGACCCAAATATGACTGTATTATGGATAAATGAAAAACAAATTGTTGTTCTGATGCTACTTAGATGGAAAATGGAAAAAGGATTTAGAATTGTAAAAGTATTGACAGCATTCTAAAATTTATTAAACAATGACTGGTACTTGGAGGTGAACTTGCAAATCACCTGACCATTGCCTGCGTGTGAAATGCAACTGGATTATTCTGCTTAACAAGGACCATTGCCTGCGTGTGAAATGCAACTGGATTATTCTGCTTAACAACACATTCGTTTACACCAATGGTAAAAAGGGGCCTAACTGTAAATTAAATGTGACTTAGTGTTGCAGTGAAAATAGAGCCTGAGCTACTTAAACATAAAATTAAGTGGTTGGTAATAAAGGATGATAAAATCAAATCAATCTTGTTTGAAATTTCACACTTTGGCACAATTTTATTAAGTCATGCTTTAAGCAAAGAATATTATGATCTTACTATATATTTTCGACTTTTTATTTCTGAAACACTTAGGTCTATTTGATTGTGTCCCAAGTTCTGATATAATATTGGATGTTTGTCAAAATAAGATACTATACAAAATGTATACTTTCTCCTGATGATAAACTTTAATATTATAAGAATAATCATTGTTTGGATATTAATAGAAAACATCTACTTGCCAAGCAATGAGAAAGTCTTTAAATTAGCACAGGTATTGCTAATAATTATTATTTATTCAATTATGGCCTGCACAAATTATCTTCTAAATCAATATCACTTAGCTGTTTGCCTGTCCATCTATTGACCAAACCGTTTTCTACAGCACAGAGCAGACAAAAAACCTAGAAATTTAGAGGAAAAATAAAAGATGCTCATAAAAGATAAATAAATATAAGTAAAATTCTAGATTGGTTTATATCAATCTGTGGTGAACTTGCTGATAAGATATTTGTCAGACTGTTGAATATGAACTATTATTGACTGAAACACTTTTATTGTCTCATCTAAGACAAATGTTGCTAAAGTTTCAATTATATATCACAATGTAAAATGCAGTCAATCAATTTCAAGCTAATATGAGACAAAGACCTTTGAAAGTAAACCATGAGACTTTTTGGTTTGAGGCTTAATCTCTTCATCATCAAGATGTTACATGTCTACTAATTAAGATCTTCACACAATCTTATGATGACCCATTCATGGATATATTATATCTAGCCCTGTCAAGAACTTTTTATCAATAAACGCCAGAAAAATTTCACAATTCATATTGTCACTTGAACCTTTAACATTTTGTTCACAAATAATTGGTATCTGCCGTGTGCCCTGGTTACCGTTTGTTTGAAATATAATGTCACAATAAGGCTTAACATTAACAAAATGAAATACATTATTATATCTAAAGCCATAAGTATCATATGTCATTCTACATATCTATATCTAAAGTATGATTCCAATATCAGGATAGAAAAAAATAAAAACTATTAGAATTCACAAGAAACTGAAACAAATGTACTAGTATAACATTGATGTTTGGCATCTTATTTATCATATAATTTACACAAACATTTCTGGAAAATATCTGAAATAGTGTGCATACTTTCATAATGATCCACCAATACAAAAATGTGATGAAACCCTCTGATAATATTCTAATTAAATGTTCTTACTGGAAACAATGATAATTTACATCTATATCTTGCTGTTTATTTCTTGCAGTTGGAATATATTTGTGTCAACAGTCATCATTATCTACAATATTTACGCATAGTCATTTCCAGAATATTTTGAAGCATTGAAATGTTGAAAACTTTTTAAGAAAGGCAAGCGAAAATACTTTGACTCACCACAAAACCAAAATTACTCCTACCTTCGATAGCTCAAGTGTCTGACTGGACAGTCTATAATATTTCTTACGTGTTTTCACGTCATGACCAAAGTGGGTTGCCAACATTTGGAGTTCTTGCCCTTTCATGTCCATCACCTACAATTATAAAACCTTGAATCTTAATTAATTTTCTAAGTAAATATTTCTCTTGTGCTTTTAAAATCTGAGTATATATGTGTTGGCAACCCAACTGTTTCTCTTGTAGCCAGAAGAGCATCTATGGCATCTTGAGTCATAAGAATGTATGCTGATACGTTTTTGAGTGACTTTCCGGCTACTGCAACCATGTTCATCCTATAAAAAGAGAAAAATAATCAAAACACTGATTTCAGCTTCTTTCATATACCTGTAAATATTTCTTAAGAAACATTTGTATAGGCTTGTTTTGTGGTGACCTGTTTGGAGCAGGAAAAAGAAACAAAGTTAAAATATTAGAGTTCATTTTCTCTAGACACTTCATTCAAAAATGTGTTTTAAACGGTTATATGATTTCGTATTTTCTTTAGACTGTTGTAGTATTCACAAAATAAGAACTACTCAACATTTGTGCTATCAATAATATGCAATCTTTTGAAAGAACTGGGAAAACAGTCATGTGTCTAGCAACAACAAAACTCAACTGCATGCAAATAATCTGATCATGTAACATTTTCCTCTATCTGTTTTTGGTAAGGACACTATTTATACACAATATTGTAAAGGCTTTAAGCAATTGGCTACATGAAACCACTTCAGATATAATCATCTGGTATCCTATCTAATATATGAATTCATGAAATGTTTGTAATACATCTGAAATTTGTAAATGTAAATGGACATTCTAGCTGTAAAGGTGACTTGTTTTACAAGATGATGTTACATTAAACATAAAGGTGCATTGAATAATATAGCTGTAACAAGTGTTTTATGAACATTTTAAAACTGATCAAAAGAAGCAGATAACTTTGACCTACTTCTGCTACCAAAATATTTTTTTGACTTGATAATGCAATGCTTTTTCAAATACCATTCATTATTATTATCTGTAATAAATTCAAATGATGACATTAAACACATATCAAGACAATAATTTAAAAGTAGACTTTTATATGATTCACCTTAAAAGCTTGATGTGTATTTAGTTTCAATCAAACCTTTTCTAGCACACGTATATTTCCCAAGAAAATATCTCATCACTTAATACACATTCCAGCATATCGAATTGCAAATATGCAAAATATACAAGTACCTACAATAAAATGAGTACGAGAAAGAACAGCGCTGCAATTTATAATATCTCGCTACACTGTAGTGGGATACCATAGCATTAATTTTACATTCTCCAGGCTGGAAGGACACTGTCAAGTTTCTTACAAGCATAACTTGATTTATAAAATATGGATCTAATGGCCATAAATTGTTTGCGCCAATTCATGCGCCCAAAAGCGATTATAACTACTAAATAGGATTAGATCTCCTCTGCATCTACATGGGTAGGTTACAAATATTGAACCATGTACTGTGAAAATTATTATCAGAAACCCACTACAAAATTGGCTTAACAACTCTATTTAATCTATATGCACGTTGTCAATTTTCATATATGCACATTGTAAATTTTCATGTATGCACATTGTCAATTTTCATGCCAAAAGAGGCTAGAGCAAAAGAAATATAGAACAAACAGAAGCAAAGTCATTTTAAAGGGCAAAATGAGGGTCACATGGATTGTGAGTCAAAACATAAATCAAATCAAAGGGTACTTAAGCTGGAATGCATTCCAGTCATAACATAATCGGACAGAAATGTAACTAACTCAAATCAAAATCACGGGTGTAAAAACGAACTCAAAGACTAAATCAGCATAGTCAAAATGTAATTAGTGCTTAAATAAAAATTACCATGACTGTAGTTATGAATACTGCTTAACCCATTTAAATTTTTTCATGTGCCTGTTGGATAGTTTGTTAAGTGTTTTGAATAACGCATAATCTCAGATAGTCAAAAGGTGCACTTGACCATACATGGTTAATTATATTTTGGCATTGGTTACTGTAATCATAACATTTACATTTAGACATTATATGAAAACATTTTGGAACATGTACGTTTTGACTATAGTATTTTTTTATGTGAAAAAGTTTTGACACAAGTACATTGTTATATTACTATATTTGGAACCACTACCAGAGTTAACTAATTATGGTCAGATGATACTGTACACTTAATGATGCAGGTCCTTTGATTAATCAGTTAAGAACATACATGCTAGGACCATCAAATAGCGTCTAATAATCATTAAAAAGCAACCAACTTTTATCCCTTTTTTTGAGGTACTTTTCATAAATCATGCATTTGAATAACTTTTCTGAAAGCATCGATTCTGTATGATGTTGATCTATATAGAAATATCAACGTGTGTATATGAGCAAACAGTCCATAATACTTCCTTTGTTTCACTCATTTAGACCTTATAGGATGTATGCAGTGTCAAACTTTAAAAAGTGTTGACCAATTGTTTGGGAATACAAACAAATTACATAAATAAACTGAAAATTAAAAACAAAAGTAGATATATGATGCAAGGATAATGTAATCAACTATCCTCCACATATGCCCAGGCAAGTTAAAAATGTGCAGCTTTATTACTGCTAAGTGGCATTTGCATAGATTGTAGTGCTATTTATCAAAAGAACTTCAAACTATATAAATGCAAGCAAAATGTATATTAATAAGACATACTCTTTCTTTACAGAAGGCTATCTTGCTATAAAATTTTAGTATAATCAATCAGTCAATCTGCATGAGGAATAATGTCCAACAGTTTATAGGCACAACGTGTAACCTTTCTGCATGAAAATATGTGCCATGCCTTTCATATCTTTAACTATAGATCTCGACTAGTAAAGTTAATATTCAGCAAATAGGAGTATCACTCTTGCAAAACAAAGCATAATTATATGGATTGAAACGATTGTTGCAAAGAGCATAATCCGGTGTAATACAAATGGTTATGCTGACAATAATAACAGCTGATTCATACCTCTTGCTTTCTTTAAATTTGATAATAATAATAATAATAATAATAATAATAATAATAATAATAATAATAATAATAATAATTATAATAATATACATTTATATGGACATCGATTTTTGTGGCTTGAAAACATTTTTTTTTTTTTGTGGGTTATCAAACTTCTATCCAGAAATTATTTATTTGAGAAAAGTGGAAGATAAGTCCTTAGATAGTATGTCAAAATGTTCCACAGTAAGCAGGTGACAGTGAAAAGAAGGTGTTGGTGGGGGTCATCAAATGTGTTATATCACTATGGGCATTACTGATCGGATTTTACATAGGATTTGATTGTCGTCTTTCCTGGGGTTTTTTGGGTTTTTTTTTTTTTTTTTTTTTTTTTTTTTGTAGAATGTTTGCTCTTTCTCGCATTAAGATTTTTAAAGTATTTTGCAGAAATATTTAGAATCATGTCAGCTTTTTAAATGTGGAAGAATTTTTTTTTTCTCACCATGTTTTTTTAAAAAAAACTACCTCATTTTATATTACAAAGCTAATAAAAGGATACTGAACATGATAGTGTAACCAGGACGATAAAGTTTCACAACTAAAGGTGTGCCTATGAATCATTTCATTGAAAAACAATAAGTTTCACAAATAGTTTACAAATTGCCTCAGTGGGATTGCATAGTAGCACACATTCACACATATAATTACTAAATATTAGCCAGAAAGCTTGCAAACTTCAGACCATTATAGGGTATGTATTCAACTATCATGAACTATTTGTATATTCATTTGTATACTTCTTCCTGCAATTCGGGAGGTTTTGCAGCTTTTTCAAAGATGGATGCTCATTAGTTAATTCTTTAAATATGCGAATTGTAGTAACTGCGAAATCCATAGAAAGTGTTACCCAAACTACTAACATTGAATTCATTGTAACGATAAGGGGTCGACCATTTAATCTTTGTGCTGGGGGGGGGGGGGGAGACATTTGAGAGAATTTTTTCTTTCTTTCTCTTTTACCTCAAGATAACATTAATTTTTTTTATTCAATTATTTAACTAATATAATGGATATAATAGGTTCTTTTTTTTTCTATAAACCAGAGCAAGAATATATTTTAAACTATTTACGGGCTGGAAATTTGCTGTTAAAAAGTCACAGCCACCCCTCCCCGAACATTAAATGGTCGATTCCTAATTGTAATTCATAAAGAGCAAATACAACAAAATCAAAATAGTTTACACCTTTCCGCCATTTTTCTTTCCAAAAGGTTCAAGGAGTCACTGATCTCTGTTCTATTTTAAGCCAGCTTGGTCGTTTTAAATATGTATCTACTAAGAGATCATTGACTTCTGAAATTCTTCTCTTGTTAAAGAGAAGAACTCTACAAAGTGTGGTCTGCGCTAGATATTTCCATTCAGACGCTAAAGGTGTTGTCCTGAGTCTCTGCGTTAATCTTGCAATGTTGTTTTTTTAAAAATTAAAATTTGTACTAAATCTGTTGTCTCTGGGATGTCAATGGTCTTGTGGAGTTCCTTTGTTTTCTTTTTTTAAAAAACTGCATTCACACGGCAGTTCCACTCACTCTCAAACAATGTTTTGAAATTGTTTGCCTCTTCTCCTTTGTCGTGGTCATTCTGTCTTATGGCAAGACCAGCTTTAACCATTATGTAATGACCCAGCAGATGTCCAATCCTTGATCCTAATGTTAACGCTTCACTTTCCTGCCCTGTCTCAAAGGGACTTTGTTGCCTGCACTATGATGTCAAAGTTTTCAGGGTGGATTAGTCAATCAAGGTTGGCACTTGGGAGTTGTTCTCGTGCCTTTAATACCAACCGAGCTAGCGTCCTGCAGCTCTGACTCACTCTGTGTACATCATTTTTCTTTTGGTCATCCTTACATCCCAAAGACTCCATTTTTAATGTTGCATATGCTTTAATAATGATGTCTCTCTTCACTATTAATGTCATATCATCATTATGCATCCTGGCCAGCAGGTCTGCTATGGGATTCTCGTCTGATGACAGGATAGTGCTGTGTAGAAGGCTCTGCCCTCGACGGACAAAATTCCTAACTTCCGATTTTTCATTTCCATTGTCTTCTTCGTTGTCCTGAAGGTTTGGTTTGTAGTCAATAAGTATTACTGGACACTGTTTGGTATGATGCCACAGTAAACGTTTCAAAAACAAATTTGATCTCTGATCCACCTAAGAAGAAATGTCACCTCCTAGGCTTCCTGAAGAAATGGTGGTCAGGGAGGAAGTATAAAAAACGGTCCTTTTCAGGGCCACCCACATCTCTTAGAAAAGAAATCTTAAAAATTGACTGGTGTTTCCGTGGTTTGTGTTTGTTTATCTATGTGTATATTCTGTCTGTATAAAATACTTCTGTCCTATAAACACTTCTACCCCATAAACACTTCTGCCCACAAGTGCCCCATCCATTTTAATTCCCCATCTATGCCCCCAAATGTCCCATAATGTCAATTTCCAATATATGCCCCAAGTGTCCAATCCTGCCCCCAATCGCCACACATTACTACTTATATATATATATATATATATATATATATATATATATATATCTATATATATATATATATATATATATATATATATATATATATATCCTGGGCTTTCAATCCGACACCCGAAAACCCTCTTCAGGCTAGAACTGTGTGACCCTGGAGAAAACATTAATGGCATGCTGCTGAATGAACTCTGAAACACTGTCACGAAACCCAAATTAAGATTACCAAATGCAATTGGCTACTTCAAGCCACTCTCTTTGGTAAACGTTTCGGAAAACAAATAAATACGCCGAGTACACCAAACAGCAATATCTTTAAAGTAGGAAAATTCAAACACAAACATTCGATTCGGATATGTGACTATCACATCTTTGGTACTATTTTAGGGACCACCCACGAATAATAAGCAGGTGGGCATAGTTTTGACCAAATGTAGTAAGGTGACAGCTAGCAGGGCAGGAGGAGACGGACAGAAGAGATGCAGTCAAGGCGCCCTGCGACAGCGGCATGCATGGAAAGCAGCGATGAAAAAAGTCCACAATACCCAAATTAAGAATGCGCAAAAAGCGTACATTTAAATTAATCGTACATGGCAGTAACTGCCGATAAACGGCTTAAATTCAAAATAACGAACGTACAGCGTCCAGCCAAGGAGAGGTTGCATACCGTTAATTTCAATTAATTAAATTACTTTTTCATCTTTACGCTAGAGATATTTTTCTTTCCTTTTCTGTGAGTATAAACATTTTTAATCACTGTGCAAATCTGATGCAAAAAAAAAAATAAAAGAATTCAACAACAACAAAAAATTTGAGTATGGCCTGTAACCTCCATTGAGCTTTTGATATGACCGTAAGATCATTTGAGAAGTCAAGTAGATTCTTTAATCCTCTCCTTGTTTGGTTTAAAAGTTTAATGACTGGAATATTTAGTGGAAAATGTGTTGCATTTTCTGAAAACAGTTGCATTTCAATGGAATGACCGGAATATTTAGTGCAAAATAACTTTAAGGAACAGCTCGAATCACACATGTTCTCTTTCTCATCCTAAAGAAAATCAAGAAGCTAAATTAAATAAATATATTCTCTATTCATGATCAAAAATTGTTTTCTATTCATTACAAGTTACATATTTTCTGTTTGGGATCTAAAATTGTTTTTTGTTCATTACAAGTCACATTATTAGTCAGCAAATCTTCAGGATAAGTCAGAGATAAAATGTATTTATTGTTTTATTTGCGACTACAGCTGATTGGCTAAAATAGTGCAGTGATGCCTAGATGCTGATGTCCGGACTAAACTGGAAGGCCAGTACTACGACCACCAGCGAATAAGAGAAATACTGCAGTTAAGGAACAGGCACTAAACTTGGAATTTTGATGCAACAGTCCTACCAGAAAATCTTTGTTTAAACAAAAAATCTTTACAATCTTTCCAGTTGCTTATAAATAGAGAGTTCCGCACCAGAATGAAATTTACTACGACTATACACCTTTTTATTTTTTTATTTTTTGTCTTTTTGCGCAGGTGGCAACACATTTTAATTCTAATTCCAGAACTGTCTATTTATACACTTGCCTAAATTAGTAGACCATTCAGGCTAAGGCAATTAGTGAAGTTGCTTTGAACGGAGTGTAGCGAATATCAAATATTATCTGTTAGCATGTTAGTAAAGGAAAGCTTAAAATGTTGGTAAATTAGGCCGCTTCCTCTAATGTCACAGCGTTGGATCTCAGAACAAAAGGTATGCATTTTGGTTCTTGCCAGAGATGAAAATGATTTCTATAGATATTGAGCACACCTGCTCTCTCTCTCTCTCTCTCTCTCTCTCTCTCTCTCTCTCTCTCTCTCTCTCTCTCTCTCTCTCTCTCTCTCTCTCTCTCTCTCTCGTCGATTCGTCATTCAAGTAGGGCAGTGTAATCGGGCTGAACTGCTTCAGTCAAGGAATTATGATATCAAATCGCTGCCAGGGGAATGGAATTGATATAACTTCATAATACAGGCCAAGTGAAACTGTAGTACACCTTAAATCTCTAGAGAACAGTTTCTGATTACAGGGCACGCGAAACTGTGGTGCACCTTAAATCTCTGGAGAACAGAGTCAGATTACACGACATGTGAAACTGTCATACACCTTAAAACACTTGAGAACAGTTTCACGTGTCCTGTAATTTGAAGTGATTCAGCGACATGCTCACTGATTTGACGTATGAAACTAAGGTGCACCCTCACCCCACCCCCAATTAATCCCAAAATAAAGCGACGAATACTGTCCACGGGTGTGATCAGGTGCACCGCAAATCTCCAGAGACAGCTGCCCCCAAGGATAGACAGGACACAGAGAGCGGATGTGTTTTACTAAAAACCATGCAAAGATTTGATATATTAACAATATTGTTTCACATCTCTAAAAAAAAAATTATATTGCTTTAACACATCATAATAATGTCACAAAGCTACATTTTATTAAAATCAAAAGTTATAAGAAAGGTGATATAAACAATTCATGAGTTTCACATTAAAGCAACAATGTCTGTATCAAGATATATAGGATATTTCTTCACAAGTTTGGATCGGATAATACTGTGGTCAAAGCTAGTTCTGTAAAAAAAACTAACATTTAGGGAAATAAAAGAATCAATTTGTTTGATTTCAAATATAAAAAATATATCATGCAATACTTTATAAAAGATGTTGGCTTACAGACAACATTTAATTTGGTAAACATTTAAATAATCAGCACGTAAATGATGGCAAGGTGGTTAAAACCTTGTAGTGCGAAGATGGAATTACGTACCTGATATTGGTAAATATTCGAATTTGATTTTGGCTGAATTTACTTTACAACTTGAAGATCACGTAAACTTTGCAATATCAATCTGCAATGACTGTTCAAGAACAGAGATATAATTAATGGAAAACAATGTTCAATTTAAAAAGCACATGGTGATTCAGTAACGCAAGTACCTATAGTAGAGTTAACCAAGCGAATGGACAATTTAACGTAAATCTGAAATTATTTTTTTAGTTCAAAAGGATTGTTGAAAATAACAGCATCTGTTTTAGACGGCTTGCTGATAACACTTATAGGAAATTATCAAGCGTAAATTATTATTTGGATGTCCTTGTTTCCTTTTAAATGACTCACAAAGATAATCATTTAAGACAGCTTTACTACAATCCTGAGAGTCCAGTTCCTTGCACAAATAACAATCAATTGTCGGAACAAATTAAACGGGACACATAGGAAATAAAAATGCACTACTCTGAATAAATGGTTAACTAAACAATCTACTTACACATTACACAAGCAATCGAGAAAACGCTTTCCGTATAGAAGAGCCTATGATTATCATTTTTATAACCAGTGGTAAGCAAATATTGTTGACATGCAATCAAAAAGCCAAAATACAAGAAGGGATACAAAACCGTTTGGACAGTAATATATATCTTCTGTGAATAATCTTTGGCTAAAAAAGTAAAAACAAGGAAAGGGGATGACATACGGAATGCCTTTAGAGACATCTTCAGACAACGAAAACAGAAAAGATACGGCTTGATGAAGGAAGAGAATTGTACAACACACAATTTGTTTATTTTGTGGTGGGGGAAAATAATAAATACCTCTAAACTTACTCCAACAAAAATATGTGTAGTGAAAAGTTTTAACAAAACCCTAAGGACTAGAAAGAGGATATATTCCAAATATATCGAAAGAAGACAATGGGTAGACGTTTTACCAGATCTAATTAAGGAATACAAAAACACTCATTACAGATCAATGGATATGAATACAGCTGAAGCAAGCAATAAAGAACAAACAGATGAAAGGTATTGACGGATCTATTCGGTTTCTTGACAACTGATTACTTTTGATCACCACATTTTACATTAGTGAAACAGTCAGAACTTTAGAATACGAAATAATCTTTGCAAAGGGCTTCCTTCCTACCTTTTCCGAGGAAATATTTAAAATCAGGCAAGTAATATTAGGTAATCCAGTCGTTTACAAATAGGAAGACTTGAAGGGAGAGGTATAGCAGACTCGTTTTACGAACATGAGTTGTCATCGTATGATAAACAAGTTGAGTTTTAAAAATTGACATAAACAGTGAACAATACAAAGTACTTGCATGTTAAATGGAAAAATATGATTAATCGTTTAAGAGTATGCATTTTCGTTTAATGGCACATTAGCACAATCATTAGTAAAGTTCTACAAACTGCAATGAAAAATTCCACAAAAACTTTAGGAAGATAAACTCTTTCGGTTAAATGTAATCAGAAAGTACAATAAGATAAAATAAAAAGGGTAACAATTTTAAAACTCTGTAAGAGGTATACAAAATGAAAGATAACGGTAAAATATTAAAATCATTAAAACGTATGGCCAAAGTTTGTTACATAAAGCAAATTCTCTCAAAATATCCAAGATTTGCTCCGGTGGTGCATCATCATAATATTTCTTCATTGAGTTCAAGTCAAAATACTTCTGTCTCACATGATGGAAATCGACACACTCGACAAGGATGTGTTCCAATGTCAGTAGACACTGGCAGAGTATACATTATGTTCGAGGTTCACCGTTCAGGAAGTATACATGAGTCAGGTATGTTTGTCCCATACACGATCGGCACAATACCACCTCATCTCTGCGATTTGTTCTATACGATGGATGCCACTTTCCAATTGTGGTTATGATATTCTTAAGTTCGTCTCTGGAGTTTTGTCATTCCAAATATTTGCCATAAAGATCATGCTGATTTATATTATTTTTGAATTTAGTATATTGAATCTTTCATTCGGAAACGGGCGATCTCAGGGCAGCTTTGGCTGATTAGTCTGCACTTTCATTACCCTTAATAGCAATATGACTAAGTAGCCAACAGTACAGTATACTTTTGTCCAGATTGTATGAGCATATCTTTTATCTGCAAGATCTAGCAGATTGTCAGATTTAAGATTTTGCAAGGATTTCGGTGTGGAAAGGGAATCCGAACAAATGACAAAATTTGAATTTTGGGCGGTTTCAATGTAGTTTAAAGATGTTATGGCTCTTATTTCTGCGGTAATAATGGAGGCTTTATCGGGTAACCAGCTCGATATGGTGCCATAGGATGTTGCAATGGCAGCTCCAACCTTGCTCCATCTTTCGAACCGTCTGTATACAGGGATTTATGGCTACAATATGAGGTTCTAATTTCAGTGCATTTACTCTGAAAGAGGAGAGGATTTATTGAGGACCTTTTCTGGGTTTTGATAGCCAAGATGGTAATTTCAGAACAGAGAATTTTGCAGTTTTACCACATTGATTTTTGCTGTTTCTAAGTGAAGACGAATTTGTATGCCTAAAGATGAAATGCAGTTTGGATTCGGAGCATACAAGGTTTGGTATTTGGGCCTAAAGACTACATCATGTGGGGGATCGCATGGGTTATAAGATAATTTCGTAGTATACTCAAGAAACAAATTCGTTCGTCTGAGGCAAAGTGATAGTTCGTTTGTCTCAACATAGAGGCTAATGCCCTGATTGTGTATCAGATGAATCATCTGCGGGTAAGATTTACAACCTGATCCATGCACAACTGAGACATAGAGTTTAGATCTTTCTAAACACCCGTATAGCAGAAGCTAGACCATCCGATCTGCTCCGTAATCTGTGTCTGCCAGGACTTGTATCAAATCCATGGCACTTTGATATTTACCCCTGAGGTACCTCATACGTGGAAGAAAAGTTAACATACAGTCGAATAAAAGCCCTAAAATTGAGTCTCCTCCAAAATAGGAATACGACAAAGATCAAGACAGAGTTTGGCCATGAATTCGATTTAAACGGCAGAACAGTTTGAAAATTTCAACCCGTTTTCTTCTGCCCATTTCTGATTCTATTTAAGCTTATCTGTAGTTGACCTTCAAATGTATGGATACTCTTTGATCTATAGCAGATCATAATGTCGTCAACATATAATGAACAATCAGTTCCTGTGCTGAGGCATTTGATTATGCTGTTAATTTTTATGTTGAATAGGGCGAGTGATACTAGGCTACCAATAGGTACATCCATATCATGCTGATAGCTTTCAAAAAGGTTGATGTCTACCTTGTATCACAAATTTCTGTCTTTTAACAAATTTGAGATATAGTTAGGGTGACGGCCCGTTTGACGTAGGTTGAGTGGATTATTCATTATGCCGTACTTCCATGTGGTGTCATAAGCCGCACTTCCATGTGGTGTCATAAGCCGTACTTCCATGTGGTGTCATAAGCCGTACTTCCATGTGGTGTCATGTGGTGTCATGTGGTGTCATAAGCTTTCTCCAAGTCGAAAAAGATGTCCGATATAGGTTGTTGGGTTTTTTTCGTTCTTGTTTTATGAAAGCTTCTTTGAAACAATGCTTCGAGTCTCAAAATACGGTATATTGTGCTTCTCTGACATCCGAATTAACATGGAACGTCTGGTAGTAGTTTGCTGGACTCGCGATGCCAATTAGAAAAATAACGTTTTCAAAAACAACAATTTCACCCTATATGCTATCTACAATAGAAACCTACATTTAATGCCAATCATATGCTATTACTGCCAATCAGAAAATACTTTCATATATTATACCTTCGTATACACCGATGGATAGATAGTTTATTTAGTTTAGTTATGCCTTGTTGAAACATATTTTATTGCCAAAAAGTTTTAGCATACAAGGCATTAGAGTGGAAATAGAATGCGGATATCTTTCACTTCAAAATTTAACCACAAAACGGGTTGATGTTTTACCAAATGTGAATTGATGGTTGCAATAACGCTCATCACAGTTTAAGAGATATGATTGGCCCGAAGTAAGCAAATACGAACACATAAAATATATTCAGCTATTTGACAACTGATACATTTGGAATTCCAACATTTAAAATCAGGGAAACAGTTATTATTTCAAAATGCTAGAAAATCTGTTAAAAGCGCTACCTTCTAACTTTAAAAGGATATTTTTAAAAATCATGCAGGTCATCCGTTTGTTTGTAAACTGGAAGACTTGAAGTGAAAGGATATAGAGGGCATCTTTAATGAACAAGAATTAACTTGATATGACAATGGACAATGAGGTTGATTTGTTCAATTTATCAATGTATTATTTATTTATTTATTTATTATTTTTCGAGGCGGGGAGTCAGTTACATGGTTCTGGCATCTTTTCAGGGATACTTACTCATCTGCCATGTATGTCTAGTTGATCCTTGCTTAGCTTATCTTATAAGATTATACTCAACTGTTGAAGTAGAATGATTAATCTGACATGCCCCAACCATGATCATGCATTCAAGGTGTGTGAGGCTTTCTATATTTACAAACCATCATCTACACGCATAGGGAATTGCAGTGGATGTGGATCGTAGAGAGAGAATGAAGACAACTACATTATGGTGAAGGACCCCAGAGGAAACAACCGTGCTATCATATTAACTCGTTTTTATAGTAAAAGATAAAATTATGTAAGACTTTAGTTAGAAAAGTGGCATGCTATCATGGACAGAGTCGTCAATACGAGCAAACAAGGACCAAAACTAATATAAAGAAAACTTATATGAATTTCAAATATCAAAAACAGTCCCTTGATACGTCTAATCTGAACAATAGATTGTGGAAACAAGGACAAAAATCAGTATATAATTAATTTTCAGAATCATGGTACTCAATCAATTGACAGTTTCTCTTGTCTCGAAATTTGTTACAGTTAAGATAAGCACATGCATGTACATGTGGCAATTGCAGCTTGTTAGGAAATATTAAAAACCAACCAAGTTGTCCACATTTAATGAAAGACAAACCTAAAGGCGTTCCCCTTAATAAAATTTGAGTAATACATAGCTTCATCATGCAAGCCGCTTTAAAGATTAATTGCTGTTTGCTAAGCATTTTAATTATATGCACAATAATATTCACATAACTTCATATAGCATAACAAATCTGAAGTAAATTTAAACAAGCTGTTTGTATGAATCTTTCCTAGCTAAACATCTGAGGCTGAAAGAATTTAATGCGACTATATATTGAATGTCAATGTACCTTGTGCCTACTCTGTGTTACTTCATCTGATATAGGTTAAATCCTGTTTCCTACCATTTTATTTCTGGCATCTTCGTTCTTAATTTGTCTTTTTTGTATGCATTTTATGAAAGCGAGTATCGGCAACATTTGCCGACGTGCACCAGCACTCAAATCTAATTAGTCATGCGCTCATCCCCCAAAAAGCATGGAATAAGTTCAAGGAAAAGCTTATTTGATTATATTTGTGTCATTCTGTATACATTTCTTAAATATAATCATGAATACATTTAATGTGGGATCAAGGGATTAGTGCATTCCTCTCTGTTCGATATAAAATATGTAAATATAATTTCATATATATGCCTTGCATTTCTAAATAGAAATCCAGTGGGTTTGTTCGTAAAGCTGAGTGTTAATTTTTGCTTCTTTAACGAGGTGGTGGTATTCGTGCATCTCGAGTCCTTTGCTTTCACCTTGTACTAACCTTTTTGGGGAATTAGCGCTTGTAGAGAGGATTTGAGTACTGGTGCATGAGAGTTGGGCGATGGGTTCGATTCCTGCTTAAAATAAAGTATAACTCACTAACCTGTTTGATTATACGTACAATATGAAATCCAATGACGAGCATGGCCAAGTGAATTAGTAAGCAGGAGCATGACAGCTAGGTGATGTTTGCCGTTTCTCGCGGCGGGTGTTCAGTTTCTACTTGGACCGAAGTAATTCTCATATTTGTCTCATTATACACACACACACACACACACACACACATATATATATATATATATATATATATATATATATATATATATATATATATATATATATATATATATACATGACAGAACTCAAGGCATATAGAGATAAATATAGAAAGTTACAATTATACACCAGATCCCTGGATCGTATAGGAGGATGCGTAATAATATGAAGTGAAATTATATATGGAGAAAGAAACTTAGCATACAAGTTAGATAATTTTTATTCGTCCCCTACTGAGATTCTGTCATGCACCTGCTTACTAATTCACTCTACGGGTTGCAGCACCGATGTCCCTGCCTGCATACACGAACTCCCATAACCTCTCAACTACGCGCACATCCGCAAGAAAGGATGGAACACAATTCTTGGTATAGACTGTCTAGCAGACACATTTGCATGGATACCCAGTAATTAACTCTCATCTAAATATATAGTCACTCAGGATTCCTCTGACAGGAATCAAGGCATATAAAGATTAATTTAGACAGTTACAAGTATACACCAGATAGAGTTGAAAGTACTATGTTTGGATACAATAGGATTAGGAAAATGATATTTAATTCATCTTAAGTCAGAGCAGATATTTAAATTATATGTAAACACCCTAAGTAAATGACTGTTCGAATTTAATATTACAGAGTTGTAGCTAGTGTTTGTACTAAGATCTGAGGGCCTCGTTGGAGATTAGCTAATATTTAGCTAAACGGGCTGTACCTTCTGAAAATAAATTATTATTATTATTAATCGAGAGAGAGAGAGAGAGAGAGAGGACACAATATTGGTTTACAAACTTCAAAATCTTCAAAAGCATAATATATTGTAATAACTATTCATTACATTGTAAATTTAGTTACAAATAATAACTATGTTCTATGTTCAGTTATGATATTGGGAACATTATTTCTATATTTTATGTGCCAATCCATCGGCATTGTTTTATCTTGATCACAGCAAACTCTTTGCTGCTTATTGTCAGCTGTTACATTCACTTTGGTTGTAATTGCATCGACGTGTCCATAGTCAATATAACTGTTTTAGGACAGATGTTATGAAATATCAAAGCAGCAATACAAGGGCTATCAGTGCATTGGTGTTGGCAGTACTGAAATAAAATTAAGAGTTTTCATACGAAATCGGGACTGCTTACCTGTTGACACCAAATGTTGTGATGGTTATCAAGATATTACCGCTGTTATATATTTTATTTTAGTAGATAAGAAGCTTCAGCGAAAGATGTTAAGTTGTGGATACATGTAAGATAGTATCAAACTGAAAAGCACGAACCGTACACTCCATAAGTAATGATATACCTAGCAAATATACTGCCATCGTATTGTGTGCGTAATGTATGAGGCATCACTGTTACCAGAAAAGGACTCTCTCTCTCTCTCTCTCTCTCTCTCTCTCTCTCTCTATATATATATATATATATATATATATATATATATATATATATATATATATATATATAGTGGCGTCGTGTGCTACTTATGCTTTGTTTAAATTTTTTAATTGTATGCTTGTGCATCGCTGTATTTCTTTAGACCTCACTGGAGTAACTCTAATACCAATGATTAAATCGAAGACCGGTGATGGATCTGATAAAAACAATTATCGAATTATTGTCATGTCCACTGTGATATCCAAAGCTCTGGAAAAAAGTTTGCTTCATAAATATGAGACAGAGATCACAGACAAGCAATATGGCTTTAGGTGGCATCTCTCCACTGATGCGTGTCTGGTTACCTTGAGGAAGTCATTAACTACTATGTTGATAACGGTAGTCCAATTTATGTATATTGTTTAGATGCAAAGAAAGGTATTGACAGAATCAATCATTAGACCCTACTCAGAAGCTAATTGATAGAAACTTTACATTTTACATTGTTAGCTTGCTTTTTAATTGGTACAATAATGAGCATTTTTGTGTTCATCTGGGTCAGATATCATATATATCTTTTCGCGTGACTAATCATGTGCAACAAGGACGTGTTTAATCCCCATTTCTATTTAATGTATATATTGATGATGTTAATCGTGATTTGAATATATAATACAATACAACACAATACAATGCAACACAATACAATACAATACAATACAATACAATACAATACAATACAATACAATACAATACAATACAATACAATACAACACAATACAATACAATATAATACAATACAATGCAACACAATACAATACAATACAACACAATACAATACAATACAATACAATACAATACAATACAATACAACACAATACAATACAATACAACACAATACAATACAATATAATACAATACAATGCAACACAATACAACACAATACAATACAATACAATACAACACAATACAATACAATACAATACAATACAATACAACACAACACAATACAATACAATACAATACAATACAATACAATACAATACAATATAATACAATACAATACAATACAATACAATACAATACAATACAATACAATACAATACAATACAATACAATACAATACAATACAATACAATATAATACAATACAATACAATACAATACAATACAATACAATACAATACAATACAATACAATACAATACAATACAATACAATATAATAACTCTATTTCGGACTTAGGTCCATAGGCATATGCATTTATATATGAACAACACAAGCAATTTCACACAAGATATGACAAAAAATGTTTGATGCAACAATTTGCTCCAGCGATCAATTTTTCATGAAAAACGGCAGCATGAAAAGTGAAACACTTTCAATATTCCGTTATTACAACTATCCCATTTACTTGTTAATGAATACACTTTTTCTAAATAAAATGCAGAGACTGTTAACATTGTTATTCACAAAAATTCCCAACGCACTATGGAGCCTATCATAGCTCATTAAACATCTAAACCCATTGTTGTAACAGATATTAAAACGCATCATTGCAGAACGTGAACATTTTTCCAGAGAGGAGCACAGTACATATTTATACAACAGGATTTAAAACACATTTTTCTCGTAGACGATGAGAACGATATTGTCTTTGTATATTAATATCGTCTAACAGATCTGGATGAATGACACGTCCTATGTACATGTGATGATCTACAAACATCAGCTTTTAACTGCAAAGTTTAGCCTCTGGTATTGTCATTTCTTCAGATTTTGTGGTTTGAAACATATTCTTAATAAGTTTCGTAATCATGTGGGCTAAGCAAAACTCGTCATTCAATTTACAAATGTGAGTATCTCGCATAACCAGTTTCTTGTCAAGCAATGTTTATATTCCCTTTAATGTTTTATTCATTTCCTAGAACATTCATTTTTAAGAGAACTATTTGATGAAAAACTATGTCTTTACTTCCTGTAAAAAGGGTTGAGATGCATATTTCGAATCCAATTTAGCATTTTGTGTGCATTTGTTTTTGTCTTTGAGAGAGAGAGAATAAGAAAGAGAGTCAGAGGTAGAGATACAAAGAGAGATTTTGAACAAAAGCAAGACACAAAACAATATATAGATATAGATAGAAAGATAGGTAGATAAGAACCCATAATTTAATTGTCATTGTTCGCTTATTCATTGTTTCATAAACGAACATATTAAGTTAAGATAAAAATATTACATCGAGAATGAAATTGGAACCGAAAATTTTAAAATTTTATTTAGCACAGAATAACCCGGAAATAAAAAAGTATTTAATTAACAAATGGAATCATTGTGAAATGTCAAAAACATTTACCGAAATTATTTCACATAAATAATTAAACTGTATACTACTACAACTATTGTTATTATTATTAACTATATTGTTATTATTATTATTATTATTATTATTATTATTATTATTATTATTATTATTATCGTAATTGTGAGTATATTTCATCATGATATTTGCTGTAATGAAAAATAATCATTTGATATATAGACGCCCATGATATATTATCCCAAATGCCTTCGCCCTGCGGTAACCTAGAGGTTGCTGCTGCTTGGTTGACATTACATTTAATGGGTTACTTCATGTGGGCTTTTTATGAGACCAGCAGTATTAGCTAGGACAAGGTTTTGTTCAGAAAACCTTGTAAGAATTTTTTTCTTCAGTTTCTATATATCGCCAAATTTTTCTATATTCTTTTAAATTCCGTCAGGAAGAGATAAGTTTTTTTTGTAATTGAGGGAGGGCGATCTATACGTTTTCTTGTATACTTCTAGTTTATATATGTGACATTTTCTGACTATGTAAGCAAAGAAATGTTACCCAACAAAGCTGCGACGTGTTCATATAATACATAATATATTCACGCACAATCTTGGTAAACTTGTAGCTACTTCAGGTTTATATATGTGGCATATTCTGATTATATAAATTCATCCAGTTTACTAATCAAACTCTTTATAGTATAAAATTAAAACATGTGCAAGCAAAGAAATTTTACCCAACAAAGCTGTGACCTGTTCATATAATAAATATTGTATTCACTCACATACTTGGTGATATACAACGACATAAATACATTAGGTTCAGTAAAAGGCAAACGATGTGTTTTGTCCATAAACACGATAGGGCGTAGCAAAACAAGTCTGATCAGAAGAACACTTTCAATTGTACGCCTCTGAGTTTTTATTTTCAATAGCTATAAAGCTGTATACCAAAATGGATTGATTCTGTTGAAGCGACAAACGTTGTAGTGTCGAATCAGCATAGCATGCTGGCAGTAAACGTCCTTAAGTTATTAAATTATGACTTTAAACGTTTGTTACATACTGATCTAGAACTCCTGAAAGTGACCACGTTTGAAAAGGCATGGTAATGAAGCCTTATAACACATTTGCTGAGAATTTAAGGACATCAACAAGTAATTCTTTTTAAATCGAAGACATTTGCCCAAAACAGCATTTAAACGAAAAGTCACAAGGCACTTAAATAATGAGTAGACGACTTAACAATATAGACCTACATGATCTTGAAAGTCTTCATCGATTTTGCTGCAACTGTCCGAATTCTTTAATGCAATAATAATCAATAGTATAAATACAATATTTGTTCAGAGATGAATATTGTAATAAAAGCAAACAATAGAATGTGTTAAATAGTGTTCAAGAACCCTCTAACAACATAAAAATCAAGCTAAAACTTATTTATATTGGCAGTATGCCACATTTGTTTGGAGGGCAATAAAAGAAAATGTATTGCTTGCAACTGACTAACCATGCAGAATTAAAGAAGCTTTGTAACACCAATGTCAATACTTGCTTAAATTCCGCTATCAAGTTTACAATGCATCTCATTACAGTGCTAAATTAGTATGTGTGCTGCACCATAGCAGATATGGTAGGAAATAGATGAAGAAGAAACAAGGAGATAATGTTTCATCAAATATTGCGCTAACTGCTCAAATCTAACTAATTTTGTCAACGTTTTTACAAGAATGTTCTCAAGAAAATTCAACTGCACACTTGTAAAGTTAAAGTCTTGGCGCTGTCTAAGAGACAAAAATAATCATTGTTAACAAGGCCACCTTTTAAAAAAAAACAATAAACAATAAAACAAATTCTACCACACCAAGAGCAATAACTATGTAAAGTATGAACCAAGTAAGTTCACAATTCAAACATTAATATAAAGCTCTTTTGTAAATCTGTATAGCATTCAACAAAAGAAAAAGAAACCTACGATGTGAAAATTTATAATTGCCCAGAAATTAAAGGTCTCATTACTGACTATGCATAAGCATCGTCCCTAGAATGCTCGATACTCCAAAATGTTTAATAACGTTTAGAAGGGTTTCCTTTGATTGCAAAACTAGATTCGTGTTCGTAATTATTTCACAAAACTGTAAAAATACAAGTTTGTAAATATATTTATCACGAACATTTTCCTTACATTTAGTTTGTTGATCCCATTGAACAAATATACGAGCTACTAGGTTGAGCAGGTGATTCAAATTTAAAATATCCATACATTAATTTATACTAATATATTTCTCAGTGCTTAAATCTGATTTTCACCAAATGCATAAGGTATAGGACCACCAATTGCTTTCAGTTTCAAACTTGATAGTTTAGTGAAGTCAGCTACAATGTATTCCAAAAACATAAGCTCTAATTCATGACTAGCTTTTGTATCTTTGATTTATCCACATGTATTATCATAACACCAATTGGCTGGACATTATATCGAGTATACAGTACAGCTTACATCTCGTGATTGTGATAAAGCAGCTTATAGAGAACGTTATCCAAGACTTTATAACTGTATAGCTGCTTATAGGAGCAAACGAGAAGAGGCGTTATTGTATCAATTCAAAGTGTTGAGTAGAAACGCCATTCTAAGTTTGAGCAATTTGATTAGTGATGCCGTGTTTGCAGCCATAAGTCATTATTTTTGGTTGACTGACTAGCCTGCTTGATATTGTCATAAATTAGCGAAAAGAAGGAGCAACGGCATGAAATTACTCCGTGGGCTATTCAGTAGAAACTAATTTCGCACATTCGTTCACATTGAAGTGTGGGGCGGGAAGAGGAAGGCGGAACCGCAGTACCGTGCACCTCCCCTCCCCTTAAAAAACCAAATGAGTGCGAAACAAGCGAAACGTTTCGTAGAGCAAATTATTGTTGATAATTAGATGGTTCAAATTTAATAGTATGCCCTGCAAACGCTTAAAATACAAGAGCTTCAGGGCGCTTCAAATTCTGGACCCCCACTGAGGATTCCTTCACACATATCCTTCGCTACAT
The DNA here is from genome assembly GCA_029931535.1 of Margaritifera margaritifera. Classification (NCBI taxonomy): domain Eukaryota; kingdom Metazoa; phylum Mollusca; class Bivalvia; order Unionida; family Margaritiferidae; genus Margaritifera; species Margaritifera margaritifera. Next base: position 827,261 of record JAQPZY010001312.1, on the reverse strand, counting down.
ATTTATCCCCACCCAACCCAACACACACACACACACACACACACACACACACACACACACACGATACAAAACTATATTTCCGGATCGCCTCTGGACGATGTACAGTCATCTACGGTGAAATATGTATGTAACTATTTCCCTAACTTGCTGTGAACCACGCGCGTATAAGGACTCGCTCTAGCTATAAATCTTGATATGTATCTCTTTTTGAACCAATGGATATTTTAAGTTTAATTCACATATTATTTGTTTTTATCGTTTTATTGTAAGGCATATAAAAAAGAAAGATAATACCTGACATCTAGCGTTATATGTTACAAATGGGCTCGATAGAGAAGATGTACATTACTTTGTGTAATACATGTTTATGTTATCTAAGCTAAAAATTTTCTTCAACTTCAGTGGGAGCACATGTTAAAAATCATAACCGGAAGTTAATTAGTGTACCTCTCTGTAATCGATATCATTATTAGTAAAATGGCCATTATGTAGTCGAGTAAGATTCTTGCAGATGTGGTTTTTGTAATAGGTGCTGCGGAGGATTTAGTGGGTGCTGCAGTGCTCATAATTGCTCCTGCAGTTGTAATAGCTGGTGTTGCAGTTGTTTTGGCAGGTGCTACTGTTGTTGAGGTTGATGCTGCTATTCTGGTTGTTGCTGCTACTGCAGCTGTTCGGTTAAGCGTTGACGTTGCATTTATTGATGAAGTTGTGTTGGTTGTTGCTGCAGTTGTTATACTTGGTCCGGCAGGTGTTCTGGTATGTGGTACAGTTGTTTTAGTTGACTCTGCATTTGTTAAGGTTGGCGCTGCAGATGTCCTGGTCGGTGGTAGAGTTCTAGTAGTCATTGATGCAGTTGATATGTTTATTACTGCAGTTGTTGTTTGTGGTGGTGATGCTATTGTTGTAGGTGGTTGGGCATCTACAGTAGTTGAGGTTGAAGATGGTGGCACATAGCAGGTCTCACAACATTTAGCTAATGTGCTGGAGTCATAAGAGGAGCAAAATCCTGCATTGCAGCCAGTGGCTTTGTCACCATACTCACAACCTACATACCAAGGAAATGCAATGCATAAATATACAAAGCTCACAAGAAAGTACATAACAAAAGACGTTTCTGTCATTTGTATACATTTGTAACTCCCTCTTCTTTGCTCTTAATAGAAACGTAACTTGTTGTAGCTCTAATATAATTCCTATATTTTGCTTGCATAGTTTTGTTCCAGATTATTTTCTTTTTAGTGACAACAGCAAAAGTGCGAAAATAAATCACGTCAATACCTTTACTACTTGCAAATAAATATGATGTATTTATTTTCTGGGGGTCAGAATCCAATCGTTAAGATAATTGTAAGTATGATTGTGTATATATATATATATATATATATATATATATATATATATATATATATATATATATATATATATATATATATATATGACCATCTTTCTTGTTTGGTCAAAGCGAAATTTAATATTTTCTCCTTTATCTAACGAATCTACTATGTGTATTTGTAAAATGAACATAGCCAAAAATATAATTTGTCGGTAATATATCGAAACAACTTGTACATTTATTCAAAGGTAGATATAAGTCATGAAAAAGAAAGACGCATTATGTTTGCTGAGCCTACAACAATAATGATCGGTGGCTGGAACACAAACTGTGGTCACACCAACAATAATATTTAACAAAGTGAAAACCTCATTTGTTAAAAGTTATTATCCATAAGCAAAAATGAAACACGGAACGATCTAACATATATACATGTTCACTGGCAGCTCATGTAAAATTTCATACATAAATATATTGGACTGTCTCTCCACCCAATCTTCAATGAGTACAAATATTTGCATTCATGTTTTGAAAAAAATGAAAATAAGTGATAAAACTTGCGAAATTGAAAAGGAAATGTACTTTACTGCACATTTATGTTTTTTCTTCCTTTATTTGGTATGGTGTTTTCCAGTTTCAACATGAAGTCTTCAAGTAAGAATGAATTCTAGTCAAATAGCACTAATCAAATTAGCAGTGCAACAATCCACATGTTAATAACTATGCATCATTAAAAATACTGGGAGAGAAGGTCATAATTAGAAGAGATTGTATTACTACAATATCTTGATAATCAAGAATTGTATAAAAACAATCGAAACTGTCTTAGCAAATATATGAAAATTATTATAAAAAGTGACAACACTATCCTTATCAAACAAAAAGAAATACTTGAAGAGACACAATCCTATTAATAAAGTCTATATGCCTCAAGAGATGTTGAAAACATCGATCTGAACTTAATACGTAATTACTCTGATATTCAAAAACTAAATAGAAAACAGAGCCAAGACTTAGGGGGCAAGACATCCTTTTCCGAAGCTTTAGCTGCCCTAAAAACATTTTTAAAAATTGTAAGAGTCCAGGTTCCGACGGGTTTTCGACTGATTTATTTATTATCTTTTTTTGTGTGTGTGTTTTTTTTGGGAATGATTTAGGATATTGTTTAGTTAATTAACTGTGATTACGAAATAAATGGTCTCTCAACAACTCAGACGGAAGGAGTTATTACTTGTATTCCTAAAGGTGATAAAGATAGGAATTATTTAAACAATTGGAGACCAATATCTCACCTTAATGCTACCTATAAAGTTTCCTCGGCACGTATTGCTACTAGGATTAAAAAAACATTACATACTTAATTAATGATGATCAAACTGGTTTTATCGCTGGTAGATCCATTTGTGAAAATATAAGTGCAGGATACGATATAATATTTTACACGGAAAAGCATAACATACCAGGTATACTACTACAGATTGACTTTGAAAAAAACTTTTTATTCTGTGGAATGGAAGTTTTTATTTAAAGTACTAAATATTTTCAACTTCGTTAATAAAATTATAAAATGGGTTCAAATATTTTATCACAATATAAAACTTTGTACAACTGTTAATGGACATATTTCATCTTGGTTTTATATATAGAGAGGATGCAGACAAGGCGACCCCCGTTCACCTTATTTGTTTTTACTTTATGCAGAGGTACTATCATTAATGATTAAAAAGAATAAAGATATTAATATCAATATAGATGGAAATTAATTTGTAATATCTCAGTATGCTGATGATACATCATTGTTTCTGGATGGATCTGAAAAAGCTTTTACAAATACAATGCTCACATTAAAATTCTATGCAAAGACCTCCGGCCCTAATGTATACGTACGGAAAACTAAAATAATATGGAGAGAAAGCATGAAATATAGCAACAACCGTTTGTGTATAGAATATAATTTATGCTGGATAGATGACAGTTTCACAATATTAGGCATTATCTTCCCTACAGATTTAAGTCAGATGATAAATTTTAATTATGAATTAAATTAAATCAAAATAATATTGACTCAGTGGTCAGTAAGAATTCTTACCCATTATGGGAAAATTATTCTAATAAAATCACCTGCTTTATCAAAATTAAATCACATATTAATAAGTTTACCAAATCCTCCAGATTGGTTCATTAAAAAATTAAATAGTTTAATATTGAAGTACTTGTGGAAAGGGTCAGTTGACAAGATAAAAGGAAAAGCAATAAATACAAGTTATGAAGAAGGGGGATTTGCAATGATTGACTTAAAAAAATTTCACACTTTCTCTCAAAATTTCCTGGATCAGAAGAATACTTACCAAAACTACAAAATGGAGTAAACTAACGTTTCATTGTTTTAATGTTTTTAAGGAATTTAACAAGTTTGGTATCAATTATATAGAACGGAACATAGGCGATGTTGATAATATATTTTGAAAGGATGTTTTTTTTTCTTATAACATATACCCTAAAAAGTTTATTCCAAAGACTTTTTCAGATTTTCGTGCTGAAGCCCTAATGTGTAATGAAAATCTTAAGGTCGGAGGTCTTTATTTTTTTTAGCAAAAAAATGGTTTGAAAACGATATACTATTTATAAATGATATTTTCCAGAGTAATCGAGCATTTCTTTCATGACAAAAAGTAAATGAAATATATAATGTTGGGACCAACTTTTTACAATATGCAGAGATCATTAACTCCGTGAAATTATACATGAATAGATTATCTATCGAACCCCAACCAGAAAGTTTCGAGAAACCTTGGATTGTAAGAAAGACATTGCTTCTCCTTGAAACTAGGAGAGGTTGCAGAAATATGTATAGTATCTTGGTGAAAAACACAGAAATATTAGAAACTAAGGCACTAACTAAATGGAAAATACAATTTAATCTACCGAATCAATTGGACTGGACAAAGCACTTTGCCTTAACATATAAAATTACAAAAGATACTAATCTAATATGGTTTCAATATAAATTACTGAATAGAAAACCTGCAACAAACACTTTTCTAGAAAAAAAATTGGAATAGCAAAAATAATAAATGTTCTTTTTGTATGAACTCACCTGAAACATTAAAGAATCTTTCTGGGGATTGTGCTATCGTAAAACAGTTTTGGTATGATTTAGACCAGTGGATCAAAAATAACACTAATTTTTCGCCTACCTTTTCACTTAAAGGAATAATTGTAGGTATGTTAGAAGCGGGCAAGGTAAATATTTTTATATTACTGATATATAAAAGATATATATATATATTATGCGCCATGAAAGAAAACCTCCATCTCTACCTTTGTTCAAAATCCTTTTAATACAAAACTACATTTGTGAGATGGAATTAGCCGAAAGAAACAATAAACTGGAATGTTTTTAAACTGAATGGCACACATTTATTACTTTAATAGTATAGCACAGTTATAGGTCTGTCTATTGGTTGAAATTGTTCAGAGATATTTCTGAAAATCAATTGATGCATCTACAATCTCGAATTATCTCTTTCTGTTATGCTTTGTACATATTATCTTAAACTAGGTTAATAACATTTATATGTATACCTATTATATACGTATGTTCTTACTCGCAATACTTCTGTTTCTTGATCTCTCTGATCTACACCTCTTTCTATTTCTTAAATTTCATAGGAATGTTGAAAAAGAAGTTTCTTAATATTGTATTATACATATGTATGCTTGTATGTATGCGGGTTGGTGTATATATACATATGTGGTTCTGGGTATATGTATGCATGTATATGTATGTATGAGTGCATGTGTATGTATGTATGTATGTATGTATGTATGTATGTATGTATGTATGTATGTATGTATGTATGTATGTATGTATGTATGTATGTATGTATGTATGTATGTATGTATGTATGTACGGGTATGTATGTGTGTGCATATATAATATATATATATATATGTGTGTGTGTGTGTGTGTGTGTTTGCGTATTTATATATATATATATTTATTTATATATATATGCGTGTATATGTATATATATATATATATATATATATGTGTGTGTGTGTATGTATATATATGTATATATATATGTGTGTGTGTGTGTGTGCATATACTGCTCCAAAAATAGTTTTTTATGATAGTTATATAGACAGCAATAGCACCATATATAATTACATCTTCTCCACATATATTGCCTCCTTTCCTCGTGCTATCCGTTTTTCGTCTTCTTTTAAAACAGTTTGTGTGTGTGTGTTTTTCCCCTCGTAATAGACTAAAGTTGAGACTGCTTGAAACCTTTATATAGACAACAAGACATATGTCGAGAAAAGGAAATTGTAAGGTAGTCGGTGGGATGGCTCCCCGATCCATGTCTGCCTGTGTACGGGGAATATTAAATATTTTTAAAAAAAGAGAATTGTATAGGTGAAGTATATTCCCACAATCAGTAAATCGCATTTTCTTTCCTTCTCTCCTTCTTAAAATACAATTACGCCCCTAATTTTAAACAAATTATGAATATTTTGCATATGTAAATGTATTTCTTAGAACACAATGATTATGCAATCATATCATGGGTATATGCATGCCGATTCTGAGTAACAAAGTCGAGATTTGTCTTAACACTTTCATCTGCCATTTGTATATGTTAACCTTGAAAGAGCAAAGCTATACTAATCGGATTGTCACATTTAAGTAAATTCTATTTTAGACGTAGATGTAAATATTTGTAAATCTTAGATGAATGTTAACTAATTGAATGAGTCACTGTATATATCTCTGAAATATCTTTGATGTGTACTATGCAATAGTATCATAAACGGTCGACAAAACCAACGTTATGGTTACTGTACTCATTCACGACAGAATTAGCTCTAGGGGCAACGTGACTAAGAGTGGAAAGTTTTGTTAACAGGTAGACTGAAAACATTGGAATAGGTTGTATTGTTTGTTTCTTTGTATTTCGCCAGAAAGTTTCACTAACTTCACATACAGTTCGCCCAAAGGTTATATTTTTCAAAATGCAAATTTGGTGATCGATAGAGGACACACTGTATCGCAGTAGTTATACCTGTTTTTGTTTAATTTAAATTTATTCAATTTATGTCATTTAGTCGCGAAAATAAAGTGAAACATTGTCCAATCAAGCGTGTATTATACAAAGCAGATTACTTTAAGATTCTGTCTGAATTCTTATAAACATAAACCATGTTTCTTCTGAATGTTCACTTTTACTGTTTCTTTGGAAAGTATCTAAATTCAGACAAAAATACATACATGCACTGAGGAAGTAAATTAAAACCAATAGAGAAAACATATACTCTTCCTGTATCCAAGAAGAAAAATATAGAAATTTGGTGACGTTTCAAAAAATATTTGCGCCTTTTAGAACTAAAAAGTCATGTTGCATCCAATATGAATATTAACAGCTTTTTGCATTCACCTGGAATTGTTCCTTTCAGTGGAAGGCATGTACCGCAGCATAGAGCCTCATTCACATAGCACCCATATCGGCTCACCGCACTGCAGTTTGTTTTGTCACCATATTCGCACCCTATATTTAACGAAAAAAGATGTTCTTCAGAAACATTTTACGAAATTATTATTATACGTTGTATCGTAATAGAAACATCCCTTCATCAGAAGGACCACAAAAGGGACTTATCCAAGCATATTATCAACATATATTTATGTACTCATATCATATTGAGAGCGAAAAAAAGAATTCCTTAGAAGCAAGATGCTTATAAGACAGATCACCCACCAAATGACAATTAAGTCTGTCAGAGGGTTGCTGAGCTATCTGTCTGTCTGTTATAAAAAGAGCAAGAGTGAACGGACGGACAGACAAAACGAGAGACAGACAGATGTAAAAAGGTGATTACTATCGATCTACGCGCCTGATAAAGAGCATTAAAATGTATAACCAGTTGAGACCTGTTACAGTCTACTGTTTATTATGTTGTTTACTGTGACGTACCATGCATAAAAGAGACTTATTTTGCAACATAATGGCAATAACTTACAAATGTTCAGGAAATGCTGCCATTTCACATCAACGTTTGGGGTTCTTTGCGAAAGAAGCATTGTCATATTCACAATATTTACACCAACTTCGTTTCACATATTGCTAGAATAAATCACATGAGAGAAGATATAAAGCTTGCCGAATTAAATTTTCTACAACTGTAATTTTAGGATAATCGTAAAAGAGATGAGTAGCAGAGAGTTTATGCAACAACTCTAATTCAGATCGTATATTTCTGAGAAACTCCTGTTATTGTTAACGGTTGACCAAAAGAAAATTGATGAATTTACTATAAGTTTACTTATTTGATTAAGTTGATAAAAATAAATATTATGTTATCAAAGTCAGTTAAACATTAAATACACAGTTATTTACCTGTTATATTAGTATACGCACGTCTACAAGACTCGCAGCATATGTCTAGGTAATATGAATAATAGCAATAATAGGATCGCTGTACAATTAGCTCTGTACAAGCAAGTTCGATATCGACTATTCCAGGCTGGTCTCCGAGTGGGCATAAATCTGAATAATAATAATAATAATAATATTAATAAACATCTTAATCATCGTCGTCGTCATTATCATCATCATCATCATCATCATCATCATCATCATCATCATCATTAATCCTTTCATTTAGGAGTCTAATTCCAAACACAGTACATTCTCTTAGGGAATTTTATTCTCTATCACTAAGCACTGAATCACTACAAAACATAAATTGGCCCCGAAAGCACTATTACTGGCCTAGGTCATAACCAATGCTGGTATAGCACAATCAAATGATATGAACGTTAGTATAAGGCTTCAAATCCCCAGAGAGTAAACCGTCTAAAAACACAAAATGTAAACAGAACATAGAATTGTTTTATAGCACAATTAAACAAGAAGAACATTCTTCTCCGGTCTCCAACACAAACACAAAAGAAACAAACCAATTTAATCCTGATCTCTGACAAGAAATTAGTACATAAAAAATGGTTACTTTGCATAAATAAGTAAATCCTATGATAATGTAACGAGATCTTTAATTCTGGAGTGGTTGGGCAGGTTTGCCGAATTACTACCAAACAGTTGGAAAATTAATGGTACCCTCTCTTCATGGGATATCACTATACCTAAGAAAAAATCTACGAATGTACTGTATGATTAATGGGAGGCAACTGAAACAAAAATAATTATCAAGGTTTAATTCTTCACTTTTGTAAACAAAGGTGTTTTTATTAACACTTTCGTTTCAAAGTCTAATTCAAAACACAATTTTGATGGAAACGTGGGAACACTGTATTCACTATCAATGAACACTGAAGCACTATCAGACAATAAATTGCCTCCGAAATTACTAATGCTAGTATAGACGCTAATCAATGTCGCCATAGCACAACTAAAACCATAATGAATATTCTGCTAAAGGCACCAAACCCCAAGACAAATAAATTTCCAAAACCATAGTCTGTAAAGAAGACAAGATAAAAATTAATTCAAAAACTGTACTTTTAACAAAAAAGTGTCTTTATCAGTTGTGAACTACCAATTGCTGTTGGATACCAATATATTCATCCATTTAGAGACCAGAAACTTATTGAACATACTTGCATGCACATAACGCTCGTACGGTGCAAATTTTCAAACTCCATGCACTCTGGCTATCTCTAAATCTAATCCAGCTGAATAAGCCAGAGATACAACCACTATGTCTAAATCTAGGAGCCTTTTATAGTGTTTTGTTCAATCCTATCTTTCCTAGGTAAAGTGTACGGCAATTGTCGAATGTTCCACAGGTCAAGATATCACTTCCTTGGACTGTTCTGATATGAAAAACTGGCTATTCAGCCTGAACAAGAGACAGCCTGCACCAGTATCTGGAAAGCCTACACTGGGCACAAAACCGAACGTGGTAGAACTGCTGGTGGTATATGTGGTGAGCGTTGTGTGAACTGGATAGTTTTGGAAATTGGTCGACAGAATAAGAAATTGTGATATGACTGAGAAATCATTTCTTCTCGAGGCGTATATGTTCTCTTGTTATTTGCTTTTTATGAACAAATATTATTTTCTAAGTAAGAAAATAAAGCCACAGTGAAAACTGCCCAAATACAAAGGCGCAGACTGTCCTGAAATAGTCATATGTCATACAAACTCGTTACAATCTTAGAAGTAATCTGTAGTTGTGTTCAAGTCCAAACATTTGTGCAATTGTCTTATGATTAAAACCACCATATTTGATAAATATTTGTAGGTATTTACACTTCTAGTCAAACACTGAGAACAAAAATCATGACACTTGCTGTTGCTGGTAATGGATATAAATAAAAATAAAGACACAAAAATTGATAAATGTTCCCAAGTGTGATTTAAGATTGCCTGGGGCATAGGCTAGAGCCGGTGTGTAAATAATATTACTTGTTGTCAGGCTGCGAATTCTAAACAATATATGTGACCTGTAAAGTTGAAATGATATTATTACTATCTGAAAGTAACAAAAATAATGCTAGAGATACATAGATGTGCGGTACGGTTTACTGTTAGCCAGAATAATATATGTACTCTGAGTCAATGTCAAAAATTGCATATGCATTTTCCGTTTGCCAAAATAAAAATCCTACAATCACGAATCATTAATGAATTTAAATATGTCTTCACCTGCTGATATTTTCTTCCAGTGAAGTGGATTAAAAACTATCTGAGCTTATTTTTATAAACTTTGCTAGTATGAAATTTTCTCAAGTTATCAACACTGTTATTATCTCCCTATCAGGCGTGTGTAAGGTGTATTACAATCACCTGCTGAAGTGGTCCTCAGCATTCTAGTGCTGCGCTTCTTAACCCAACTGGTAATGTTGCATTGAAGTATAACTTTCCTGCCACAGACCACATAATTATAAGGATCCACTGGAATTTGTCCGTAGGCCTTCTTTGTGTCTAATTTTGTATATTATTGCACTCTTCCCTTTTTCCATTGCTAATTCACAAAATCTATAAAAGGTAGTATAAACCACCTCCATGCCCATACCCAAATATGTATTAACTAACAATCCACCATTAACTAAATGATCTGCAGGAAAGCTAAGATCCTACACTAAGTCTGTGCCGCTCCGATTTGCTGTCCGTTTTGTATAGTATTGTCTGCAGTGGGAACACAACCAAAGACTCTGGTAATGGTGGCGCATCAAAAGGTCAAATAAAAAAGTGTTATAGTTCCTTATCTATGATATCGACTATTTGTTGCTCATACATAAGAGTAGATTAATGATATTTTGCCTGTAGAAAAAGGAAACAATTTACCAGTGTAATTGGATAGGCCAAACAAACTATGAAAAAAAATCAGAAATAAGCACGTTTACTGCACTATTCTGTAATTAAAAATGTGAACTGACTGCAACTCCTACTGTTGAAAATTATACAAAAAATATGTTTATAGGTACTATTTTTATAATGTCATGTCTGCGTACATGAAATGCACTCATGGAAGTTTTTGCACTGTTTGTCATTTTTTGAAATGTGGCTCTCTCCATCTGAAAATTTTTCATTTTTGTAACTCCAGCACAACAAACTCTCCATTGCCTTGCTACACCTCTCTCCTACCTTCGTTCTTCTTAGGTTTAAGAACCACTGAATATTTCGTTTAGGTTGTCTTGTTCCCTTTAAAGCAGTCTGGTGTAAGACTTCCTAAGCCCTGGTCTTAAATGCTGCGTCCTCAACCCACTTAATTAATCCCACATCAAGGTCTCTCAAAACTGAATAATCATACTCTCGCCCGACATCAAATACATACAAATTGTCACACGCATTACTGATGCAAGATGTTTTACACGTGTTTTGTTCTCTCTTGTATCAAGTGTGCATATAACCCAATGCAAACACTCCCATAGTTCATATTCGGTGCGTGTCATGACCGAGACAAAAACGTACGGCCACAACACTTTATGCTGAACTTAACCTTGATTCTTCACATATCCAGATTCGTGTCTCTTACCTTCCTAATCATACTCTTTTGAAACAGAAGAAGATCAGCGTGGCTGCTCTCTATCGCCCGCTTGTGTTGATTTTCATCCTGTAGCACGTATTTATAAAGACTTCAATATCTTTTCCACGTGACATAGTAGTTGGTCCTCACTTCATAGTCACTGACGACGCATCTGCTTCTGTTCGATGCTTGAAAAGTTCATTCTCGAATACTATATGGGCGATTTTCATTTTTATCTCAGACAACCGTTGTATTACCACTACATTATATTCATCTGGAACTGTCCTCGTTGGTGAATATATTGAATCTACGGTCATGGAAAACGTGCATCCCTGCCGTGCCGTGTTATCAGGTGCTACTGTCACCTTATAATCCGAACATTTATGCAAACAAATCCCATTCGGGTGCCTACTCACCAATGCATCACACTTAGAGCACTTTGTCTCAATCATTTTAATTTCCAATCACAATTTTGTTTTCAAAGAAATGCTATCAAGATTTACCAAATTACCCCACACACCTGGAAAACTAGTGATTTCCTCTGTTTAGGGCAGATCACTATAACTAAGAATAAAGCTGAGCATGTACTTTATAATTAATGGAAGGTAACTCAAACAAAAATAGTTCAAGGTTTAATTCCTCGCCTTTTCAAGTCAATGTGTTATAAGAAAAAGAATAAAAAGGACAAGAACAAATTAGAATTAATCTTCCTCATCATGTTGGTCTTTGTCTCCATCATTATTATCATAGTCATTACCATCATCATGAATTATGGTAAATAAATATAAGTAACAACTGGAAGCATAAGGATGAAAAATGGAATTTAAAAAAAAAAGATTAGGGATTATATGTAGAAGTATAGGTCTAATATTATAGGTTTATGATGAACTATTTACCCCTATACAAGACATTTGTATAAAGTATATCTCAAAACAAGTTTTCTTTAGCAATACATATGACTAGTTAAAGAATCTGTATCTGCAGGAAATACCTTTCTTTTCTTACCGTTGACAGAGGGAGCCTGAGCCGCTGCCACACATTCCCCTGCCACACACCACTAAAAACAAGAGTTAAACTATAAAACTATATAAAGAACAAAACCTAAAGGCCACTATTATTCAGAACTTTGTCATATCATTTTATTGGTCTTTCTATACAATAAGATGCCGCAAGCTACTGTATCCTGCCTACAGTTGTCCATTTATCCAAATGCTCAATTAAGCGAACTATTTTCACATCCTCACATGCGATCATATTATTGTATTATAACTTAAATGAAATATTTCCTTTAAATGGCAATTTGCATAAGAAGCCTCACGTATCTGAAAGAAGCTTTTCACACATTATTGCGATATCTTGTCGACCCCATGTAGCAACGTGTACGAAGGTCAGACGCAATAATTCCAATTCATAAGTTGGTTCGTGTTACTGTATATAACAACCAAATACAGAAGCGAGTTTTTGCAAGCATCAAATCTGCTTTATTTTGTTTTGAGTTGACACGTGGAGTAAGGACCTTAACCACAAATCAATTCTTAGAGAGAATTAACTAGTATGTTTTACTGAAGAAATGTGTGTTGTGCTTTATCAAGAAATCATTGTAAAATGACATACTGGAGCATTTTTTATTTTAAATATATTAAGAACTAATTAAAAGTGATGCTGTTTTAAGAACATACGTATTTAGGTACATTCGTAAGTAAATAACTACATAGATATATACAAGCCTGTGCGTGCATGCGCACATACACACATTTCATGAATACATAAAATCTTACAATCTTGACTTATCATTTACTTACTTACTCACCTAAAACAGATAAGAAATAGGCTGATGAGCATTTATAAAAACGAAAAACAAACAGTCACTCTACCTTCCCTTTTCCACAGGTAGTCTTTTCCATGGCAATACGACGCCCACACAGGGATGTTCCAGGAATAGCACAGTAGAATAATGAGCACATATACGTGTAATTTCCTTGATAAAATACCTAATAAGAACGCAAAGAAGAAGAAGCAAAAATATGGCAATGTTGTTATCATTATTATTATTATTATTATTGTTTCAGTTTGCGTAACGATATCTCTTATTTTGGAACATAAATTGAATGTTATGTCCCTCATTATTGTGATTACATGAGATGCAAAACTTAGCGTATCAGTAGTGGAAGAAAAGAAACTAATTATTGCTTTTTGCCATGGCAATGAATATTAGTCCTGGCAGATTTACCCTCCATAGCTTATCAATGTGTATAATTACCACAATGTAAAATGCGTGCAAAAAATGCAAATAGAAGCCTGATTGTGCAAATAATTTCATGACTTTTTTAAAAAAATGTGTTTACAAAGTTTTGTATTTTATCTGTTTTATATCAGAAGTTAGGATGTCGAGACAAAAATGCAATATATCTTCTGACATGCAAGATCTGTACCACTCAATATGTTGGCGAAACCGTTTATTTCAGAAAGCGAATGAATAATCACAAAAGCCACATTTGTGACAAAATCAACGCGAAAGTCGCCAACCACTACAACTCGATTGGATATTGAGTTGAGTCACTCGAGATGCTCCTGATTGAATGAAACCTGGGGTGGACCGACATAGAATGCACACGTATGGAACGATACTGGATACTGCAATTGAAAACTCATGGGGAGTTCGGCCTAAATGAAACAATCTGACCTTCCCGTTGCAGTCTTATCAAAATTATCAAAAGTTGTCGCATCCGATGAAATAATTATATATATATATATATATATATATATATATATATATATATATATATATATATATATATATATATATATACTGTTTATTACTTACTTAAAATATTGGTTAAAATTTTGTTAAGTATATGCAAAGCTCACATCTTCTCATTATAATAAGTATTGTAGAAAGCAATTCCGCCACGCCAGTCTATTTCTTAACTATTAACAACTAACATTTAAAAATACTGTTACATGTAATACAACCGTCATCAACGACCCTTGATTGTTTTAATACTCGAGGAAAAATATAATCTTGATAAAGAAAAGTTTAACCTTTTGATCAAAAGGGGAGTAAATTGCAAGAGGGAGACCTTTAATGGGAATAACTTCCTATGGTTTTGTCTACATGCAGGTAGAAAAACTGGATAAGGCGAATAGGTCATGAAGAAAAAGTGTGTATAGGGATACTTAGTGTGAAAAATGTGACAACTTTGGAAAAGCAACGCAACTAAAGACTACGCAAACGTTAATAAAACTCTATCAAACAATGCTTTTAATGTATTGTAGTCTTTTTCCTAAAATAGTTTAATTAAGGAAAAATATAAGTAGGTGACTTGACAATAATCTACTTTGACAGAAGTCTGTCTGATCTGTGGTAAAATTCGTCTCGTGTGCATACGTCTAGCAATTCTATGTAGAAACGTTTTGCCGCATTAAGTAAAATAATTATGTATTGCCTTAATGCTTCCTGGTTAAAATTAGAGATGCAGGATTATTATTTCAGTTGTTTTGTTGGGCTTAATAGTATAGCTAAGTAAACCACTTCAACTGAAGAGGGCTCTTGTGACATCACGGCAGAGGAAAGTTATCGATACAAAATATTTTATTTTAACGTGAAATTGCTTTGTTATGAAGCAGGGAGCTATTCTAGCCATTAAAAAGTTTCCCTTCCACGTTTTAGAATAGAACTTCACTTGCTCTTATTAGCAATCAAATTAGTAGTTATCTGTAACCTTTTTAGTCCCCTATTTGTTACATGGACTTGCCAGCTCTAAGGCATATGAGAAATTACATTTGTTTTGACAGATATTATCAGTCAATTCAATCAGAATCACTTTTTTTTTAAATGCATTAACATATATATGAGACTTCTATCTTTCTTACTGATAACACTTAAACAAAGAAAGAAAATATTATGACAACCCAACGTGTTGCAATGGTCAACTGCTTGATGTTGTAGTTGCGTCCATTAATGCAAAATTATGATTGAGCTGCATACCCTACAAAAGTAGGAATCCGAACCCTGTGAGTACTGACACTGGGTGTCCGCTGAATAAACTTGCCCCGCATGTTGTTGGTCATAGGGATAGAGAGCGCTAGAATTGTATCCAGGGTTGATGGTAGTCAGACAGTTCATGCTGGAAATATTTTTATAAAAATTAGAATAAGCAACAATTATATTAAACTGGAACGGTCTATCCTATCACAACTCAACTTGATCACGGATGAATAGCAGCAAACTATTGGGTTGATGAATGAAGGGCACAACTGGACTTTTCCATTTTCTTCGTAAGCAGCATAATTGGAATATTGTCGTAATGTGTTAAAGAAACAAAATTATCAAGTCTCAAAACAAAATAGTTCACACTACTCTCATTCGTAATTCCTCTAGCACAGACCCACACACAACTAAATTGTCGTCATTGGTCGCCTGTAGGCAAGGTTTTGTATTCTTGCTCAAGTCGTAATGACTGGCTGCCCAAAGCCCAATGACTACGCCAAAAGGATATGATAGCGGATTTCTTGCTTGTTGTTTCTTTCTTTTTTTAGACAATACAACGGGTTGCTAAAGATGTCCTAACCGGTACAATTATATTATTGTCTGCAATAGTATTAAATGCTGGAAATTCTGAAGATGCGGAACTACAGACAGTACAGCTATCAGAACTTACAACCTGCATTTTCAAGGCATCAAAACTTTTATCCTGTGCTTCCAAATCTTGTATCGGACCGGGTGCCTTACCTTGCATCGTTATCGACTCCAGACCTAAATGTTTAGGTTTGATCCGGTGTATTTGGCTTCGTTGAGTAGCTAACAGTACGCGCTGTTGTGGGAAGACATGATGACTATACCTCATCTTCACCAGTTCGATTGACCGACTTGCAACGACCAAAATGCTCATGAAAAAGAACAGCTCCCAAAATTTTTAACTTCACCAAAGACAATTCGATTTCTGACTGGACCGGATAGTAGCATTCTTCCAGTCATTCATTCTGTATTTCCTCCACGAGAAGATTTTTAGATACACACATGACAAACAAGACAAAAGAACAGAAATCACATGTAAATGATGTACGAATATTCAATGATTAGCTTGAGAGATTGTGCAGTAAAACACAGTCTATAGGGAATAAACAATCGTATCTAAACGTTGATTACAGAATAATGACAGAGGTAAAAATGACGAAGATAGCTGGGAACGCACAGAAGAACCAAATACTCTACTTTATAAATATTGTATGAACAAGGATTCTATTCATGTGCGAATTTACGTTCGTATGCAATATGCGTATTTCCATGGAATTACAAGTTTAAAGTATTAATTGTATGCAGTAAAGGGCCCATAACTCCAAGTGTCTAGTGTTGGGTTTCCTTATATCCTGAGTGGATAGGTTTTATCTGGCATATATGGCTTCGTGCAGGGGCTACCAGTCTGAGCTTTTGTGCGCAGACATAACGCATATATCTCTTCTTCACTAGTTTGAGCGACTGATTTACAACAACCAAAATGCTTATGCAAAACAAAAGATCCCAGAATGTCTGACTAGACGGAAGCGGAGTGGCAATAGGGAAAGACGAAAAGACAGAGAAAAAGACAGACTGATATATGAAACAGGGAGAAAGACAAATATAAGACTACGACAGAAGAGCAGAGAAAAAGACTTAGAACGAGATCTTACCTGTTTAGTGCACTGATATAGTTTTGAAAATACGATATGGAACAGGAAGAAAACTTCCACAAGTTTTTGTTGTACTGGAATTCTGTCGTTCCAATACTATATAATGTGATGGAGGCTGCCATTATGTAGGCGTGGGTGGGTGAACATAGATCACCTATGCCATCTGCATTGCCATCATGGCGAGCTCCGAGACTGGAAAAAATATATAATACTGGGATGATTTTAAAAGACTGCTCTTAAGTTTTACAATTTATGACAAGATGTGACAAAGTATTCCTTCCACGAGCTGTTTTCAGAAATTACTACCATTTATGCGACGGTTTTCTGAAATCCCACTTTTTAAAAACACATTTCATTCTTCAGTTCACAACATTGATTTATATTTGCGCAATAACGCCTAAATGCACATTAGTGTATGTATATTTTGTGCCCAAGCGTTGTATATAATATCTATAGTGTAATGTTATGACAGTATTGACTGCTCCCTGATGACAAATTATAAATATAAGAAGTTTTAATCAGTTTATCTGCGCAAAAATAAGTTGTTCTGTATTTTGAATTTTATAAAAATGGGACACGATTTGTTTTAGAAACAAAGGGACATATTTCGCCGCGGTGAAAAGGTATCATGATCAACCAAACGTTACACCAGGAATACAATCCTAAGCTGCTCCATTCTCTGTACAAAGAATGATTATATTGTCGTTAACTACAGGGGAGCTCTAGTAAGGGCTACTGAATTAAAAAAAAAACATTACATCATTTTAGATATTACCTAAATTTAAAGTCGGATGAAAGACACATATGACCATCAAATATATCACTTTTTGTATCAATACGAAAACTGTTTTGTATTTACGCCGTTATCAGTTTTTGTGTCAATAAGCAAACTGTTTTCTATTTGCGCAGCTATCAGTTTCTCTCTCTCTCTCTCTCTCTCTCTCTCTCTCTCTCTCTCTCTCTCTCTCTCTCTCTCCACACTATATATATATATATATATATATATATATATATATATATATATATATATATATATATATATATATATATATATATATAACAAATTTGAATACATTAAAGACATCGCATCGACATCGTCAACAACCTAGGATTTTATAGGCTCCAGATTCCTAAGGTGTTTGAACAAAAGTTGGAAAACGACGCTGGGAAAATAATATATATGTGCTGTTGTTGCTGTGTAGTAGCTAGGAGTGTCATCGATAGAAATGATATCGGTGTATCATCGATTCCCAGGAGTCGATCCGATGTCGATTCCGTTTGAAATATCGATACAATTAGGCAAAAATACATTTCAGTTTTAAGAAAAATAATAAACAACAATTGCCGCAGGTCTTACCGTTCTTAAACCGGAAGCAGGTGCGCTTTAACAAAATACGGGTCATATAATTTGTCGACTACTGTTAGTACGCTATCACCATCGTCTTTTTCTTCTTTTTTCTTCGTTCGTATTTACCAAAAATGGATGTTTTGTATGAAAACATTTTGTTCTTCTAACCATTTAAGATCATTATAATGTAGACAGTTCGTGTCTGAATAAAGTTTGTTAATATTTGATTTATTAATGAGTCTTTCGTTCAGTTACACGGGCACCGTTTCGAATTCGTGAAATAATCATACTCTATCTAAACGTCATGTCAACAAAATGCAGAACTAAAAGTGTTCGAGTTTCGGTCTCAGGGATACAAAAAGTGAAGTCTGGACGCATTTTGGTTTCCCCGAAGAAGAAGGAGCTGCCAGTAAATCAAAAGGTCATATTCAAAATATGCAAAAGTGTCTTGCCATACAGTGGTAATGCCACAAACATGCGCAGTCACCTAGATCGACACTACTGGTCTGTCGTGAGGCCAATAGCGGTACGGAATAAGATTCGCTCAGAGTGTTTTCATTTGAATAATTATTTTAATATTCAAGTAGATGAGGATTATTTGTAGCAATACGTTATTGAATAAAAAATGGAATAAGAACTTAACAGTCAGGATAAATAAATAAAATGATTGTATACATATTAACAAAAAATGAGTGTATTTAGATCGAATATAAATAATTATGATAAAACGTTTTAAATTAAATTAAATAATCTTTTGAAAAAAAAAAAAAAACCAGCCAAATTGCTAATTTTTTTTACATGATTTGACAATCAAAATTTCAATCCATTTTGACTGTAACTTAGGAGATCTATATTTTTGTATATTTTAAACTGTTGCTTCCACGGTTGAAAATGAAAGTGTTCCGGAACTTCCTTCAGCCGCCACTACCCCAAGACTTCCTTCTATGCAGCCACACTCAAGCAGCATGCCGCAAGCAACTATTTCCAGTGTATTTGCTAAGCAACAGCCTTTAGCTACGAAATCTGCTAGAGCGGGTAGTATTATCCAAGCCATTGCCGACTTTGTTACAATGGACATGAAACTATTAAGTTCTGTTGATGGAGAAGGTTTTCACAATTTGATGAAGGTTCTTGAACCTTGATACAAAGATGTATCACTAAAATCACTTACTGGAGAGATATGTTGTACCCATGTACCACACTACTGTAGAACAAGTTACAAAAGATGTATCTGAGTGTCTGAGACATGCATTTAATACTGATGGGTGGACATCTATCAATTCTGAGAGCTTTATAACAACGACATGCCACTACACTGAACCTGAAACATTTCTTCTTTGCTCTAGAGTACTTGACACAAAGTGTATTCATGTAAGCCACACTTCAGACAATCTTACCAATGAGATGAACATATATATTGCCAAATGGAATCTCAAGGGTGCCGACAGTGTTACAGATAACGCTGCTAATATTGTAAATGCTTGCAACTTGGCTAAGTTACCACATTTTGGATGCTTCGGTCACACACTGAACCTTGCAGTGAATAGGTGTTTATCTGTAAGTGAAGTGAATTCCCTGCTATGCAAATGTAGGAAACTTGTGTCTGTTTTCAAACAAAGTTGCCTAAAATCTAGTGCACTGCACGAGACCCAGTCATCTCTTGATATCAACCAACTGCAAGTTATGGAAAATGTTGAGACAAGATGAAATTCAGCGTTGGCTATGGTGAAAAGACTCCTAGAAATACTCTGAACAAAGACAAGAAGTACTCCCATCTACTGCCATATGATGTTGACACGAAAAACATGGAAGATTTAAAAACTCTTCTCAATCTATAAAGGAAGCAAGTACCAGGGTATCGTCTGAAAAAAAACGCCTTTTAAGACATGATTATGTAGCCCAAGGTTCGGGCAGTAATTTGATCATGAAAGCAAATAATGCAATTCGTACTTATTTAATGAAAAGATACTAAAAAGATGATGAACGTCAGTTATTATTAATGGCAACCAGTCTTGATCCAAGATTCAAGAATCTGCAGAGGCTAAATGATGATGAGCGCGAGAATGCGTACAGTTCATTGGTGCTTGAAATAGTCAATGATTCTTTTGTGCCAACCGTTTCACTTAAAAGTGACCCTGTTGAACCTGGCCAACCTGCTGGTCCTGCTCTTCCGTCTTTACAGAAAAGACAATACGGGTGAGAGTTCTGAGAAAAAAAAACTAAGTTGTGTACTACAAAAACAGAAGAGTCTAAATATGTCTTTTTTGATGTTCTATTTGTAAAGGAGGAGAAATGCGCATTGACAAGAGACGAAATTGCATAAACTGAAGTTGGAAGGTATAGATCTAGTGTTACTGTACCTATGAAGCAAGACCAAGTGAGTGGTTGATTTTTAGCAAATCATTCAAACCCTATTTGGCTAGACAGAGATGCTGGTACTTACAAATTCCTTTAACTAGAGTACCCTCACAAAGGGTATTTTCCAATGCTGGCAACATTCTGAGTAAAAAAGGGGTGTACTGACCACTGATAAATACTGAGATTTTAATTTTTTTACACCACAATTACAGAAAGTAAAACATAACTCACCAAACGTTCAAAACTGATTACAGTGATTAGGAGTAGAACAACTAACTAGTAACTGGCTACTACTTCAATCAGATTCCATTCAAGTTCTGAACTTGAAGATATCAAGTTGTTATTTTCTGTGTTAGTAGAAATCATGTTTAATATTTCAAGTCTACATTGAGTGGGTCTAGTCAATTTTAAGATTGATCTAGTCAGAACAGTAAGATTACAAGACTTATATTCACATATTTTTGTTGGTTATTTTGTTTACAGTTTAGATTACTTAAGTTTGACCATTTTACTGTTGTGTCTGTGTTCTGAATATACTTTGTATATTTTAGTACATGAGAAAGTCCTTATTATATGAGAGATAAATTAAACACATAAGTAAATAATAATAGTCTTGTTACTTCATTTGAATTTTTAAAAACACCTGATAAAAGCTGACATCCATTTAATAATTGAATATGAAGATGATTTCGAATACAAGCAACTTTATTTAAACATGAATTGTGCTGATGTAAGTGTAGCATCTCTATTTTTAAAACCCAATCGATATATCGTCGATATTTTGTCCCGATATATCGATACAGAATTTTGCATCAATGACACCACCAATTTAGTGATCACTTAATAGCCGTTCACAGAATTAAATGAAAACTAATGCTAAATCGACCTGTATACACAGGACAAGCAGTGTTGGATTTAAGTAAATGACTTTTGCATGACTTTTATTATAATCGCTTAAAAGATAAATATGGTTAAAATGTTGAATTATTATATACGGATACTGATAGTCTATTATTGGAATTTAAAACAAAATATTGATCATGATATGAAAAATAACTGTATGGTGTATGATACCAAAGATTACCCAAGTGACCACCTTATATTCAATACATCTAATTATAAAATTGTCGGAAAATTTAAGGATTAAGGCACTGGCAGGTCAATACAAGAATGTGTTGGCCTTCGCCCTAAAATCTGCTCCCTTATTGGCGATGTAGAAAACAAAATAAATAGAGATAATAAAATTAATAAAACCAAGTGAGTATGATTTCCGGTGGTTAAAAATAATTAAATCATGCACTTTACAAAACATCTTTATTTTGAAAAATAAGAGATGAAGCATAATAGGCATTCCATAAAAAGTAATAATGATCGAATAGGGACAAAAATAAACTTACTAAAACAAGCTTGTCATCCCTAGAGACCAAAATATATAATCTAGAAAATGGGATTGGGACTTATGCATTTGAAGTCAGTATTTAGTTTAAACGTTTGTCATCTAAGATTCTTTGTACGTATATATGCGAATTTTAAATTTTCATCTAAGATTCATTTTAAACCCAATATGAGAAAGATACATATAATTCATTAATTTGCCGTATAAGATTTATTTTACGTATAATATGAGTAAGATTAATCTATGTAATTTAATTGGAGACACAACACCAACCAACGTGAATATTTTGCGATTCTGTCTACATTTAAACAATATTTCTTATTTCCATAACAATTAAATTTGAAATAGTGCAGCTAAACTTACCCCTTTATTTGCCTGTATTTGAGTAAAAAAGGTGCCTATATCAAAGTTTCCTTTGTATAACATCCTTAAATGCGAAAAAATACATTAATGGCCCTCTGTAATATATATTATTTTAAAAATCTATCCACAAAAGCTTTAAAATTATAAATAAGAAAATATGCAAAAGAGTAAAAAGAAATAAACTACATAAAAAAGAAAAAAAAATTGACGTTAATCTCTTTATAAATATTATTAAATAAGAAACTCATAAAGATATTAGAAGGTAAACTATTTTAATATTTATCTATCACATATACTTTAATCATCTAAAAAGATCACCACACACTAAAAGCAATAAGATTGAGAAATAATATTATAAATTTTTAATTAATTTCTTTCCAAAAATGTAAACAGTGTATTTTAAACCAAACATATATAGAAAATATTTTTAATAAATGTATACGCAAATTTTGAGAAAACAAATATATATATATATATATATATATATATATATATATATATATATATATATATATATATATATATACAAAATTTGAAAAAATATATTTACAAAATTTTTATTAAAGAAATATTAAATCTTTCTTTTAGGAAATATATATTTAAAAATTTGGAATAAATATATGAACAAAGTTTTGAAAATGTATATATAAATCTTTTTGGCGAAAAGTATATAAAAAAATAGTTTTAAAGTGTATACAATTTTTGAAAAATACTTTTTAAATATATCATATCATACCCCTCCAAAGTACTAAAAACCTCATTCCTGAGTTCTAAAATACCCTTATTTTGAAAATATCCAAAAATCTCCTTGCACTTCTTCTTTGGAGAGCAAATAGATTATAATCTAATATCGTGTTTCATTTAATCAGATATCGCTAGGAACAATTAGTGTACACTGATGCTGCAAATCATCAGTCTTGCTTAAGATCTTGATCATCAAGCTTTCGTACCATCTTAAAATGGCAATAATAACATTGCTGACTGGATGCATATATGCAATTTTTGAAAAACAACATACATTAAACAAATAATTCTCTCCAAATATTATGCCAGAAGTAGGACTTTTTTTAAACTTGGTCACTTTGACTTAAACAAAGTTGTGTATTTCAAACACAACTCTAAGTCCCCATTACAGAGGTCCCCCAGGTTAATTTCCAACAATGCGCTTTCCATTTCCCGTTCAAGGCCCTCTCGTTTGGATTTATTCTGGAATATCCAGACCATCGTAAGGCAAATTCACAAATAATGTACTAACTAAATATTATAGTTGTCTGAGATTGTACGTAACAAAATGGGGACTAAAATGTACCTCCTTGCAGAAAACATGAGAGGGATGTAGCGGCGGGTGGATGTGGGTAGATGTGGAGATGATGGTGGTAGGGTCCTTAAATACCCCATAATATCCAGCCGGCGGGGAGAGAACAGTAGTGACAATACTGGTGAATTAACTTTTTATTGTTTTTGAAGAAATAGTACCGACATTTGTACCTGTGTCCCAACTCATGGGCAGAAACTGCCACCATTCTAGCGTTGAATTCATCTTCTACTATTGACTGGCTGTAAGTTGTACACGTCGCATTTATATATGCTAAACCTGAAGAATAAATAAGTCTTATCTACTAATCTGTCAACTTTAAATCACAAAACATAAGGGATTACACAATGGTATTGAATTTAGAGGAATATATATTCGCACGGTGACCCAGTAATTAACTCTCATCTAAGTATAACGGCACTCCGGATTCTTCTGACATACATCAAGGCATATAGAGATTAATATAGAAAGTTGCAAATATAAACCAGACATAATGCTACTCCTAGATCCAACAGGAGGATGCATGATAATATAATGGGAAGTTTTATATGGAGAAATAATATTATCATACAGGTTAAAGAATCTTAATTCGTCCAGATTAATTTCTATGTTGTCTGTAGTACCCGCTATATGCCTTGATTTCTGTCAGAGGAATCCGGAGTGATTGTATTTTTAGATTAGACTGATTCCGGCCATTTTAGCCGAGAGTGTGTGAGATGGATGCGTACAGGCAAGGCTATGGGTGTCGTAACCCACGGACCTCGGGTTTGAATCTCAGTAGAGGACTAATTAAACATTCTCTAATGTGTATGATAATATTCTTTCTCCATATATGCCAACAAACACAGCCATTAGTGTGGTGTCTACACCATCCACCGAGATTACTGCGCGCCTGTACTTTTTGTACAAAGCGTGCCTCTGCCAATAGGTAGACATCAGCCTCGCAGATCTTTTTTTATTCCAAAATCTTGTGGGTCTTGGATTTTTGGATAAACATTATAGTTTCTATACAAGCAGCGTGATACAGAAGTTTAAATGATCTAGAGGGGTGGGGCTGCGTCATTCTGCACACAGGCACCTCTAATCTGGTGTCGCAAGACGGCGGTGATGTCAAAGACGAGGTCAGTCTACTTAATATCACTAAATCTGGAAAAATAACATGGTCTTCGGTACGCCAGCCTGCACGCACACAGGTTTAACGACTGTTTCTTTTTTTTTTTTTTTTGTTCTTGTTTTTTCTGGCCAATTACTGTGGTGTGGTAGAGTACGTCTTTTCGAATACAACCCTGTTTTTTCTTCTGGTGAGACGAGTGATAGAGCCTTCTGCATATCCCAAAGAAAATGTTATCGCTGAGGGTACTTTGCCAAATACCACGTTGTCATTGCGGTAGCAGTCAAGGCCACCAAGGCCACCAAAGGACTATACTTCTGACTGTTGTTCCGACAGAAAAGTCGCAACTAGCTCTAAATTTTTGCGGACTGGCTTAGGATTCGCTGGGTAACCCCATTGCACTATGTCCACCTGCGTTGCATCTTCGTTCCTCCCGAATTTAACTAGAAACGTGTCAACACCAAGATGCTGCAAATACGTTTGCACCTGTGTTCTTTATTCCTTGTCTATGCTATACACTTTGTTTTCGGTCTCCGCGGTTTCGTCCGTTTATGACCCAATTTATTTGCCTATTGTGGCTGTCCTCCGATGGATATGTCATTAAGCTATGTAAGTCCTAACTGCGAAAGCCAAAGATGGCTAGAGTGGTTGAGAATCCCGTCGGTTGTGCGTTGGCGTTCAGACCCTCGCACCTAATAGTGTCTCCATTTGGCAAACAAATGACTAGTTGGAAAGGCTTGGGTTTGAGTCGCTGACGGCAACGGCAGTACAGTCATTATGTGCCATTAAGACCCCGTTTACACGGATTGTAAGTGATGCTCACTTTCCGGCACCTCGACTTTCTTGGAGGTTTATAAAGTACAAACCCGCGTCCTGGACGATGATAGTGTCGATGTGGTAGCTGGGTGTAAAACCGCCAACGTTTTGGAAGTCTTGCGTTGAATCCTGGTGATAGTAACCAGACGCATTTATTGCTGTAATCCCGCCAACTGTCGTGATTCTGTCTGCCGTTAAGTACACAACCTGTACACAACACGGTTGTGCCTGTGTTACTTCCGCAGAGGGGGCGGATCCTTGTGCAAGCAATGGACCGAAGGCACCTGCTGCACCGTCACCAAAGAAGCCAAGACCAGGTACACTTATTGTGTGTTAGTGGCACTGTTATTTCATTTCAAGAGCGACAGTGCACTCCATCATATTAACCGGTGAATGTTTATCTTCCAAGATGCATTTCGAAAGTTCCTGGATGCCACCCTCATGCAGTTCATACCAACATGGCTTTCTATATGAGGCAATATGCGACTCCCCATATAACTCACCAACCACACGAATAGCTTACAGCAGGGTATTGTTTTTTTCTGTCAACAATATTTCCAGTAAAATGTATTTGGTCGAGGTGGACATAAAGACGCGGGATGTTGATAAGCGTTGGTTCTTTAGGTACCGTATGTTTATCACCTTCTAAATACTAAAAGCTTTTAAAATCCAAAGATGGGGGCGAGTTCATGGAGAAAAGAGCACATATTTGTCAGGGAGCGTGATGCTGACCCGCCAGGTTGCCGAGTTGTAGTCCGCAGCCATCCCAGGAATGGCCTGCATTTATTTTTCGAGAGTTTTTAACTTGTAATATCCATCGGGTTTGCGGACGTAGGCCCTCATTTCGAAGGCCCAGTCACAAACAAAGCCTTTCTTAATAAGCGCAGCCAAAATGTTGTACTATCCTGTACTTTCCGAAATCTCGCGAAGCATCACCAAAATATTTGGATCAGTTTTTATCACCTGCTCTATGGCAACTGGCCCAACTAGAGGATTAGTTTAAACTACATTCATCGCCAAAACCATCACTGCGACCATGGTATTACCACAGGTACTTTGCATTAATAGAATTCCGGAACGTAGGACGTTGAAGTGAGATTTTGGGAAAATCAAGTAAACGTTGATGTCTGGTGAGCGACCACCGTCTCTGGCGTTAGTGTCAGCGACCACCTGCTGTCTGCCGGAACATCAGGGGCAGGACCACCAGAAATGGGGCGCAGCTTTTATTCATTCGATGTTTACTACCAAGTGAGAAGGATCCTCATACAGATGAGGCCACGATGGGTAGCGCACGTTTAGAAAAGGCTTCGACATGGTTGCCAACGAGCGCTTACGTAACGAGTTTCGTGCAGATTAAAACACGGACTGGAGGCAGGGGCATAATCAAAACATTGGCTTAGGCGCGATGTATGGGAGACCCAACGACTCGGTTCCGGCATATAAGAAGGCCTCCTCGCCTATGTGCCCAACATTACTATATGGGATCCCGACTATTATATGTTGGAGATCCAGCAGGCAGAGATCATCACGTTGCATAGTTCATGCTGGACAGGTCGCAATGCTTTGCCAAAGTCTGGTCAATCCTGGGGGCACAGATCGGTATGCGCAGCTCTATCGTGGGGTCAGAAATGGCCTTTGACGAGCAAAAACAGTTTCTCAGTCTCGTAGAAAAGGCAATCGCCCGCAAAGAGGACGCCCCAAACTGCTTGGCATGTACCAGAAGTTGCTCCTAAACGGTCAGAACAAGCTGGATTACGTCCTCGTGGGCGGCCTTTACATGGTTTCATCTATCATGGGGTTTAAAGTTGGCACCTATGAGGGGTATAACAACGAGCTTCTCGTGTAGGATGAAAACATGAAGGCAGGAACCAACGTAGATATTAATTTGACAAGGATGCCCGCACAGATGTCCGCGCAAGTGGAAAGCACAACACAACAACCGCAGCCAACGAAGCATGAAAAAGTTGGCTTTGGCCCGCTTGCGCGCGACATGTCAGCGGCACTCACCAGCTCCATGCATGAAGTGCAGGGAAAAAAATAAGTCAAAGACCACAATGCCAACAAAACAGCACTGGTCGTTGAGGTGGGACTTGTGGCCATTTGGTATTTCCGTTCTTGAACAACGAGCACACATCTATCTCAGTCTCAGCGTTCGCTCTGGCGCCTGTGAGCGCTAATGTAAAAGCTGAGAACAGCCAAAAAACGCGATGACTAGCACCACCAAATTTCCGGCCAGCCAGTCAGGGGCATTCCCCGTTGTCTACAGGAGGAATGAGACATGTGTGATAAAATACCGGGTAGCACCCTCGCCGCCTTTTCTGAAAGCTTTATCAGCATCACGGCTAACCTCTCCTGGTGCATTTTTAACAATTCTTTTGCGCCGCTAGAGCCAGGTTTCAGGGCGACGGTTCGCACAACCTCCGCCGGTGATCGTGAGCATGATGGTGCTTATGATGAAACCGTGCTCCGTGAGAATACAGGACACAATGACCCCTGTTCGAAAAAGGTTGCCCTCAGCCTCTCGTGGCGAAATTCGATAATGATCCCTCAGATAGCGGCAAATTGGCTGCAAAGCGCCCTTCTTACATAGTCCGTGATCTCTGCTAGATTTCCACGTTCCTCCTCCAGATCTTCAATGCGGGCTGTATCTCATGGCGCTGTTTCATCTTGCGCTTCCGCCAGCATTCTTCTTAGTGCGGCCAGGTCTTTCTTGAACTCAACAATCTTAGATTCATCGAAAGAGCACCGTGGTACATCTGAAGTGTCTTGTTTAAAGCATGGATCTCTCATTTTGGGAGGCTGTCAGGTTCCTGTGCTGCCCCTATCTTGAGCAATGTGTCCTCCAGTCCCGCGGCAGCGAGTAGCTCATCATCTATGAGCCGGTTTGTTTCAGACGGGATCTCTTCTCGTGTCGCGGCCAGCTTTTGCGCAACAACTAACGGCCGCTCCTTCATGAGGCCCAACGCTTGTAAAAATACAGGCCCATTTTGCCGCAGCAGCGTGGATGGGGTCAATTATCTACTCTGGTCGTTTTTCTTCGTTAGCACTTGAGCGATACGCATCAGACTCGGTTAGGCGTTGTTTTACTGATACGTCTTCCTACTTTCACCCAGCTGGCACCTCGCTGCAACTGGCCCAAGAAGTGGCTTCCGTTCGCAGTTTTTCTGTCTCGTTGGCTTTGACGGTAAATGAAGTCTCAACTTAGACGGGATCATCTTCTCCCGAGCCACACGCCCTGCAGAGTGCGTAGCGTACCTTAACACCAGAACCACACCCATGCAAGGAAACGTGCCGCCGCCCCAGAGAAGCCGCTGTGGGTGTACTTTGTAGTATTCGATTACACAACTCTTGCCACACCTCTCAGTACGTCCCAATGTTATCCAGGCGCAAGTATTTTTGCCCCAACGCGTGTCAATAGGTATACGTAACTGACAGTATATTTCTAAATGAAATCTTTTGACGGCTTAACACTGTCCTGAAGAAAGGTTTGTTTTAATTCTGGCTAAGCATATACACTCTAAAGACCTGTGCCAGCTGAGGGGGGGGGGGCGCCCCTCTCTCTCCAGAGAGTTTTGCTGGGGGGGGGGGCAACAAACTAGTCTTTGCATGTTGTCCTACCCCCGGCGAGCCTAGAAAACTGGTAAAAGAAGGACTGACGGTTGCCAAAGACTGATCTGCTCCTTCCCCTCCGCTGCAGTATTTGTATGTAGTATAAATAACATATATGTACATTACGTAGCCTCTATCTTTGATATTCCACTACTGCTTACATATTTGTTTTCATTGAAAGGAGTTCGCAGAAACTTCGTTCACGTATATATATATATATATATATATATATATATATATATATATATATATATATATATATATATATATATATATATATATATATATACACACAAATAAAACATATTATCATACAGGTTAGAGAATTTTAATTCGTGCTCTACGAAGATTCGAATCCGGGTCCGCGGGTTAGGGCACCCATCGCCTTGCCTGTAAGCACAAACCAACCCCTATACCATCTCGACATTGCACACATCACCAAAAAATGATGCTACAAAGTCGGTGGTATATGCATTCGTGCTTAGCAGTCACACCCGCATGTCGACCAAGTAACGAATTCTCATCTAAGTACACAGTCACTCCGGATTCCAACTACAGAAATCAAGCTATGTTGAGGTTATTATTAGAGAATTACAAATATACACCAAACAGAGCGCAAAGAACTATCCCTGGACCCTACAGGAGAATGCTTGATAACATTAACATATTTGTTAAATACGAATTAATATTATTATCATACAGGTTACACAGTTTTAATTCATACAATACGGAGATTAGAACCCGGGTCAGCGGGTTACGGCACCCATCGCCTTGCCTGAGAGAGAGAGAGAGAGAGAGAGAGAGAGAGAGAGAGAGAGAGAGAGAGAGAGAGAGAGAGACAGAGAGAGAGAGACAGAGAGAGAAAAAAAAAATTCTTTGACACAAAATTTATCATTGTCGTCCAAGGAAATAAAATACGTACCCAAGACGTTGTTAGATCCTTCGTACTCCAAATCATACCTGCGGGGGAAAAACATTCCATATGTGTCTTTAAAACTTTGGATGGCAATGAAAAAGCTCAATGGAACTAATGATATAAACTTTATAAAATGAGGCTAAAAAGGTCTTGAAGTATCTCCATCACACTATATCCTTTGCATGATATGGCACGGCTGTAGGTATAGCTGTTCAGCGATCTTTATACAAGTGTATATTCAAATGTGTATGTTTTTGTTTATACACACATTGTAAAGTAGATAAAGTGCATACTATAAATATAGGATCTGGAAACAATTATATCTCACTTATATTAATCCATCTCCAAACAAAAGACCTTACAGTCACAAACTGGCACACTCAAAATACAATATATAAGTTGCAATCATTTGGAGTAAATGAATATAGTGTACAAATTAAAATGTATATGAAAGATTGACTAGTCATATTGTAGCATATAGTGTGAATACAGAAACACATGTTACAGTATCCGCTATCCGGCATGCATATACGAATAATTTGTAAGAAATTATAAGATATTGCTGAAAAAGTTACCAAGTTATCACCGGTCTGTGATTAAGATTACTATGTATAATATGTATATGCACGTTATATATATATATATATATATATATATATATATATATATATATATATATATATATATACTAAGATAGTAGCTTACCTGTGTGTCGACATTGAGCCCTGTCTTATATAATGATGATAGTACATGACATAAACCGGGTTTTAAAATATCGACTTAAATACTTTTAACTCAAAATAAGTAAAGTAGGTGCACTGCTTTATTCCAAACACATAGAAGATTTAAAGAAGGGATACTGGCAGTGCTGCTTACTGAGTGGTCACGAGGACTAAGATTACTGAATAGCAAATATTTCCCTCTGAATCAGGAAATCGTTCGCATTTAAGATGTCCACGTTTTCGCTGCTTGTTACCTGAAAATTACCATATAAGAGATTATATGACTTTGAGCTTACGAGATGTGGGCCTAAAGATTTGTTTGTATCAAGATTTTATAGTATTTTTTTACTTCATCTACGTTTGTCACATCTGAGTCAAGAACAGTGTCATTTACAATATTTCCATTTAAAATAAGTCTCCCGCTATCATCAACTACAAATTGTCAAGAAAACTTATTGTTGAATACATGAGTTTTCGAATTCTCGTCCTCCAATATTTGCTAACATGGTACAAATGGAGGTAGCAGTACCATTTAGTTTCTTTGTTACTAAAATAGCTCGCCATCTTCCAAAAGTATTTGGATGGTAGATTTCTATATTATAAATTGTCAATGAGTTTGTCATCGCATTTCCATTTTTCGACGCATACACGGTTAATAACCCTATTAGGAGGTTTTCCTATATTTATCCCAATGTTTTTTTGTTGTTTATTTTCTGTTGTTGTTTGTTTTGATTTTGCAGCGTATAATTATTCTACGGATAGTTGTGGTTAACCAAACGGTCTAATTGTTACAATTGGCGAAGGGATCACAACTGCAGCGGCGTCAAGAAGTACTTTAATGATCTTGTCAGTTTATTCATCAATATTATCAGAAATAAGAGTTCCTAATAGGTTTCAATCAGCTGCTTTTGTAAAATGTTATAATATGCATCATTATATTTCCAGATACGGTTCATAAAGGCACATTTATTGCATTTATGGAAATTAAATAAAAGAAAACACGACACAGTGAAAACGACTATTTTTTGGAAGAAAGATATCAGCTGTTAGACAAGAGAGAACAGAATTTGTGTTCCTGACCAAGAACTAAAGAGATGCCAGAGGTTTCAATGAGGTGCGTTGGATCGTCTATCAATTGACTAAAAGATATTAAACGTTCAATTCTACACACTTTTTGAGTAGAAAACTCATTCTAATTTTCATTATAATCAACTACTATACTAGTGTTATCGACATTTGTATCCGTAGCTTTTACGACTGAATATTCCATAAGGTCCCACAATTGTTTAGGAGAATATGTTGGCATATAGAAGGTACCAATTAATATTGATGAAGACTTCAATAAAATTTCAGTACAAAAGCATTCTAAGCCGTTAACGTCCAGATCATCTCTTCTACGGGATGGTTTGGTTTCCTTTGCAAATATAATTACTCCTCAACCATCACTATCTCAATCACACCTGTAAGGTTCCTTGTATCCTTCAAGCAGAATATCATCATTGTTTATGTTGTCATTTATCCACAATTCTGTGAACATGAATCCATCAAAAGTATTTAACTCCACAAATATGTCTAGCTTTTGAATAACAACGTTGAATGTTAAGATAGACACTATATATGTTGTCACACAACTAAGGTGGGTATCTGTGACCTGTTTATCCTCGTTTTCTTTTTTAAATATTGCTTAAAACCCGTATCTCAGTCTGGGTCTTACACCAACAACTTTTAAACACAACCGCCACCAAACTTGCATTAAGAGTGGTTCTTGGAATGATAATGTATTGCATGTCAAAATTGGCTCACTATTACCAACTTTTTGGAGTTCATTGATCTTTGCTTAAAACTTGTAACCAGACTTTATTCATATGGAGCTAATATCACAATATCCAACATCAGCGGAGTCTTTTCAGATATCTTATAAATTAGGACTCAGCAAGCCATTTCAGAAGCACAATTCATTCCCAGATGCACTATTGATGCAATGTTGGTGTAAGTACGTGAAATAGTATTAAATAATATCTGGTTACAAGTTGTGTTTGAAAACGATGGAGAAATCGGGGATAGATGAGTAATGAGTGCAAAGCGAAACTAAGTGACACTCGAAATTTGAGAGCAGCGTCTGTTACCGAACAAGAATACAAGCTTGCCAAGGCAACACATTTCACCTTTTAATGCAGAAATAAACAGAATTAAATCCATATAAATTCATATACGTAAACGCATACGGCCGCTCTTTGATGTTTGTACACTACCCCTACTCAACAATATTCACTGTATCAACCCGCGTAAGAAATGTGTTAACGACAATAAAACTCTCATTTTTGTCGTACGAAAACAGTCATTGTTTTGACAACATACACAATTTGAAGTATTATATCTGAAAATTCAATTTGTAAAAATAAAAAAGTCACTATCCTAAAATTTTTGTAAAATTTCGGAACATCTGTCTATTGATGAAGTGTTTGTCCTTCGAGTTCGAAGATGACCACGACATCACTAACTGGTTTGGTTTCTGTGAGTACGTGACTGATCAGGCCAATTTGTGCTCTGAACTGTCTGTGGCACACTTGACAGGAGATGCCGCTTCGGTCTGCTTGATCAATAGAGGACGTGCTGCAGTTCTGAGATTATGGTGCTCACGCTTCTGGACTGCCAATGCAGTTCTCCTCAGTTCGAAGTATGTAGCTCCAGTATGGATGAGACTTCGCCAGGTAGAGTAATCTGTTTCAGATCTTCCTAAGACTTAGGGTCAATATTGAAGTGTTTCAAGGATGACTTGAGGGTATCTTTGAAACGTTTCTTCTGACCGACCTGAGGTTGCTTTCCCTCCTTCAGCTCGCCGGAGAAGATCTTCTTTGGTAGTCGCCCTTCTGACATCCTGGTGACGTGGCCTGCCTATCTCAACTGTGCTTTTATCAGCAGAATGTGGATGCTTGTAAAGCCTGCCCGTGTGAGAACCTCGGTCTTTAGGAACCTGTCCTACCATCTTATCCGCATCAGTTTCCTCAGGCAGCCCATGTGAAAATGGTTCAGTTTCTTGGCATGGCGCCTGTACACTGTCCATATTTCGCTAGCATACAGCAGAGTCGACAACACAATGGCTTTGAAGACCTTAAGTTTTGTGTGTAGACTTATGCCTCTGCGCTCGCACACATTAGCACGTAGTCTGCCAATGTACACACTTGCTTTAGCAATTCTGGCCTTGGTTTCATCATCAATGTGGACTTCACGTGACAGTATGCTTCAGAGATAGGTGAACTTGTCGACTGACACGAGAGTTTGGCCATTTACTGTGATCATTGAAGTAATGCAGCCGTTAATTACATTGACACAGAATGGTGAAATATATCCATGCACATCGACGGGTTTTGCCTTCAAAAAATATATAATAAAAAGACAATCTACGCTGTTTTTTATTAGTAGATATAAGGAAATATTTCACGAGTAACAATACAATGTTTCCGTGTCTCTCTTGAGTAGTAAATATGTGGCGATATGGGTACAAAAATTATCCTTGGGGTACAAGGTAAATAAACCTTAGGCTTCCAACTTGGACGTTTGACCCTTTGGGTACAAATGGAATTTAACATTAGTCCTTAAGATGATATTCCCTTTGTACCCATAATAGTTTTGAAAAAAATGACGCTTGGGATACAAGAGGAATGGTGATTTTAATAATTAACATTACATTTTCCTTTGTATCCATCATTGTTTTGACTTTAAGTACAAAATGAAACTATTGGTACAAGGAAAATAGTAATGTTAAAAATGTCCATAGGTTTAACATGCACGTTTACTGGCAAACACCCATAAACTACTGGACAACACGCCGTTTGAGTGACCAACACCCACTCATCTGCTAATCAGCACCCACATTTACTATCCAACATGATGTTTGCACTGACCATGTGCTCCTATGATCTGTTTTTTTTCAGCAGTACGAAAAAATTAAGGGGGCTCAATGCGAAACAACAGTCCTTAAGGAAACATATTGGTGACAACTGATGATCCAATGAACTCTTTGTTTTGCCTTTGGTGATGATGATGATGATGATGAATAGTTGGCCAGTTTAAGAATCAACCAAAAGTCCATTTAAATGATTCACATGATACATGTGTTTACTACAACAAAGCTAGCCCCCCCCCCCCCCCAACTCTCTTGACTTCTGCATTCACTCACTTATCTTCTAACATTTATTAAGGACCATCTTTTCAAATAATGTATTGTGAACATACTCTAGTATTTTGATAAATGGTCAAAGAAAAGGTAATGCAATTCTGACGGATTGTTTGGCTGTTTTTATATTAATCTTCCAGCCCATTTTTAAAAATCTGCATTGGTACACCTCGGTATCAAACTACAGTCATATGCTACATTAGCCGTTTATCTTCTACACAACATTTCATATGCATAAGAAAAGGAATAACTATGTGGCATTGGCACTGATGTACTGTATCGTGAATGTGTTCCTTAAGTTGTATAAAAAGTTTAACACATTTATTCCTAAGAACTAGTTTCTTTCCTGACAGTGCCCCTTACTTGACAAGAGTTGAGGATATATAGATACAGGGTCATGCCAGCATTTACTAAGGGATATCATATAAAACACTTTGTGAAAAACCTTTTCAATGATATATAGTTATGCATGTACCACAATGGCTGTATGCGGTGTTCAGCCCCACCGTAATGGACACAGGAATTGGTCGCACGAGATTTGTGCACATGAAGTTTAGGTCACAAAATTCTTATTTGTTTTACACGTTACGCGTGGAGCAGTCCTATATGCCTTTCTATAGATCGTTGGAGAGCTATACCTTGATGCAGTTTGTGGAGTCTCTGCCACAATTAAATGCACATCACGACATGTTCACAAGGATGGCAGCAAAATATATCATGCATGTTGCATTTTAAACTGTTTATTGAACTGAGTTACACATGTGTGGTAATTCCTAGAATGTTTCCATTTGTGAACAATGATCTGAAAGCGTGATATTATCGAACATAATGGAACATACAAATTGTATGCGTCCTGCAAAAACTGAAAATGTGATGCATCTCAATTGTCTACAAAGCAAACGTTATTATGATTCAATGTTACAATCATGATCATATTTGAGCAGAGTAAGACTGATATAGTTGGAGATGGAAGTGCAAACGTTGTACCATTGGCTGAAAATAATATCCTTTCAAAATCATACGCTTTATCATTACATTTAATTTTTCCTTATGGTTGGTTCGTTGGTTTTAATGACACTTTTAACACATTATCGGCTATATCATGCCGAGTAAAGGTGAGCTAAGTGCCTTTCCCAAGGACACACCAAAGCAGGGTATCAAATCCACGAAATATGGATTGAGAGTCCGACACCGTACCAGCTGAGTTCCAATATTTCCCTCTTCTTTATGTAGGGAGAGTTAAAGTTTCGCGTGCGAGCGAAACAATGAACTATTACATTTCCTCATCGGATAGTGATAGTTAAAGTGGAGCTATTCAACACACATATATCATATTTATCAACACGACATTTGGAAGTGGAATAAAAGTTACCCATTGTGCAGCGACAATGTGGCTACTTACTTTGTGAACAACATGGCATGATCATGACCCGGTAGATCAGTCCTATTGTTGACCCACGTCCTAAAGTTTGCCAGGGCGTCTGAGGAGCTCACACGGTATACACTGCCGTTCTGGATCTTTATATCTTCAGTCCATGGTGCAGCTGACTGAGTCTGTAGTGCACAGATACATTAGCTTGAACGTATGGCATATGTATGGCATATCAGATATATCAAATATCAGAAAACAAAAAGATCATAGAGGCATAAATTGCAGTTACTTGTTGAAAGTTCGCCTGATGATGGCCTATATTAATTTGCCTTTTTCTTAATTGGGAGAGCGCGTGATATCTAAAGATATGAACTTCTTGACCAATTGTGTAATCTATATGGTCACTTTATTGGGGTAGAAATCATTAAATTGGAATCATTAAACGGATATGGAATCATTGGAATCATTAAACGGATATGGAATTACGGGTTCTAATCCGTAATAAGGGTCTGAACTCAGTTCCGGGGTTTGTAGATATATCAATAATGAAAGAATAATTCGTTTCTTTAAATTTGCAATAGCTATATCGGGGTGGTCTCATTACCTGGGAGGTCGTTAAGCGCGGTTTTTGCTTGTATGTATGTATGTATGTATGTATGTATGTATGTATGTATGTATGTATGCAAACTGTGCCTACATAAATTTAAGATAAAGCATGATCATCAGAATTTTCAGGAGAACGGAATGTTATCTAGAAACACTTCAATGAAAATAACATGTATTTAATATTTTTATTAAAAATAAGTATGTGTTTGTTGTGGCATCTTATCATAGATCAACGTGAGTTCAATATAATTTACTTGTTTCCAATATCTTGGAATTTATTGCACATCTGTATAGACAAAATTAAATAGAAAGGACTGCAAAAATGTCAAAACAAAGAATGGCAGTTTCCCATACAATCGAATATAATATCATACAATCACTTGACCTTGATAGTCGTCTTGGCCAGGTTCCAACTGACCTATCGGTCTAGCGCGGCGATTGTCAATCAACTAGTGTGTAACATAAAATAAGACCCGCGAGTGGTCGAACGCGAGAATAATTCAAATTCATCATCATCGTCAGTCAAACAGCTACTGGTATTGTACTTCGGCCCATCGACTTCTATGTTAGATGCTACGTAAGCAATGACCAGTGGTAGCTCAGTCATCTTCGACAGTTTCTGGATACCAATGTATTTTCATATATATATATATATATATATATATATATATATATATATATATATATATATGTGTGTGTGTGTGTGTGTGTGTGTGTGTGTGTGTGTGTGTGTGTGTGTGTGTGTGCGCATAGATTGGATAACTATTCTTCAGGGAAAAATACTAACATTCTATTCGTTTCGAACTAAACAAGATCTTTCTCAGGGGACGATTTCGAAAATAAACAAAGATAAACAAATGCACGCATACACACAAGCAAAAGTGTTTATGTTTATATCATAGCAGAGAGAACCGAAATTATTTCAAAAATAATGATAGGTCAAAAAGACAGAGAAATAAAAACTAAATACAGAAGAACTAGCTACATATATAAATTACACCCAGCATCTATGTATAAGGTGCAAGGGGAAAACTATTTTGGATGTGAGCTAGAAGCGCGATAGCACCGAACTGTTTACCGTTGCCTGCTTATGTTACACACACGTGTGTGTGCCTCGCTATCTATCTATCTATCTATCTATATATCTATCTATCTATCTATCTATCTATCTATCTATCTATCTATCTATCTATCTATCTATCTATCTATCTATCTATCTACCTACCTACCTACCTGTCTGTCGGTCTATCTATCTATCTATCTATCTATCTATCTATCTATCTATCTATCTATCTATCTATCTATCTATCTATCTATCTATCTATCTATCTATCTATCTATCTATCTATCTATCTATCTATCTATCTACCTATCTATCTATCTATCTATCTATCTATCTATCTATCTACCTACCTACCTGTCTGTCGTTCTGTCTGTCTATCTATCTACCTACCTACCTACCTACCTGTCTGTCTCTCTATCTATCTATCTATCTATCTATCTATCTATCTATCTATCTATCTATCTATCTATCTATCTATCTATCTATCTATCTATCTATCTATCTGCAGGGTGTTAAAAGATGAAGAGAAAGTAAGATGGGCGTGGTAGAAATGGACCACCTCAGCGATGTAAAGCCCAGCAAAGAGGACAGTGACGTTGAAACCAGATCCGGTGACGCTCTTGTAACGAAGGTCCATCTGAAAAATGAGAATGAAAATTATCTTTTCTATGATATATTTAATACATTAACCTTTAGGAGATAGCTGTTCTATAGTTTTATACTTGCTGACACATTGGCAGTTATACAGTCTCTCTATATGTTTTATCTCAAGGAGTTACGGTTATCTCTATTATAAAATAATTTGGAAAATTGTATCATTTAACTTTGTAAATGTACCTGTTTTTGGTACAACTTTTATATCGAGAGTCACGACTTTAGATAATGGTATCAAAGTTTCTGATTGCATTTCCTGTATCATAATGCAATACATTGTATGCAGGATATAAATAGTATTGAGTGTTTTTTCTTGACGACAGTTTTACATTAATTCAAGTAAAATAATATAAATGTGATAAAAAGACTTTCATCATGAATGTTCTTGAAAAATATTACTATTTATTACTACATAAATCTCAATAGCTTTTCATGTTTTCTTAAACTGTTGTTGATGACAGAACTAAACACTGGGTCGAAATTGACTGAGAAATGGCTTCTTTATATCTTCCATTCGCTGACAAAGTGCTGAGCTGTAGATAACTCACCCCATTCAGGACAAAAGCATAGAACTGCCTCATCAACTCCTTGGCCTCAGTGATAGATGAAGTTTTAGTCAACCAACTGTAATAATAATAATAATAATAATAATAATAATAATAATAATAATAATAAGGAGAAGAAGAATAAGAGTAGTAGTAATATGAAACTAAATGATAATAAATGATTCTTGATCCGTTTACAGCTGCAGCAAGTATAGTCAATACATAGACAGACAGATAGATAGATAGATAGATAGATAGATAGATAGATAGATAGATAGATAGATAGATAGATAGATAGATAGACAGATCAGTCTCATGGATATTTTGGTAGTAAAAATGACCAAAAGCAAAATGTGACATATAAACCAAGGTTATGATAGAGATGTGTATCTTTTATTTATTTCTTTCTTTTTGCAACGAAAACTTCTGACATTATATCTCCTTGTATATCTCTTTTCAATCTAAAAATGATCTGACTTCAGTTTCTAAAATTGTGTTGGAAGTGCTTTTTCTTCTCAATTGTCATTTTAAAAAAAATAATGGCTCTCCATGCAAAGCGTTACATTTTCGAACCGCTTTTTTACATTTCAAAGAACACACTACATTGATAAATGTTGTGTCACCTGTAGTATAAACATGATGTGTGATAATAAAATATCTACCTGTTTCCACAACTCTTAATATTTTCAAAACATTTTGTTTTTAATTTCCTTGGATATTAGACAGCAGGTTGTCTGATTAATACAAGAATATATATATATATATATATATATATATATATATATATATATATATATATATATATATATATATATAGTATATTTTCAGCAAAGTTGCTGGATACATCCGATTTGGCACTTGACGCTGGCTTTATGGAATTTAGGCATCAATTGTAGTCAATTCAAAATCCCTAACTTATCAAAATATCATTTCATTTATACTAATATAGAACCCTTTAAAACGGCAACAAGGTCAGAAGTCTTCTATTTTTAGCTTTATTTCCAAAAACAACAGTTTTAACAGATCACGACTATTTCAGCCCCTGTGAATCGTCGATGTAGGATCCAACCTCCCTTCTACTGTGTTCGAAACAAGGAAGGTAACGGTCAGTATTACCATATGAAAAACTCTAACCTCAGCTTTTCTTTTCCATTTTTAAGCCAGTGATTAC
This sequence comes from Margaritifera margaritifera, assembly GCA_029931535.1. Classification (NCBI taxonomy): domain Eukaryota; kingdom Metazoa; phylum Mollusca; class Bivalvia; order Unionida; family Margaritiferidae; genus Margaritifera; species Margaritifera margaritifera. Next base: position 786,720 of record JAQPZY010001312.1, on the reverse strand, counting down.
AAATGTGCCTGTCTGATTGTCACACGCACACGCGCACACACATATCTTATATCTGTCCGGCCTACATGCTATAACTAGTAATTTGAGATGTCCTGAATCCGCCCGTGAAAACCGTTCTGGCAACCACTCATAATCATCTTGAAGTTGTTTTGAACTAGTGGCAAAATGATTGTTTAACACTGGGGGGGGGGGGGTGCTAAAATGTATTCATAGGTGCCATAAATCCGGCGTCAAATTCCAGATCACTGGGATTTTGCAGCTCTGCCAGAAAGGTATGTACATTTTACCCTAGCTCTCAAGTCTCCACCATCAGTAAAATGAACAAGGAACTTGTAGAGGTAGCTGACCTAAGCTAATCTTCACATAGATGTGTCCAAGCTTTTCGGAGTCGGATAAAAGACAATATAAGGCTGTGCATTTCTTAATTTCTTTTCATACAATCACACTTTTTATTCGAGATAGCAATGTCGAAGACTTTTACAGACTTACAAGTTATAAACAGAGTAGTCCGCAACCATCAAGAGTTCAGCCTTGTACTGTGTGTTTGCAAGTTTAACCTGTGCACCATATCCAGATCCCGTCTGGTGTTTAGGCTGTAAACCCTCTGTTTAAGATAAGAATATAAGGGTCAAAATAGCGGTAAAGTGTATATTGTCCTCCAGGTCATGGAATATGGGGAAAAAAGTTAACCAGTATTATTATCATTACTGTGTGTTTCTTCTGTTTTTAATAGATCGTGTTCTTTTCAATTTTGTGAAGCTCATGTATTGGACAATTCAATGTGTGTTTCCTTTTAGAATATCTGTTCCTGAAAAACATAAATCTTATAGGTTACAAATTAATCCGGACTAAAAGTAAGCCTACCTTGAACAAAGAAGTAACAACATTTTGCTCTCCAGAGCAGTCCAGCCTTTAGAAATAAGCCGGCTTCTATATTGTATTAATATCTTTTATGTATTTATGTCCCCATATGTAGAAATACAGGCTTAAGGGGTATTTGAAAGATTCTGAATATTTTGTTATAGCTTTTTTGTTTCTTTGAAACTGTCAACAAATTGAACCCCAATCGACTGACAACATAACTTTCTATAAAATGATATGCAGCTGCACATGCTACACGAACGACACCTGCGTGTGACATAACATAGGTAAATGACAGTGACGTAAAACTTTCGGAGAAAAAAAGCAATTATGCTACTCTGCAAAAAGCATACTGTAAAATCCGGGCGCTCTTGGGATACTCTCTGACTGATATCAAGGCCGGCGTGGGTAATGTTTGCGGATGTAATTTTCTGTCAGATCCTACAATTTTTAGGTAGTTTCATCGTTTTTAAAGATGCTCGCGAATTCGTGGAAGATGATCCGCGTTCTGTAAGACCGTTGTCTGCGACTGGTGAGAGGAAGTGGTTGTTGCTATGGAGGCAATTGATTAAAATGCTTAATACTCAGAGTAAAATATTTATATTATTACGGGCTTTAATTTATGTTTTGAACACGACTCAAGAGAAAATAATGAAGTTTTGATTCCAGAAACCACAAATTACTCCACGTATGTGGGCTGTCAAGAGAGTTTTATGCGCATTATATTTTAATGCAGAAGGACCTGTCTGCCAGGTGCCAATACCTGATTCTGTTAGTGTCACTGGATATTTTATATCTCTAAATGTTGCAAAACGTTGTGGAACCAAACTACCCGTGCGGGCACCGGTACCCAAGATAACCATGACAACTCACCGGCACATAAATCCGCCGTCATGATGACGAACTTCCGGAACGAGCACTGCATCGAAATTTTGCCACATCCTAAATACAGTTCTGATTTAGCTCCAAGTTATTTCTGGTTGAATCCCGTTATGATAAATGTGCTAAGGCACATACGATTTTTGAAAGCCGCCATGCGATTGGAAGTGCAGTTTTTCAGGGTATGAACAACACAGCAGAAAGTGAATACGAAATGGCATTTAATAGTTTGATAATCAGACTGAGAAAGTGTGTAGAGGTGCAGAGGGTGGGTACTTTTTTGTTGTGGGATTTAGCGCCATTTTTCCCCACATGACAGTCTACATGGCGGCCAGTATATTAGGTGGAGGAAGAACCTGGGAAAACCCCGAGAAAACCCACCGACCAACGGAAAGCTACTGTCAACCTTTCTCACATACCCACGTTGGTCGAGCCTTGACTTTAACTGAGGCATACAGGGGTGGGATGTGTGAATGATCTGTAAAGGCGAACGCGTTAGACCACTCGGCCACTCGGGGAGTATTTTGAGAGAATGCACTGGTGTACTCTTCACTAAAAAAATCATTATTGTACAGCGCACTAACATTCAGGACTTTGTAAGTACCCCTCGTATATATTCAGAGTAGAGATACAAATATTCTGTATTATGTGTGAAAATCTAAGCGTACGGTGGTGTATCAGCTGAAATTAAGCTAATATATTATTCACCAGTGCTAAGTTAAAAAGTGTGAATTTTAAAGATGCTCTTTAGTTTTCATGTGATGTACATCAGTAATTTTATATATAGCAGAAATCATTTTCTTACTAAATATACGCCGTTATTTTTGTTCTCAGATAAGCCTACCCGAGAGGAGATGTACCTTAAAAATATGCCGAACAAAAATCGTTATCTCTAATATGACTCTAATTAGACTCTAACAATTTCCATGCAATTTTAGAGCACATTTATATCTAATGAAATATCGACGCTTAAGTGTCTGTGAAAAGTATTGTATTCTAAGGAACTCAAAGTTGTTTTCTTCTTCATTATCATTTTTTTAAAAAGGATAATGATGATAATGAGAGACTGTACCATAATAATGAAGAAGATGATGATGATTACAATGATGATTTCCAATATAGGGGTTATAACATGTCTCAGCTTTTACAATCTTCAAGTTACCTATCTCTATGTAATCTATAGTTCCAGGCCTCAATCTCTTTCCCTTGAAGACAACGTGTTCCAGTATAGAAAATTCCCCTTGATGACTTTCGTCTCCGTAATCTTGATCTTGCTCCAATTCAGGCATGAGACCTGCTGGGACGTTGTCCGAATTTAGAAGTTTGTCCTGCGTATCTACGTTAGGTTCTATCATTAATTCTTCAAAACCGTTGTAAAACGTTCCGTACTGTAAATATAATATCAGATTGAAGCACACAATATAAATTATAAGTATTAGTTAGACTATATGCGCCAGTGGAGTAACAGAGATATTGTAGAATGGGGCGAAAAGAAGGGTATTTTTATGCGTCTCTTTACCAGCGTCCCGTTTTCTTTTTTTCTTTTTTTTTTATATTGTTGTTTATTCTAATGTTACATCATCTGTCAATATACATGTCACCACTCAGTTTAGACTGATCACGTGATCATACTTGTGTCTTTTTCTAATCCCCAACATTCGTAATTTGTACATGTGATGTGATGCTCAGAATGATCGTTATTTCATCTGTTGAAGGAAATCTGACTTGAAAGTGCAAACGTTTCTAACAGCTCAACTTAAATTTACCTGGAAATATTGAATTGGTTTATTTTCTGGAACAAATGTATATTGTATTAGAAAGAGTTTAGTGGAATTTATACCTGCAAACTATTGCAGAGGTGTGAGAAACTGAATATACGGACGACCAATACTATGCTGTATTTCCGGATTTCATTTCTGGAGCAACTGTTAAGAAAGTTAGTGTGTGGGTTGTTGTTGTTGTTGTTGTTGTTGTGATTTGGTTTTTCTGTTGTTTTTTTTTTCTTCTATTTGATTCATTTTTGTCTTTTCGCAATTCGATGTTTTCTTTCATTGTTCATTTACAGAATAGCACAATAAATACAATCAATTTTCAATGTCTGTCATTTCATTGTATTCTCTGTATTGATTTTGAAAAACTATTCGCATTTATTCTCTCTCTCTCTCTCTCTCTCTCTCATTGTGATATAAATCTATTTGACTAGATACAGCGTCTGACGTCGTTAATTAATATTCCACTTGGTAACGCCCATTGGTACAATACCACTTGCGTCTTGCAACCAACGATCCATATAATACTTTTAAAAATTTAAATGTAATTCAGCATTTGTACTGCCAAACATCATTTTTTCTTGTAATATTGACAAATCAAGCAAACTTTCACCGATCATGATTATCTTTTGTAAAAAGGTCACTTCAATTCCCATAGAACATCTTTTCGTTAGCTTTTGTTGCTAATCAGGCACAACTGTTGAAACAAAGTGACATCCAGAAGAAAGTTGTCAGGAGCCGCATATTGTCTAAATGAACAAAATATTACCTATTGATTCAGATTTACTGTAAACTACGTTATCATTTAGAGTTATTTTTCATGTTATGATATCATCTTGCATTTGAGTACAATGCCAGGTACCTAAAAATTATACACATTCCAAAGCAGCATGTCCGCAAACTTTTCTCGTTTCCTCATATCTCACTTGATTTCACAATCATTTCAAGAGAGTAGATCAAAATTCTAAGACCGTTGAAAACTTGTGTCACTCATTCCATGTATATGTATAATCTGAATTATTCAACTATAAAGGAGAGATTCTGCAGAATTGTACATAAACTGGCGCATCTTCAGGGAAGAAAGTACAGGCTCATAGAGTCCCCTTTCTTTAACAAATAAGCATATGGATTATGACAGAAATGTTTTTATCCCCTGCTTTAAACAAGTTAGAATACAATTACAGATAAGTAATAGAAGCCCTGTCAATGTTAGCACTACGAGGCAGTTCTACGTATTTTAAAAATTACTTACCAACTCCAATTTCGTCATGTTTGGAATACACTGAACTAATAGAGCGGATCCACTCTCCGTGTCTTGATAAAGGGCAACGTTCTAAAACAGTGTAAGATGTCAAAAGTGTAATTTGCAAATTGTACAGGCCAATCAACACAAAGGCAACAAAAAGTATAGTATTTATGGAGAATAAAGTTAGCTTAAATCAACACACGGTAACTCAGTATATAAACTCCATAAAGTAGCTATTTCAGAATAAACTGTAGAAAAAGCAAAATTTTACAAATCTGAAATCATTCATAACATTGAAAGGATTGTGAAGCGTTACAAATTATTTTAAAAAAAGTAATTGTTCTAGATGAATGTCGTGTTGGCCTGTTCATATGAAGCATAAAGTATTTTATGGATATTTTATACCTTTGTAAATGATGTACCAAAAGTACCCCCCTCTATCAGAGACAACCAACAAGGAACGGTATTTAAGCTATTTGTACTTCGATCCTGAAAATCTAGTTGGTTATACAAATATCCATCAATTGTTCAAACAAACTGACCGGGACAAAAATAAAATATAATACGCTGATTTATAAGAATGGTTAAGTGAACAGTCAACCTACACATTACACAATCAAGCCAGGAAAAGATTTCCCTACAAAAGAGTTTATGTTAGCCACGTGAATGACCAGTGGCATTCAGACATTGTTGACATGCAAGCATATGAACATTACAATGATGGTTAAAAGTACCTTTTGACAGTGATACGCTTGAGCTGAGAAAGTGAAACTACAGCTTTTTCGCACAAAATCTGACCGAGACAAATCCTAGAAAGATACAGTTGGATTGGGGGGTACAAAAGGAAAGCAATGGATTTGGTAGGTAGGGAAACAGTGACTCCTTTACAATCTACTCAAGGAAAAAATGTATATATAGTGGAAAGAAAACCAAACCTCAAAGATTATGAAAACATTTCACTCAAAATGAAGCCAGACAATGGGTTGACATTTTACCAAAGCGAACTGAAAGATACAGTACCAATCATTACAAATTAATCCATACAACTGCAATTTAAGAAAGTAAGGAGGAAAACAAATACAAAGTATGGATCAGTCTATTCTGCTACCTGACAAGAGAAACATCAGGAACATCTAAATTTAAAATCGGTGAAAGAGAATTTCAGAATTCAAAACAATAATTGCAAATGGGTACCTTCCTAATTTTACTAATGAAATATTTAAAATAAGGCAAGTAATTCAGGGCGATCCAGTCGTTTAGAAGTGGATATAGAGAGCAAGTTGTACGAAGAATAGTTATGTCTATACGACAAACATGATGACATAAACAAAGTTAAAACGATCTTGAAGACCAAACTAATGAATAGTAAAAAGTATGTACTTATGAAATGGAAAGGGTAATAAATGAGATTACGGTACAAATGAAAAGAGGTAAGACTGAAAAATAGTATGCTGATTCCATATACGTCTCCAAAAAGCTGAAAAACAGATTCAGTGTAGAAGACTGCAAATTAGAGTATGAGATATTGAACAAAAACGGCAGTAATGACAATCACAACAATGCTGATGCAGTCATTAAAACGTTAAAACTTCTCTCGAGTTCCATTCACAGAAGATATGGCAAATCGTATAAACTTCAGAATCAATGACACATATATTCCTGAACAAAATTTGTATTATGTATAATTTTTACACAGAGAGAATTGTCGCAAAATTAATATGGAAGTCGATATGGAAGGAGGTTTTACACTACATGGACGATGAAAAATCAGCTACAATATCCAAATTCGAAAAGTGAGTAGATATACAGATTTAGAATATACGTTTTTCTTTCAGAACTTTAATTGAACATCTAGTACTAATTGAAATTAAACTGCACATATAATGGTGCAATCAATATTTGACAGACACTTAGTTTGTAAAATGTCACAAATGCAACAGATAAGAACTGACACAGAAAATTGAAAACTGAAGTACACAATACCAGAGATGTAAAGACCGCGTAAAATGAAAGAGAATAAAATGGAATTACACTGGAAGAAATTATCAGATTGGAGAGAAAAGTCAATACAAAGTTCAAAGTGAGTGCGGAAATAAAGTAAGAAGCGGCTCAATGTATTTGCACCAGAAAAGTCAATGTCACATTAATTTTATAAACTTAAATTGGCTAGCAATAGGCAACATTTTATTGTAGTTAAATGGACGATAGTTTAGCACCTTAACCTTTTCTTCTGATTCAATTTAACGCAATACATTGGTTAACTAAACCTTCATCAAGTTTACAAAATAAATGTTTTTACCGATATAAATATTTACTAAACTGAAACTCGGTTATTCACGTACGAACCATGCACATTTTTGTTATGCCTACACTTTAAAATTTGTCGTGATGACTCTATGAAAAGATACAGATCTCAGTCTAACATGAGGATTTGGCAGAATAACCCATTAATAACATAGCTTTTACCTACATTCACATGTTGAGCAAAAGAAAAACATTGTGAACTTTCATTATCATGCAGCACTCAAATCTGCTCTTATAGTTTCATATAGCATGCGTTTAAATAAGTTGTTTAATAATATATCCAGCATCAAATATGGATATTGGAGACATTGCAAAACTAATTATTCCATTTTCACCTAGTCAGTTCATAATCGACTACTTTATAGCACATTGACGTTTTCTTGAAAAAAAATTTTTAAACTTTAACACTGTAGAGGCAAAATGAAAATCATGCTAAGGCAATGTGTGTCAAAGGCCATTCAAACTTATATTAATAAATGCTTTAACATATTTGGATAATACATAGCATACACCTTCATATAAATGTTGACTGAAACGAAAAACGCCATTAACGCAAGTGACATGCGACACCGAACTCTGTTTTTACAGTATCGTACAGAATGCTTTTGAAAAGGCTATTTAGTTTTACAATTTGTCAACCATAAATATTGAAGACGTTATAAATAATTCCAGTTTCTTTTAGCACAATCGACCACTGGATAGCAATTGACTTTTAATCGAAACAATAGTTACCCAATAAGAGGTTGGCAACAGCAAGCGTTTACCGTGCCTCTGTCGCCACGCGACACGAAAGGATTCTTGCACACGCCCTTTTCAAACAAAATAAATGAGTAATAATGGATCAAAGGTTTCTTCCACCAGCATATGTGCACAACACGATAACATTCCTATTTTTAAAAAGCAAGTTACAGAAGAAATCTAAGAAAAAAACAATGAAACGTTAACCAGTTTTGAATCGGAAGGAGGTGATCATGTCTACCATGTCAGGTGGTTTGCGAATAACAGCGACCGTAGATGTTGCAGGAATAGTAACTGTTGCAGCTGTTCCTACTGCGTATAGAGGATTGGTTCAATGTACAAGCTTATAAAGAGAAGTTTGTCCAAAACAAAGTTTAAAAAAGGATGAAATAGTCAGTAAGTTTAACAGTATCGACATCATAATTAAAGAAATCAGCAAAAATAAAATAAAACTTGAAGAATTTATTTTGATGATAAACGAATACATACAACTGGTACAAAGAGATAAAAGAAATGCAGTCAGAAAGAAAATAAAAACAATACAGAAAGTCAAGACGTCAGTTACTTCTTGAAGGTGGGCACAGATGAACTGAATAAAACTTGTTTAGAGGAAGGTAAGAAATTGAAAGAGAAAGAGATACCAGAGAAACTTACAGGAAAGGAGCACAAACTGACTGAAAAAAGGGATACAAGTTAAAAAGAAAGTTATGAAGCATATAATGTTTAGGATTTCGTTGCGATAACCTTGTCTGTATACATGGAAATCTAAATCACAATCCAAATAATAAAGTATCTATATTGTTGTAAAGAATTGGTTACTATAATTTTCCGATTAACTAAAAAATAGTATATTTCAATGACAGGAATAATACAAAGACTGTTTGAAATCCTGGTAGTTTTTACAACTTCGAGATCTACATGAAAAAGTCACAAACAAATTAACAAGCCCTAGTGACTTTGGTTTTTATTTCAGTATTGAGACTTACACAAGAGACAGATGCAATACTAGTTCCAAACATTAACAGTGACTTAAACTTTAACAATAACCAAATTACCAATCTAGCAGATACGGTACCAAAAAAAAGTGATGCGGCTAATAGAACGTTTGTACAAAATAAGAGTTGATATTCAGCTATGTAGAACATTGGAGGATAATAAATATGAAAGATACTAAGAGGTGGAAGGGACAAGTGAACAATACAGTAACTGTTACTGAACAGAGGAGCGATTAAGGAGCTAAAACAAAAAAAATCAGAACTACAAAAACAGATTAAAGAAAACTGCAGTTATTTTAGATGAACCTGAATTGCTTACACTGAGATTCAAAACATTATATAGTCCCGTACAAACCTTTACAAACGGTACGAGGAAGAGTAGATGCAAACGGATCAGTGCCTAATATTCAACAAGGTATACAGCCAAATGTGCAGAAGATAAACAGTTATACAGATACTGTGTAGACTGGCATAGAGAAAATAAAGAAAATCACTGGGAAACTTTAACACTTTACTATCACGGTATAAAGAGTTACGTGATGAAGAACGAAATTACACATAAATTAGTAACACAAGTGCTAACAATTTTTACACTGATAACCATCGCATCTGACTGGCTTTAAGAAATACACCTGATAATAGATTACTTGGAAGCGGTCTTAATTTAGCTGATTTTAAACAAAGTATTCACTTTCCAATCAACAGGAAAGACAAATATAGATGCACATAAAATGTATAATTGCCTGATGCTCAATAAACATTCAAGATAATCATCTATGATCAATTATGTTTTAGGCGTACATACAAGATCCTCACAACATGATCATATATGGACTAACTAATTGTGGAAAGACTACGTTTGCACTGAATCTGATGGAAACAGAATATAACAATACATCGACCAACTTTTCTGTTCAACAAGGTTTAAAATACAAAATGGCTACTCATGGATGAAAATGTCTACTTCGTGGATCATACAGTTTGCACAGCGTTTTTTTCGGTTGATACTTCGATGAACTTAAAATAATAAATGGTCAATCCTTAAATAAATAACACAAGGAGTTTTTAACTAGTGTTGAAAGTTTTTAATATCTCCATTGAACCCCCTTTACTCATAATATCTATCAAATTATCTACATTGTAAGATTGTATTTCGTACTCTAATAATTGTTCTGGTGGATTGAAAAAGTTCAAGCATTTTTTAAAGATATATTCTGTTCGTGATGTCTGATGTCTACAACCCTGAAGTAACACAAAGTTGAAAAATGTTGTATTGTTACTTAAGAGTATCAACCATCTTTATTAGGTCCATCATTTTGAAATATAACTAGCTTGTCAACATGTATTCTCTCTATTTCAGTTATTCTAACAGCATTTCTTTCACATTTACGAATATATCAATTTATTTTTTTTATTTTTTTTATTATTATTTTTTTTTTTTTGGGGGGGGGATGTTGTTTTGTTTTGATTTGTTTGTAATCTTCAATTTTTACCGGACATCGCTTAAGCCAATGACTGCATCTATCTAAATCGTATTTTAATTGTCTACCTAATGATCACTTGGTGTAAGTAACACAGGTTCCATGGCATAAAGTGAACACCTACCGGCTTTATATTGTATGTTTATACAAGCTATCTTGTTCTTAACCCATTCAGGCAAATATAGGTAAGATCTTCCATTGAGCTGCTGAGCTCTATCTATGTACAATGAAACATATTTAGTCCTGTGAAACATCCTTTTCGTACTTTCTGTTATTCAGCACCCCAATTTAGTATATACGATGTCAAATAAACATTAAATCCAGTTCACCTTTGTTCAATATATTGAAGACAATTGTGCTGTAGTAAAAATATTTCAAATTGGTCGCCGTGAGATCTTTTCTTCTTTCTGACACTGTGCAGTATATTTGTAATAGTAGAGAGAAAAATTAGTACGCAGTACAAACGTATATGTTATGTAAACCACTATAATAAAATACGTATTTCACCAAAACAATATTTTTAGTCTTCAATAACATTACAAATCTTAAGCAATTTTACAGTCTTGCGAATGGTTCAGTATATTATGATATTATTGTTGCCGAATAATACCCTACAGCAGCGTGAAACAATTATTCTGTTATTCATAAGACACATTAATTAATTCGCCGGCTAGTCTGGCGAGGAGCCAAAACATTATGGGAATATATAGCATTTAGTTACCAGGCAAAACTCCTAACAGACAAAACTGCACTAGTACCTCAGTCTGAGTGGCCTAGTGATGAGATTCAAAATGCCACAATTAGTGCTGGTCTTATGATTTTAAAATTGCATTTGTTATGTTCTTGTATCCCTATACGACATTTTCAAACGCAGAAGACTTTGATCCAGCTCTTCCATACAAGCAACTGTTACAGCAGTCATAACGTTAAACGGTTTGTACAGTTTAAAATTAAAAGATGCTTGGAGGGCGACTGTTAGTCAAAGACAGCAAATTCGCACCCCGAAGTTACAGTAGATTCTATTACTATAGTAAGCATTGGAACACAATGAACATTTTCAACTATTTCCTTTTTATAAGGGATAATGCTTAACACACACACACACACACACACACGCATACACACACACACATGTATACTCATTCAGTCAGCAATCGATGGAGACAATACACACCGAAATTGAAAACATACATGCAGATTTGTACTGTCGATTTAATCCAATGAATACAATATTGTCTGTAATTTACTTGAGCGTACAATTAAACTTTAATTTAATTCTTACTTATTCCTGAAATCCATCTCCAAATTAAAAGGAAAAGTGCGAACATGCATAATATGACTGCTTCCAGTATCTTCCTTTATCATTTCATAATTCTAGAATATTTTTAGTAAAGTTTCTCACCTCAGTATTCTTAAGATTTTCCATAACAGTTGTTCCATTTCTGCTCACATAGATAGGTACGTTTATATTAATATCATTATTTCTGTGTAACGCCAAATCGACTACTGTATGATTTGCGGTAAATCGCACTCCAAGATGGTCTGGAGTACAGTCACCTGATCGACGATGTCGATACAAAGCTGTATGTTTCAGTGCAAGTATTTGAACTGAAGTAACTCCTGAAAAGATAAAAATGTTTGTATGTACGTATTTGTGTGTATGTTCGATCGCATGCACATATTTGCATACGAACATACTTGCATATGTATATATGTAGTCATATATGTATCATATACATATAGAAGTACCAAAGGTCTAGAATACAATATAGGTTTTTCTTCCTAAAAAAGCAGGAGGACACTAAAACTCCTTGATGTAAGATTCACTGTATATTAGATTTAATACAACGGGGCTGATTTTTTCTTCCATGCAGTCTGATTGACCGAGCCCAAATGAATGTACACCTGTATCGACCAAAATTCTGAATTCATTTGAGCCGCCCACTGGCACTATTGTTTTAACATTCTCAGGGCATCAAGAATAAAACTTTGCAAGCTATATTTGTTTACCTAAGCTACGAAGGCAGTGTGATCAGTTCATTCAGAAGGTGTATAATAAACAATGCTGTAAATGACACCCAACCCGCCCACCCAATAAATGTAATAGGATTTGAATAAAGTTGAAAAACCCATCAATCAAAAATTTAGATAATCAACGGATGGAAAGAGAGACAGTGACAGAGAGACGTGGGCCCTCATATTTCAAATTCTGAGATTTCAGATTCTGTTTTAACTACCTTGTCACTTGTGAAACAATTGGTTTTCAAAGATTCCATAAAACAAGTACATATAACCGTAAAACACACACATGACAACAGAAAGTTCCAAAGAACATATGGACATAAAATACAGAGACAGTAACAACTTAGGGAACATAGGTGGGTAAGAAACGATAACAAGTAAAAACAATATGAAACATTAAGAAACTGCACACGTAAAGCATACTTATGATAGAAAATACAAACACAAAGACAACGAGATATTATAACAGTATTACATATCAAACATATTACATAAAACAATCATACATAAAACAACTCAAAGTGGTCAGAACAATCACAAAATGTTAACACCATTTATCACGGGACATAAATATTACTATAGATCTCTCAGAAATTTTATATGATGGAAATATTTTTCTTAAAAGTTTTAAAGTTGGTAGAGAATTTTAACATCTAGTGGGAGATCACTCCAAATACTTAAAAAAATTTATGTGATCTCTACCAATATGCACATCCAGTTTTGAAACTGCCCTAATACGGTAGTACATCAAAAGATACTTTAATGTAGGAGGAGTAAACTTTCTGGAGCGAACACCGCTCCGCCGACTCCGGACGCCCTCAACGTTCAACGTTCCATTTTAACATGTTAACAGCTACTAAGGTCAAGATGAGAGTATTATTCACGTTGAACCTATTAAGTTGATTTTATCTCGAGATCAGACAAGTTTTAAATCTAATCGTATTTTCATATTTTGAATGAAACCATGGTCATCAACGAAATAAAAAGTGGACATTTTGTTCAGATGTATTCCAATAAAATAAAGAATGTTGGTAGATTGATATGGTTACCAATTTAACAGACTCCTCCTTGAAAACAGTGGAAACTGTCCTTGACAGTCGTCGAAATGCTGGGCGATATAAATCAGCTTAAACTAAAGCTTGTGTTCGGATTTCTAGAGACGGTAAGAGTGTTATTCGAAGGAATTCAACATAGATAAACCCTCATGCAGCGGTGAAGAAAATAAACCAGATAAATCGAAATGTGGAATTCTAGACCATATATATCGAGAAGAGTGTAATCAACTATTACTTATCTGACCTTTACGAAGATCTTGGTAGTCTCTAGTAAAATTTTAAACAATAATTATTAAGCAGAAAATAGATTCAGACTAAAATTATTTGGACAATGAAATGTAGAACCCTATGAAATGGCATCAAAGACATACAGCAATAAAACAGAACATTCTTTTCCTTCAAATCAAAGTAGATGTACAATAATGAGTTCACAAAATCAAAGATATATTTTAACCGTTGTTCTTATAATATGCTTTAGAAGGCATTATCATTGTCCTTGAGTAATCTGGAAGTGACAACCATTATGGCTACTATTAGAAACATAGTTTATGCATGTTTGTCTACCTTGATTAACCACTACAGCTGAGACCTCACATAAAATGCATGCAGTCCACTCATCTAGTTCATACACTCATTCACATGTATAATACACAGTTAACCTGCTGAGGGTAACCTGTCACAATACACAATTTATAGTCATTAATATGAAATCTCTACTATTGAATACACAAAACATATTCCTAGTTCCATCTGTACAGGCTATAAAGGGCCTTCTGTATGCTAGGGTGTTTATAGCATGTACAAATCCATGTGGTCATGAATTAACACAAACACTTAACCTATGTTAGTAGAGCATTAAATGTAGGTCACAGTGACCATTTGTGATTATAGGTGTGTAGTACTAAGAGTGATACGTCAATTTATCAAGCTTCATGGTTGTTAACAGCACCAAAAATTAACTTTAAACACAAATGTTCAACAAGGTCACTAAGAATCAAATGTAGGTCAGAGAGGCCTCGTTTTGATAAGAATTACTTACCAAGATGCATCCCCTCGACAAATTTCATTAGGTAGGATTGTATGCATAAAGCATGCCAAAATTCGTGTGGTCATGAGTTAAATGTGCAAATATAAACAAAGCAATAAAAGATTTTGAAAAAGGTCAGGATGTGCATCTTTTGTTTTAGCGGTATGGTACTAATATAGATGAATGTCACCATCAATTTCATGATTCTAGCATAAACAGTGGTTGAGAAATTAACATAAAACTGAAACATTAAGCCAAGTCAGTGAATCGTAAAATATTAACTTTCTTCTGCGACGATTCGCTATGATAAACATTAGCCCGTCTACCAGTTTCAACAGGAAACCGATGAGTTGCAGTTCTATACTTCATTAAGCTTTTAGATCTATTTTTTTGCAATGAGAAAAAGATCTTTTCTAAATGCAAACTAGTTTTAATAACCTGTAATTTAGAACTTTAGATGACTTTAGCTGCCCAAGCTTGTCTGTATTGATCTTTTAGTCGTAGTTCTACTGATTTTGTTAACCATTTAACTGCCACAAAACTTTGATATCTCCATACGTAGATGACCAATAAAAAAACTGACTCCGATTTCAACGCCTCCTGTGAAGAATTCAATTAACCTACAACTCCATTTATAAGCCCAATAACAGTATATTGTACCTGCGTATAAACGTCATACATTTATTTATGCTCAGGCATAAATCCAAGTATGTACAAAGTTATCCTCCTTAGCTCATCCAAGGAGTTATGTGGTATGAAACCCACAACAAACTGTTGCCCAAGAAGTAGGAAGAAAAAAAAAATGGTTGAGATGCACGGAGGCAGTATATATATATATATATATATATATATATATATATATATATATATATATATATATATATATATATATATATATACATATATGCTTTTATGTATGCGGACAAAGGCATTGACTCCGACGCCCACTTCCGGGTAGAAGCGAG
The DNA here is from genome assembly GCA_029931535.1 of Margaritifera margaritifera. Classification (NCBI taxonomy): domain Eukaryota; kingdom Metazoa; phylum Mollusca; class Bivalvia; order Unionida; family Margaritiferidae; genus Margaritifera; species Margaritifera margaritifera. The sequence goes on along the minus strand of JAQPZY010001312.1, from coordinate 771,378 downwards.
CTAAAAAGGTATGTTTTGCTGTGTGACTTGTCGAGATTGCAGCCTTGTGTTCTCTCTCTCTCTCTCTCTCTCTCTCTCTCTCTCTCTCTCTCTCTCTCTCTCACACACACACACACACACACACACACACACACACACACACAAATGACTGTATTGAAACAGCTTTCAAAATAAAATAGCTTTCGTTAGTAGCGAATGTTATACACTCAATAGGACAAGTACGCAATCTCATATAATATCGACAAAGCGAAATATGAGCATAAGTATTTCACCAATATCTAGTTTAATTTAGGTAAGTTGAATATATAGTCCAATAAAGGCTGATCTTATGATGATTTAATGACCAGAGGTCAGCTTTTGCCATGGTGTCAGTCAACTGTTTGCCGTTTCCTCATTGGCTGTATGCAAATTACGGATACCGATTGGTGTTTTGCATGTATTTATGCACGGTTAGAAAAGTTTAAAATGAATATATTAACGATATTTTTTTAAATTTTCTTTAATTTGTCATTAATACTTTAAACTTTAATTATTAGGACTGATAAGTTTTTTAAATAAATTTCACTGAAGTCTGAACCGAGAAAACGCTGTGCAAAATTAAGCATGATCCATTTTGAGTTAGAAGCTAAGAAACACTGTAGTTTGCAAAGTGCTCCCTCTCTCTCTCTCTCATATTTTGTTTATACTTCAATGAACTTAAAAAATAAATGATCTATCCTTAGATAAATTGCATCTCAATGCAGGAGGATTAGTCACCTTACCTATTATCATCATTATTGTCGTCCTTGTCGTTGTAATTTGTTCTCCTACCCTTTCTCCTCTTATACCTTACAATGATCGCGAGCCCTAGTCAATGGACTTCACCTTCAGAATTTAAGCCTTGCTCAGTGTATTACAGAATCAAAGTAAAATATATGTATCTACATATTTGACGTCATTACGCACGTACATTTGTGTCTCAGTTAAATCTTACACGATACACACTGCTATAGTTCGTTCAGCTCAGCATCGCGAATGATGTCACCGTCTTTTAGCACAGTGAATTTTCAGATGAGTGTCTCGAAATGTAGATAAAAGTACCTAACTCGTGTTGCGTACGAATTATTTCAACCCCATTTGTATAAACATAAAGAGCAACACAACTCATTTGATACATGCTGAAATAGAGAGTGGTCTCTGTACATGTAATCCGCCATGTTGGTGCTGAAGTTATGGAAGAGTACATTCTTGATACAGGACTGAGCGGTTTAGGGAGCCGTCGCGTGCCACGGATAAACAATGAATTTCTACTTAATCTCTGTTTATAACATGATTTATCGAACGAGTAGGCGATGAGAAGTACGTTTCCAGAACATGGCTCAATGATACAGACAATATCATAAGTTCACTAATGAAAACGGATGTTTCTTTTGGGATATCAATTTTTTTTAAAATTTTATTTTAAATTTAAGAATGTGATTTGACCCAATAATCAAGTTATATTTTTTACTAGTCTGTATCTGCAACCCCCCCCCCCAAAAAAAAAAAAAAAACATAACATTTTCTTTTCTTTTTTTCCAACCCACCTGCTCCCCTTCTCTGTTACCCTTATATTTGTGAACGTAAGGCTAAGTCCACGAGGGTGATGATGGACCAAGAAGCCATAGCTGGTTATATACGTGAACTTGTCGTTTCACGCCTATTTTGAGCATATATGGTCAATCGTTTCAAAGTTATGAGCCAGGAGTCTCACTGTAAATCCCACTCAGCTTGGGTCATACATACCAATTCTCAGCATGTTACACTGACAACCCAGGACTTTAATTACATTTTAGTACATTCAACTTCCCTCACTAGGTTCTTCCTCAGAGGATCGATCAAACATTTACAACCTTCATGTACATTTACCATACAGACTACCTCCAATCATATCCTAAGGTTCGAAGTGTCTATCTTTAACTGTGTTGAAGGCGTAGTGAAACATTACGCAAGCACACAAGCACGTACGGACAGGATCCTATAATTCCTGCATTTCCTTCGATATGGCGGACACTACTGGTACGCACCTATTCAGCGATATCAATACAACGGGCGATAATTAGAAAACCGTGTATATTATGCGAACCAAATATTATACCTTAGGAATTCATGTTCCATCATCGTCCTAATGAATATTAAATACCCCACTCATTCGTAAAATCTTACTGAATTTATTTCTCTCCTGCTTGGTAATGATGTTACATAACAACGGCGACATAGATATAACTGTTACGCTACCTTTTCAACATAGTTTATATGGCGTCGATATTACTCTTTATTATATACCCATCATTACACAACTCATGATAAAGGCTACTTTTCATGAGGCTGTCAATGATGACCACCTGACAACGGTTGCGTAATTGGAGTAGATGGATGAAATCAAAGTAAAAGAACAGCAATTTGTATTTTTGTTATGAAATAAATATTTAGGGTATATAATAAATATATCTTCAGTAATCATCAGTACAGCAGCTTGATCTAGGTGTTCGTATTGTGTCTCGTTTGCTAGCGGAAGGACATCGGATTACGTTCGACCCTTCGAGTCTTGCGTTATCGGACTAAACGCAATACAAGCATCCAGATCAAGTTAGTGTACTGATTACCTGTATTTATTTAGTCAATAAAGTGTTTATATTTCTAAAAGAAATAATTGACTCTTTCTACAGAGATGCATTTGAGGAGCATGTCTGATCCTTTCAACCAACGCTTGATATGACATCTAACTTTTCATTGTACATAAATACATATTGTGTACGTTCAAGCGGCACTTTGACTAATTTCCGCTATTTCGCTTTATTTTTCAGTGACATTGAAATGTAATTCGATTCTGTCCTTGACCACAGCTAGCACTATTATTTGCAACTCTGATGTATTACCGGTATCGGCACTTCACTTAAAATCTGTTATGAAATCTCAAACCTTCTAAATGTTCATACTTCTCTAACTATTGTCTACAAAGGCTACATTTTTTCTGTAAACAACAGAAGTAAACCTCATAGAATAAGCATATATCCGTGCGAAACGTTCGGCTATAACACGGCCTTAACTGCACTCAGTAGGTAAAGATATTGAGTACTTAAGATCATGCAAAACGAACTTTTTTTGTAATATATAAGACATCGTAGAAACGAAAACACTACTTTTTTATATTTGAAGGATATATTTGTGAAGTTCTGAGAGAAGAAAATACATCTAAACTTTAGAAACATGAAATATGAAGATTAAAGTAATTTTGACATTTTGTAATACTGTTATACCCCAATATGCTTATTTATTCTTTAGTCAACGTGCAGTGAAAAAGCTATTTTCCTTCTTGTTTGGGGACTACGGGTAACATCTAAACTGTCAGCGTCCGTTAAATTTCAAATATAGACGTTACATCTGGAGAAATGCAAATAATAACAAGACTTTATTTATCCTTGTTCATGTGAATGAAGTCTAATTGAATCGTTGATTCAGAATGGAGGAACATTTTTTTCCTACATGCAAGAGCGCAGACAACAAAATATTTACTGCATACTGCAGTCAAGTGTTTTTGAGAACAATTAGCATTGGACACAACAGTTGTTGGTTGAAGAAAGAAGGAAGCTAGCGAAGCGATAGTCTGTATGGAATGTAAAGGAGACAAAAGGTTTTTTAATTCCATCGAACCTTTTGTAACTTAATATGTCTACAACGATTGGGATACATTTTTAAGATAAAAGATTGTATCATATATATATATAAATTTGGGTAAGTAAATATTTACCATGTATGCTAAAAAGTATGTCCGACATATTTCTCTTTGTCTCTTTGTAAGAGAAAATGACAGCAGGAATTGGAATTACAGTGGCATCTTATAAATCTTGTGATTTTGTTTTTAATAAAAGTATCTGAATTGTCTCAATGGTTCAAGGTTTTCTGACTTTTGTTTCAAATCTTTCAACTGTTTTCACTTAGCTGAACATGGAGAAGTTGTAACTGTTGATGTACAATGTTGTGTGTTACATTACCTAAAACATTGAATGATGGCTACGAAAATACTGAAATGACTTACCTATGTAAATATTTTCAGATCCTTTTGGAAATAGAAACGCAACTGATGAAACAGTCCATCCTGCTAGAAGAACTACAAGTATGTTAGAAAAATACATGTTCGGTATGCTACCATATAAACTGCGTCTCTCTGTCTCACATTATGGATAGAGATTTAGCTCGTGAAAGTCCTCAAAATAGTTCGGAGTCCCTTGAGATAAATATATCCATGTATATTTTATAGGAGTATTGGAAAATAAGTCAATTTTTTTTCCACTCTACTAATGACAAGAAGATATGTTAGATCCAAAAACGTGGAAGGCCAAAATTCAATGAACAAAGAAAGCTATCTACCCTCTCAAATACCTGTAAATGTTGTATAAATATCTTATAAAAGAAACACCTAGTGCTGTATTTTATTATTCTAACACTTGCATTGCACAAATAAAACCGTCACCGTTGTGTTTGGGCTCAAATGCTCTTGACTACATCCACTTAATATATGGCCATATGTCAGCCAAACCCTAACATGGGCCGATACCTATGGTCCGCCAAACAATACTATCGCTAGCAAGGGTGAAGGTGCAAAAAATCGCGTGATTTACAGGCACACTGGAATCTTGTTGGACATTCATGCCTAATGTTCGTCACCTTGGCGATTGCCACATAATATCACAAGCAAATTCAAATCGTTATAACTTCGACATTTGTCAACCATTCTTAGTGCATTTTCAATAGACACTAAACAAATTAACGCAAATTCACATGGGGTAGGTTTCAATATAAAACACCCTGATTTTGTATTATGTGCTTTACTAATGAGTAGGCGTGATTAACTCTAACGATCTTTTCTCCCCTCTCATTTTCTGAAGGAAATGTAAGGTTATTTTTACAACTATATTTCGTTAGTCGAAGAACATCCTTAGAAACAGGGTGGTTAGCTGAAGAAAAAGATCAGCTGACATCAGAGGAATTAATCAAACATTAGTTTGTAGATTGGGAAGATTTATCATTCATCTATATGTTCGTATTTTCTGTGTCCGAAAGAAAAAGGACAATACTATTAAACTTAACAACAAATGTGAACTTTATTTCCATCAATCTAAAACTTATTCATAATTACGCAGGTGCAAGGATGGAAAGATTTCTGGACGGATGGTTGAAATAATGAACTTTGCGAAAATCCTATATCTATACATACATAATATAGTCGCTGAAGTCCGAATCGTCTTTACGAGTATTTTATGAGAGATGAATGGGGTATTTGAATCGTTTGAAAACTTTTCGTGTGGAAGAATTGAGTTCGCACAGAATCTCGTCAACCAGCTAAAGCAAAGAGCCCAGAGAAATTATTATTCACAACAAATTTAATAACCTATTTCGTTATATCTGAAATAAAATAAAGGCAAGAAAACGTGAATACGACTTTGATTCATATCTTAAACAGTTCAAGATATTTTTAATGGAGAAGTTGTTTTCATCCTTATGGAAATGAATGTCCAAAGCACATTCATTGTACATTCTCAGTGACTACATTAAGTTCCATTCTTGTTGGTAATGGTGTAACATAACTGCAGTGACTTATATGGAACGGTTACATCACATTTCCAATATATTTGTCATGACATCGATAATATTCTCTATTTAGTTAATAAAGCGTCAATATTTTAAAAAAATTAGAATGCGTTACCGCGCTCCTAGTATACCAAGTTGCATTTGTGTAGCGGGTTTACTGTTTTATCTCAGCACTTTATACGATATTAAACTTTAAAAGGGACAAAATATATATTTGCTGTACTTTCAAGCGGTAGTTTGACCGATCCTAATTCTGTTATTGGCCACAGCTCACAGCTTGTTGAAAATTTCTTCTGAAATCTCAAAACTTTTAAACGGAAGTCGCATTTTTATGTCAACATAAGTAGTCCACATTTCACTTGCAACGGTCCGTACTCAAGTTCGGCTACAAAACAGGTTAGTGTGCATCAGATAGTAGGTAATGATTTAAATATTCAGGATCATGCTAATGAGTTGTAAAGAAACATGACTTAAAAGGTGTATTATCAACATCAACTTAAATGCAGGTTCACATACATGTATTGTGACCAAGGTAGCACTCTTACATTTTCCTAGCATGTAAATTTCTTGTTGCAGAGATATCCATGTTTTATCATCGCGGATCGACTTATTATTTACAGTAAAACCTATGCTAATATACGGTACGTACATGGGGACATTTCTAGTGTAGAAACACGTTGACTCCAACAAAGTTGTAGGATATGTTTTAGGTTTCGATGCCACATGAGTGTCTGCTTTTTTTCCTACAGGTGTGCTTCTGTTCTTTTTTTATCGAAAATAAAGTGAGTAATCATTTTGGAAAACAGACAGCTGATTACTGACTGGTCTCTTCATAAAAGATAATGTTGAAGGTAGTGGGGGAATGGCAAATTTTATTCACAATAAGTTTCTCGTTCTAATCCTTTTGTGAATAAGGTATATTCCTTCTCTTTCAAGTAAAAAAATGTATACATGTATCCTTCCATTGTTGTTTTCACGGAACACAAAGACCGTTCTACCCACCGGCCACAGATGAAAAATGCCCCGGTGAAGTTCTTGGCTGCTACTGTCAATGCCATGGTAACACTTACCCACAAAACGGTTTACGGACTTTAAGTAGTGCAAAAAGCGTATTTATTTAATTTTCGTGCAAGTTTCAAAGCCCCAAGATTTTTATCCAGCATTTAGATTCATTTGATAAAATTATCAATGAAAAAAATTCAACCAGTCAAACGTATTGACAAAATCAACCTTATTAGATGCTCTTTCATTTCGTGTCCTTTCTTTCATTTTGTCTTTCCTTCCTTTTGCGCCCTTATTTTCCTTTTTTCCGTTTTGAAGTTATTATATACCATTACACCGTCCGTTCCCACTTATGCACAAATAAATCTAGGCAAGGAATAACACTTTGTTATCAAAACACTTATACCGATTTTTAACAGCATGTCAGATATAAATCAATTCTTAAGTTGTGACAAGTAGACTATAAATACCTTAGTCCTTGATCGTAAATTTACTATTATACTTATAAACAAAACAAGTGTTTATCGTACCCACGCGAACTCCTTCAACAAAAAGTACTTTTTTGACATATCTCCTACGAGATCTCTTTATATTAATTTTCATCTTTATCTCTTCTTTCTCTCTTATTGCACTTAACACTTTTTTTTCTTCATCTTCTATATCTTTCCTTTCCGTAATGCAAATGTTTGCATTAACAAGTTTTTATATCTCCAGCGTTTAACTAATGCACTAGGATTTAATTTACTATGCCACAATGTTTGCAAGTGAAAGGAGAAAATATTATCTCAGCCGTTAGCTTCATTTCCAATCCTTAAAGACATCTGACGAAGTGCTCACTACCGTACCAGAAATCTCATATACATAGGCCGAAACATTCTGGAAGGACTCCTCACAAAAGAATACTCTGAAAACTTCCGCCGTTTCAAAGACTTGAAAGAAAAGTTCCTCTAAATTTAAAGCCTGCTAATGCTGGAGATTACAATAAACTTTTTACTGTCAGAGAGTTACAAGACTCTCTTCATCGAGCCCATGACACTTCAGCAGGACTAGATGATATCCACTAACAACATTTGAAACACTTACCTGATTCAGCTTTAAATAGACCACTAAATATTTTCAATAAAATTTGGAAAACTGGCAACTTACCGAAATCTTGGCGAGAAGCAACGGTGATACCATTATCAAAACCTGGAAAAGACCAAACCGAACATCCAACCATCGTCCAATAGCATTATGAAGCTGTATTTTTCAAAACCATGGAACGAATAATAAATGATACACTTCTCTCGGTATCTCGAATCCAGCAAACTACTATCCGACTTCGAATGTGGATTCCGACGCGAGAGAAGCACAATAGACCATCTTGTCAGACTTGAATTATTCATTAGAGAAGCTTTATAACGAAACATACAGTTGTGGTCTTTTTCAACTTGGGGAAAGCTTTGCATTCTTTTGAATTTCGACTACAATGAGCATAAACAAAGTTCAAAAAAGGTCAGAAGAAAACGGGTTCAAATTTTCAAAATAAGAAAATAATTATGCATTTCTGCCGATTACATCTTGTTCGTGATTACCCATAGCTCTATCTTTACGATTGTCTTATTTCTGTTGTGGAGGAGAGCAAATTTGTAGGACTTATTTTCGACCGTAAACTAAATTTTCTTCCACAAATTAGATACCTCAGTGACAAATCTCAAAAAGAACTAAATTAAATACGAGTCATGGCAAACACAGATTTTGAAGTAGATCGTAAGGTTTTGCTCCCTTAATACAGGTCATTAGTAAGCTTGAAACTTGACCTTGACTTAGACTTGAGTGTGTACGGATCAGCTGCCAAATCTTACCTCCAGATACTTGATCTGATACACAATCAGGGACTTCGACTTTGTTCGGACGCATTTATAATTTCCCCTTTAGAAAGCCTCTATGTTGAAGCAAATAAACCACCACTTTATCTCAGACGAACAACATCGACTCTTCATTATGCTACCAAACTATCTTCTAATCCATCTGACCCCGCATATGGTGTAGTGTTCAGGCCCAAATATTAAACCTTATCTGTTCAGAAACCAGACTTCATTCCACTTTTGGCATACGAATTCGTCCTCACTTAGAAACGGCAAAAATCAATGTTGGAAACATAGCACAATTCCGTATTCCCATTTCACCATCGCGGTTATCAAAACCTCATAAAATAATATTTGACCTTTGCGAATTCAACAAGTCCTTAAATACCCTCTCCTTTTCCAGAGTAAATTCAATTAAATCAGAGCGGCCTATCGTATATACAGACGGTTCGAAAGGTGGAGACAACGTTGGATCTGTCATTGCAACATTCCTTAACACCATCTCAAGCCGGTTACCAAATAAAGCCCCAATTTTTAGAGCAGAAACTACGGCCATATTCAAAACTTCGAACTGCGTTAAAACCTCTCAGAATACGAGTTACTTCATCTATTCTGATTCCCTTTCCCCATTGAAAGCTTTGCAGAATCTTCAATCTGACAACCCTTTAATGTCCCAGATAGTACGGAAATATGATGTTCTCATAAAATCTGATAGGGCAAATAAAGGAGTCAACGCTGACCCGCAGTGACCCGTTTCCGAATGGAAGATTCCATATACTGACTTCAAATATTGTATAAATCAACATGTTCGTCATACTTGGCAAAATATGTGAGATCAAAACAACCACTAACAAACTTAAGAATATCAGACAACCTTTTAGAGAGTGGCATCCCTCGTATAGAATAAATCAGAGAGATGAGGTAGTATCATTCCGACACATATACCTGACTCATTCGTATCCACTGTTACGACTATGGGTTATGTAACAAAAGAAAAGACTCTAACAAGCTTTCAAGATTTAAAATACAAATCTTTAATTTCCTAAAATATTAAAATAGTTCAACAAACAATTAAAGTGAAAGAATTAAAAATAACTTACAGTATAGAATATCCTTAAAAGTCCTAAATTGTTTTAATGTTCACTGTTCCGGAAGTTAATCTAAATATTCCGAATGGTGTATTCCAAATGAAATAGCCTTCACCGTGCTGATATGTTGATACGATTTAGTTATATCCAAATAATCCTTGCGTATCTGGAATCTCACAAGTTTCAGAAATGTTTCCGATAATTCCATGGAGCTGTATAATAATTCAGATTGAAGACAGTACTGAATCCTAAATGTACTGTATAAATAAATCTCCAAATAAGAATATCCCACACAAACTGCACCAATCTCGTAATATCCTCTCTGTTCAAATGTAACTGTGAAGAATATTTAAACACAGGATTATTTCATATATATATATATATATATATATATATATATATATATATATATATATATATATATATATATATATAGCCTAAATGCGCAGAATCGAAAAAAAACCCCATTACATCTTAAACAAACAACTGAATATTTCGAAATAATGCAACCCTCTCCGAACCAATCAGGAATTAGGTTATGCGTGATTCTGCTAAAGTGCTTGAGTACCAGTGTTTTAAACAGTAAACATTTTATTGATTCATAGAATCTCGGTCAGAAGTTCACCTTCTTCCCGCTCTGTAAAACCACGTGATATGAAATATCGATCCAAAATACCGTATGTGTACTCACTGTAAGACGACAGCTGTTAGACTTAGAACATAAATCACAAACTAATAAACTATACCATTATTAAAAAGAAAAATATATATAATTCCGTAACACCACTGAAGGTTGAACATCGACAGAAGTGTGTATCCTGCCAGTGTTCACTAACAGTGGAGCACATTCTTGTCGAGTGTGTCGATTTTTGCTCTGTGAGACAGATGTATTTTGAAGTGAACTGCTTTACACAGTACCAGGACGAACCACCCGAGAATTTTACATGTGTTACCTTTATCTGTTATTTTATATACATTTTGCAGCATTTTAACATCTTTTGGTTTCATATATTATCTTCTTGTTCCTAATATTTACATTTTTGGAAGGGTTTAACTTTGTAAATTTTGTGCAATTCATTTTTTACGGTTTTTTTTAACGTAACCTTTTGTTGGCACTACCTTTACAAAAACACTTTTGTGCTGAGGTACCGTAAAACACTACTACATAATTACATACTTTAATTTCTCATTTTGTACTAACTTTAAACGTTGTCTATAAAATTAAGAAATAAATATGCTTAAACAAAATCAGTTCTTGCATTGTGAAAAGAGTTTACATTTTCAGTCACCTTAAAACTTTGTTCTTGGGTTGCAGATACAAATACCAAATATTATCCAATGGGATTGTGCTTTATGAACGAGACCTTTGTCGCTATGGAAGTTCTCATGCACGTATACGATGACAGTATGAATCGTCTATGATCATATGTAGTAGTGAAGCAATAAATAATTTGATAAAAATAAATATATCATTTCGTTATATCTATGTTTTCTTTCTCTTTTTTTTTCGTTTTATTTTTCAGTTTTTCTTTACTGATTTATTTTGTTGAGACAATGATATACAATAAACCTGTAAATTTCCACTTTGCCATATATAAACCATGGGTGAGCGATAACAGCTGGTTCTCGAAACGCTTATAAAAATCTTTAACTCCAATTGAAAAACCACAAAATGAGAAGAGTACAGTTTAGGTTTGTGATGTCATTAAACTATGAAACTTTTGTTTTTTTTAATTGGATATAAAATTCCAAATCTTATCCAATATAAATCTATCTTGCAAATCGATTTTATGATTTCTTGAATTCAATAACCTAATTTTGATACAATGTCCTTTTTCAGATCGAAGCTTTAATCACGAATTTCTCTGTGATCAAATGATACAATGAATGAATACATAAATACATAAAATCAGTTATTCTTTCTTCCCTTCTTGCAATCTTGTTAATTTTTTTCCTTCTGGATTTTTTATTACTCAGACTCTTATTTAATATTTAATATGCCATCTGCATTTATACCCTCACAAATAAACCTGCGCCCGGATTCACCAAGCTATCTTTGCAAAACATATCTTATGAACTATCACAGAAACGATGACAATATTTGATATTGCTAACTGGGACTGTAGCTGTTTATAAACATAATATATAGTAATCGTTTTATCGGTTATTCTTTTCTAAACTTTATTTTCATTAATATTAATTTTGTAAAAATTATATTTACTGCTCTCATAAAATTATATATCATTTGCTCTGCAAAACCTTTAGTTGCGTGGTTCTTTATTACATAACTACACGTCTCCATTTTTAGATGAATTTTCTCCTGACGCTTTACCTTCAACAATTCATCCTTTTTAAAGGATATGTTTTAAACTCGGTTAGATCCTGGGACATGGATATATATTTTAATTAGAATTGAAGATCATCGGAGTGTGACCGCTGACTGTTATATCACAGCTGAACGTAAATGCCTTGATTGAGAATGTGGAATATATTAGATTTAAGATTCACCATACCACTTAGAAGTACCAAAATAAACAAATGAACCTCGACTGTACTATTTCTCAAAAATGTATTTGACATAAAGCAACTATCACAAGTTGAACATAATGCTACGAGTCCTTACTCTACCATGGTTTCATATGTTAGAAGCATTGTGAAGGAAAGTAAATCCCAAATGTAACCCCAATTTTGATGCATGGAGACAAAAAATTGAACTCTGTTAAGATAAAACCATACCAAGCAAAGTTGCCCTAAAATGACAGATAACTTTATGGTTTGTGTCTAATCAGCACTAAACGTTAGCTGAAAAGGTTTTCTGCATTGAAACTTTTTGCATTATCAAACCACCTGATACGCTCATAGGGACAGACATATCGAATTTGAATCGATTCGTAAATCGACTACAATTGAACAACAACAGGACTAATGATTCCTATCTCGTTCTAATTCAATTGTACTTTCAGAATGTAATATGTGTGTGTATGTATGTATGTATATATATATATATATATATATATATATATATATATATATATATATATATATATATATATATATATATATATGCGTGTAGGAAATGGAGATTGGATATACTATTGTCAACTAAATGTACCACCTAAATTTGCCCCTGGAATATGTGAATACATTCCACGTACAAGATATCCATACCCAACACATACGCATTCATACGTGTCGTTAACGTTTAGTGATGTGGTACATGCTATAACTTGCGTTGCAAGACAAGAACTGTAGATAAAGAAACAATTGATTTATTTATGTGTTTTCGTGTTCTTTAACTGATTTATTTCAAATGTATTGTTCAGACTATATTGACATCTTGGTTTCATATCCGGGACGGGAACTTGTGCCGAAGCTCAGCTGTGGTGCTAGCAATCAGAAATCTTTGCAGGATTGCAACTTTACGAAAGAATACTGTTACAGTGATTATTTCAAATTGAGAAGTCCTTGACAGTCGAAACAAATTGGTAAATGAAATTGAAGCAATCCGCATACATATCATATACACCTCAATCTACACGCAAATCAGCCTGCATGGATACATATGTTGATATCAATATCGTTTGAATTGTTTTTTTTTTTTTTTTTTCATGTGAACCTTAGCAAGTGAAACTGTATTAATGTGTGAATGAAGAAGACTTAAGCATGTTTTAGTATTTTCTTTTCACTACTCTTTGGCGATGACATATGGGTAGGACCTGGTGCAGGCTCTACGGGTGCTCGTGGCTACAAAACGTGTTGCACATCTCGATCATGGTGAATAGTAGAGTTGCCTGACTAAAGTTTGAAATTATAAGAGTGGTGTGCATGGCATAGGCATGAATAAAGGTTTGGACTTGCCTCTGGCATGTATCGCAACTAGCGAAAGGCACTCCATGCTTCTGGAGAAAGAATAAATATAGTTGTACAAGTTCGTTACCAGAGAAAGAAAGTAGCCATTCAGCAATTATAATCTCCAGAAGTCAATCCATGAAACAGTGTTGATTGAGAAACTGTTGTAGGTTTTTAAGGATCACCAGTCACTGCACAATAAGTAAACCTAACTGTGTACAGATTATTTGACAATATTGCCAATTGATATGGATTTATCAATCTACACCTTTACAAAAGCATGTGTCAGATTTGTGTGAGAAGGCACGTAATGTTGCATTGAGAGGTGAAAGTCGAATTCAACTATAATCCGAAATATCAACGTGTTTAAAAGATTCAAATTAGACAATCAAGGTAGAAATTACATTTCAGATAAGAAACAGATGATTCAAGTCATTTTACATAAACGTCAGGGCTGTATGGAAGTGTCTTGTGGCTGGTAATAGCAATGCCCACATGAATGAACTGCTGGCATGTATGAATTCATCCGGATTTGGCACAAATATGTTCAGTTGAATTTAACATGATATTAGCCACTGCTGGAGTACCACACTCCATCAATATCTGGAAAAAACTATAGATAATAAGGAAACAACTTGATATTTACAAAGGAAATTTTAATGAAGGTAACTACGTTACTTCATTTTTTTAAGGAATGATTTATTCCAACAATCACCTACAAATGAAAGAAATAAATATGCAATGTAAAACTGCTGTCCGCATAAATTAAAATTCCAATATCCATGTTTCTATTTCTTTTCATGAACCACTTAATCATAAATATTGATTAAGTATTATTATATGGGTATAAATGTAAAAACTGGAGGTATAGTTACAAAATCTACATCAACGCAGTGTCATTCTTAGAAGTGTATCAATTATTTAGTACCCCACGACTCCCGCCTCTTTGAAATTATAAGTGATTTGTGCACATTTATATACCACCCATAACATTATATTAGATGGTGCTGGAGAAATTAACCAATAAATGCATCGCAACGTATCTGCCACTAATACAGACACAAATTATATGATTATCAAAGTCTATGTTTCTTCTTTTTCAAAAGTACAAAGTCATAAGCTGCTTGGTGCACATTGTTGTGGACAATGACTGGTAAATGATGCTTTGCGAACAGTTTGCAAGATACTGACATTCAATCACAGAGGTAGGGAAATACTTGTACCATGACCAGATCTAAAACCTAATGTAACAGCTATGAAAAGCAGGTTCCCGTTTATTTGTATGCCTTGCTTCGACAGCTGAAATGGACATATATTTTGTTATACTTGTCCATTTGTCCTTCCAGCCAGCAAGCCATTTATATATTGTTCCATCCCAGCATTCATGTTTTTGGAACACATATATAATGACCTACACTTTGTATTGTTAGGAAACTACAGTAAACTGGTCATTATTGCAATCAAATTTGTTTCTGATCTGTTCAATATATGTAAAGCCGAAAGACACTTTGCATTGAAGAAACTCTGTATTATGCAATAAAAATATAAAGACACAGAATATAAATTTACAGTCGTTGCCTTGCCATTCAGGCGATATGGTCTGTTTAAAACTTTCACCGAAGTCAGTTCAGGCTGCTGATATTCGTTATTAATAAAAGCTATTGGGATAGCTTAATATTCATTCAAGTCAGAAGGATAAGAGTGGACACTCTTTTATAAGATCATCTTGCCAGACACCAAATTAGTATATGTTAACTATTTTGTTCCCTCTTGAGAGGCCACTCTTTTTATAAGGCCATCTTTAACTGCTGAATGGGTAAACTTATAGGAGGCTGATCGTTATACTCTCATTCAATTTTGCAGAACGTGACTTCTTTAGTGTCGTCTTACAGATTGGGAGAGCCTTATTCCTGTCACAAAATTGTGTGTACGAAAATGCTTATTCATTATATATGAACAAATTTATAGATGGGTTTCGTTGCCACCAGGAGTGTATTATTTGTAACCTTGACGATTAAGAAATACTTATTTATATCCACTCACTGATGCACGCACAAAGCGCCGGCAGTGTGGAACCCGTTTGACTTCGAGTTCTCTGACCATGGATGTGACCACGATCAGAGTACTTGTAACCCAAATTCTCTCTATCGGCACAATACAGATGAGTCTTATCAGGAAGCTGTCCGTTTTACGGAAGCAATCTTCAGATGTAGAGCTGTCACAGGAAATCGTCGAACTCTGGGGTTTCGTGCAACCCGGATACTGCGGTGAATGGTGACGTTGGTTCGAAGGACGGCAAATCATTGTGAGAGGTTAAAGGTTATGGACCAACGGTTCTACAGGATAAGCGGCTCTCGAGGGATCCTTCGGCAGGCTGGGAGGAGCGGACCACGCGAGGTAGTTCCTGCTTCATTTGACGACGGCTGTGGAATATGATATATCTCGTAATCATCGACTGGATGCCACGAGATAAATCCTATCATATATTTCAGTTTGCACCTAAGCTTCAATGTTACTATATGTGTGAAAATCAATCATACATCTATCATGCTTGTTGATGAACAGTATATTCACCATATTTTTTTAAAATTACATTTATCAATCATACCTGTTTATAATTCCATACATGTATCAAACATACTTGTTTATAATTCCATATATCAATCATATATGTTGACAAGCTTCATACACTAACCATATATGTTGATAGATCCATATATCAATAATATATGTGGATAAGTTCCATGCATTGATCATGTCCGTTGACATACGCGATCATATGTGATTATTTGTTCAGATTCCATGATTTTATCAGTTCCATTAACGGAACGATATCATTGTGTTATGTCCGTTATTGCGCTTTGTGAGCATGAGTAAGGTATCAGATTCATTCATCATTCATTTGCATTATAAATAAAACACCTCATTCACGTAATTATGTTAGATGTTTTTGCTATATCCAATCCCACCCGACTTCATCCTGTTACAGTTAATTTACCCAAATCCACACGAATTAGACTTGTTAGTGTTGTGCGATGCACCATCGGCACAATATACTGCATTGATGACAAGACTAAAGATGCCAAACAACTGGCCAAAGATATACAGAATTCAATATACCATATATTTGGCCAGCACGACAACGGTTGATTTCTGCAAAGTAACCACGGGAACATCTGCTCTCCAAGAGAACAGCAAACATGATAGTAATCATGATAATGATGATAAAAATGACGATATTCTTTTTTCTTTTACAGGGGGAGGGGGATTCTGGATCAGGCCAAACTGTGGTTAGAGGGTCATCAATTGATGCTCAAGAGGAGTCAAGATATGAAATAAATTGAAGATTACACACTACAGTCAACATCTTCTGGTGATTATTAGTACAGTTTTAGATAAGGTGGCCTAAAAAAGTGAACTATTAATCGGGAACTTCATTACAAATCTTGCTGAATGTTGGATTCATGTTAGATCAAAGTATGATGGAGGGAAGATAATTCACAGATGTAACAGGGGATCATGGCACACAAGGGGCTCTTTGATTCAAATTAGGATCAACATGGTCAGCAACCCACTTGAACAAAAGCATGTGTATACTAATAGAGAGAAATATTTGTAACAGTGTACCATTTCGAAAACTAAATCGGAGGCACATCTCCAAAAATAAACCCGAGGCAACGACAAGAAAATGGATACGATAACCACAGGCAGACAAAGAATCAACCAGCAAGAGTGCCTGGATTGAATATGGCCGTGAGGTTTTTCAAGCAACACTTGATTTCACCGAAAAAGAGCTGAACCACAACAAGTAGAATAATGCATAGAAAGAAGAAAAAAAACATAACACTTCAGAGTAGATAAATCCATTCAAAACACAACACACCTTCAATCTTCATCCAAAATATGAAAATCAGAAAGGAAGAAAGGACTTAATTCATCCTATTTAGGCCAAGTGGTTAAAAGAAATCCCTCTATTAAAGTTACACCCTTAGTGAGAGAAACGTTGTACAGTTTATTTAAAGGCAACAAATTTACGAAGATTGGCCTTGCTAAGGAAACAAGAACTAGAAAGGATTACCTTACACACAAGGAAAAAGAAAATGTCCGGGTCAAAGTCGAACCAATGGAATTGGTGGTAGATCCCACCAAATGATTTATCTGCAATTCCTGGTGCTCGATTTAGCGATGACAGCGGCTTGATATGGATAAAAAATATATTGCATCAAAGCCAATATCTCTCACCCAAGCTGCCAAACTTACATTTTTTTCAGGAACTTTTGCATAGAGATTCGTGATAGATAGTTCGCCTTAAAGAAAAATCATAATTATGCTTATTAATATCAAGGGCTACACAATATTGAACAAATTAACTGGCTGGATTTCATTGTGAGAACTGAATATCTTTATTAAATTCATATTAAAAGGATATTTTGACCTATAGCATGAAATCGTGCTGCCCAAGCTGGCTGCTTTTGAAAAGAAAGCATTGCTTTTTGAAGAATAGTCGCAACCAGATATGGTAAAAGCCTTGGTATTAGAGAACCGGGAGTATGGGTGTGGACAGCATTATTACATATGTATATATTGTTCAATAAATAAGCTTTGGATGTACCTATTAGAAAAGGGATAATTACATTTATGCATAAATACCCTATTATTATGTCCTTGTAGAATTTCTATATGCAATAGAATGAATTGGAATCAATGCAAGCTGGCCGGTCTTCAACTGTTCATGAGTTGTATGCTTATTTTGATGTATTTGTTTGTTATTGTTTTCTTGTAATAGTTTCCTTTTTACAGTTTATATATATATATATATATATATATATATATATATATATATATATATATATATATATATATATATATATATATTATATTAAATGTTTTAAAACTCATTTAAACATGATTAACATTTTAAATGGTAAATCATGTGCACCCAGCTACAAACAGCATGGACCCCGAACACGGTCGCATGACATACTACCAAATCATCGTTACTGTACTGTTCATGTTCGTACCAGTTAGAGCAAGCAACATAGATCCTATCTCTTTGGAGCTTTATGTGATGACAGATCTGGTCTATACTGCTTGCACTTGGGTGCATCCTGTACACAGGTAAATATGCATGAATGCCTTATAAATATATTAGACGTGGACAGTGCATTTTCTTCATACTTTTGCGGTTACTTTTTGTACTTTGGAACCTTGTTTAGCCAAACTTGACCTTGATGATGAGAAATATTGGATTTTTTTAAAATCATTTGTTTTACTTTAAATATGATAATGTTTTCCTTTGAATACTGGTTTTCTTTATTTCTTTAACAATGTTTATAGACACATTTTGGTCGCCTGTAATTACTTATTATTTGTTATATAAAGTTTAAATATTGTAGATATATATTAAAATATATACAATTATTAACTGAAGGTTGATAAAGGAAATTCCAGTATATTTTTGAAAATAGTAGTAATGTTATGTTGCTAATATTTTAATTTGTTGCATTTTTTGCTCTCTTGTCATTGTTGCACGCATACAAAGACAAAAATATAGACCAGCTAGCATATCTTCGAGAATATTGTTTAGAATATTGCTTGCATTTATTCACTTTCGAGGAATTTGGTTGTATTGGTATGAAAGAAATTTGTCTCTCATATTATTTGTTTTAATAATTGGTTAAATACTCCAAATTATCATCAGAATGTGTATGCATGTTCCATAGTATATGTACTTGTATTTTTTTTTTCAGACATACGAGACAACAGAAACCAGCATTTCTTGGGAGACTTTTTCATGTAAGTGGATCTTTTATGATGGCAATACAGAGTGGTGCATGCGAACTGTTATGTCACTGTTGAGAAATAATGGAAATTATGCTGTGTATAAAGTCTAGTGCGATAATTATGATACCATTTATGGAATGGATAATCTGGTAAAAGATCTCTAGGCATCTCGAATCAAGTTTATTAGTATTAAAATTTAATATGGGTATTATTTCAAAGTCACATTTAAAGTGTTCATATAACTTAAGATCAATATTACATTATTGCAAGACACCACTTCTGCCAAAAATCAGGGTTTCTCAAGACAGTTGCTTTTTCGTGACAGGTCATAACACTATATAATTAATAAATCTGTGTATTGAGAATCTGGTCTTGCAAGACATGTGATCTTTCGTGGCAGTGGTCTTTAAAGACAGGATTTGTTATATTAGTGTATTGGTATAGTATCGTTGTCTTTCTATGCATAAGAATTCATGTCCATTGTTGTTTTATTTTGATCATCAGTATCTTCTGTTTAAAATGTGAATTACTTTATGAAGAAGGTAGACAAACTAGTTTTGGTTCCTATAAAGTAACTTGGATTCATATATACAGAACCTCTGATTTTTATTTACAGACTATATATCTATTTAGTGTCATGAATCTTATTAATACTTTTCATATATAATTGTTCAATAAGATATCATTTATGCCATACTAATTTTGTATAATATTTTTTAGTTTCTATGTTATTCATGTGAGTATAAGTTCTTTGTTCACCAGTTTCAGTACGATGATATTAATCAAACTCTATAAGTATGTAAAAAGCAATATCTGTAATAGCATGGTCTAGTTAGGCATCTATAGTAAGCACAACTAAAGTTGTGGAAATCTTAACAGACAGAAAATTCTTCAGCCTTTCAGGTAGAAAATATGCACTGAAAAACTTATCTGTCATTTGAACATATGGAATATATTCTCATACTTCTCTCCCATGTTTCTGATGCTAATGGGTCACCATAATATTTTTAAAAGTAATCCCATAGTCACTTTTCAATATTGCTCCCTCCTGCCATCTTTTACAATCTCTGAATGTATATGTTAATAAAGCATTCTTCTTTTAAATTACTTATCGTAGTACCTTTAAATACATTGTCCTATTCTTTACAAACATTTTCATTTACAGATCAAAAGTAAAGAAAGATAAGTATAATTTGTGTAAAAATTATAATTAATCAGACACGAAAGTAACCTTCATTGGATTTATCTTTTTTTAAGACCTTGTTTGCTCGGAAAAAGTCATTCTGATGATTACGCCGATATATAACAAGACAAACATTAATTGAAAAACAATATGTTATATTGGACCCACACAATCGATGATCACAAAAGACGTGATGAACCTTACGAGATTACTGCAGATGAATAAGTGAATAAGCTTGCCAATGGATTACAGTATATATGAAGATGATTCCTACTGCAGACAACCAAAGCGAAGGAGAAGAATAGACAGAAAAGTAAATTAGTAAGACAGGGTTAGTACCGTACGCGATTTTCATAATGGTGGTGGTGGTGGTGGTGATGATACTGACATTTTTGTCCGGTCATTTTATCATGCAAATCTAGACGGTCGGTATTATTTTAAAACCAATGAATGAACTAAAGGTGTGGATGGGGAAGATCACTGTCCACAAGTTTATCTCCTAAAAGTGTAGTGGTGAACTGTTATAATTATTATCATTAACTCCATCGTCGTCATATTTTTATTCGGCAGCAACATCAGCTGTAGTAGTACCAGAAACACCACCTCCGCCACATTATATATTTTGGCAACTCATCATAATCTTAATAACTTTCATTATTTATAACCTGTACTTTAAATTATACTCCCTATATATGTTGCGCAAAGGTCAAATTTATCTTAAGACACATCTTAACCTTTTGTAAAGTTACGAAGGGCCTTATGAAGGTTCTGAGCTAGAAACGGGTCATGAAACAGCTTTAGGAAAGACTTCTGTTCCGAAGATACGTTCGAGAAACTTGGAATATGAACCAAGCAATTTATGTTTGCCATTAAGATACACACACTCAACATTAGCTACGATTAAGTTACTGTAAATCAGTTCTCATGATAGCAAAAGTAAATATTTTTGACAATAGTATACTGGAACCATTGCTCCTTTATGCGTATTATATAGCCAGTAAAAAATAAAATTTTTATATGGCTGTATTTCAAGCCAGAATCTTACGTGGGCAAGGACTTTTAACTTGCTATAATACTATGAAAGTATTGATAAACCTAAATAGGGATATAAAAAAAAAAACATAGACAAATTGTCTGCGGCCAAGACTTGAAAATATCTCGGATGGCATTTTTAATACAAGATAGTATCCGTGCTCGATCAAATCCTCATCCAGCTGGAGCCGATTAAGATGCCACTCTCGAGCATGCATTCTAACGGTAAAATTTAGACTTAAAACTGAATGAAGAAGGAAGTGGCAGCTATTGACGTACGATGTTTAAAATAATGATCTCCCCAGGTCATTCGCTGAAAAACAAAACAATACAAAAAAACAAACAACAAACAATAACAACAACAACGAAGCAAATTGAAATTTCAACTGACATGGTGTAATTCCAAATGAGCTGATAATATGTTTCTAATGACCATACGACCGTCGCCGTGTATTTTCCGTTGTCCAATATTATCTTTGATTTCTAGAAAAATAAATAATAAAACGCTTGGCGAAATTGCACCAGATTTTTCAAGGAGAATTCTGACATCAAGGTTATTGACAGTTTTTGAAACAATGCCGAAAAGCCAAGAAAAACGACCACCATTATTTAAAACAATAGCAAATAAAGCTTTATTACATTTTCAAAAACTGCTCTGCAGAAATTGGCCAAATTTTACATAAAACATTCTAGAATTCAGTCATTTACAAATTTCAGTTCACCGATTTCAGATATGGCCCCGTTACTAACAGAAGAAAAAAAAAACTTTAAAGGTTAAATATGGAGATTTTTGTTTAAACTTATTTTTTAATCTTCCATACCTGGAAACTCCAGTTTTATTATTTATATAAATGTATACTACATAGATGGCGTACTACTGCGTTTAAAACTGTTACCATCACCTAATTTGGAACAGGCATTCCCTCACTTCATACGTGAGCATAAGCGACCATCAGGGGAACAAAGAACTCGCTCCAGTGGGGATTAAAGCGTGAGATAGGCGATAAAGTGAACAGTAATCGTCTAGAAATTTAAGAAATGGGAACTACTTATATTACACTTACAATCAATCATAACATTTATGTCATAAAAGTCACAAAGAGAAAACGCGTGCATTAAATGCGTTTCGTGTTAAATTTGTCGATAGTAGCTTGTAATGTAGTTATTTTAGACGTTAAGTGGGAAAACGTATTTCAATATCACTCCTCATCTCCAGGACATACGACTTCGCTATATTCTACATGACATTTGTCGCTTTAATTTCACGTTCGTTTATAGGAAAAACAAAATTCAA
The DNA here is from genome assembly GCA_029931535.1 of Margaritifera margaritifera. Classification (NCBI taxonomy): domain Eukaryota; kingdom Metazoa; phylum Mollusca; class Bivalvia; order Unionida; family Margaritiferidae; genus Margaritifera; species Margaritifera margaritifera. The sequence continues at coordinate 748,689 of JAQPZY010001312.1, read as the reverse complement.
AATGAAGAAAAAAAAAGTTTTTATTTTACTCCCTCCCTCTCTCTCTCTCTCTCTCTCTCTCTCTCTCTCTCTCTCTCTCTCTCTCCATTTTTCCCAACATCATATCGGTTTTCACCTTAAAATCTGTGTCTAAATCCCCTTGAAGCGTTAAAAAGGATTTATGATGATTTTATCGTTTTTTAATATGCTCGTAAACCTGTTTACGATAATTCCCGTTTGCACACAGTTTAATCACTCGGTCCATATTTTTGCGCACTTCTTCCTCAATAAATTAAAAAAGAGGCCTTTTCTGCTTATTATCTTAAGTTGTGACTTATGCTGCACAGAAAACGTAATTTTCACTTGAAATGACCCTTTATCGCTTCCACATTAATATATGGTCGGCTTGTTCTGGAATGACGTCACACATAACACCTAACTGAGCCAAAGTCAAGGGAAATAATGCAGTCGGTAATTTAGGACAGTCTACCTCCCCTTAAAAGGTATAAATGATTTACTTATTCGAGATTTTCTTAATCTTTGACCCATTCATGAATTTTCTAAACAAAACTTCACCGGAGAATTTAACTTAACCCGACAGTTAACCATTCTGAAAACAAGGCCTTTCAAGATTTTGTTTTCATCAAGCCTATTCACTATCAAGTATAGCGACCGTAGCTTAAAAAACAACTTTCTCTCTCTCTCTCTCTCTCTCTCTCTCTCTCTCTCTCTCTCTATATATATATATATATATATATATATATATATATATATATATATATATATATATGACTTGTTCTCATAAATCGTTCAGTGATCACATTTAACGCGAACATATTGGTATCATAGCCTTTCAATTTTGATCAAATAATGCTGATCTACTTTCAATATTTTTTTTACTCCGTAACAAAAATATTAGCAACTTCTTCGCAAAATCGGCTCAAAAGAATCCGATCAAATTTGACTAACAGCATTCTAACATCAACACCTTTCAAACATGAACAAATGATGCGGAACCAGCACCAAAATGGACGCCGTGTCAAGCAATAGAGAAACCTTACGACGCCGTGTCAAGCAATTCTCAACTTTAGCACAAAACATCCAAACATCCAAACAATTTTAACCGACAATACTGACCCCCATCAAATGTTGTCTGCGTTACTAAAAAGAGAAAAACCTTTGAAATAATTCTTTGCAAAATTTCCTGACAGAACTTCTCCCAATTTGACACAAAACCTGGTGGCAAAATGACATTCCAATATTTTGAAATAATGCTTATATTCCTAAAGATAGGAAGACCTTAAAAAGATTTTTCAAGCACCGTGCTTTTTTAAGATACTTGTAAAATGTGGAAATTAAAGTAAAGTTGCGCTATATACTCTTTTAGAAAAAATGTCCTGAAAAGTATTGCAAAGAAAAAAATGATCAAAAGATACATAAGTATTAGAATAGATATTCTCGAACGAACTATAAACAGGGCTACATAATAGGTTTGTACGGGTTCAAAAAATATAATAATGTCTGTGCCTGTATGCGGATCCTGTAATCTGGCGTGGGTATTGTACCCCCTTGTATTGAACGGAAGATAGTGCATGATCAAGTAAGACATCTGAATTAAGTCTATGAAAGATATAGAGATGCTACAGTATTACTGTACATCCGAATGGGGGGAGGGATAAATAATTAACATGGGTATATATCGGGACAAATCTTCCACCCACCCCCAATTCCACAATGTAGCTCGTCTCAAACTGTATACATCTAGTGGGGATTATTCTACACCCTGGACCCCAGACACTTAAAAGAATTGTTTTGATCTCTACATATATATACATCCAGTTTCGAAACTGATCAATTGAATTGGGAAACCACGAGTTTTCTTGATTGAGCATATTTGTACATATATTGGTAGTCAGTAACTTCAATCCAAAAGTAACCGGGTACTAACGGGAAGACATAATCTTACCATGATACGATGCTATGAAACCAGTCCGTTTTGTTGTATGAACTTGATTGGGACACTTTAATTTCCAAAATGTTCCAGAGTGGTGGTTTGATAAATCGAAATGACCTGACCTATCGAGATCGATTAGTTCCAGAAGCCTCCACTTTCTGCCCAGCTTAACACATATCTGCCCATGCTATATTAGCTTTGAGATGGTACATTTTAGCCAACTTGCTATTGTTACTGACTGATTTTTCAATTTTTAATTTGTACTAGAAAAAATACTAAATAAAACAAATTGAAACATGTTGAGGCAACTTCGCTGCTACAGAAGATATAATGTTAAAATGGTAAATAACTGAATTACTACTCCAGCTAAAAAACAAATTACTGAAAAACAATAGGGATTTCTCTAGAACTCGCCACCTCAGTACTACATTGGAAAATAGGGCAGATAAATGCCCGTAGTGTGAATATGAAGGTCTGTTTATATCTTGTCTATTGTTATTTGGCTGAGTTTTTACATTTAAAAATTCAAATGACTATGGAACAATCTTATCAGGCAGCACACCACTATTGAATGGTCCTAAGTCAACTGAGTTAAGCCAACTGGCAACATTATCTTAATTCATATCTTCGAAAGTGAGTTTCTATGATGGTCCAATTTTGAATTCTAGGAATGTAAATATCAGCACAATTTATGACACGATGAAAATGGCATCAAGTGCTGCATGAGACAGAATGTTAACGACACTTTTCATTTCGCTTCAACATCCTCTTTTAACTCAGTATCTCGTCCAAAGCAACTAATTAATTCAATCTTTCTCCTTGTAACAAGATAACCGGGTTGGATTTCGGATTTATAACAGAACACTGTTGATGGTGATAAAAATGCAATATTTATTGATGAATGACTTGAATGGGAAGAAAGGTTATGATTAATACGTGCGTGTATTGGGTCCAAATATTGGACTAATTAACATAATCAGCACGAACCTAATACGGTAACCCAAATATGAATACAAATAAATAAATACACAATGCAATGAAAAAGGCTAATGATTCATCTCATACGACAAAAGAATGATATGTTTTACTCAGATAGTAAAATGATGTATTTTTACTCATATAGCAAAAATGTACAACCTCAAACAATGAAACATGAGGCACTTTATTCAAATAATAAAATGTAGCGCGAACAAATGGGATAGATATCCTGCCAAATATCTTGCACTCCCAAACCACTGGGTATCACAAAAAACCCAAAATTAGCCCACGGCTAAGAGATTACATATATGGAGCGACTCACAAACACTCCATCACTAGCATACTTGGCTGCTAGTCGCACTGGTCAATCAAGCGATCCACGCCCACCAATGCGTCAACAACGCCCGATCACCTGGTATCCAAGCACCCCACTGTTCATTCAGCTCCACGGCTGCTGTGGTTAGCTTTTACCGCTGCTATAGTCGATTTCTACTGTCCCCTCTATAGCTGGGACCTCGTCGACTCCGATTACTACAGCTCTACAACTCTACAGCTGAAAATAAATCTAACACCGTGTAGTATGATTGACACTGGCATATACGATAACACGTAATGACGTCTATACGGTAAGTTATACAAATTACATTATCGGCACGACATTACAAAGCAATGAACAAGTTCAAAAGTGAACCTACACGTGTCTGATAAGAATCTTATGGTACTAAACGTTTCCTAAAAATGCCACTTTACATTGCTGATATAAAGGTCTTATTAAGAATAGAAAATATACAAACAAGAATAGAGAATATACAAACAAGAATAGAGAATATTTGCATTGTACTACGCAAGCCGAAGCTACATACACCATAAATTAATAAATAATGTACATACCTCTACAGCTGAAGGCGTGCAAGTCCTTAAGTAGACTGCTCACTGACAAGACGTTCCGTAATGTAAAGATTTAATCTTACGGTGAGGCATTTATACACAGACGATGCATTCGGTTTTTCCCATCGAAAACACTTCGCACGTGCGGCATGGGGTGAACCGAACTCACTGTTTCGAAATATGGTACAATATACATAGCTCACTCTCGGGTATTGTTGTTATACTGAAAACGAAACCCGAGTACATGTATTTAATAAAAGAGATTTATACAATTCCGTGACACTCCTATATCATTTTTTTATGCAAAAGGTCTACCTTTTCGTTCAAAATGTTTAATTCATTTGAAATCAAATTGTGCGCCTCATCAATTGTAATTTTCTTGTCAGCTTTGGCCAAATTGTTTTGAAACACAATTTCTATCTCAAACTGTTGTATTTTCGCTTTTTGTTTTTCCTCTTGGTTATAATCAGTTCCTTTTATTGCTGGTAAAGTCGTTCCTAGTCTTAATGCATTAAATTGTTCTAACTTATCAGGGTGTTTCCTCTTCACATGCATGGTTAAATTAAATTCCACATATCCATAGATGTATCAAGCGATATGGGCATTGCTTAAGAATTATTAGCTATTTAGGTTGGGAACAAGATTCTAAATATCACCAAGAGGGACTAACTAAATCTTGAAGCGTACCAAAGAGTTCGTCACTAAAACGCATTAAAAGTAACATACTGATTTATTTCTTCTGTCTCTACATGCCAATAACTATGAATCAATATGTACCTTAATGGCAACTTCTGATCACAAGAAACATATATGTGAATAATTTCTAATCCGGCAAATGTATCCTTCAGGATAGTTGAGGAAGTTCTAAACGAAAAACTCTTGTTTCAAAGAAACATCGAGGGTGCCGTTTTCTATCTCTGTCGTACAAACCACTGTGTGGTGTGTTCGCAATTCAGGGCGGTAAGTGTTATTATCTTAAGAATCCTTCTGAATTTGATCAAAGAAATGATGGTTGGATGCGGTGTAAAAACTGTGCAAGTAAAGTAAAGACAAAAATGTTGATGAAATGTACAGTACCAACATTTTATACAAAATACAGTCTGTGAATGTAGAAGAATCATACAAATCCGAGTTTTCAGTCCATATCAAACTTTTGAGATACGTAATAAATTGATGATGAATAGAATAAACGCCTCAAATTTTTTGATGAGTGAAGAGTCTCTGACACATCTTATCAGCAAAACTGACAACGAAATGTTAGTACATTAATCTACATTGAGTTTGTTCTTATTTACTGATGGAAAATATGAATCAGCAATCATTGAATTATAACAGGCAAAAATTGCTTAATTCCTTGCATAATGATATAAAGGTTTACGGTTACATCTCTCGACTCACAAAGCTTAGGGAGGCTATTTTCTACCTTCCTTTTTCAGATATACAAATTAATAGATTTTAAACCTTGACCACCATACAACACACTTTCGAAGAGATGATGGAAGCCAATTGTGTTAGTCGGCTTTGCAGAGTTGACTAAGGAATACTAAATCAGTAGTGATTTGCTACCTGATAAGATTTTTCCATAGTCATTTACATTTTAAAATTTAAAAATCAGTCAGATAACAATATACAACATATAAACCGTCCGTCACACATTCACATTAATGGCATTTATGTGCCTTTTTTTCATAGGAATACTGAGATGTATCTAGACAAGCTATTTTTTCAGTAATTTTCTTCTTTTTTCAGTTAGTGTACTAATCGAGTCATTTCTGTTTTAAAATGGTGTTTCCTGTAGCAGCAAAGTTGACTCAACATTTTTAAAATTTTGTATTTCGGTCGGTTTTCTAGCACAAATTAAAAATTGAAAAATCAGTATAAAAAAACAATAGCAAGATAGCTACCTAAATACTACTTACTATAGTGGAATTTTGCTGCACCCTGCCCTCACCAAGCTGGCTATACTGTTTACATGAAAACTGTCAATCAATCAGTGCTTAGTTGTGATACGAGTACAATTAGATTGCGAGATACATGAAATTCATCATGTAATGAAACAGGCACCTCCATTTTTGTCAGAATTCTGCGAAAGATTCGCGGATATTTAAATAGTTTTAATATACAACATACATCGTCATATAGTTACATTTTGTCCATTCTTGCCATGTTCGCGGAATTTTCAATAAAATTCTTAACCGGTTTTTATAAGTGAGCTTTGAGTATTACATGACAGTCTTTTATTATATTGACGGTAATATGCTAGCAAGGAGTTGCGTAGTCCATATAGCAATCCGTAAATTTAACGAATCAGAAAAACTGGATAAACATCCAAGAAACTAAGAGGTGGCTTTAATCTATCTTCGTGTCTAACAAATGATAAAAATCCAGCATGGTTCGTGTATATGATCAATTAGAAGACAAACATTTTTGACAATGTCGAAATTTTCAAAGTTTGCTTTCAATGCTCTCAATAAAGAACCCAAATTTCATGAGTGCAAAAATTGCGGTATTCTTTCTTATTAGAGGCGAATGTATATTGGAGATTACAGCAGCGGTTGACCAACACTTCCCCTACCTTTCTTCAGAACTAACGAGTTTTGCAGATTGAAGAGTAACAACGGGATCATCCATAAAGGACGTCCACAAAGATGGGGGGAGGGGGTTTGTTCAAATGCGGACAACTGCGGACAAGGGGGGAGGGGTGTAAAGGACCTTGCGGACGTCCGCAAGCAAGTATTTTTTGTTATGATATTCTGTGTTGAACAGCTGCTTTAGACCTACTGCGTGTATTCCAGTGTTTTGCGGACGTCCTATATGGGTGATCCCCAAGTAAAAATTACTTGTTAATTTCAATTTGTACGATTCGTGCCACAGAATATATATGAATGGGTTGGCAGAGTTAGTGCCAGCCTCCCTTGAAGCAGGAGGCTGGCTGCAGTAGCCACCACTACACTGCTGCTACGCACAGTACATCTGAAAACATCGACTCCAGCTGCCTTCCGCACACGTGTGTGTTAATCAGTGACATAGGCAACGTACTGTTTAATAGTTTTTAATATCTATATTTTTCCAGCTAATATTACATATTATTTAAGAATATTCTGTATACTACCGATGCTAATAATGGATGCGCGTTATAAACTGTATAGCGACTTTAAGGATGCTTTCATTGCTGCACACCCTGATCTGAAGGCAGATCTGGCACATAAACGTACACAGGAGCAGTGGAACAAATGTAAACAAAATGAAGAAGAAGTAAAAAACTTGATTCGAGTTTGGCATGAGAGAGCAGCAGAAAGAAAAAGTCGTCTGATGAGCATGTGGGCCCGCGCTGCCACGCCTAAGGCCAGTCTAAGCCAAGCATCAGATTCAACTACTTTGACGCTAACCACGTCATCTCAGGAACTTCCGTCAACTGTGGTGATAATAAACAGTGACGTTCAGTCAGAGGTGGAAGAGGCATCTTCTGCTGACGTAACAGCAAGAGAGACGGATGCCGAGACGCAAACGACATCAGTAGCATGTCTAGTGAAGAAAAAAACCCAACGCTCTACACCAGCACAAGACGCAGCAAGCAATGAGTTAGAATCTGTCAACGCACAAATGGCTAGTCTTCTACAGGTAAAAAAACACTGGACTGTGGACAGCTGATATGAAAACAAAGTCTGATGAACTCGGCAGCAAAAAGATGCAGCTGGAGAAAAAGTTAAAACGTCTGGCAGCTGAACGAGCACGCAAACAGAACTCCAGGCTTGACTTCAAGAGAAAGCTGACTGAAGTTACGGAAGAACATCCAGTCATTGGCCAGCGACTCAAAAAGTTCTGTCGGCAGAAAGTAGTAAGGCCCCGCTTAGAAGATGACCAACCACAGTTGCTAAAGACAATCGTGGACATTGTATCATGTGGACCTGATCCGCGGCGACGATCTGAGAAGCTTAGTAGCTGCAAAACATTGGATGACTTGCAAGAAGCCCTCGTCCAAGATGGCTTCAGCATCAGTCGAGCAGGAACATATCTACGTCTACTTCCAAGTAATTCGGCGACGACTGACGGTAAGCGTCACGTGACCACAGTGCCTGTCAAGCTGCTTAAGGCAGCAAACAGTGAAAGGCGCAATCACGTGGATGCTCATTTTGCAGCATCTACAATCTGCTACTTGAAAGATCTGGCTGTCGCTATGGGAGAACACTGTTTTTTTTCTTGAGCCAAGACGACAAGGCACGTGTCCCACTAGGACTACCGGCAGCAAATAAGCAGGCGCCCATTCTGATGCACATGGAGTATCGTGTGCAGCTGCCAGATCACGACTGGATTATTGCTGAACGCCACAAACTGATCCCATCAGTCTATGCTGCATGTGTTATAAAACCAGGGGTTGTATCGTATTCAGGGCCGACTGCTATCTTCATTCGCAGTGGGAAGCATGACAGTAGCACAGCAATGACACACGGTGCTGATTTTGAAGAACTCAAACAACTTCCTGCTTTTCAGCCTGTTATGTGTATTAATGGATCAGTGAAGCCGATTGTGGTCATAACAGCAGATGGCGGTCCGGATGAGAACCCTCGATTTCCGAAAACACTAGCCGCAGCCTATCGAGCCTTCCATTACAACAACCTGGATGCGATTTTCGTTGCGTGCCATGCGCCAAGGCACTCTGTCTACAACACCGTCGAACGACGCATGGCTCCTCTGTCACGCGACCTATCAGGATTGATCCTGCCTCACAATCATTATGGATCTCATTTGGACAGCAATGGCAAGACATGTGATGTAGAGTTGAAAAGGGCCAATTTCCAGAAGGCCGGTGAAGTGCTGGCAGAAATCTGGAGCTCAACGGTTATTGATGGATTTGATGTAGTAGCATCTTTTGTATCATGTGATGCAGGAAAACTGGACATCAGTCCACCATCAGATGAGTGGTCAAGTCGGCACATTCAACAGTCACAGTATTGCTTGCAGATTGTGAAGTACAACAGTGAATCATGCTGTGGTCAGCGTCGCACTAACTACAATAATATATTTCCTGGACGATTTTTTCCTCCACCTGTTCCACACTACAGCACAGATAAAGGGATTACCTATGCACCTGTTGGCAGCAACAGTGTAACGTTTGGATCGCTTTATCAACGACTGGCTCTTTTACATCTGCAGCCTTCACACGACTTCCTGAGGATGCCATTTGATTTCTACTGTCCGTCGGTGACTGCTGATCTTGAGAAGTGCGTTTGTAATCAGTGTGACCTGTACTTTCCATCTCAGGCTGCGAAGCGCAATCATGCCCGTATTCACAGGCATGCAGCAGTGAGCACACAAGCTGAAGTGGCAGACGTCGGCGATGTGGAGCCTGAATCTGTTAGTGCTATTCTGTCAACTGCATCATCAACTTCCGCAACTGAAAGCAGTGATGATGGTCTGCCAGTTGTTAGCAACTTATTTGACTGGCTACAGTCTGCATTTGTTGAAGTGGAGTAAGACATTGACAGTCTATCAAATGTAGCTTTCTGTGAGATGACAACTTTAGTTCTATGTCCTCAATAAAGACTTTTTTAAAGAAAGAACGTTCTGTTTATTTTTTTCTTTGTTTTGAGCTACATGTTGTGATGAGATCAGTGAGCGTTGTATTTTGAGAGCACCAGCTATTACACTGCCAGACCATAGAGCAGTGTATAATGCTAGATTGGGACGTCCGCAGCCGGGGGGGAGGGGGGGTAAGCCACATGCGGACAAAAGCGGACAAGGGGAGGGGGGGTAGGAAAACAGGTATTATCTGCGGACGTCCTTTATGAACAACCCCTACCTGTAAAGTCTCGCAGATTTCAGACCAGTATTTGTACAACACAACCGTGCCGACTAAAAAGCTCCTTAATGCCGTTGCCAATACTTACGCAGGAGATAATGCTTACCAAGGAGCCAATATTTACCCAGGAGATAATACTTATTCAGACGCAAGTTAAACTGTAAATTGGGATGGGCGTCTGGACAATACTGTTTGGATGCATCAGTGAAAGCCTATATGTAGAAACTAAACTGAGCCCATACGTGTGTAATGTTCTTAAACTCCTCCAACAATGTTAAATCTAAACTCATTAAATCTGGGTCAATGATAGTCATATGGGTGTAGATTGTGCCGACACTTTTTGAATTAGAATCTCTGGGGGAGGAGAAGTCTCAGTAAATCAGTAATGCAAAGGTCACGGGTCAGATACCCACAAACCAAGACCAGCCCGGGGCGATTGCCTCAGTGTTCCTTTAGAAAAAACATTTAGTTTCCATTTCCTTGGCATGACATTGCCAATAATGTGTCAAAAATGACTTCACAACCAACCATCATCCCTGGGGATGGGGGAACTTTTACATGAATTTCGAATACCTCACCAGTTGTTTGTCTGACATGACTGGCATGTGTGATCAATAAGGCAAGTGTCAAGAAATGTTACAATGGGATCCATGGTTAATGCACCTAGGTCTTGCCCTACCCCCACCCCCACATCGGAACTTAGTTCCAAGTTCATAACATAAAAACATTTAAGATCTCCTCCCTATACCAATGTATAGTTTTACTGGGCTGGGAGAAAAAAAAATCTAATTTATACATGCAACTGACATTGACCTCTAGGGTTAAACCCTACCTTCAAAGACTTAGCCTCTTGGAAATAACATGGAAACTATTGAGATTCCCATGCTATAACAATGTATAAACTTATTAGGCATGACAACACAAATTTATACATGTAACTGACATTGAACCCCAAGATCTGTCCCTACCCCCACTGATATAGTCATTGGGTCATGACTTGGAAACTATTGAGTTCCTCCACCTTATGGCCATATATACACTTACTAGGTATGAAATTACAAACCTAAAGATGTAACTGTTGTGAACTTACATTGACCCTGGGGTACATTCTCATCACAGACCCCCACCCCAGGAAACAGCCCCTAGGTCATAGTTTGGAAACTATTGAGATCCCCAACCTTTAACCATGCACATACTTACTGGCTTACTGGACATGAAAAGACAAATGCACATATCTAACAGACATTTGCCCCTGGGGCAGTCCAAGAGGCTCAAACTTTGGAATGCCAATTAAAACTGGGAAGCACAGGGATACATGTTTTATAAACATGGATTTCTAGTGCTACCTATGCCAACATTTTGTTTTCCATGGCAACATGAAAAATATTTCAAATGGAACATTCTAACAGCAAAAGGAAATGATTTGATACTTAGTTGAAATACATACCAAGTTTAGTTGTAATATCACCAACAGAACTGTTTTGTTTGTTGTTTTGTTTGGTGGTGGGGGGGGTAGGAGATTATGAATTCATTAGTTAGCTCTTTGAATTAAAATAAGCATTAAATCTGTAATCTAAATGATATATTGAAATTGCACTGCAGAAGGAGATCGAAAATGCTAAAATATAGCATGTAAGAGTGTCACCCATAATCCAGTATTTTGTTTCACATGTATCTGAAGAAACCAAGATGTGAGTGTACTGTTCTGGCAACAATGGCAATAGAGGCGATGTCAGTTTAGAGCTAAGATTGTATTTGTTAATACTTTTTTTTAATAGTTATATATAGAAACCTACAATTAGTTAAATTTTACCATAAATATCAAAGGTAAGATAAAGTTTTCAGTGGAAACCTTTCATGTTTATTACTGTTCCTTTTTACCACCATAACTTTAATTTAGCAGTGAAACAAGTATTTAAAACAAAAATTAACAGAGTGACAGGTTCAGCTTTTTTTCATAAATTTTTTGCATGATTCTCTAACACAACCCAAGAGAAGACAGTTACAAAAATGTAGTTTTTCTACAAGTATATTAAACATACCTTAAATGAATATAAATTGGCACATATACACATGTACAATATCAAAACAATACTAGAATACACATAAACATCAAATAAAACATTTAGGTTATCAAAGAAACCAATATATATTATTTTTTATTACATGCACATTTACTTATAGCTTTTTACAACTATTTATTTTGAAAAGTTATTTACTACAGCCGACACAGAATATGATGTATTTTGCTATAAACGTTTGTCTCCCTTTGAAAGCATGGCACAACTACATCCAGCTGAAGTTGGGTGCAGACATTTATATAAGAGAGTTTGATTCTGACAAGTGGGTAAGTTCACTGTGCTAAAAAAAAACACTTTCTTGGTTCTTCAATTGAAAAATGCACAATTTTGTTCAGTCAAACCATACCCAAACTACATCTACTCTAATGTGCTATTTGTACAGGTATGATTTGACTAAGCATTGATTGCTTTGACTTTGTAATATTCAACATGCCCAATACATTGTGTGAATAATTCTAGTAAGTTAGTGCTCACTGCATGTGACTTCTGGATCTGTTTCAGAAGGACACATGTAATGAATATTTATTTAAAGTTGCCATCTGAACTATTGAGTCAATTTACCATGTCTACCAGATATAAACTTACGGCCCTATTTTCACAAAACAAATTACATTTTCTTCCTCAAATCAAGATTTTTGAATATCTTTCTTATTACTCTCCTGGTAACTATGAATTTTTCACAAACATTAAATAGGCATTAAGGAATAAAAATCAGTCATATTACCTCATATTCATGAACAACAATTCTTGTTTTACTTCCAAGGAAACCTTAAGGATTTCTTCAAATTTGAGGGATTTCTACGTATAATTACAAGAACAAAAAGACTCCCATGTGTACAAAAATAGAAACTAATGAATTAAATGTCATCCATTTTACCAACTTTTCCTCAAACTAAAAAATAAATTGTTGTCAGAAGCAAAATAATGCAAAAGCTAAATCTGAGGAAATACTTTGAGAAATTTTATGAAAAAGTGGTTAAGAGCTGTGTATTGTCATGTCAATATGATACCTATCATGATAATGATGTCTCAATACAATATGCATTATAATACATACCTAGTACCAATTCTACAAAAACAACATACGGTAAAGTTTAAAGTTTAAATAATAAGGATATAAATGTAAATAACTGTTTACAGAAAATATGGGTACACAGGCCTTCCAGTACTTTTTGTAGCAATAAGTGCATATATTGTGTAAAAAAATTAAAATGTCTTGTACATAAAATTTGATCACTTAATTCATCTTCCCCTGAAGATTCTTTTTATTTTTGCCTGAAATGGGGGTAGGAAACACATTCTTGTGGTGTTACATCAGATTGCATCCAAACACATCTGTTTCCGATCAAGTTTTGTTTTGCTGAATGCTTAGGTGTATAATAGACCGTTTTAATTGGCTATTTCGCTGCGCATGTCCAGAAGGGTGAAAATTGGACTTCTTTTTTTTTTTTGGTGGCTTATTGGAGCCACGATTTTGTGTCCTGACCCCTTTTTACTCCAAATCTCAAACTAGTCCTACTTTTTGCAAAGGTTCATATGTCCATGTGCAGTCTGGACAAGTCTGCTTTATCATTCTACAAGTATATGATTTTATGCAATGTTTGATGCATGAAGCACATGTTTGATGCAATAGGAACATCCTGAACCTTTTCTGTCAATTCAACCAAGACCTATTTCACGACCTGATGGAATTGCCTAATGATGTTTGATGCTGAGGCTAGCTTGGCAAGACAATGCGATAAATAGAAAAACCATTTAAAACTCAGACACTTTTTCATTATTTTATCAGTAATACTTATAATAATAGTCTGAGTGCAGATTTTTCTGTCAGTAGGCACAGCGACAGTGAACAAACAAATCCTAGTATCAGACGATGCTAAAGATGGCGGTGCTGAAACTGAGGTTTCCTTCCAACGTCAAGAAAAAAAAAATCTTTTTTCACACTGGAAACAAAAAATAAGACCATGACTGGAAACGAATGAAATGAGATGCTTTGCAATTGGTGTGTAAAAACTGTCAAAGAAAATTCCTTCACACTTGGAATTGCTAATTTCAGGACATCAGCCCCTGACAGACATGTTGAATTCAGCTCACAAACGGGCGATTCAGGATTTGAAACGAAGTGAAAATCATAAAACTACATGCATGACATTTATCAAGTGATGCACAGTAAATACGTGACAGTTTTTTAAGATATAAGAATGAACAGAGGAGTGACATGATTTGCAGCAGATGGTTTGATTCTTTAATGGTCAGTGTGTAAGGAAAATACTGTTTTTATAAAACACAAGATTTTGGTTTCAGTGTTATACTGTAATATACAGAACACAATATGCATTTAGTGTTATACTGTAATATACAGAACACATGTATTTAATGTTATACTGTAATATTCAGAACATATGTATCTAATGTTATACTGTAATATACAGAACACATGTATTTAATGTTATACTGTAATATTCAGAACATATGTATTTAATGTTATACTCTAATATTCAGAACATATGTATTTAATGTTATACTGTAATATTCAGAACATATGTATTTAATGTTATACTGTAATATTCAGAACATATGTATCTAATGTTATACTGTAATATTCAGAACACATGTATTTAATGTTATACTGTAATATTCAGAACATATTATATGCATTTAATACACTTGTTATACTTGCTATTGCTCTTTTTGAAAGGTAATTTTTTTTTTACAGCATCATGGTAGGCCCCCCATGTTATTATGTTGGCCCCCCTTTTTTCAGATTCAGTGGGAGTAAGTATCCACATTTACCAAATCCTTAGTAACCAATCAGAAAACATATTTCAAAATAGCACATTCTTCACAAAAAAATGCACACAATTCTTATATTTTCTGCGATTTTGCCTGCATAGAATTTGAAACTTTGCGGGAAATCTTAAATTTTGGGGGGATTTTCATGATCACGTATCCTAGATGCAACCCTGTAATACCACCAGCTTTGGTGTATCATGAATGATGTTGACATTACAGAGCTCAGAGTTAGGGTACTACATCATGATGCATAAATGGCACACAGGGATAATGAGTTGAGGATTGTTCTGTAAAGTTGTTAAGTTATTAGAACAATTAATGATCTATTTAACTTGTTCTGATTCTACAATGAATGCTAACATCTTAACTTTTTATCTTTTATCTTGTACTACAACATGTTTACATTCATTTGGAAGGCTTTCTTAATCTTCCTAATGATTTTTTGCAATTCTTTATCTTTACATTTTTACTATCAATAGATGCATATAAAAAAAAAGTACATACTATCACCAATAATTTCAAGAATTATTGTGTATTTTTATTATCCAGATTCTATCAACATGTTCAGCTTGATTTTGTCATTAAAATTTATTCATCATCAGGGTCTGTAAATGCTCATAAATTTACCAGCATCAGGGTCTGTAAATGCTCATAAATTTACCAGTATCAGGGTCTGTAAATGCTTATAAATTTACCAATATCAGGGTCCATAAATGCTGAAATTTCACAAAGCTGAATACGAGTAATAACCTTTAGTTACCGCACTAAGTCGTGTGTAACATGAAATCATTATAGCTGTATAGTAATGTACTTGTACAGTATGTACACGTACAAGCTGTAAGAGTCAATCTTTTAAATGTGATTAGAAGTGTGGTTTGAGATTGTCATTAGAAAAGGGCTTTTTTAGATAAACATTAACCAAAATTTTGTAATAGCTGGAAATAGGATTGTCATTAAACATGCTTAAAATCAGAGAAATATGGAAAATACTCTAACAGGATTAAAGCTACAGATCACTCTGACCTAAAGACTTGCAGGCCTGAATAGACAAAAACTAAAGCTAGCAGTGATGGGTACATCACCCTGTGATGAATACATCATGAAGGACCCTGTGATGAGTCCATCATTAAAGACCCTGTGATAGGTACATCATGAAGGACCCTGTGATGGGTACATCATGAAGTACATCATGAAGGACCCTGTGATGGGTACATCATGAAGGACCCTGTGATGGGTACATCATGAAGGACCCTGTGATGGGTACATCATGAAGTACATCATGAAGGACCCTGTGATGGGTACATCATGAAAGACCATGTGATGGGTACATCATGAAGGACCATGTGATGGGTACATCATGAATGACCCTGTGATGGGTACATCATGAAAGACCCTGTGATGGGTACATCATGAAGGACCTTGCCTTCTAAAATTACCTCAGGTACTCTTTAAACAGGAACATTTCTTTTGAAAAACCAATGTTTGGAGATTGGCATTCAGGGGACGTAACTCTTCAAAACCAGAGTGTAATTATATAGCTCACCTCTACTTTTACTAGTCTCCAGTAGCCCTTGTAAACATAATGCAGAAAGAGAATTCTCACTAAAGTGATCATGTGATCATCAATCTCTTATCTTTACATTGAACGTTTAATCATTTTAAAACATTTTTTTCTGAACTTTTAATTGGCACTATACAGCCAGTATTGTGGTGACATATTGCAAAACCACCTGTCTACCTACCACCCACCCACCTACCTACTGTGACACTGCACAAGTGACATAAACAATAAAAAAAAGAACATTCTTTTCTTTGATATCAAAGTAGAGGTACTATAATTAGTTCATAAAAACCAGATATTAATCTTGTTTTTGCATTATTAACTTAAAAAAATAATTGTTCTGAAAATCTGCTTGACAAGCTATTATCATTGCACACCCCTAGAAGCCAGATTCTACTGGGTGAAAGTCACTGGCTTTGAGTAACCTTGGAGCAAGAGCCAAAAGTACAAACACAGTTCATGCATCAATAATTATCTTGATTAACTACTACAGGTGAGGCCTGCCATGACAAGCATGCAGTCCAGTCATCTAATTCCTGTACTCATTCACATGTACAATAGAGTTAACCTGCTGAAGGAAACATATCACAATATACAATGTATAGTCAATAATATGGAAAGTTTACTACTGAATAACAGATTTATTCCTACTTCTAATTACATCGGTCAGAAAGGGTTTTCAGAGTAGGCTAGGATATATATATAGGTCCAGTATGGGTGAATATATGTGACAAGAAATACAAAATACATAACCCATGTTAGTAAAGTATAAAATGTAGGCCACAGTGACCTTCTTTAGTTTTAAGGGTGTAGTACTAACAGAGATGCATCCAATTATCAAGTTCGATGATTGGAACATAAACAGTACCCAATAAATCAACTTTTAACACAAAATTTCAACAAAGTCTCGGAAGCATGAAATATAGGTCACAGAGATTTCCTTTTGCATAGCTGTAGAACTTGTCAAGATGCATCCACTCACCAAGTTTCATGATTCTAGGTAGGACAGTATGCCAATAGCATGCCAAAAACTTATTGTCATGAGCTAAATGCAAAAACTTGAATAATGCCAGAAGATGAAATACAGGTCATAATGTGCCCCTTTTGTTGTAAGGGTGTTGTAGTAAGAGAGATACATATCATCATCAATGTCCTGATTCTAGCATGAACAGTGCCTGAGAATGAAGCTCAAACACAAAATTTAAGCTAAGTCAGTGAAGCGTCAAATATGGTCCAGAATGACCTACTACTGAAATGAGATGTAAAGTTCATCAAGATGTACAGTGGTCCCCATCTTGAATATCTGCCCCACCCCCACCTCCCAACTGACCAGTGGCCACCTACATTTTATGGCCAGAATCCCTTAGCACTAACAAGTTTGTGTTCAAATGTACCCCTCAAAGACGGCCACTCCTCTAACGTGATCAGCGGCCAGCATATTAGTGCAAAAAATGTCAAATTTACCCCTCATGAGCAGCCACTTTATTCCAACATGCTGATAAAGATCCAAACATTAATCTATACAAAGAGGTAAGTAATCTGATTATCCTTACTGCCTTGTAATCCTCAGATGTCAGGTTTTTTCATTTTGATAATTGTTGGCTTTTATTACTGCTGATAATTGTTAAGATTACAATAGCTAACAGCCGAGACATGCAGTATTGATGAGAACAAGTTAGTATGAAAATGGTGTGTTAGCTTTTGTGGCTTCCTTTAGATGTAAATTTTTTTCACTTTGATAATTAGTGACCATTATTAATGATAATAATTCTAAAGATTACAAAAGCTAACAGCCATGATGCACTGTATTGTTCAGCACAAATCTGTGTGACATAAAAAATGGTACGATAGGCTTCTGACTTCTCCCACATAGATAAAAGAAACGTAAACTCAGCAGGGTACCAGAGTATGACCAATGAATCATGTGACAAGATCACTTGCTTTATAAAACACAGGGCATTTTGTTTAAATACTAAAAATTGTTTTAACAGTGATATAATTAGCAACATAGGAATAAGTTATTGTGAAAAGTTCAACATGTCATCAAGGAAAAGAAGGCTTATGAATTTAGAAGAAAGAGAGAAAGTAATTTTACAACGAAAAGGAGGAGAGTTCGAGGATCCTCGCAGAAAAATGTGATGTCGGAGAGACTGAAATAAACAACATCATAAAAGATAAGGAAAATATTCTGCAAAAATGGAATGGATGGAGAAATAATGATTGTTAGAGCCATGAGATGTTCGTAACCTGATTTAAATGACAAGGTTTTTCAATGGTTTTGCAGTGTGCATGCCAAGAATATTCCACTTACAGGTCGAATGATTCAAGAAAAGGCAACGATATTAAGACAACTGTTAAAACATATTGTTGATTATTCATAATAATCTTTTGAAAATGACATTAGTAACAGTTTGTGTCACATTAATTCCACAACATGCATCTGATTCTTAAATTAAAATATTAAATGTTTCAGAATTGGTTCTGACTTTCTTACTTTATATGTAATTACTACTCACATAAATGATCCCCCTATAGAAAGGCCACACCTCTTATAAAGCCACTTTCCTGCTGTAGAAGGGGTAGCTTTATAAGAGAGAAACCACTGTATCCCCAACTTTCAGGGTTCTATATAGAATAGTGTGTACATAGCATGCCCAAAACCTAGGTAGTTATGAGCTAAATGCAAAAACTTGACTGAAGCCAGTGAAATGTTAAAGTCACAGTGATTTTTTTTGTTATGGGTATAGTGTAAGAGAGATGTATACATTCATCTAGTTCAATGAATAAGCATAAACAGTAAAAACATCAAATGAAGCCTTTAAGATGAGGACGAGGCTGTGGTATTCTTCAAGATGCATCCTCTCACCAAATTTCATGATTCCAGGTACAACAGTAGATAAAATACCAGTGTGGTCAAGATCTTTTATTTTAAGGTTGTGGTACTAATAAAGATGCATACAATCACACAGTTTAATGATTCTGGCATGAACAGTGCTTGAGAGTGAACCCAAGTCATAAAATCATGAAATATGTGTCACAATGACCTACTTTTATGACAAGTGTGTAGTACTCATCAAGATAAATCCCCTCACCAAGTTTCATAAATCTTGGAATTAACAGTATGCATAAGGATGCTAATGACTTATCAGGTTATAAGCTAAATTTAAAATGTGGGTCATCATGACCTTCTTTTGTTGTAAGAGTGTGGTACTAACAGAGATGCATACAATCCCCTAGTTTGATGATTTTACCATGAACAGAGCTTGAGAAATAAACTTAAAACAAAAAATGTTAACCAAAGTCCATGAAAGATAAAATATGGGTCGCAATGACCTACTTTTACGACAAGGGTATACTCATCAAGATCCATCCCTTCATGAATCTTGGTATATCAGTATATATACAAGGTGCAAACAAATTATTTGGTCATGAGCTAAATGCAAAAACTTCACCGAAGCCAGTAAAATGTGAAATGTAGGTCACCGTGAGTCTTTTGTGGTAAACATATGGCACTAACAGAGATGCAAACAATCATCTAGTTTGAGACTTCGAGTCTTTTGTGGTAAACATATGGTACTAACAGAGATGCAAACAATCATCTAGTTTGAGACTTCGAGTCTTTTGTGGTAAACATATGGTACTAACAGAGATGCAAACAATCATCTAGTTTGAGACTTCGAGCATAAACTGAGCTTGAGAAATAAACTTACACCACAAAATGCAACCAAAGTCAGTGAAGCGTGAAATATAGGTCACACTGGCCTACTTTTGTGATACAGGTGTAGCACTCATCAATTTGCATCCCCTCTCCAAATTTCATGATTCCAGGTATAACAGTATTTATACAGTGTGCAAAAACCCTGAGCCAAATGCAAAAACTTGACCAAGAATGTACTTCTAATGTTGATGTATGTACAAAGTTAGCCCCCTCAGTCCCCTTTACTCTCTAGGGGTAGGTGCTATGAAACCCACTCCAAACTGTTGCCTAGGACCTGGGGAAGAAAGAATGATTGACATTCAGTTAGGATGTATATATGTATATGCTTTTATCCTTGTTGATGCCAACACCAATGTCAGGTGTAGTACAATACCATACCTCTACTTCATAGATGTGAGCTAATCATGACCTTGAATGCTGGAAATCCAACTCATTCAATGTCTCATTAATATACAGATGCACAATAATTTTGACTTCAATTAAATATTCTTTAGTAACTTTAGAGTGTGGAAAGCAAAGTTAGAAGGATGGGCAATCAGGCCCATAACTTATCTTACAAAAACCAAAGTCTGGATGATGAGCAATCAGGGCGCATAACTTATCTTACAAAAACCAAAGTCTGGATGATGAGCATTCAGGGCCCAAAACTAATCTTACAAAAACCAAAGTCTGGATGGTGCGCAATCTGGGGACCCATATCTTTTCCAAACAAGATTAAACCCACATAAGGCACATGTAAGTCTATGAGACAATGTTAATAACAAATTTCATCCAAGTTTGAATGGTTCTTGAGTTATGCCAGTTACAAACAACATTCCATGATATTGGCAATTTACTTACTAAATGGCATCTGCTGGTTACAAGCAACATTCCATATGAAGATATGAAGTTAACTGTCAAGAGCCATCACTGTACCCAAAATGGAATTCACAAGTCAAAACCTACAACAATCACATCTAGGACTGTGAGACAACATACACACCAATATGCATCAGAATATGCTGAATTTTTCCAGAGTTATGCCGGTTACAGGATCTGGTGTAGAAGACATGTAATATTGATGGATAAAGGACAATACCTCTGCCAAAATAGGACCTGAAAATTCAAAACCTTTGAAATGCACATCTAAATGTAACAGGCAGTTCACCTACCAAATGGCATCCAATTATGTATACAGGTTGCAAAGCTATGCTGATTACAAGATGTGTGAATGATAGATAGATAGACAGACACATGGACAGACAGAAAAGGTAATTACTATAGGGCACCCACCTCCAAATATGGGGCCGTAATTAGACAAACTAAATATTTATGGACAATCTGAAGAATTAAAAATTACAACCATGTACATGCAGATGTTCAGGTGTCCAATATATATTTATTGAAACAAAGTTTCTTTAGCATGTGCTACAAATACTGGAAAACATTTGACAAAATACATGCAAGATTTCATTCATGGTAACTTGACAGCATTATACACCAAACAGCACTATCATATTTGTGAAAGGCCACTGTCTCTTTTTAGTGAAAAAATATTATAACATCTGGATAATAAGCGCATGTTTCAAAAACTTGGATAGGAAAATAAGTACACACAGTACTTCAAGTATTTGTAGACAAAAATGTACGTGCAGAAAAAAATTTGTAAGATCTAAGATTAGCTATGATGAAAATCATTCTGTTCCTAATTAAGTGATGAGCCCGACTATTTATCTTTTTACTGTATCTTGATATGATCTGATCCTTCTTTTCCTTGTATAGATCAATATATTTTATACACAGTCTATATATAGCACATATATAAATAAGGGGATAAGTACCATTTATACTCGCTTACAAATTGAGTCCAACTGCAAACTGCACAGACCCACATTTGCTGTTGCATAATGTTCCAGCAGATCTAGGTCTCTGCAGTTTGTTAGGAGTAATCAGTAGAACAAACAACATAAACCCTGATATGTTGACGCATTATGTGCCAGTGGATCAGGGTCTATTTTGTTTGTAGCTAGACTTATAAGCAAGTATATATATTGTATGACCCTCACTAATTTAAAAAATAGTGTATATACTCGCGTATAATCCAATACCATCTGCAAACTGCATAGACCCAGATCTGCCATCACATAATGCACCGGTAGATCTGGGTCTATGCAGTTTGTAAGGACTAATCAGTAGAACAAAAAGAACATAGACCTTGATCTGCCGGCGCATTATGCGACAGTAGATCTGGGTCTATGTTGTTTGCATTTGGACCCAAATTATACACGAGTATATACAGTAGGCATATATGCTTATGATCCAGATTTACAGTTAAACTCTGATGACTAACAGTGGGTATTCTCCGATAGCTATCAACGGAAATAACATTGTTATTTTCTTTGTATTTTGTACATATATAACCTCCTTTTTAAATTGCCATTGTAAAAAATGAATCAAATCAAAAAATTTAGAAAAAAATTATATAATTTCAAGCCATACGAGTCCTTTTTCTTCAGGCACACTGTGTGTGCAGATGTAAGAGTAACCCACTTCTACACATTTCTTAAAACGTGGAGCATTGAGATTTCATCATGGCATAATAAGTCAAATATGAGTTTATGCGTAAAATATAATTATGACTTGTAAAGGGCCATTTGAAAAATATACAGAAGGGTGGGAAGGAACTTTGTCAAAGACACCACCATCCATCAAATTGTAATGAAGCTTTTAAACAAAAAACCCAAATTTCATTAAAGTGCCTTGAATACATCACCTGTAACCATAATAATGGAACAGCCCTTACACTACAGTCTGTGGCAGTGGTTCTCAAACTTTTTTTGGTTCGTGGACCCCTTAACTATTAATGACAATGTTTCATAGAGGACATGAATGGAGCTTCCAAACCACCAGTCGTCCACAAACCACAGGTCTATGGGATCTAAGCTACAGCATTTCATTTTCCTCACAACCCCTAACAGTATGTTTTATAGAGTATGTATATAGATTTTCTTGGGATAACATCAAAATAGCATTTTGATGACTTCATCACTACTCAGATTTGCTTTAATGACATCATCACATACATGATGTCATGTTGCCTGCTGGTTTTTTTTTTGTTTCTATCAGTTTAATTTCAGAACTTAAATTATCTGTGTAATAACTATATTACCAAGTTTACATTAAATTCTTTAGTGGAAACGTCACTCTCTATAAAGATCCAAATCTTTTCAATGGATACTTTGTCCTTTTAATATTTAACAGAACTGATGAGTGCCTTTTTGGATAAGATCATCCAGGAATTCTGACAAATAAACAAACATGTATTGGTGTCCAATAGAAAAAACCCACCCTTTGGTTCATAATTCGTAGGTAGGAACTCAGTAAAGTGTTTATCCTGTACACAAATCATGACTCCTTGTGTTTTCCTACACCAATACATATGATGATTTATTATTCTGAACTTGGGGTGGGGGTGGGGGTAGGGGGTTTAGAAAATATTCACACAAGAATTAGTTCAGATGAATGGGTCTGTATCATACTTAATTGGCACCTTTTGGGACATACACAAGATTCCAATTACTGTATATACTCGCTTGTAAGTCGAGTCCAACTGCAAACAACATAGACTCTGATCTGCCATTGCATAATGTGCCGACAGATCAAGGTCTATCTTGTTTGATCTACTGATTACTCACAACAAACTGCACAGACCTAGATTCATCAGCACACTGCGATGGCAGATCTGGGTTTGTGCAGTTTACAGTTGGACCCGACTTATAAGTGAGTATATACAATAAATGATGCACTGGATAAACAAGTTTCAAATGTTGTTAGACTCTTTAGCTGATTCCATTCACACGGTTTTCCTGGACAGGAAAGGACAAAATTCAAGAACATTTCATGGACTTGAAGAAATTTGTCACAAACTTGAACTGCCCTTTTCTTTTTTTTTTAACCTTGCAAAAATATTAAGGTAGCACTCACTACAATGAAAGGTATGCTAATTCATCTTATTTTCATGTTAGACATGGGGTTTTTTTATGACAAATTAACTTCTCCCATTCTTTGTTTTCTCACACTTGTAGGATAAAGGATAATTATAGTATTTCTTGTATCAGTCTCCTATACAAGTTATCTGTGGACTAATAACAGTATTTTACCTTTTCTATACAAAGAACAGGTACAGCTCTATACATTTTGTATGAACATAAATCAACTGCAAGAAATAATAATTTACAATACTTGCTGAGTACAAAGGAAGAAAATAACTTCAAAAGAAGAAAACATGTGAACTATATATTCAGTCTGCCTAGACTAGTCCAAACCTTTCAACTTTATAATAACAGGAATTATGACTTGTGACAAAGCACTTAAAACTAGTTTTAATTGATTCATTTGAACAATATTTTTTGCTTGTGTAACATTCTAAAAGGCATTCATGTTTATTATCCCTCCTAAACATATTTAAGTCATGTATTTACATTCATAATTAACATTCATAAGATAATCCTAAACTTGTCACTATTTTAGTAACATTCTAGTGTTCCTATTACTATATGAATCCCGAGTTGGAGAGCAAATGTTTGCATGCACAATAAAGGTTCAGTTTATAATCCAAGGGTCGTGGATTTGGCACCTGCTCAGGCCAGCCTGGATCGGCTGCCTCAATGTGTCCATGGTAAGGGCATATAACTCCAATTTCCTTGTTGTGATATAGCCAATCAAGTGCTGTTAAAATCCAAACACTGTTTTCAATGCTGAGGCTTGATAACATTAAAATAACATTAGTCATTTGTAGTAGAGTCAAAAACATTAGTCATTTGAAGCAGAGTCAATAACATTGTGTTTTCTTAGGGGAAAATATTCAGATTTTTTAGACCTGGAAGTTACACCCTCAAACTGAATTCTTAGGGTCATAACAAGGTAATATAACACAAGCAAAAAATTTATATCAAAAGTCAGATTGCATGGGGATTAAATGTTCTTCAAGTTTGTTCATGATGTCATTAAACTTCACAATTACCTTTAATATATTTCCTATATTTTCATACTTTTTATTGCGGTCCAGTTTATCAGTTAGAATTTAACAAAAAAGGCTATTTTACTTTTGTTAAGCAACATCTGGAACACATGCAAAATTCAGCATAATTTGCATTTGAAAAGAATCACCAGAATTTTAAGGAAAGTGACCTTCAAGGAACTGGCTGAATCACACCTGTCTGATTTCATCCTTTGCAAATGCAAGCACACAGACTAAATTCAATAAGCATTTTATTTTCTATTTAGGTGTTGACACTGCTTTCTAATGAATACATGTAACATTCTTCACTTGTCTGCAGGTCTCCAGGGAAAAAAAAGCATAGAAAAAGTAGTAATGACTTCTTTGGGACTACAATACAATGCGACATCAGCTAATGGACAGATTAAGTCAGATTATAACATTTAGCTGTGCAGATCCTGTATTCTCAAAACTTTTTGAGCATGAAACTGAAGCTCAAGTTTAAATCCCCAAAATCATATATGATACTAGAGTATGCCCACGTAATCGAAAATTACCTTAATAATACAGAAACCAAGGTTAAAAATATCCTGAAAGTTCCATGATTGTAACTTTACTGAAATTGAAGTTACACAGCGTTAAAGTGTCCAGACTTTGTGCTTTAATTCAAGTTTTGTACTCAAAAGGTTTTGAGAATACAGGGTCAGGATGAATAATACATTTAGCAAGAAATGGGGACAAGAAATCTTATCAAAATTAAGGACGAGTGTATATTGACATTTTTACATTTGACAAAATCAATATATAAAAAAATTCAGCACATAACCAAAAACCACCATAAATTATCTTATTCAAGTGTCCCAAATGTCTTTATGTATAATTTGTAAAAGGTAATGGACAATTGTAAATTTCAGCACTGAAGCCAATCCACAAATCAGAATAAGTCTATATATCAGACATTAAGAATTAAGGTAAGCCAGAAAGAGTCGATACATCAAACATTAGGAATTAAGGTAAGCCAGAAAAAGTTCATTATATCAGACATTAAGAATTAGGGTAAGCCAGAAAAGGTCTATTACATCAGATATTAAGAATTAAGGTAAGACAGAACAAGTCTATTACATCAGACATTAAGAATTAAGGTAAGTCAGAAAAAGTCTATTGCATCAGACAGTAAGAATTAAGGAAAGCCAGAAAAATAGGTGTTTTATCAATCACATCAGACATTAAGAATTAATGCAAGTGCAATGTAGTTTATTGCATAATAGTAATTTGTAATTTCATGAGAGCCAATATCTGATATGACTAAAACACAAATTTATAATATTGCTTTGTGTGGATACCAAATATGTTTAGAACAACATGATACACAAGTACACAATTTTTTTTTCTCGGTACAAATTATTCAATAAAGAAAATAACATTCTACATGTCTATCAAGTAGCCACTTGTACAATTTCTTGTGATGTTACTGGTTTATCACCAGTCTTATCTAATGAAGGGTCTGACTCAGCACTAGAAGCTATTAAACTTTTGTCTATATTGTTATAAGTTTTTACACCATTGTCGGATTCAGAGCATCTCAGAGTTCCATCCCTTTCTTTGATGATCTCTTGTGTGGAAAGCAACATTGATTTTTCCAGGGAAATATCTTGCACTGATGATGATTTTAGTGTGTCCTGGTAACTCTCTTGTAAATACGGCAATTCTGGTTCTTCCTCATTGATGTGTGCATCGATCTTTGCCTCCAACTCCTGTACTGTCATAAATGTGGGTTCTGTTTTTCCCGACTTCTCTGTTTTATCTTTTTGTATGTCCTAGAATAAATGATTGGCAATTATAGGATTGGTATAAGTAATAAACACTATCCAATGAAGCATCCTGAAATATAAAGAATGCTAGACTCTTACAACTGGCAAAATTACAATAAGAAGTATCCAAATTAACCACTCAAAAGAATGAAAAACAAGTCCTTTGAGATTTTTTATTTTTATCATATATCTGCCAAATTTATGACTAATACAACCCTCAGGTATTAAGTGGGTCAAATTTAGCTGATTTGCTATCTAGATAAATGAAGTTTGAACGCTTCATGGCTAAGAGAAAGCATAAGATGACATTTTAATGCATGTTTGCTTAAATATATGCAACTGAAGAGAAATTAGATAAATGTCACAATTGGCTACTCCCACTTCCTTTACACACCATGAGATGATTATAATGGAATTATATATGAGATTGGAGTTTACACACCATGAGATGATTATGATGGAATTATATATGAGATTGGAGTTTACACACCATGAGATGATTATGATGGAATTATATATGAGATTGGAGTTTACACAACATGAGATGATTATGATGGAATTATATATGAGATTGGAGTTGGAATTGGCTATAGTTCTGTTAATATTTCATAAATTCTGGCTTTTGCAGTGTTCAGTAAAAATAAAACAGAATTAAATTTTACACAAATAATAAGTCAAAGTATTCCCTACTTGAGTAAAAACTGATCACTAAATGTGCTTTTCTTAATATACAATGAAACCTGTATATAAAGGAAATTCAATGGATAATTGTCCTTTAAAGACAGGTGTCCTTTATATAATGGGTCAGTACTATAAATGTGCTTTAAGCTCGTACAGTTGTAACTCTGAATGTTGCATAAAATGCAAAAAAAGTGGAGGTTCCAAGTGATAACAGGATTCCTTCTGAAAAAACGTACAGCACTATTACATTCAAAAAGAATGAAAATCCAGCACTGAATATGTCAGAAACCAGTTGAAGTGAAATAGAACAATGAAATGCACATTAAGTTAAAAATTGAACAAAAATTGTACTGAATATGTTAATACACTAACATGCACTTGTACTTTAACCCTTTGACAGCGGGATACGACTCCAGTCGTACTTTACCTTTGCCAACGGGATACGACTCCGGTCATATGTTCACTAAATTTCCTCACCAACATTTGCAGACACGTGTTTAACTGTATAAAACGTCATCAGTTTACGTGTACTCTTTTGAATAGAAGGAAATAAAGGTAGAAGGTACACATGTTGTTGCATGATTGTGTTTAAAAGACCCCAAAACTGGTAAAAATTTGATTTCAAAATAGAGTTTTAACGTGCCGAGATAAAATATGGCGGTGATATTCTGAAGAGGGAATTGAAGAGAGTTATGTGCTTGTTGAATTAGTTGAAAATAAAGACCATTTCACGTGGTAAATTGACATTCTAGCCAGTGGGGATCGCTATCTTTACTTCTTCAAAATGAATGGCGCTGATGATAACTGGTTATTTGAAAATTTTATTTCAAACACGACTTTTAATGTGTGGAGATCAACATGGCGGACAGCGCTGAAACAGCAATTTACAGCAGTGATGTGGATGCCGATTTTGATGAAAATATAGACAATTTTGTGGAGAAACTTTATGTTTTAAGCAGTGCATATCGTGAGCTTCACTTCGACGAAATGAACGGAGATGATGAGAACTAGTTAGTAGAAAATTTGATTTCAAAACTGAATTTTAACGTGTGTAATTCAAAATGGCGGACAGTACTGAAGCGGTCGTGATGCTGATACCGATTTTGATGAAAATTTAGACAATTTTGTGGGGGAAATTTATATTTTAGGCAGTGGGGATCGTTATCTTGGTTGCAACGAATGAACTGAGCTGATGATAAATAGTTAATTGGTATTTTTGACTCGGATATTGACGATGATGAAGACGTGGATGCTTTTCAAGCTAACTGGACATTTTGAGAACTTCACTTCTCATGAAGTTCGCACATATACCGATGTTGAGTGTGTGCATAATATTATGAAAATTTCCTGCATCCCTGGAAATGGACCAAAATACACCCAATATAACATATTATTACATTAAAATTTATTGTGGAATAAAAACACTGAACCAAAATGAAAAGCTTTGTCGACTTACCAGTAAGGATTATTCTGTTTTTTGTTCTCCAATTCTCATGCGAGTAAATTTAATAAAATTGTAATAACTTTAGATATTCTTGATGGATTTTTACTATTTTGTCACCTTCTTAAATGGTATAAAATTCCCCCCATTTCATACAATTACATAGAGGAGGTAAAATGAATATTGCAGATAGGAAAATTGCATTGAAAGTAAGTTATTACAAAAAAATGTAAAGCATTTATTTTTGCTTACATAACTTTACTTTCAACTGAAGTTTTACGTCTGAAAATTTTCAGTCAAGAAATATATGACCTTAAGGAAAATGTTATGCTTTTTAAAATGGTATACAACATTGAAAAATAATTTCAAAAAACTGTACTGTAAAGCCAGATTAACCA
This sequence comes from Margaritifera margaritifera, assembly GCA_029931535.1. Classification (NCBI taxonomy): domain Eukaryota; kingdom Metazoa; phylum Mollusca; class Bivalvia; order Unionida; family Margaritiferidae; genus Margaritifera; species Margaritifera margaritifera. The sequence goes on along the minus strand of JAQPZY010001312.1, from coordinate 719,628 downwards.
ACGTCACTGCATTCTCTCATGCTGCATAAACCACTGACTGAAAAATTTCCAGTTCTATACAACTGCCTGACTGAATAGGCTTCAGTATGAAAAGGGTTAAATTCTAATCATCAACATATAATTTTTACATTAAAATTCATTTAAACAGTTAACTTCATCTAAAGGTCAAAGGTCAGCATGACATTAGTTTATTTCAACACTCAGTAGTGTTGTCAACAGTTTTCTTAGGCAAACTCTAAATGTTAAATTGTCATGATTGATATTATCAGCTGGCATAACTAACCTACAATCTTCCTTCGTAAAGTAATATTTCACTAACATAAAAAGCATGGGCCTTGTAATGCTAATTGACGTAAGCCGAAAGTAGATTATTTTGTACATATTACTGACCTTTAAATACATTTTCTACACCAACGCCTGCATTATACATCGTACTTTGGTATGTAGCGATTTTAACGAAGAACACCATTAATATTATATAGTATTTTCACCAGATCCAGTCACCCATACTCACTTGTGAACTGCTTAATGTACAAGACAGAGCATCATTTTGCTTGTCAGTAGGGCAGACCAGCTAACTCAAACAAGACCTTCATAATAAGACAGTCTATATTTTTCAATAAGTTAGACCGATTTCCAGTAAGGTTTAACGAAATATCATGTACTGCTCTTGTCGACTTAGAAAACATTTGAAAAGTTCAGAAGTGTGATCTGATGTGGCAAAGACAAACATTATGTTTAACTAAATAGTTGGTAAAGTAAGCTTTGACCTTAATGTCCAGTTCAGTTTCAAACACTGCAGTTCCAAACCCCGTGGAGCTCAATGACTTCTTGCTAGATCTGTCAGCTTCATGTAATCATTGTTGTTTTGTTTTTTTTAAATTTCACATGGTGTTGGCAATCTTCTCTCCCCAAATGAGATACTTCTACAGTGCCAAGTCGAGTCCTATAACTCCCTGTATATGTCTGACCTTAATTCCTAAGCTTGTAAAGGTAGCACCCACTTTGTTTTCCAGTTGACAACCCTTTGATAGAGCCGCAAATTTGATACTTGTTCAGTGCCAAGTTGAGTGCTTATTTGAACTCCCTTTGATCATGCCACACAATTGACACCTATTTCGTTGCATCCTTCAATAGATTTCACAGACTGTATGATCAAAGTGACACTGACATAACCCAAGCTCAGTCTCAACATAAGCACATGCAGATGAGCATAAAGATGAGGAATTGGAGTTGGACAATATTTACAATGACTAGAGGATAATGGAGGATTTCAGAACTTTATTTGGTGACTCAGATGATGAGAATGAATTCTTGGGCTTTGTACCAGATGACATTAGACACTGGGATTTATAGGATACTGTGAATCACATAAGTGTGGACTTTACTTTCATTGTTTTTTGTAAGACGTATGGAATTAACGTATTATGGGATATTATGAATTGGATCATTCTGGGCTACTTTTTTATACCAGTATGTGACCTATAATATAATTCATGGATTTATCATATAAATGGATTTAAAATGTGAAGCGGTATGGATTTCTATGGATTTTATTACACGAAGATGGACAAAATGTAAGTTGACAATTTATTTGTGACATATTCCACTCAATAATATAATTGCATTTATTTTTACACTGGTTTTGTCTTTATTCCATCCATCCATCCATCCAGATTGGCTTGTTCATTTTTCCGATGAAAGTGCAACTCTGACTCACTGACCACAAGTCACCTCTTACAGACGGATCTGATTTGCATAGTACATCTCGACTTACAGGAGGGTCAAAGAGAAATTAGCGTTGTACAACACTAAAAAGTGGAGGTCAACTTATAGTCGAGTTGACTTATAATCAAGTATATAAGGTAATATGATATTGCAGGCATGTGCAACCTACAGCCCACGGGCCCCATCCAGCCCGCAACCTGGTTTTATCTGGTTACATTTCCATCATATGGTATGACTTTAGAAATCACTATCCAGCCCATGCCCTGGAGTAAGTTGCCCATGCCTATTATACTGTATGAAATGTATATTGGGCATAGAATTATGTTTATTATTCATATCAATGTCATAATTATCATTATAAATTGTACACTGTAACAAAGATCTTGTATTTTTTAAAAAAAATTGTAGGATTTATCACAACATTGCAAAATACTGCAAGGTGGCACATGGGATGATTCTACATCCCCTGCCCAGCTATGCTCAGGAAAAACAAGTGAAAAAAAGGGGAAAAAAATACACAAAAAATAAAAAATAAAAAAAGCAATTTCAGTAGATGCAACATGACCACACCCCTAGATTGCCAATTTATATGGCTAAAGTCATCAGACAAAAAATGTACCCTCTACTATTTGAATGATGTCTCATCAAATAAAGTAAATTCGAGTGTTCTAAAAAACCTAGTGTCTCACCTATGTCTTTTGCAATGATGAACCCCCCCCCCCCCCTTCAGACTTGTAAAAACTTGAACACAAAACTGTAATGCTGACAACTCCAATGTCACAATTGGAAAAGTAATACCATGATCTGCGTTGAGACAATAATTCAAACTATTTCACTTCAAACACAGCCATCTTTGCCTACTCAAAATAATGTGTTTTGATCTTAATCCAACTAGAATCAAATATTTCTTGCATGTAAGCATGTATGCCGATCATTATTCATATGCAGGCCAAAGAAGAAAATGTCTCTGGATCACATGGGGAGTAACTAGTATGCATTTGATTTTTAAAAAAAGAAGAAAAAAAGAAGTATAATGGTAAAATTCTTCAAATTTTAACTTTAACATTGGCTTACACAAAACCTTAACATAGGCTTACACAAAACTTTAACATAGGCTTGCACAAAGCCTTTAACATAAGCTTACAGAAAGACTTTAAAATTGTCCTGCACAAAAACTTTAACATGGTCTTGCACAAAGGCTTTAACACAGGGTTGCACAAAACTTTAACATGGGCCTCTACAAAACTTTAACATAGGCCTGTACAGAACTTTTGCATCGAGTTCACATCATGCTAGCACTGAACCATATCATGCAAGCACTGAACCACATCATGCAAGCACTGAACCACATGATGCTAGCACTGAACCACATCATCCTAGCTAGGTCTCACATTTTTCTTTAAAAAAGGTGAAACAATAAATGAGTTGTTTTAGGAAGAGGAGACATAATAACTACAGCCAAAGTTCATATTGGTAACACTCACAACAAGGTAAGATGAATATTCAACAAGACTGAATGACCCACACCAGTCCAAATTACTGATATTCAACAAGACTGAATGACCCACACCAGTCCAAATTACTGATATTCAACCAGACTGAATGACCCACACCAGCTAGCCCAAATTACTGGTCTCTGGATAATAAACAATTGTGTCTAGTCAGTTCACTCTGTGCAGAGCTGGAGAAATCCAATATCTGGTAACATGGGAAGAGTTGAAGATTTTTGTTATGCATGTTGAAAGTTTTTTTGCAACTTGCCATGAATTAAATAAAATATTAAATTTGACAGAAAACTTAAAAGTTCTAAGCAATTTTATTTAAGTCTTCTTTTTAGGCAAATCATTTATCCTAGGAGTTCTCCAACCTTGTCTGTGAGTGCAGACGTTCAGAGTTGTATACATAACTAAGACAAAGATTTTACATCATGAGGAAAATTTCAGTTAACAACTAGGTAACTAAATAAAAATTATTACTAAGTTAAATGTTTATTAATGTATATGTTGTTACCTGTGGGTTTATAATGGGTATTGCAGCATTGGGTCGTCTTCGAGGAGACTTGTGGTTTGACTGCAGGTGTAGCTGTAGTTCTGGTGAGTAGTAGGTGATTCCTCCACCTCCACGAGATCGGAACACATCCTGGGACTGTGACTATGAAAAAATAAAAACAGGATGTCACTAAAGTATATTATTATTTTGAAGAGAATATCCTGTGTTCATGCAAATAGCTAGGCAAGTTGTGGTAATCATGGTTACAATGCCTAAATAATACCTGGGTTTTTTTAATCAATCAACAGAAAAGTTCAATGTCTGTGAAACACTTCTGACATATTATTTTACTATTTTTATCTGTTTGTCCAAAAACAGCTGCCCGAAACTTTCCAAGTTTTTGAAGAAAAAAAAACACTTTGCTGGCAGATAAAGGGAACATGCTTTACATATTGTTGAAATTGCCATTTGCATAATGTGTGCATTAATTGATGGTGTTATACCCTTTATTGAAATATTTTATGTACAGTTTAAGGGATTTGCAAAATCCTCTTTCAAGAATTCCTGATAAGACGTCTGATTTTAAATTTAAAAAAATCTATAGCTACCAATAGGAAGAAAATGTATGCATAAATAAGGATACAGTTACTGTATATTCTCACTTATAAATCAAGTCCAACTGCAAAACTGCATAGATCCAGATCTGCCATCACATAATGTGATGGCAGTTCTGGGTCTATGCAGTTTGTTAGAAGTAATCAGTAGAACAAACAACAAAGACCCTGATCTGCTGGTGAATTATGTGATGGTAGATCAGGGTCTATGTTATTTGCAGTTGGAACTGACTTAAAAGTGAGTATATACAGTACAAAAATTATCCATAATACTGATGTCTGCTTTATCTCTCTGGCTCATTTCTGTGTGCAGATACTAACCATTGGTGGAGGTATTGCTTGGGTGGGTGGGGGCGGTACTGTTGGCGGTGATGGAAACTGTGGTACAGGCATTGGGCCCGCCTGGATCAGATGCGTTGAGGAAATGGGGAAAGCTGCTGTAGGAGGTGCAGCGTAGATCATCCCTGACCCAATGAATTGTGATGGCTGTGTCATTATGGGAACCGCTGCCGACATGGTAACCCTTGGTGGAGGCCCTAACATGGGGATGGGAGGAGGAGGAGGGGGGTTAGGTATGGCCACTGTCGATACTGTTAAGAAAGAAAAGGATTAGATCATAAAATGAAACACATAAATCTCTATTTTTCTCTCTGATACTCAAAATGTATGATACATTGTAACTGGGAGAAAGAGATCCAAGCTAAGTTACATATAAAGAGGCACACTGTCACTAATCCAGGTATAACAGAATCTACTTAATATGAACCCCACTTATGTGAATTAACCTATCAGCCACTACCTGTCAAACTGTTATGCTGATACCTAGGGACTGCCAACCAATATTACTGTTATATGTTAGGTATTACCTATCACTTACTATCTGTCAAACTTCTAACATATACTGATACCTACAGACTGCTGATCAATATCGCTGTTAGATATTAGGTATTACCTATCACTTGCTACCTGTCAAACTCCTAACATATACTGATACCTATAGACTGCCAACCTATATTACTGTTAGATGTTATGTATTACATAATTACAGATAAACTGAAAGTTTGTTGGAGTGTTGCAGCTTCTCAAGCATTATATACACATAAAAATCAAAATTTAAAAAAAAACTATTTTTCATACGATGTTTAGTACATACTCAAAATTAATCACTTAATAGTTATTAATATATGGGTTATTATGAACATGAAAAATAGTTTGATGTTATATGACATAATATACTTCTGAGTAAGTATGGTTATCTCAGCTTTAGAGATGTTAATAATAAGTTATCTCCCTTGGAAAAACCTCAGGCCTCAAAGTCACAATTGCTGTCTCTAACAAGTTTATCCATAATTTCTGTGTTTTATATACCACAGTGTCAACTCTGTGTTTGAAGAAAGTCATGTACCTATACTTTCTTTGGAGGTCATTAAGTTTTGAGGGATTAATGTTCACAGTCAATGTGGTGTCTTGATGAAGAAATACTGTAATAACCCATAAACTTCCTATATGAATGATGTAGGAATTATAAGATCATCTGACAATCAACATCGATTTCTCACATTTCACATTTCCATGAAGTAATAATAAATTAAATAAAATACCAATTCAGATCTTGCTTTAATGTGATCAAGAATACATTCTTTTAGAATCTAGCACTGTGGCACATGTACATCGACAACATGTACATGTACAGTAGTGTTAGATCAGTTTTGTATTACAATCAATCTCAGATATGTGGCAGATAGTAACACATCCACACAGTTTGCCAGGGCCATACGGTATCTTGGGATCTTAGATCGAGAACAATCATGGTTTGAGCTGGGGATTAAAGAGTCTATATACATCCGTGCTCACAAACCAACGCTGAACAGGGATGCGGGCCGTTACAATCTGCCGCATATCTGAGACAATTTGTTAACATCGCTCACTATTCCCTCGGGTGATCTTAACAATCAGTAGAAAATAAATCATTCTGCTGATGAAGTCCTTAGTACCAGGACGAAAGCTTCAGGTTAGCTTTCAATTTATTTATTGTGTATAAAATTGAACAGTTTAAACATTATCAAATATGAATAATACTACACAGTTAAGCTTTCACCAAAACATGCAATAAATGTATCTGTGTAATACAAAACTATGCTAACATACTGTACAATGTAATACATGTAGTAAATGTGTGCCATAGTTTTATGCTCGATTATCAAAAATTGTGCTTATATACATAAAAGTATGAAAAAAGAAAAAAATCTGATTTTATTTGATTATTTTTTCCTAAACATAAAAATACTATGACATCTAAGAGAGGATTAACTTTGGCTAGATGTAAACAATCATATCCTGTCACTGTATACTATGAAGCCTTAACAAATAAATGCTTCAATAATGAAATACGAATGATGTGGGAATTATAAGATCTTCCGACGATCAAGATTTCTATAAAACTTGAAATAAGGTGTGAACGACTTGACTTACGAGACACTCAATGGAGGTTAATTCTTTGCACAGAACTCTTCAAAACATGGACCAGATGGCTCTATTCATGTTAATCTGTCTCACAGAAGAAACAAGAGTCCCTTGAATGGACTGATGGTCTACTGGCTGAAGAGAATTTCCAGGAATTCAAGATACGACCATTTTTTCTTTTTAACTTCTGAGTGTTGAAACCATCTCTGATATTCTTCAGAAATATGATTAGCCACTGTGGCTGCCATATTAGATTCAAGATCAGCACCATTTTCATTTAGGCCAAACTAGACACAGTTAGAAGACTTTTGGTAAAAACCCAGTGTTGATATGACCATCCTTTCAGGAGCATTAGTGACAAGATTTTCAATATGTTCATTGTGGCAGACATATTTGAGGTCAGATTGGCAACATTTTCATTCAGGACCAACTAGATACCATAATTAGTCTTCCGGTGAAAACCCCATGTCGATTTGACTTTCGATTTAGAAGGATTAGCAATAACAAGAGTTTCAAAATGGCTGCCATGGTGGCCATTCTGGATATCAGATCAGCAACATTTTCATGTAGTATCAACTATGACATCATAATAAGTCTTGTGGTGAAAACCATCTATGAGAAGAGGTGATAAGATTTTCAAGATGATCAATGTGGTGGCAATATTGGATGTCACATACCCATAAGTTTTATTGAAGTCCAGCTAGACACCATAAGAAGTCTTCCAGTGAAAACCACATGCTGATATGACTTTCTATTTAGGAAGAGCAATAACAAGATTTTCAAGATGGCTGCTGTGGCAGCCATATTGGATGCTTAAGCAACACCATTTCCATTAGAAGTTTCATGCAATCCTCCAAGTAAATTAGGAGGAGTAGCAATAACAAACTTGTGCTAATGGACTTATGGACAATGGATGTCGGACGATGGACAACGGACAACAGGCTATTCCATAGGCTCTCCTGGTCTATGACCAGTAGAGCTAAAAACACATAATCCTCAATAATTTTACAGCCTGATTTGTGTGTGTCGAATTAAAAATTACACAGTGGGTTGTGTTCCATTACAGTTCCACGGTGACTGTACTGTACATATCTCCCTCACTGATGTAAATATGGTGTTATCCAAACCCACTCATCCAAACTCCTATTCATCTCAAACTTTTATGTGTTCACCAAGGAATCTAGATTAAGAGAATGTTGCTATGTGTGTGGGCAAGATAGGCATATCCAACTCGACGGGATAAGAGTTTCGCCTGGGGACGAGGTCTGAGTTCCTAGTACAAATCATAGATTATGAGGGTTGGATTTTCCTATCCTGCTCAAGTGTATCTGGGTTAGAAGCTGTAAGCTTTCTCACCCACTACAATCATATTTTTTCAATAACTGTCTTCCTATACATGGAAAAAGGTGAATCTTGAAGGACATAAATTGTAACTAAGCATGTAGTGAAAGGAACATCAGTGTTATATGCTGTAACTGACATCATTTCTTACGTTAGCTTATCTCTTGGAGGGTGTATCTGGGTTAGACCCTAATTGATATAATTTCTTACACTAGCTTACCGCTTCAAAGGAGTATCTGGGTTAGAAGCTGAGACTGACTGTACTTATTACACTAGCTTACCGCTTCAAAGGAGTATCTGGGTTAGAAGTGGTTACTGACATTATTTCTTACACTATCTTATGTCTTGAAAGGAGTATCTGGGTTAGAAGCTGAGACTGACTGCACTTACTACACTAGCTTATCACTTCAAGGAGTATCTGGGTTAGAAGCTGACTGCACTTACTACACTAGCTTATCACTTCAAGGAGTATCTGGGTTAGAAGCTGACTGCACTTATTACACTAGCTTATCACTTCAAGGAGTATCTGGGTTAGAAGCTGAGACTGACTGCACTTATTACACTAGCTTATCACTTCAAAGGAGTATCTGGGTTAGAAGCTGACTGCACTTATTACACTAGCTTATCACTTCAAAGGAGTATCTGGGTTAGAAGCTGACTGCACTTACTACACTAGCTTATCACTTCAAAGGAGTATCTGGGTTAGAAGCTGTAATTGACATCAGTGTGCACATGACCTTATCTACCCCTAAGGTAAAAATAGATTCATCTAGCCCAGGATAAAATTTTAGATTAAAATAATCAATTATATGAACTGTTCCTAAGGTAAAAAAGATCCATCTAGCCCAGGATAAAATTTACGAATAAAATAATCCATTATATGAACTGTTGTGGGATAGGGAAATCCCTACTGAGAGTCAGAATTTGTAGACAGGAATCTTACTTTGCCCATTTCCCTATCCCAAAACAATGCACCGGATAGATTATTGTTCTCATTTCTAATCAGGATAGTTCGGGGGAAAAAAAAGACATTAGATCATGGGCATAGATATATCTATAGAAAGACAATATTGTCAAAAATGAAAAAATACGGTACTCGACAGAGTATGAAATATTATTTCACAACAAAGAATTTGTTGTCAAGAAAAAAATTCAATATTACAAATGCTATAAACATTGCAAACATTAGATACACCATAAGCACAATGACATAATTTAAAGTGTCAGTCAGTGCATTCCTGTGGAATAAGCCTATGAGTATGGCTTTCTCACATGGGCAAAATGTCTTATACATATATCATATAGAAAGTAGAGAATGAGAGTACTGTATATACTCGCATATAAGCCGGGTCCAAATGCAAACAACATAGACCCTGATCTGCCATTGAATAATGCGCCGGCATATCAGGGTATATGTTGTTTGTTCTACTGATTAGTCCTTACAAACTGCAAAAACCCTGATCTGCCGGCACATTATGCGATGACAGATCTGGGTCTATGCAGTTTGCAGTTGGTATTAGCTTTTACGCGAGTATATACGGTATTTCATATTCATGGGTGTAAGATAGGAAATTTCCAACTAAAGGTCAAAATTCTGCATCAGACTCATTGCCCAGTGTCTGAACCAAAATCCTGATTTCAATTGTGGAATGTTCCTATCCAGCACCAATGCAAACTGAAGGATTATTTTCCTCACATCTCTGGCTACAAACCATAGATTATAAACAAAATGGCACCTCACTGGTACAGATATAGCATAAAAAGGACAAAATATACATTAGAAATTTTTTGAATATTTAGAAAAAGCATATCATTCAACCTTGGAAATATGATTATAATGCTAATGAACACAAAAATTAATGCACAGAAAAATTGTAGATAGTCCGGATGTCATGTACAAGATAACATAATACAAACAACATAAAGTGGCAAATTACCGATAAAACCCTACTTTTGCATCATGTGATGCAAGAAAAATGTGATAAAGGTGATATTCTCTCCATTGGTGTTCTACACTTGAAAACATGGTCATATGCAGGACTATGATATAACTCTGTTTGGTAGGTGAGACAAGTATGGTCCTACACTTGAAAACATGGTCATATGCAGAACTATGATAACTCTGTTTGGTAGATGAGACAAGTATGGTCCTACGCTTGAAAACATGGTCATATGCATGACTATGAGATTACTCTGTTTGGTAGGTGAGACATGTATGGTCCTACACTTGAAAACATGGTCATATGCAGGACTATGAGATAACTCTGTTTGGTATGTGAGACATGTATGGTCCTACAACACATAAATGAATTGTTGTATGTATACAAAAATATCTCACCTGGAATCCTAGGGAAGGAAAGATGAGTTGGCAGGATTGGAGCCTGGAAAGTCCCCTCAGGTCCCTGCTTTTCTGCTGGGAAAGCTCCTTGAGGAAATGCTGAAATGAACAAGAGTACCACAAATGGCACATGATACACCCATCTCATTAACTTTTCACTGCTAATGACTTTGACCTTAGAGCTATGGACTTGACTACTGTATCATAAGGTGTGGACCTGGGAAAAGTTTTATCAAACTATCTATGCAGGTTACAAAGTGACAACCTGGATGCTGACTTGCATTATTCCTTGTTGTGACCTTGATGCAAGGTGAATGACTGAATATGCAAGACAATACAGTAAAACCTGTCATGAGAGACCGCCCCTTCTGCCAGAAAAAGCGGTCTCTCAAGACAGGTGGTCTCTCATAACAGGTTTGTACAAAAAGACCAGTTTCTAAGGTCGAAATTCAGCACTGTTAAGGAGGGAAAAATAAGCACACTCATGTACATTTATTGTATTCTTTGTTCATAGTTCTTGTTAAAATATTGCATGCATTAATCTGAAAATAATTTTAAATAGTAATAAAGATATACATCTATAATTAAACATGAATCACATTTATATTTGAAGATCACGTGTACATGTACTAGCATTAGCATATGAGTTCGTTTCTAATTGACTCCTTGTATTTTATAACACCCTAAATTTGAGTTTTACCGACGTTTCAAGTGGCTGCTATGTTGCAAATCGGTGTCCCTTTTTTCACTTCTTTCAATTACATTAATTCTTTCCTCCAATGTTAGAATTTGTCTCTTTTTCATTGGAGGTTCTGCCATTGTTATTAAGGTGATAGGTGTTAATGTTATCACTGATCAACTGTAATAACGACTGTAGCGGTTTTGATCAGGCTTTGGGGAAATATGGAATATATATACAATGTATATGTACCAATGAATGAAATAAAAAGGCACAATTAATTTATCCAGAAACAGAATAAATTTATTTAGAGACAAAAGTCAAAGGCTTAATTCACCGACGACACAAAGGGATTAACTCTATAAACAGAGGGTGTAACCGGCTACACTAAGGTGAGCATATGACGGTTTGGTGTGTGGGCTGTAATCACTGTAACATCAAAAACACCCCAACAAACAACACAAGTCTTTCACAATGACAATCGAATCTGGAAAATGATTCTCACCTACTGGTATTAAAGACAAAGACCTCATTCACCCCAGGCATTACGGATTAACTCCAAAGACAAATGATGTATGCGACCGCTATATTGACTTTGGCACTACAACGGCAGTTAATGACATGTACTTTAGTCTGCCTTACAGTCTAGAACAAAGGAAACTACATGCATGACCTGCAAAAGTTAGGAAACCGGTAGCCAGCCTAATTTGTTTTTAAATTTTTTTTTTTTTAGAACAGTCTTTACTTTGGAAGAAGTCATTGTTACAAAGGATAAAATAAACGTCAGTGGTGTTTGTCTCAGTTCTCGCGTGGGGTCGTTCATAGCAGTATTATTTCTGAAGAGCTGCCATACGCAACTTCGCGGGAAATCCTATGGATCATACTTTAGTCTCGCAGAAATAGCCGAGGTATTTCCGAATGAGCACTCAGCATGTACTCTAGTCTGGTTTACAATCTATAACATACGACACTACATGCATGACCTGTACAATTTAAGAAACCATTAGCCAGCCTAATTTGTTTTTAAGTTTTTTATTTTGTTTTTAATGTCTTTGCTTCTTAAGCGGTCGTGGTTACAAAGGGTTAAATAAAGGTCAGTTGTGTTTATCTCTGTTTTTGTGATGCGGTCGTTCATAGCAGTGTCGAAATGCATATTTTGCCAAGAAATCGTGGTCGCTGGTCGCGTTCTGCAGGTGGTCGCTCACGACAGTGCGTTTATATAATAAAATAGATCCATGCATTACGATTGTGGTCGCTCATGACAGGTGGTCGCTCATAGCAGAGGTCGCTCATGACAGGTTTTACTGTATTAATATTTTCAATTTTAATTATATTTATTATCCTTCAAGTCTTGCATTCTGACATTACATGTACTTCAGTCATTCTATTTATGTTAAATTAATTCATGCAATACTGACCACTTTACTAATAGATTATCTAACATTTATTAACATGACATCACTTCCTTTCTATGTTAAATTTAGCCTAGTCATACAATTTTCCTGTGGCGTGTAGAAACAGCAGCTACAACCGGGTCTGCCTCTTTCAAACTGTCTTTATACAGGTACATACGATAAGATAAGAGGCTTTTAACAGAATTTAGTCAGAAAACCAATAAGATTTGTTGATGAATTTTTGTAATAACAAAGATCATTTAAGTTTATTTATCTAACTTTACTTTGTGGGTGCTCCAGGTGCAAAGTAAAAATAGCTGCAACCAATGATTCTTATCTACTCACAAACTGATATTAAAGTTAAGAAAGAATCCAAAGCAATCCAAAATATTGCCAAAAATATGTTCAAATTCAAGAGAGATATACTGACATTGTATGATGGGCTTAATGGCCACTGCCTGTAGACTGTTGCTATTTATATCAGACAAACATGTACCAGCTGAGATATACAAATGTCAATGACACAACTGATCACAGTAAACATGCTACTCAGTACTAGTGCTCTCTACTGCAGTAAACTGGAAACAGATTTATGAGAGTGGGGAGGTGTATCTCAAATCTATACAATATAACTGATTTATATTTTCTGCCAATGTAAATAACTACAATTATTGCTTGCTTGCATAGAATTTTATATAGAATTATAGAATAAGGAAAAATCTACATTTTTGCTATAGTTTTATGAAAATCTTGATTCTGTGGAAAGTAGATTTTTTTTTTAAAAAATTTCCCATCCCTGAGAGAATGACTGCTAATTTTATTGATCCAAAGCAGTATAAATATCATGATTTTATTACAACGATTTCATAGAAAAGTGGTAAAAATATGATACAACCGTATGCTCATGATAAGATCACTATTTATGGCACCCTTGAACTGTGTTTAAAATAAGGAAGCACTGTATCTTGAAAGTGATCACGTAAAATCTGTATTCATCATGACAAAGCAGTGTATTCATCATGACACATCACACACTGTATTCATCATGACACGTCACAAACTGTATTCTTCATGACACATCACACATTGTATTCATCATGACATATCAGTGTATTCATCATAATGCATCACACTGTATTCATCATGACACACTACAAACTGTATTCATCATGACACATCACACATTGTATTCATCATGACACATCATACAATGTATTCATCATGACACATCAAACACTGTATTCATCATGACACATCAAACACTGTATTCATCATGACACATCAAACACTGTATTCATCATGACATCACACTGTATTCATCATGACTTCAAACACTCTATTCATCATGACACATCAGTGTATTCATCATGACACATCACACATTATATTCATCATGACACATCACAAACTGTATTCATCATGACACATCAGTGTATTCATCATGACACATCACACATTGTATTCATCATGACACATCACATATTGTATTCATCATGGCACATCAGTGTATTCATCATGCCTAGTCAGTGTATTCATCATGACACATCACACTATGTATTCATCATGATACATCAGTGTATTCATCATGATACATCAACGTATTCATCATGACACATCAGTGTATTCTTCATGACCCATCAGTGCATTTGTTGTGACACAGTGTATTCTTCATGACACATCACAGTGTATTCACCATGACACATCACACAGTGTGTTCATCATGACACATTGTCATCATTACATTTTTGCCAACCTACTATACCTGGACTGAAGAAAGGTGAGGCTCCACCCTCCGGTATCAAGGGTATCTGCTGCTGTTGTTCCTGGTAGCCAACTTCTGGGCCTGGGCGTTGACGTTGGGATGAGTAACGCTTTGATCGCCCCTGCTGCAACACATCTTGCTTCTCTAATTTCACATTCACTGTGCCTTGTTGTTGTTGTTGCTGTTGTTGTTGCTGCTGCTGCTGCTGTTGTTGTTGCTGTTGTTGTTGTTGCTGTTGTAATTTTCTGCGTTCAGACTGCTGTTGAAGCCGTGGTGGGAGTGTAAGCTGATGTTTAATTGGGACTGATAAGAGAAAATGTAAATGAGTTAAATCTGTCTCTAAAAGATGCTCAAGGGAATATTGCACATAACTCTGTTTTTGTGGGTAGGCGTTATCTACATAATGCAGGGTATGACAGCTCCTAAGCCCACTTATCCCAGGCAAAAAAAAAAATCATTGTTTGACAAGTAAACTTTTATGTAACTACTTCAATGTTTATATATATATATTTAAATTTAAAAGAATCTATTCCCATTATCACCCATGTTGGGCTGGTGAGTCAATATTGTGATTGTTGCCCCCATAGTGGCTGAATACCATATATACTCACTTATAAATGGATTCCAGCTCCAAACAACATAGACCTTATCAGCCATTGCATAATGTGCTGGCAGGTCATATGTTGTTTGTCCTACTGACTACTCCTAACAAACTGCATTGAACCAGATCCGCTAGTGCATTATGTGATGACTGATCTTTGTGCAGTTTTTAGTTGGACTACATTTACATGTATAAGTGAGTATGGATGGTATGTAAGAGAAATTAAGAAATGAGGTTCTTACATGTGCTTGACAAGCATATATCATTATATGGAGATGCCACCTAGGCATTTTCACTGTCCTAGTGCATATTAGCCTCAAAAGTTAAGTCTAATTTTCATTTAACTTGTGCTCTCTTGCATTTGAACAGGCTGAGATTCTTCTTGGGTGATTGAGAATAAGGCCATCATTTTGGGCATTTCAACAGGAAACCATTGCTCAAAATAAATACATACATGTACAGGGGTCACGCTACCAAGCGAAATGGGCAACTTAGTTCCAAAAAATTTAAACTTCGCCTTCTTCTATTACAAAAGCAAAAATCCTCCTTGCGATTTTTTAACGTAAATTGAGTGACAATAGTTAATGGCTTTTGAAATGCTCCCTCAACTGACCCAAGTAACTAACTCAGTGTAGTAAGCCCCAGGCAAAATGTATTTCATGCAGGTGTTGATATCAACTGACACAAGAAAACAAACTTTTGCACATTCACAGGTATGCGTTTTAATAGCTGACTGACTATTAACCCTTTCCCCTGCAAGTATTCATTTGTTATTACTGTCAAATTTCCGCAAGTTATCATTTGATGATGAAAACATGCCAACTTGTGTTATAAAACATAAAACATCAATATGTAAACAACATTTTGTGTTTAAGAATAGAATTGGTGAAAGAACTTTCTAGATATATTTATTGAAGATTTTAACTGCCATGCTTGCGTTGTTTTATACATAAAAATCAGTTTGAAACTGTAATTGAACATGTCAAGAGATAATATTGGCAGACATCGCTGTGTCTAGGTAGTACCTCTTCATTAGACTGTCTGTTTTTGTAATTCATTGGGCAATATACAATTCATAGGTAGCAAAATCTACGTGATAGAAGATTTAGCCTAAAAATAACATTGTTTAGATCAGAAATGTATGTGACAACGCTATGTTGCGGAAAAGCGCTGTATGGTCAAGGTTGTTTTCTTAGATCACTTGTTTTTGTGAAAATATGAAGAAAAAATGGAGAAGCAAATACTATCTAATCAATGCGCAACGTTATTACGACTAGACAGAAAAATATTAAAAGCATAAATTAGCAATCCTACCGATGGATTGTTGTACTGACGCTACCAAGTGTGAGTAGTAATTTTAAGAAAATCCCTGTTTCTAAATATAGATGCACCCACATGGCATGTGTGGCACCATATTTGTTCTTTGCTGTGTGCCAATTCAGTTGGAAAGAACGATCTAGTTGATTCATCTATCCACATTAATGCTTCATTTCATCGTCGATGAATAACTATGGTCATGTTTCATCAGAAACAATGAAATTAAATGTCAAAATTAAATGATCAGTCCCTTAAGGTTTATGTGTCCTTGGTCTCTACACCATGTATTTTTGGTCATATGACTTCGATTGAACACATTAGAAACAATATATTGCAATTAAGTTTAATTGATGGGAGTACGTAGATTACATCATTGTAATTGTAAATTGGTATAAATAGTTAATCAACTACCCCTAGAACAAGCAATTTAATTTTTACACTTTTGAAAACTTCCCCAAACATTGACAGTCCAAAAGATTCACATCGACAGCTAAGTTTTGAATTAATTCCCAAAACATGCAGTTGTAAAGTTCAGGTTACTCATCCATAACTTCAGTGACCACTGTGGTCTAAATGGAGAAACACTATGGTGTGAAGATGCCTGTGCATGTGCTCTCATGTACATGTAATAGAGGTTGTTTCAAACTGGTTTAGAAATGATTTCAAGTACCATTTTCTAGTGAAGTTTTTGAAACTAAAAAAAATTAACAAATAAATATATATTGTTTAAGTGGCAGTTGATTAAGTATTTTTACCTATTTGTAATTACAATACTGTAATCTAGGTATTCCTGTCAGTTAAAATTAATTACAATATATAGTTTCTGCTGTGCTCCTTTTAAGTCATATGGCCAAATTACATTGCATAATATCTCTCCATCTAAACAAAACACTTTCAAATATGAACAATCGGCATAATGCATTTCCCGCTTTGGTCCCACTTCTCTCTATTCAGCTCTCACTTCTCCCTATTCTGTCCAAAAGGAGAAGTCACTTCTCCCTAAAATTAAAGTCTAGCTTGACCCCTGCATGTACCATATGTACTCACTTATAAGTGGAGTCCAACTGCAAAATGCACAGACCCAGATCTGCTGATGCATTACACGCTGGCATATCTTGGTACATGCAGTTTGTTAGGAGTAATCAGTAAAACAAACACAGGCCTTAATCTGCCAGTGCATCATGCGATGGCAGATCTGGGTCTATGTTGTTTGCAGTTGGACTGGACTTATAAGCAAATATATATGGTAACTACCAGTATATTATACTTGTACATACAGTACTGTATGCATTCAAATGAAAGAGACCTCTTTGGTGGAACTGTTATTAAGTCATATCCTAAATGGGTGTGCCTTTTTATCAAATGCAGAATGTACTGACCATGTTTCACACATGCCCATGTAGTAGTCTCTGAGCTGCATTCCTCTTTGCGGAGAATAATCAGTGAATAATGGACATTGTTGTAGGTCAGTACAAACAGGTGTCTTTGAGTGCACTTGAGTGTAAATAAATAGCCCCAAAACTACATTAATCCCCACTTACAATAGCCCTAAAACCACTCCCACCCCAACCCTTTCCAACCAAGTACTGTCACTGATCCCCATAGAGGAAATGTTTATGGGTTTTTTTTCTTGGTATGTTTATGTTCTCAAGAAAGAATTCTTGATATATTTTTACTGCCATCAGCTAGTTTTAAGATTAACAAGGCATTTAAATAGTACAAACTAATTATGACCTGGATTTAAGTTTGGCAATGACCATGGAGCCAACATTTCTTTCACTCTCTGTGAAGGATGGATATTTCTCTTTTGCAACCTAAAATGGGACATGTGGTAAAATAGGGGATTCCACCAGCAAAAATATTAGACTGGCATTTTCCTAGACCATAACTGTATAATTAAAGTATTGACTTTAATCTCATCCTCTTCCTAATTCATTAAGACTGAAAAACAATTGGAACCACCTCAAGAGCATCTGATGAAAAAAGTTCTAAGCAGATCCAATCACCTTTTCGGGGCTCCCAGGCTTGAGTAGCTGTCCCTCTAAACCTCGTTAACTTCACTCAATCCATGCATTTCTCTATCTTAGATGTCTATCCTTGTCAGACCAATAAGAAAAAACGAGATCTCTCCTTTAATAGGTCAAATGGAACAATTCAGTGCTATACACTGGACCATACTGATTTCATCTGAATTAACCTCAGTCAAGTCAATGAAATTCACTAATTAGGGTTTTCTAAGATATTTCTCTATATACTGCCTGACCCAAAATTCACCAATAAAAAGCCTTTACCTTAATTTTTCTTCCAATAATAGAAATTCAACTCACATTCATTTTTCCACATTTGTTTTCATGTCTCCTTTATTCTGGATCCAAACCATCAGTTGAGGTTAACTGCACAGGTAATGTGTTACTCATGTCAGTAACTTAATTGCATTATTTTGTCCAGATCTGTCACATGTAAAGATGGCCGTAAATACTTGCTTATAAGTTAAGTCCAACTGCAACCTGCACAGACACAGATCTGCCATCACATAATGCGCTGGCAGATCTGGGCCTATGCAGTTTGTTAGGAGTAATCAGCAGAACAAACATATACCGTGATCTGCTGGTGCATTTTATATCATAGCAGATCAGGGTCTATGTTGTTTGCAGCTGGACTTGACTTATAAGCAAGTATAGATGGTAATGTAGGAACTGGCAGTCTCACAAATGAAATGGATTATAAATGTGAATTAAACTGCATGTGCAAATGATTTAGTGCAAAATGTGGTGCATATCTGAAACCAGAAAGTGTTAATGTCAATTTACAGTTGCCACATTTGATTTTAAGGTCACTAGATGACAACCAGTTGACATTTTTCATGCTCAGAAGCCAATATTTTAGTCATAAATGTGACCATTTCAGTTGCAACCTGGAGTGATGTACAACATCGTTTACATTTATTGATCTATGCTTTCTTTGTGTCTACAAATTTACATGTCTCCCCTGCTCCGCCATGGCATAATCCAAAAAGCTTCCATTGTCAGTATAGCAAAAAAGGTTGATCAAAGAGATTTTAACAGTAAGTCACTGAGCTGATCAATGTTCCTAATACAAATGCATGCATCAAGTTTCATGACTCTACATACAAAAGTGTCTGAGGAACTGAGCTAAATGCAAAACTGTAATGTAATCAATGGATCATAATATGTAGGTCACCTTGACATACTTTTGAGTATGGTGGGTAATACCCTCCAAGATGAATATACCCATCAAGTTTCATGACTGTACATGCAAGGGTGTTAGAGAAACTGAGCTAAATGCAAAAACTTTACATAATTAATAGAGCATGAAAAAAAGGTTACCGTGACCTATTTTTACTCGTGATAAGTGGTATCCATCACGATGAATACATGCATCAAGTTTCATGGCTGTACATACAATGGTATCATATAAACTGAACTAAATGCAAAAACTTAGCACTGATGCCTTTGAAATAGACAACGACAAAAAGTGCCATCAGAAAAGAGATTCCTTGCCTCATCGGTGCTTTGCAGGCGAGACAAGCACAACATATATTACTGTTGGTAAAGAATACAAGGATGCCATGGAATGTGGTGTCTCACTTATGAATTATGTCATGATTCTGCTTACACTAGCAAACAAGGGATTCCTAGCATGACCAAGTACAAACTTTTGACATATTGTGTATAGTAATATTCAATTTATTTGTTTAAAATACTTAAAATCTCCTCAGACCTCCTAAATTTGTATATAAAGTGCTATATAGATTGCATTCAGACACCTGATGGGTTGTGTCCCAATGGCTACTCGTTAACTCAATTTCAATTTAATTTCCTGCCTGACAGAGGAGTTCCAAGTTCTAATTTCACAACTGAGTTGAAACTGTGTTTCCCTTTCATGAATTTTACCAATTAAACCAAGATTTTTTTTTCTTCTCAGAACAAACTTTTATAAAACATCTTTATCCCTCAAATGTTATCAATTTCTGGCTGAAAAGTGTGGCATTCACGTGGCACCTGTCAGATGCAAAATTTCAGAATACCTCCGATTTTTCCGTCAGCCTTTTGCCAGGTACCCTGTGCAATATGTAAGCATCAGCAGGGTCTGATACGTCAAGGACATTTCCAAATTTATGATTTCTAATCAAAAATTGTGTACTACATTGTGCCATGTCAACTGTCAAACAGGTAGAAATACAAAAACTACATTTAGTATATATGAGCTACACAGCACTCGTATTTGTCAGATCGTCATGCTTAAAGAATTGTACAAGTTCTCTGAGAAAAGAAACAGTTATGTTTGGAATCATTTTGGTTTTAGAAAAACTGATGGAAAAATATAAATGAACAAAACTATCTGCTGACACTGTAAAATTGAATTTTGTTATACAGGAAACACCACTTCAATGATTGCTCATCTCTAAGAAACACACTGCTGAAACTAGTACACTGAAAACTGGAACAGTGAGCAGAAATCAGCCAACTTTAGCGCAAGTCCTAAACAGGTCACAAATACTTGCATTTAATTTGGACAAAGCCTCTCAACTCAATAAAGCAGTAGTTAATTATTTAGCGAAGGACTTGCAACCACTGTCAACTGTGAAGCATGACGCATTTAAGCTAATGTTTGAACCCTGATATAAACTTCCAACAGACACTGAGACTCTGCTTCCCCAAGTTTATACCAAGGTTAGGTCAGATGGCACAACAGCTGACTTTTGGACTTCCCTCCAAAACCTCGATTATTTGAGAATGACTATCCATTACTATCCATTACATTGCTGCCAAGGAATGGGAGATGAAGTTCAAAAAACTACTGACCAAGACCCTGGTGATTCCAGGTTCAACTCTTGAGTGTGTGCAGCAGGACTATTTCCATACTGCTGAAAATATTGCTGCAGCCTTAAAGGACATATCTGCTGAGTGGAAGCTTCCAGAATTTGTTGGCATGACAATGCATCAAACTTTTGTCAAATCTCTGAAACTTATGTCCTGAAGGTGGTTGGGGTGCCTTGCCCATACACTTGACCTAGCACTAAAAGCAACTTTGGGTAGAAGTGGCAAAGTTGCATCAATTTCAGAGCTCCATGCTGTGCTAGCCAAGGATCTTGTAGTTGTAAAATGCTTTAGATAAAGCACACAAGCTTCTCATGTCCTCGAAGAGAAGCACAATTCTCTGAATGTAGCTAAGTTTAAGTTAATTCTTGATTGTGAAACCAGGTGGAACTCAATATTTGACATGCTAGAGATATATTCAACAAGAACCTGCGATCAAAGCGACTATACTTGACCCTCATTTGAAGAAGGGGGCTAGATCCTGGCTTCTTGATGAGAAAGATGGCAAGATTAAACAGCAGATTCTTGACATTCTGAAAGACTTCAAAACAGCAACAGTTGTTGCATGTCAACAAACATGCCCTTCAAATGGACTGGTGTTGCCTCTTCTCGCAAAATTGAGGGCCAAGCTCACTGTCCTTGAGAGTGACGAACCCATGATAAAGAAAAAATCAAACAGAAAATAAGCGACAACTTGGAAACAAGGTACAAGGATGAAGTTCACAACTTTCTACTGATCAACACCCTGGTTGACTGTAGATTCAGCAGCATGTCATTTCTTCCACAAGAAGAAATAAAGAAAGCTTTGAAGCTGTAGAAGTGCTTATGATCAGTGAATCATGAATCACATCTTATTAAAATCAAGCAAAAGACCAAGACCAGCCTGCTGAAGCTGGGATATCTGGCAAAACTCACTCTCTATATGAAGTTCTCCAGTTGCCTCAGCCTGATCTGCTTCAGTTGCCAGCATTGCCACAGATCCCAGAGTCTGATGCTGGATGTTCCAATCAAGAGAAAAGTGTGGTTCCCCTCTCCCCCCCCCCCCCCCCGATGTACAAGAAGTGATGATTGGAAAATATGGTAGTCTACTAGTCTCTCGGGCCGTCAAAACAATTGCAAATTTAAATAAATATTTGTCTTGGAAAATAAGAAAATGATTTAAAAAGTTGACAATGACATGAAAACAATGAAAAAAGAAGATGCAATATAATTCATTCTATGAACTTTTATTTAAATCTGTTTCAAACTTACCCCATTACATCTGTTAGAAGGAACATGAAGAACTGAGCTGACTCAAAAGTCACTTGGCTAGAGTGTAGTGAGTATTGAGTTGGATGTTTTTGAGCAAGTTGGAACACTAGTACTGAGGATTCTCTGAGCCACAATCCTAAGCAAAACCCTGAATACGCATATTACCTATGAGCAGTTTGCAACAAAAAAAAAACCCAACCCAAAGCAAATATACAGACTTACTGAATTCACACAATTTTTAGGATGCTGAAATATAGAGTAAAACTTACCATGTGACTGTTTGGCTTCTTTGTTTGGTTTGTCATCCTCAATGTTAAGATGAGAAAATCCCTCAACCACTGCATTTTTAACTTCATCCTGAACTCTAGTTCGTCCCACATTACTTCTTCTGTCTTTTGAATATGACTTTTTGTCAATAGTGACAGGAACATTCAGATTTTGTGAATTTCCTGACATTGTTTTATTATCCTCAAGGTTTCTTGAGGTAACCATGACCTCTCTCTCTGGTGTCTTTTTCTGATATGGTTTTTCTTCCACTTTTAGTGTTGTAACATTTTCAACATTTTTCGGGGGCGAGGAGTTTTTGAATCTGGGTGAAGGAGATGTCCTTTCGAATCTATCTTGTGGTCTAAATTTGGACTCTATAGATCCACTTCTATCATCTGAATTTGCGTATTGGCGACCGGAATTGGACATTTCACTATATCGACTCTGTTTGCTTCCTTGATAGTCATTATTTCGTTGCCGACTGCCACCTTGTGTATTTCGCTGCTGTCCAGAATACTCACGACGATTGCCCTTTTGATTATACTCCTCACCATGATGATCCCGATTATCACCTTGATTATTGGTGTAGTCTTGGTTATTGGCATAGGTCCGATTATCACTTCCGTTACTGCGATCTTGTTTATTATCACCATTGTTGTTTGGAAAATTGTATTCTTCTTGATTCTGATCACTTGGTCTATAATTATCATTAAATTCATTTCTCCGCACAAAATCTGATTGTCTCGATTTACCTGTCTCCTCTGACTGGAATTCAGTTTTAACAAATTGCCTGTCCATTTCCTTAAAGGGCCCAGATCTGTAACGATTGCGGCGGCCATCATTATCCCCCCTCCTTGGAGGTCGATCCTCATCCTGGATAAATTCTCCAAAGTTTGTTCTCCGTTTTGATGGGGGAAACCTGCAAATAAAATTATATGCAAAAGATAAAACTGACATGCAATGCATTCAACATCATATAGAGTTCATTCTTGATAATCTGAGTTGAATATACATGTATCTAACATATATACATGTATCTAACATATATACATGTATCTAACTTGTGCTTGTAATAGATACCAATAAAAAGCACCGTTTATTTCAAATCATTAACAACTTAACTTGTTTATCAGGCAGTACATTTTTGAACAGAAAAAAACAACAGCAACTCTAAAAGGCTTGCCATTGCAAATCCCCACCCCCACTCCACTTTTAATATACTATCTATTGAACACCTCCAAAAAACCTTCCACTCCAACCCACCATCACATGTGGGTCGTAAAAAGCCAACATCCATAATATATTGTGTGTCCCCCTGTTATGACAATTTGTAAAATTAGAAATGTGGTCTTGGAACATGGATGCCTACCACAGTACCTCAAAACTAGAAATGTTGTCTTGGAACATGGATTCCTACCACAGTACCTCAAAAATGTGACCACCTCTCCCAGGGCCAACTGGGGAGAAAGCCCAAAATAATACCCCTTTTGTACATGACTGTTTCAGCCAGGCTTGACTAAAAAGGAGTCAATTGGTGCTCTTCATTTGAAAAGTGGGCCAATGGTGTGACTATAACAGGTCAACTTCATAGTAAAATGAGATATTGTTTAAAAAATCTGTTTTACATGCTATTTGCATGAAAAACCAAATAAAACCATCTTTACTTTCGGAATCTCCTCCCTGATGCCTCCAACCATAATCTAACAGCACGGTACAAGTTCAAGTTACAACTATATGCACCTCCAACATTAAAGTCATCAGTCTCAGCTTTCATGCAGTTTTTTGAGGGCGTGATAATGTTTTTCTTCTTTTGTTTCATCCATGTGGAATCCAATTCTTTGTCTGAACTTTCTCTTTCTGTTGACTTTTGTCTCATTTTTTTTAGAGTCATCATATTTGCGGTCATTTTTATTGCATTTATGACTTGAGCATGATACTAGGGTACATAAATTAGTCATCCGTCATTCTGTATCTACCTCTTAGCAAAACTTTGCTGCCTTTGCAAATAATAAATGGCACTATGTCAAGGTTATATCATATGACTGGAAGCATGTGCTTATGAGAATTGCAGACACAAACATATTTCTTTAGTTAAAAATGTTAATGAAACAAGAGTGGAAGTTACCTCAATATGTTACTTAAGTTTGTTTCATATTTTTCATTGTGATATTACAATTGGCTCGCATGACTAGCTTATTCTTAAACTCTCAAGCAAGAAATATTATGGAATATACTGAGTATACAATTATATCCAGACAATCCACAGTTTTTCATATGAGATTAGGAGAATGGAGAAAACAGATAGTCCGAGAATAGCAACCGGTACCATGCAAAAAACAATCACATTGAGCAATCCAGACATATAAAGATTGGTTGGCTCATCTGTATTGTATTTTTTTTTGCACCATTTTTGGTGCATATAATCTTTTTCTGTGGGACATGGTGTCTATTTTGCACAAATCTTGCAAAGAGTGCATCCTGGCTGAAACACTGACATGGCTGCCAAATGGACAAGCAAAAATACTTTGGTGAAATTACACTCTGGGGTTTAGGAGATAGGCTAAAGGACAGATGGATGGACAAATGGACAGAGCAACAGAAAGATGGATGGATCGACAGATGGTGTGGTTTGTTGTTTTATGGCAGAGCAAATCAAGTAGTTTTTTTTGTGTTAAGGCAATTTTAGTAAAGTACTTTGCCCAAGGACACCCCATAGTAGCTGACTAGGGTTGATTTGATTGTAGGATTCGAACCTGCAGCCTGGAATTTTGAGTCTGGAATGCTAACCACAGAGTCACCATGGCTCCTGCCTCCATTATTTGCCTCTTATAACATGCAGAAATATGAGTCAGACCTATTCTACATTACTGAGCCTGCAGTGTAGACAGATTGAGGATACCACAATATCCGTAATGATTTTGTTTAAAAAACTATGGGGATAACTAACATACACATTACTAGAGTTCGACATTACCTATACAAATTGAAAGGCAATGAGTTTTTGTCTAACAAATATACAAAGTCTGAGCTAAAGATTGTAACTTCAGTTAGCAACAGCGAAAGACAATTTTGAACTTTAAACTTTGGTTCAAGTTCTATGCACAAAAGATTTCAAGGAAACAGGACCTGAAAATATTGTCTTGTTTATGAACAAAAAAAAGTCTACATTGAAGAAACCAATTTTTAAAGTAAAATACGTTTCTTCAAAAATATTTACCTGATCATAATACCTTACAAGTACGACCACTACCTCACAAATACAGCCCTCTCAAACTAAAATTTTAGCTATGATAGCTAAAAGTTGTCTGCCCACATAGGTGGGAATCAGACAGAGTGATCTCCATCTAAGATGCAGGGATTGGCACCAAATCCCATCTATACTTCAGTTACTACTGGAGCAGAGTGTATGCTCGGTCAGTAGGATGTAACTGCGGTGAGATTGGGAGGGAGTATTATTATGATTGGGTAAGTATTATTGAAGAAACATATTTACTTCAAAAATTGGTTTCTTCTTCAAATACGTTACCCAATGATAATACCTTAGGAGAATAGGTTAGAGATGGAGGGAATTACATCCCCTTACCCCAGAGAATGGCCATCTCCGGTCCCCTAAGGTATGTAAGACAGCTTCTAAATCTTTGATATAACCTGGATAGAGTAGTGACTCCATATGCCTAGACGCAGGTATTAGGAAAAAATAATCTCCTGCAGTGGCAGTTGTAGTGACATGTCACTAAGAAGCTGCTAAATGAAGGTAACGTTTTGCACTGCTGCTAAAGGTCCAACCAGAATTTACTGAGCCTTTTGGGATGAAAGATCTCAGAGGTAAAAGCTAGAGAAAGTCCTCTCTGAATTCCATCCCATGACTTGTATAATACTGGTTAGGAAACAGTTGCACTCATAGGCAACGCTGGTGGAGACTGTCCTAACCTCATGAAATGAAATGTGTAATAACTTTATTTGATCTTGGGTTAATGCTCTGCATGCAGAGCAAATAACCGATCTTATATAGGACAATCCAGCTTGGGCAGTGATATCAACCTTTCCCTCTTTCAAACATAAAAACAGACAAGATCTCCCTCTTCGCACAGGCTCGGTTCATTTTAGGTACCACTTAAAAGCCCCCACCAGATCCTGTAGATGGCCCGGAGGCAAAGGGTCCAACATGGAAAGAGGTTTCACCACAAAAAACTGATTGCCCTTAAGCGTGAGCCTGTTCTTGGCAATGAAGGTAGAGGACACCATGAATGTATTGGAACCATCCTGACAGAACTGACCAACAAGGCATATATTTCACTGATCCTGACTGCTGTAGCTAGGATGAGTAGAAAGAGATCATTTACAAGAGATGAACCACAGATGCTCCAGACAGTAGTTCAAACGGTGTCTTATTCAACCATATCAGAATCCATGGTAGATTCTATTTAGGGCACAGTGCCAAAGCCTTCTGTCATGACTAATCAAAGTGTGCCAGAACATTGGAGGGCTCTCTGTTTGGTCTTATATCCTCCATTCCAGGGTAACACAACTGTACCCTTTAATCATGGTTTGTGCTATCTTCTTCACCTTAAAAAGCAATACGAGAAAGTTAGCTATTTGGGGTAATGATGCATTAAGCAGAGGAATGTGTCCTCACTTGCAGGACTGAGAAAATTTTTCACTTCCCCTCATATGCTTTTAAAGTGGTGGGCCTTCTTGGCTAAGCGATTCTCTCCACCACTTGTTCTGAGAACTGTTTACCCCAGAGTGCTTGTTTGATATGATCCAGACATGCAAGTTCAACAGATCTGGATTCAAATGAAATTCCTACCATTGAGGTTACTTGAGCAAGCAACGAAAGGTCATGATTTTATTTGGAATTTTCACTGCCAAATTTAACAACTTGTTTAGCCATGATTTTTCTCACTTGAGGGGAGCAATCAGGATAAGACGGCACCCAGCAGGTACAGATTTTACTGAATAGATAGGGATAGTGTGACCATTCAGTTTGTATTAGTTGATTCCTTCGAGATGAGTTCACTAATACATTTAGTCTGCCTGGAATGTGATGAACTTTAAATGGGATTTTGTTTTTGATGACACCACCTTAGAAAATCCCAAACCTGGAAGCAGAGGTCTGGGGATTTGACCCCCCCCCCCCCCCCTTGACTTCTGAGATAATTCACCATAGTGGAGTTGTTGGATAGAATGAGCAGTTCCTTTCCATAATGCATCTCCCGCCACCAATGAAATGCTTTCACCATACCTTCGTCTCTAAAATATTGATCCGCAATAGTCGATCCTGAGTGGGACACAATCTGCTGGCCTCCTGAAATGATGGCAGTAGGTGGGTACCCCAACCCGCCGTGCTTCCACCCATACAAATCATTGTTCTTGCAAGGAATTGCCTGTTGGGTCTCCTCAATGCGGAGGTGGATCTCATTGTCCTGGGTCACCTGTTCACGAGACCATTATAGATGATACTTTTGTCCCAATGGTGACCAAAGCTTTGCCCACTGGAACAAACTGTCCTGGTTTCCAATTATATGAGGTCGCATCTTGGCAAATGGCAGAACCTCACTTGGCTTATGAAGGGTGTTCCCTTGCAGGTCCAGCCTCAGGGAATTAAAGCCACCATCAAAATGCTTTTCAAAACACATTCCTGAGGTAGGCAGACTCTGTTCAGATGCATTTTGATCTTGATACCCAAGTGGGTGAAATGCTCAGATGGGATATTGGATTTGTCCTTGTTGACGAGCAATCCAAGTCTTTGTCAGAGTGAAACTAGGGAATTCATGTCTTGATTTAATATATAACCCACTTGGTGTTTCTGTAGTATGTTGTCCAGGTAGATGGATGTGAAGATGGTCCTGAAGTGCAACACTATTCTGCCCATGATTCTTGTGAAGACCCAGGAACTGATGTTGAGACTGAAAGGGTGTGCCCTGAAATGGTATACTGTATCCCTGATAGTAAACTGCAGGAATTTCCTGGAGGAACTGTGAATTGAAACATGTAGGTATGCATCTTGTAGATCTAAACTGATTGCAAAGTCTTCCTCCTGAACAGCATTTAGAACCAGTCTCAGTGTTTCCATCCTGAATCATGGTGTCCCTATGAAAAGGCTGAGAGAGTCAAGGTCTATAACTTGCCGAAGAGTGCTGTTGGCCTTTGGTACCAAAAACAGTCTTGAATAAAAGCCAGGTGATTTTATGTTTTCAACAATCTCTATTGCTCTTTTCATGAGAAAACAGTTTATTTCCTGCTGCATAATGTCTGCTCTGAACGGATCTTTTGGGATGTCTGTAGGTGAAGAAACCTTGAACAATTGGGGAGGGGCACTGAATGTGATCTGGAGGCCCTTTGAAACAACTTGCATGATCCATGGACCATTGGGGCAAAGTCTTTTCCATTCCATAGCCAAGTGACAGAATTTGTAGAAAAATTACCTGTAAACATACAGAGCATAAGTGCTAGCTTATGCAGGTGAAGTCCATGGAGCAGGACTTATAACCTTAATCGAAGTGGACACTACTGAATGATTTAATTGTTTTCGTTAGCAAAATTATCTGCATGACCTAGTGGTCTGTAATTTATACAGTCACTGACCAAAGAATACAAAAGGTAAAGTACACATTATTGGATGCACATACTAGCGACCATTGCAGGTAACACAAAATGGTGTTGACATGTTTAACATATGACAAAAATGTTGTTCTAATAAAGCTGGAAAAACTTGGTCTCAGACAGAAAAGAGCAAAAAACAGTTTGAAATATGGACGAAGTACTCTTCCCTTATATGAGAAACTCCTCCAACTCGCTCTGCAGTGTGACAAGTAATTCTTCATATCAGATTTTTGCAAGGTCTCTAAAGAGTGTGCTAACTAGCACAAGTGGAAGTATATCTAATGGGGAAAACACTCTACCTGACTCCCATCTCTGTGGGCAGACAACTTTTAGCATTCATTGCTAAAATTTTAGATGGGGAATGCCAGATTTGCGAGGTAGTAGTTGTATTCTTAAGATATTATGATCGGGTAATGTATCTGAAGAAAAATGAAGTTTACACAACTCTTACCTAGGTCGCCTGTTGAAATTTGGTAAGTTTTCAGGAGGTTTGTCACAGGACCTGATATCATAGCCATACATCGCAATCAACTCTTCTCGTGATTTTGGGGCCTGATCTTTCTCAGAATAACGGTCATGAAACCAGCGTCCTTCATCCTGCCACAGCTTTTTCTTAGGTCTGAAAGGAAATATCACTGGTTAGGGAGGCAATTTTGAACAAATTGGTTGGTTGAACTGACTGTAACAGATGCAAGCATTTCAAAAAATATCTGGGGTCTTCACAGGACAGAATACATTTGTTTAAAACCAAGAAAACACTTTGCCATTCAATTTTTTTAAACATTTTTTTCCATTTAAAACATAAATCATTGTATTAGAGGTGATACAAAGCCCTACATACTATGTTTGGGTCTTCTTCCTATTTACTTCTCAAGAGTCAACTGATGGCACAGGAGATGATCATGATAAACTAGGAGCATACTTGTCAGTCTGCAAATACTTTTTGGAACAAAAATAAGACTGCAACGTTAACACATGTAAATAGATACGCACATGGCTGTCATATACAAAGGAACTACCTGTTCCAGTTAAATAATATATTTCCACATCTCTGTTTAAGACAACTCTTTAGTAAGATCGATAGGAGGATAATTTATTTGCAAGTATAGCATACATTATGTGTTTAATCCGCTGACAAACAAGACAAAACTATAGCATTGATCAAATTTGACCTGGTACTTGCCATTTGCATTGCTAGTCATGTGACTACCCAAATCTTGCAACCAACATGTCCATGACATCAGTGGTCCAGTAGTCACGTGATACCAACAAAAACCTCTTTTCCAATGTTGTACAAAAAAAATTCAAAATATTAAATTAAAGTCACATAATGTGTATTAAAAAAACCGAACAGAAATGTAATTCTCAACATATTTATTCCATGAACAACTACCAGAAACTTATCGATGTCACAGCAACCTGGAGAAAGCCAAACTCATCAAGCTGAGAGCACATGTCAGCAATATTTTTGTTGGTATCAAGTGACTACCATGTTGACATGGGCTCTCTGATTGCTGAATCTGGCTTTCTCCAAGTTGCTGTGATATCAACAGGTTTCTGGTTGTTGTTCTTAGAATAAACATGTCGAGAATTACTAGTCCTTTCGTTTTTTTTTTTACAAACATTAAGTAACTTTCATTTAATATTTTTTAATTTTTGTACAACAACATTGGAAAGGGGTTTTTCATTCGTATCATGTGACTACTGAACCTCTGATGTCATGGACAGGTTGCAAGAGTTTAGTCACGTGACTAGCAATGCAAATGGTGAGTACCAGGTCAAATTTCATCAATGCTGCAGTTTCGCCTTGTCAGTTATTGGATTAAACACATAACGAATGCTATACTCGCAATTTCTGAGAAAATAAATCATCCTCCTATCGATCTGATGCAGGTATGGCTCTATGTAAGGTCATTTAAGTTTGCTAGGACTGCTAGTAAGTGCCACCCTATGACGACACTGCGACATGTCCGCGAATTCCAACTTTTCATTAGGCAATGGATTCTGACCCCACACCTCAACACAAATGTCAGAATATCTAAAATGGGTTGGGAAGGGTCAGAGGAAACTTGGTAAAACGTGCAAGTTGTTTTGTTATCATGTTGCCCCTTTATGCCGGTTTCTGTTCAATATC
The DNA here is from genome assembly GCA_029931535.1 of Margaritifera margaritifera. NCBI lineage: Eukaryota > Metazoa > Mollusca > Bivalvia > Unionida > Margaritiferidae > Margaritifera > Margaritifera margaritifera. The sequence goes on along the minus strand of JAQPZY010001312.1, from coordinate 688,303 downwards.
AATTGCATCATATGCCAAAAATCACCACCAGGCATTAATTAAAAATCATTTTTGACCCCATCATGCATATTTTATAAATTTAAAAAAGAAACACCGGGTACAATATTTTAATTGTAGTGCCGTCTGACTCTCCCACACCCATCATTTCCGGAGTAGCCCCGAGTCAAAGCACATGCTTACAAGAATCGATAAGATTACAAATTTTTCTTTTAGTTAAAAATGTTAATAAAACAGAAGTGGAAGTTACCACAATATATTACTTGAATTTATTGCACATTATTTCATCGAGACTATCAAACTGGTCACATGAAGATCTTATTCTTAACCTCTTAGCCAAGAAATAATATCGGATATACCAAGTATACAACTATTTCTAGACAATCTTCAGTTTCGCCATGTATGGGATTAGGAGAATGGGGGATAAAAGATAGTTCAATCATAGTGACCAGTTTAATCAAAAAAGATCACTGGATGAATTTTGTTCATTTGCATGAAAACTATAATTGAGCAATTCAGACATTTAATGATTAGTTGGCGCATCTGATTCACACTGAAGGTAAAAATGTGTGCTTTGTTCATTTTGTTTGGGCACCCCTTTTACCATATTATATCTCCTTCTTTGTGGGACATGGTGTCTATTTTGCAGAAATCCCACAAGGGCGCATCCTGGCTTAAACACTGCACGTCTGGTTGATTTACTTATCTTGCTAACATAAAGGTCTTTAAACTATATTGTTAACCTTTGAAAAACATGCTTAACAGAACCTTCAATGAGTAACATTTTATTTTATAGAAACACCATTTCAAGTTTGCAATCCACTACAGTTTCTTATAGTCATCGTATATCCTGCAAAAGCATCCAATAAGTAAGTCCAGGCAGTATGTCTGGTTGCATTATCAAATTGTTCATCACAAGGATACATGTAGCAGTTGAAAAAATATGATTATTTTACAGATGCTATCCCTAAATTGTCAGATATATTCAACAAAGACATGTCTTAAAAATTCCGTCTTGTCATAATAAGATGTAAAAGATTACAGCAAACAAATGCAAATTGAGCGTGATACGGCATACACATTGGTAATGGTTTACATATAAATAGCTGTCAGCTGTAACCTTATGTGCAGATCGGGGAATGTTGTGTTTCGAATCGTTGCAATTAAGCTGCTCCACTCTGGTTACTGTATACTATGTAAATGTTCAGAAATTTTGGTAAATGTTGCAGCCTTAAACAAAAATATTCCCTTGTATGACTTTCATATCATCATGAAGCAGCAATCACAAGCCAACAAACAACCAAACTGTACAGGACCATTCTTGTTATATACATAAGACTTACCAAATGAAGAGCAAACAGGTAAAACTGCAAAGAGGAAAATAAAATCCTTGAAATAAAAGTAAGCATTTAGTCCAACAAGATAAAAGATAAATGATAACAATGTAAAAAACATTTTGGTAACTGTAGATGGTAGACAACTCAGGATATTGTGTGGAATCCCAAAAATTGGTAACAGACAAATGGATGAACAGACACTGTAACATGATATACTCTGCCTTATAGTGGTCATATAAAAATGAAAGAAATTAAAGGCAATTTGGAGCGCAGAATCGAGAGTACTTGAAGCTAAAACAATGGATGATATTTAAGAGTGTTGACAACCTCTTGTCTTGCTCTGTACTCTCCCCCACAATCCTCATATCATGTTCATAGAATATGCCCTTTCTGGGAATGTATGCTGGGTTCTTCCTGTCCTCGTCATCGTCCAGTTCTGTATTTTGATCTGGCTGCTCCTATCAGAGTCAGAAAAGATAAATTATGAATGAAAGTAAGAGGGAAAATGTTGTCAAATATCAGAATCTCAAGGGTCATTTGTAATAAGAGTAGCATGAATATTACATTAAACAACAACCCCTTGTCTAATATCAGAATCTCAAGGGTCATTTGTAATAAGAGTAGCATGAATATTACATTAAACAACAACCCCTTGTCTAATATCAGAATCTCAAGGGTCATTTGTAATAAGAGTAGCATGAATATTACATTAAACAACAACCCCTTGTCTAATATCAGAATCTCAAGGGTCATTTGTAATAAGAGTAGCATGAATATTACATTAAACAACAACCCCTTGTCTAATATCAGAATCTCAAGGGTCATTTGTAATAAGAGTAGCATGAATATTACATTAAACAACAACCCCTTGTCAAATATCAGAATCTCAAGGGTCATTTGTAATAAGAGTAGCATGAATATTACATTAAACAACAACCCCTTGTCTAATATCAGAATCTCAAGGGTCATTTGTAATAAGAGTAGCATGAATATTACATTAAACAACAACCCCTTGTCTAATATCAGAATCTCAAGGGTCATTTGTAATAAGAGTAGCATGAATATTACATTAAACAACAACCCCTTGTCAAATATCAGAATCTCAAGGGTCATTTGTAATAAGAGTAGCATGAATATTACATTAAACAACAACCCCTTGTCAAATATCAGAATCTCAAGGGTCATTTGTAATAAGAGTAGCATGAATATTACATTAAACAACAACCCCTTGTCTAATATCAGAATCTCAAGGGTCATTTGTAATAAGAGTAGCATGAATATTACATTAAACAACAACCCCTTGTCTAATATCAGAATCTCAAGGGTCATTTGTAATAAGAGTAGCATGAATATTACATTAAACAACAACCCCTTGTCTAATATCAGAATCTCAAGGGTCATTTGTAATAAGAGTAGCATGAATATTACATTAAACAACAACCCCTTGTCTAATATCAGAATCTCAAGGGTCATTTGTAATAAGAGTAGCATGAATATTACATTAAACAACAACCCCTTGTCAAATATCAGAATCTCAAGGGTCATTTGTAATAAGAGTAGCATGAATATTACATTAAACAACAACCCCTTGTCTAATATCAGAATCTCAAGGGTCATTTGTAATAAGAGTAGCATGAATATTACATTAAACAACAACCCCTTGTCTAATATCAGAATCTCAAGGGTCATTTGTAATAAGAGTAGCATGAATATTACATTAAACAACAACCCCTTGTCAAATATCAGAATCTCAAGGGTCATTTGTAATAAGAGTAGCATGAATATTACATTAAACAACAACCCCTTGTCAAATATCAGAATCTCAAGGGTCATTTGTAATAAGAGTAGCATGAATATTACATTAAACAACAACCCCTTGTCAAATATCAGAATCTCAAGGGTCATTTGTAATAAGAGTAGCATGAATATTACATTAAACAACAACCCCTTGTCTAATATCAGAATCTCAAGGGTCATTTGTAATAAGAGTAGCATGAATATTACATTAAACAACAACCCCTTGTCTAATATCAGAATCTCAAGGGTCATTTGTAATAAGAGTAGCATGAATATTACATTAAACAACAACCCCTTGTCTAATAGTCCTCAATGTAGGCACTAGTTTGGCATTGTCAACTCTGCAGAATAATGACCAACGGGTCGCAATGACACTGATCTTTGGTCAAGGTATGCTGTCTTGAACTAAACTTACTGTGCAGAAACCATCATTTTCTTTTTAAGCTTACTATGACCTTGACTTTTGATTTTTAGACCCCAGAATCTAAAGTTTCTTTTTTTAACCTAAAGTGCAAACCATCCACAATTTTTTTAAAAAAAATTGTAGAACAAAAGTTACTTTACAAAACCCATTTTTCTTTGAGTCACAATGACTCTGACCTTTGATTATTTGACCTCAAAATCAATAGTCCTCTTCTTTATTTTAAGTGCAAGCCCTCCACTAACCTGGTCAACAGAGATGCTGCCAGGATTGTATCTAAAAGGGGGAGCTCCCCCCTTGTCACCAAAATAAGGGGTGAGTAAAATGAGGGGGAGGAGGAAATGGCCATAGTTCAGTATTTATCTAACACATAATTATCCATCTCTTTCTTTCTTCGTGCTCTATTAATCAAAATCCTCAAAAGATGTCTCATCTAGTTATATAAGCATTAATCTGTTGGTAATTTCTGAGCTTAATTTGTGCCTTATCTGTGTATGACTATTGTTATGTGCTGAGAACCTCCTTTCGCATATGCATAGCTAGCTAAGCCAGCTTGAACAAGTTGGAAAAATGTTCTTTATGGTTGTTATGTACAATTTTCAGCAGCTCAGAGGTATTGTCTCTTGGATATCTCTGCTCCAAAATAATAATTTTCACTAACAAGACCTCTTCCAAAGTTTCACTTTCTTGAATCAGTGCATTGCTGACTACTACATGTATGCCAAATTTCTGATCTGTTCCACAATTTTGCATTAGGAGTTTAAGTCCATCAATGCCATAGTCAGCTTGTTCAGGCAGAGTTATTCTGATTAAAAATAAATATCCTTACTTTTTAATTTCTTTTGAGATTTTTATTTATACAATTTATCTTAAGCCTTAGAGTGTTATATAGTTTTGTACAACAAGATCCCTCAAGGCAGAATTGTTTGAGAAAAGAAATAAAAAATTGCACTCTACTTATAAATTGCCTGTACTTTAATTAGGCTTAGTATTCTGCCTTTTTCACATTTAATTTCGAAGGACCGCTTAATAGGGGGTTGACCGGGATACCGTCTGTTTTTGTCCATCCAGCATGTACATCGGACTCATATTCAACATCATTTTCTGGTTCAAAATTACTCACTGGTATTTCCAGTAACACTTTCCGGGCTCCAATAATCTCGTATACTTCAAAACTATAAAAATCGTGGTCATCATTGCTATCATCAGCCAGTATTTGCTGAACAAAATCATCATTTGAAGATGAACCATGCTGCGAGTCAGCCATTTTGGATTTTCTATGAGCCCTTACTTTAAACACGCATCTGTAAAACTTCCTTCATGAATGCAAGGTTAAAACTCGACAATGCTTGTTCCAGGGCCCAATTTGCCAATCAAATTTAGTTTAACAACCATTCATATCAAGCTGAACGATGTTTAAACAGTTGCCTACCGGAAAAAAGACAGATAACGAGACAAGCGCAACGAGACTTCTACTGGCGGCGTGACTTATGCCCCGACAAGCACTTTAAGGGTTAACAGTTAAACAAAAATTGTATATTGCGCATAATACATTTTTATATGCGCGACTTTAAACTAATTTGCAGGAGTTCTCGCGCATCACTGCTTTCCAAGTGCGTGAATTCGTAAAAATTTTGCTCTGGGTCAAGGCATGTGGTCTACAACTTAAGTTATTATGCAAACACTATTTTTTTTCTTTCAGTCTCAGTGATCTTGACCTTTAACCTTTTGACCCCAAAAATCAATAGGCTTATTTCTTACCCAAAGTGTTAAGTTATCCACAAAAATCTCGGTGATGGTAGCTGGCCAAGAACTGAAATTTTTTTGTGCAGAAACCATTTTTAATTTTTTAGCCAAAGGTAACCATGACCTTTGACCTATAAATTTCCAAACCAATATGTGCCTTTCATGATGCAAATGCAAGTCTTCCGCTAAGTTTGGTCATCGTTGTGGCAAAGTACTCGAGTTATTTTGTGAAAACCATTTTTGTTCATTCAGGTGATTTAATACTTCAGAATAATGATTAGTTATAAAATCTTAACTTTGCAAACCATGAATAATTTCAAATACAAGTACTGAATAAAAGAACAGGACGTCCAAGTGGACATGAGATTGCTTACCTAGCCAACATCTGCCAAATCTAGAGCATATATGACACAAAAAATGTATCCAGTCATCTACGAACAATTATCCCTAAAAACATACCAAACTCAATTTATCCACCTTAAGTGCTAACTAGGTTTTTGTCCAAAAATTAAAATATGGGGGAAAAAAATGGAAAACTTCCAACCCAACAATATAGATATAAACAAAATATAGTGATTTTACAGCAATTTGTATGAAACATACGGATGACTACAAGGCTATAATTTCAATCACATTGGTAGTAAAGCATGGATAATAATAACTCACATTTTCAATGTCTATAAATAATCTGTACAACTTCTGATTACTAAAACCTGGCAAGGAAAAATTATCCAAAATATAATTCAGAAGCATCAAATATTACCAATAACAATACCTCTCCATCTCCACTCTGTCGCTCCTCTTCTACAAAGCTGCATTCAGAAGATCCCTCTAGAAGAACATCTTCCCCCTCTCCCTCCTCTTCCTCTTTGCCCTCTCCCTCCTCTTCCTCTTCCGTTTCTTCCCCCTCTTCTTCATCTCCTTCTTCAGTCTCTTCATCCTCCTCCTCCTCCTCCTCCTCATCATCATCATCTTCTTCCTCCTCCTCACCATCCACTTCTTCCTCCCCCTACAAAACAAATTACTTACTATTTATGTTATGAATAAAGAAATCTAAAAAGTTAACCCTAGTGAATGTTTGTGCAGTACGCCACAGAATTCAAAGTTAATTATGTGACTATATAATTTTGCTCTTCCTAACTGGTCAATCCCTAATCACATGATGTACAGTAATAGCTCTGTACCTAAAGACTGCACATGATTATGGACACTGTATGTCTCAAACTTAATGTCATTGCACATGACCATGAACACTGTATGTCTCAAACTTAATGTCATTGCACATGACCATGGACAATGTATATCTCAAACTTAATGTCACTGCACATGATCATGGACACTGTATGTCTCAAACTTAATGTCACTCCACATGATCATGGACACTATGTCTCAAACTTAATGTCACTGCTCATGATCATGGACACTGTATGTCTCAAACTTAATGTCACTGCACATGATCATGGACACTATGTCTCAAACTTAATGTCACTGCTCATGATCATGGACACTGTATGTCTCAAACTTAATGTCACTGCACATGATCATGGACACTATGTCTCAAACTTAATGTCACTCCACATGATCATGGATACTGTATGTCTCAAACTTAATATCATTGCACATGATCATGGACACTGTACGTCTCAAACTTAATGTCACTGCACATGATTATGGACACTGTTTCAAATTTAATGTCATTGCACATGATCATGGACACAGTATGTCTCAAACTTAATATCACTGCACATGATCATGGGCACTGCATGTCTCAAACTTAATGTCATTGCACATGACCATGGACACTGTATGTCTCAAACTTAATGTCATAGTAAACATACGATCTATACTTGCTTATAAGTCGAGTCCAACTACAAACTGCACAAACCCAGATCTGCTGTCGCATAATGTGATGGCAGATCTGGATCTCTGCAGTTTGTTAGAAGTAATCAATAGAACAAACAGCACTGACTGATCTGCTGGTACATTATGTGATGACAGATCAGGGTCTATGTTCTTTGCAGCTGGACTCGACCTATAAACGAGTGTAACAGTACATCAAATAAACCTGATGTGGCCCACAAATCCCACTGACAATTTAAGCAATCATATCCAATCAGATTTATAGATCTTTAACTTTTGTATACCTATTTCCATCCCCTGATAATCTAGTAGAAACATTTATTTTGCAGAGTCAACAATGTCACCATAATGTAGGCAGAGGCAGAACTGACCAATACGCTTCTTTGCTGATAAGTATTCTTTAATTTTGAAAACCACTTTTAATCAGACTGTCTATTTAAGTACCATAAGATCCTAGATTACTGCATTTAAAAATAACCTAACGGTTAACATTCCATAAATGGTGAGAAAGTGTTACAGTTAACCAATTTAGCCAATGCATATAACACAGAAGACATTTCACTGTTTATCTTTCATAAACCTAACAAAACAGTAGAATTTTTGTATCTTTCAATACATCATGAATACCAGCCATGTATAAATATTTTTATAAATATATAAAAAAGTAGTAAGAGTCACATTTCATGCATGACTGTATGGATCTACACTTTACAAAACTTTCTTTCAACAGAACTGCAGCGGGTCTTCCAAAACCAGAGGTCAACATATTCAATCTGCACACACTAAATACATGGGAGCCAATAATCTGCTAATTACATTGAATCACAATATCATGTATTGACTGATGTGGCACCTAAGTGAAGATAGCCTACCATCTATACTCATGTATAATCTGATACCAACTGCAAACTGCATCTACATATCATAATGCGCCGGCAGATCTGGGTCTATGCAGTTTGTAAGGACTAATCAGTAGAACAAACAACATAGACCCTGATCTGCCGGCGCATTATTTGATGGTAGATTAGGGTCTATGTTGTTTGCATTTGGACCCGGCATATATGCGAGTATATACGGTAGTTGGTACCTAGCAGTGATAAAATATACCAATTTCAATTGCAGATCAGAGTAAAATAGACTTGCATCAAACTGACACAGAGAATTTTATCTGGAGGATCCTGGGGAAGTAACACTTGCAATTATTTCCTCTGGTTACTTTAATGCATGAACCAGACCACTTAATTCTGAAATTTTGGATCTATCCAGAAAACTGTCATGCATGCAAAATTTCTGGAGACTGGGAAGACTGGACTCCCAATGTCAAAAGGCTACAGAGAGCTCTGACACAGGAAAATGGTGGTATTACCTCTAAGTCCTTGCTTTCATTGGCACTCTCACATTCCGATCCTTCAACCTCTGAAAAAAAAGAGATAGTATAACTGACTGCTATTATAAATATTACTTATAGTAGAACATATCAGACATTTAAGCTTTAATTTTTACAATCAAAGAACCCTCACAGGAAGATTGCAATTTGAAATTTGCTAACAGTGAAAATTATATTAAAGTGTCAACATTATTATTTTTATTACTGCTGAGATCTTGACCCTTACTGTACACGAATCATGGATTTTGGATTGCCCCACTCAATACCATTGATATGGACACAGAGAGCAAGGGATTAAACCTCCGCTATGAATAGTGGTTTGATGGCACCCCCCACTGATTTGACTGCATTCACACAGCGAGTCAACACAAAACAAACAGATGGTAGACACCCCAGCCATGGCAAGGGTCAATTATATATACCTATAACTGTTCAAACTACAGTAGCAACATTGTTTGTGGTATTTATTAATGACCTAGCCAGGCATATGCATAGATGAATCCACATAACAGAAAGAAAAAAAATATTTTCAATGTCTTGGATATTCCCCTACCCCTGTTCCATGACAGAGAGTACCAGTACATCAGAAAAATTGCCTAACATAGATCCTTGTTTATTGATTACATGTACTTAAAAACATACACACCTGAATAAATGTGCATACTGTTCTGCATCAAGTGGTACCTTCGATGTTCTTTCTCAATAAATGACATTTCACAACAGTGCTTGCTCTACTGGTTATTAATGCTATAATTTCCCTTTAATTTCCATACTATCTCCAAGACCCACTTTAAAGAAATTATTTAAAGTAGTATACAAATAAAAAATGAAAAGCCCCATCTTATCACAAACACACAAGACATTCATATGAGAAAGTTATCACTTATTGCATTCATTCTTTAGATAAGATTTGAAACAAGTCTGTATTAAGTCAAGAGCATATTTCAGTTTACCAATTTGAATACATGTAAGCCTTTTAAAAGACGCATGCAGTATTAATAACTGTTGAGAATGAAGATAAACTTAAAGAATAATAAAGATAAGGAACGAATACTGTACTATTTATAGTGTACATGTTTGATCAAGTACATGGGACATAATGACATCTCACAATTCTTTCTAAAGTTTATTCAATACTTATAAGAATAGCACAGCATCATGTTTTAAAATAATAAAAAAGATATGAGAGCTATGCTAAAAAATGTTTTTCTGTAGCTTTGTCCACAGATTTATAAAATTACACCGATTATTAAACAGCATGACAATTTTTAAATGTGCAGAAATTGTCTACATTGTATTGATAGCTGTGCTCTATCAGTGGCCGTTCATGTCATTACTGTACCTAAGTGATTTCCACAAGGTTACTTTGTCACTTTCGTCAATCTATCATCAAGTACCGGTCAAGGAGTGACATTTTTACTTTGAAGTCAGCCACTACAAGTTAGCTTCCTGCCTTTATAGTCAACAACAGCCAGTCAGAAATTACATCTTCTCCCAGTTCCTAACTGTTGTTCATCAGCACCTTTTGATGCTGAGCTTCGATGTTTAGCACTAATGTTTCAAAAAATAAACATTAACTGCTGAATGAAAATGTTTCTTTTTGTCACAAGCAAATATTATGAAACTAGTAAGGTCTTACTTTGGGAAAAATGAATTGGAACTTGTAATATGGACTGAGAAACACAATGAGGGTATAATATTTTCACATAAAACTGGTTTCTAGCAGAATATAAAGCAAACCATATAAAATTAATTCTTATTTTCCCCATTAATCCTTCAATGCAGCCTATGGAATAGAAGTCTATTGCAGCCACACATAGCTATGGCATGTCTAACAAAGGCTCTACACTACAGGCCACACATAGCTACATGTCTAACGTAAGCTCTATACTACAGGCCACACATAGCTATGATATGTCTAACGTAAGCTATATACTACAGGCCACACATAGCTATGACATGTCTAATAAATGCTCCCCACTACCAGCCACACATTGCCATGACATGTCTAACAAAAGCTCAACACTACAGGCCACACATATCTATGATATGTCTAACATAAACTCTACACCAAAGGCCACACATAGCTATGACATGTATAACAGAAGTTCTACACTACAGGATTTTAAAATTTGTTTAAAAAATCTTCCATATCCTTGCAACAAAATGAGTTTACTGTATGCAAAAATGAAAGAGAGAGAAAGATTATGCATCATAACTTTTGATTGATGTAACCCATAGCTTTATTCATAGACTCAAAAAATGACATTGATTATTGGAGAGTATTACATTTTTTAATGTGCTGCAATTATCTTCATTGCAGAATTTGATTATTAACAAAATTTAGAAATAAAAAATTTGATACAACTCTTTATGCAGAATAAATAAATTGCTGCTCAGCAATGATTTTTGTATTTAGAAAAGAATTTATATAATTAACTGGATTATTAACATGTTAATATTATGCTTTTCTTATTTTTTTACTATGTCTAGTCTGGTTCCATGGTCCAACTTGGTCATGATTAAATAAACTAGAGACTTCGAAAACTAAGTAGATTGAAAGTCAAATGAGCAAATATTGCTGCAATAATAATGAACCTGCACAGACAATATTTGTGATGACCCTATAATTAATACCCGAGGTTCACAATCAACAGGAAATATTTGGAGTTACAAGCTTTTAAGCCAAAACCTCTCACACCTCCAGTTCTGAGGGGATAAAGAAGTTCAACCAATGATAACTGTTTAAAGCCATTACAAAATATGAAGCCACACATTAAGAGCAATCAATGCAAGAACAATTAAAAAACATGAAGCCACACATGATGAGCAATCGATACAAGTACAATTAAAATACGAAGCCACACATGATGAGCGATTGATACAAGTACAATTAAAAATATGAAGCCACACATTAAGAGCAATCATTGCAAGTACAATTAAAAACAGATTTTATAGCTTTGACCAACACATGGATTAGCCATTTTGGGCAATATATACAAGGCATTATTAATAGACATAATGTATTCAGCTTATACATAATACAAAACAAGTTCCAACAAAAATAAGAATATATTCTGATTTTAAAGTAACTCTCATACAAAAACTAGTCACTATTCATTTTATAGTAAATACATAGACAAAACTACACAAGCATTTTGTTCCGAGAGAGCGGAAAGAACGACTTTGATATGGCGTAAGAATACATCAAGGCCGTCAGGGCAAGGTGTATATTCCTATGTCATATCAAATGAGTTCTTTCCCCCAAATAGGAGCAAAGTACTTGCATGGTTTTGTATTTATTACATACTCTTTTTTATTCACACATTGTTTTTCCCATTTTTTTTAAGTATCCTTAAAAATCATTGAAATAAGGCATTTAGAGGTTTATGAAAGATAACATTCGACCCACTGAAATAAGGCATTTACAGGTTTATGAAAGATAACATTCGACCCACTGAAATAAGGCATTTAGAGGTTTATGAAAGATAACATTCGACCCACTGAAATAAGGCATTTACAGGTTTATGAAAGATAACATTTGACCCACTGAAATAAGGCATTTAGGGGTTTATGAAAGATAACATTCGACCCACTGAAATAAGGCACTTAGAGGTTTATGAAAGATAACATTCGACCCACTGAAATAAGGCATTTAGGGGTTTATGAAAGATAATATTCGACCCACTGAAGAAAAAAAAACATGACACACATAACCTAGGCCTAAATAGATACTGTGCATTGACATCATCGCTCTGTCTGCATTGCTGAAGTAGTGATTTACTCTTTAGCTTTGGACTTTTAAACTGTATGTACGGGACATATAAATGGATTTAAAGTACAGTTACAGGCAAGTGGATTTTTCTTCATTTTGCAAATGGAACATAAGATTTAGACCTGTAAGTGACAGACTAACAGTTATTAAACAGATTCAATTATAAACAAAGCATATTAATTTACAGTATTTTCAAACTCTATTCTTTATGTTTTCATTACAGGAAATTATTAATGCATTTAACTTTAAGGTCACAATTAAAGCATTTCTTTTAACAAAATGAAGATTGTCACTTTCTAATATGTGGGCAAGATTTTTATTAATCATTTCAATATCTTTTAAACAAGTAAATTCTAAATGATATTATTCTGTTTTCTGGTCTTTTTTCTCTACTTGAAAAGTCACAAGAATTTAAAATATAAACAAAAATACAACACTCTTCTTGTGCCCCAACGATGGAAAAGTCTCAATAACACTTGAACAAAATGTAATTCTTATAAATATCAATGTCAATGGAACTTTTGCTCTATATGATAACGCCTACATTTACGTCACAAATGTTTATATATTTTATCCTCAGATGTACTCGATGAATTTGAATCCCCAGAAATATTAAAAGACAAATTTAAAGATCCTCCACTTATACTTGCTACATAAAATATTCTTGAGGCCATATACTGAACTGAAGTTTGAGATGGTTTTCTGACTGGTGTACAAATTTTAGATGAATTACATTGTGGAATGTCTCTTTTCTAAGTCATCAATGCTGCAACTAGGAATGAGATCAACAGGTGCACGGTTCAGAAGTTTACACGTGTTTCTGTTGTTCAGTCAAAGCAATTGCATAGTTAATCATACAGTTGATATTTTTTTGTCCAGATAATGGAATAATTGAGGTAGGATCAACACCTTCATCCAGAGGTGTCATGTATACAGTTTTTCCAATGGTGTGGTTTATTTTTCCTCCCGTTTATTCCAGAGTTTTCACTCATTTTTATTATCAATTTTAATTTATTCACACCAACAGGTTGGCACTTGAACCACAGACCATCAGCAGTTCTGTTGTGACAAATTCGTAAGTGATAAGGCGAGTCAGGGGTGTTCATGGATGAAGGCATTTGACTAGCATAAATTTTGTATGCTAGAACTGAGCATCTTTCTGGACATTTTTTATCTGGGAATTGCTTTGGATTAAAATGTTGTAGATAACCGCTGTTAAAGTCCCTTGTTTTTTTTATATATTTTTCATTGAATTATAAATACTCCTTCCTATTTTCATCACTTTTTAGTGTAATGTCTCCCCACCTCAATTGTCTGCTTTAATCACTGGCTCTGAAACGAAATAATTTGTTGTGGTACTAGACAGTATTAAGTATGGCTTCAGGGTTGTGGATGCCAAGTTGACCAGAATTCCATAAAATTTCTTCATTTCAAGACATTGGTTCAGCTTTCTTTGGGTGATTTCCCAAACCATTTTGTTTAAGATCTTTGCATCGAGAATTCAGCACTTTGCAGCTGGTAGCAAACTTATTTGAAGATAAAATGCTGTAGCCATATATATTGTCCCTTAAATATCTATCTATAGCTATATGGTAATTAGGTAGAGCATTTGGTTCATAGTATGTACTGTTCGGCATCATTAAAGTGACCAGGTAGGCACCGATATAAGTGTCTAATTCGACAGGGATAATGTTTAAAATTTCCTTTTCTCTGAACGAATGGGCATTTCTAGCCTAGCCATGCGCTTTATTTGGACATGACTCCCCGAGTCTTTCTTACTGTGCCTGGATTTTTTAAAAAAAACTTTCAATAGCGGCAAAGTATTTTGTCTTGCCATATTTAATGTCACTTTGCACACCTGCTTCATATGAGAATTCATTGTCAAACATTCTGTCCAAAATATTGTTGTCAACCTGAACTCTAATTTCTTGGCTGTAGGTACTGTGAAATGCCCATAAAACTCCTCATCACTACTTATAGTACTCCTCCTTGTTGCCCCAGCAGTGAATTCAGCCATTTTTCACCAGCTTTGATGGCAGATGACAGACAAAGATACACTGATGTTCTTTGGTGACAAATTGTTTTATTTGTATTCATGCCAACTTCTTAAAAATGATAACCAGGTCAAAATGAAACAATTTAGCTGTTAATAAAACAATATTCACTTGATAATCGGAAACAGTTTTGCAGTACATGTCCTGTGAACTGAAAGAATATATTGTACTAAATGAAGTCATATCTGCATCAACTTAAAAAAAGTATACAAGTTTAACTGCTACCAAAATATTAAAATGGTCATGTTTTTTTAAAATCATTTTCACCCTTATATTTTGTAATATTAACCTCATCAGATGACCATACCAGCAATTATAAGTATATTTTACGAGCTGTTGGGAAAGAATACAGCAGCGCGCGCTTAGTAATGTCTGCATCAAAACAGTAGGTCTATGGAAGATGTAATCATGTGTCCATCTTGCTACTCAGTTCTTGGGAATATGTGTAACATGTATACAGTAAAACCTGTCTTGCAAGATCAAAGCTACAAAAGACCACCCATCTTTGAGAGACCAGGTTCTCAGTGTACAAATTAATTGACTATAGTGTTATAACCTGTTCTGAGAGACCATGATTTTTTTTGCAGATGGTGTTGTATTTCAAGATAGGTTCACCTGCATTTAGTGCAGAACTGTTATACATTGGCTGGACTGCAAGATATATCTGGTACGTGTATTTCGCTGTATGCAGTGTTTCTCATATTCTTTATTTTATTAACTGATTAGTCTATGTAATGATGTTACAGACTGCTTCAACGTCTTTTTCCTTCCCAAATCAACCTGCTAATACCTTCGTATGTTACCTTTTTCTTTTCTTTTTTTGTTTGTTTAAAAGCAGAATCTCTCTCTCAGCCATGGTTATCTCTGTACAATTAAACTTATCATATTTTGTGAAGGACCTAGCTATTCTCATGGCATTGTTTGTTTGGAAATTCATCTTCCATCTCTCTTCATACACGTTAATGCATTTTAGTGGGCAAGTCTCTGAACATTAAAAGGCATTGTGTACAGCTTCAAAAGTACATTTTGCACTGTCTATCATAGCTCAATTGACAGGTAAGTTCCACATAATTATATTGCTGCGACCTTTCCAATAGGGGCAATAAAATTGTATCTGTCCACTTTGAGCCCTGACATAGATATCCATGACAACAGCTATATCTGTCCTGTGATGGACAACAATGTGGTCGGATTAATTTTCCAAAATCCACAATGCGTGTACTGTACGATATAAACAAAATTCCTGATACAGAAGGCAAAGTCAAAGAAACAGGACATCTGATCTCAATATGCAGAAGATACATTACTTACTTTAGAAGCCTCACAAAAAAAAATTAAAAACAGTTTTCAATCTTGTAACTTTCTATGCATATTTTCTGGTCTATTTTGTTACAACTGAAATGACAAGAGTAGTTTCATTGGTATGAAGGGGAGGCAACTCAAATTATCTGAAGAACATAATATTTGCTGGGAGACTGGAACTTTATGAGTATTGAGATTTAAATTTTCAACAAATCTTTTAGAAATAAGAAGTTTGAATTACCATGACAACATTATAGAAACAAGAAATAAGAAATCTGAATTACCATGACAACATTACAGAAACTAGAAATAAGAAATCTGAATTACCATGACAACATTATTGAAACTAGAAATAAGAAGTCTGAATTACCATGACAACATTATATAAACAAGAAATAAGAAGTCTGAAGTACAATGACAACATTATAGAAACAAGTCTGGTCCTATCCAAAATAACTCATCTCTTTATGGCATTATCCTCCACCCCCACAGAAGTTTTACGTGAACTACCGTATATACTCGTGTATAAGCCAATAGCAACTGCAAACTGCATATACCCAGATTTGCCATTGCATAATGCATCATCAGTTCTGGGTCTATGCAGTTTGTAAGGACTAATCAGTAGAACAAACAACATAGACCCTGATCTGCTGGTGCATTATGTGACAGCAGATCAGGGTCTATGTTGTTTGCACTTGGACCCAGTTTAATTGCGAGTATATACGGTAACTCAATATTTTTGATGTATGTATGGAAAGGTCATAACATCAAAAAAGACAATATCTACTAAAGAATATATAGATAATGGTTTATTTATAATAGATATTTTGTCTTTTGTTGACATTTTGATCGTTACATGGGTAAAAAGACTGATAACATCAAGGTCTAAATGGCAAAATGTTATATTTTTAATTTCTCCCGTGTACAGTAACTTATACAATTTTGGTCCTGAATTTTTCAAGAAATAAATGAAGAGCTAGTGCCTTCTGGTAAGATGTATTTAAAGCTTGTGGTAAATTCAATATGTTAAGCAGTAAGCCAGACAAATGAGCTACATTTTTAAGTGAATGCCTATGGTATAATAAAAACATGGAAGTTGATGGAAAGTATATTTTTGCACAGAAGTTGGTAGGAAAATTGAATTAAACACATTTATGACTTACTGAATAGAAAGGAGATTGTTATAGTTTGTAACAATTTCAAAAGATTTATAATATTAACTGTAATCTTATAGTTTTTTTTATGGTGTTATTAAGACAAAAAAACAATTCAATGTAAATTACCAACTCTCTCCCAATTACTCAATATATGGAGAAGAAACCACTCTAATAAGGTGCCAAGAATGATTAATCACTCAGTTTGTAAAAGGTTGTAAGAGTATATAAAATGTCTTAATAGATATGAAAGATATATCCACTGCATGGAAGAAATGGACAAACTACCATATATACTTGCTTATAAGTCAAGTCAAACTGCAAACCACACAGACCCAGATCTGCTGTTGCATAATGTATTGGCAGAGCTGGGTCTATACAGTTTGTTTGGAGCAATCAGTAGAACAAACAACATAGACCCTGATCTGCTGGCACATTATCAGGGTCTATGTTGTTTGCAGTATGACTCAACTTCTAAGCAAGTATATACAGTACTTAACCAAGTTAAAAATTAACTATGGGATAGAATGTTATTCCCTCCCTTTACTAACCACCAAATGTACAAAACTGTCATGGTTACAAAACTGTCATGGCTACAAAATGGTTACAAAACTGCAATGGTTTCAATAAAGACTTTTGAATACACATTTTCTACAAATTTCTTGACAAAACTTGAAACTACAAATGACAGTAAATGCACATTCTGTAGAAGTTAAGTAGAAACACCAACACACCTCTTTTTTGATTGTGATGTCATAAAAAAGTTTTGGGCAAATGCAAAGATGTGGCTACAGAGCAAGTGCCATCATATTTTACAATGAAAACTCTCTAATGAAAATATATTGTTTGGATTTATTAATAAAGAGGCTGATCAGGGATAAATTTTATTTTACGCATAGCAAAATGATATACAGTAAAGATTGTTTTTTACGTTCTTGGATACAATGTTTCCTCTGTTATAATGTCTGAGTCTAAATTCCCTGGCCAATTTCCTAACTAATATGTATTCCAAAGGCTTTGTTATAACGTTCCTTTGTTACAACATTTAATTGGTTATAGTGTATGATTTGTGTGGTCTGCCTGAGAAAATTACCTCAATTATAACGTTTTATCACCTGACATGCCGAAGCCAGATAAATAATGGTGGTCAGTGCTAAAAAGAAACTGATAGTCCGATTCCCTTGGCCCCTCTAATATTAGATTGGGCCCTTCCTGTATTCTAAGTGACGTGCCCATCAGGCTTGTTGGAAAAAAATCTCATTTGTCCGAGAAAACTTTGATCGCACTGATGAAATGGGGCATATTATTTTCAAGTTGTTGAAAGATTAGTAAATTATTAATATATATCCCCATGTATGCCCATTTCTCTTATGAAGATCATCTACTTAACATACTTTTATTGAAAGCTGTAACTTTGTGTACAAAGCAAAGCATGTGACCTATGAATGGGGAACAGATTGCCTGTGTTACCTATAATTAGTGCTCACTTGGCTTTAACATACATGTCATTCTACCAGCGGTAGGACTAAAATAGTTTTTAAGACCGTCTACCACACATAACGTTTTATAGTTGAAATCTACCGCTTTTGAAAATTAACAGATTTTTTTTTTAAATTGAAGAAAAAAAACTATTATTTTTTTCGCATTCAATCTATTCATTACAGAAACCAGCCAGAACCAGTCTACTGGTTTCCAGAACAGTTCCAGCAGTAGTTGCAACTGGTGCAATGATGCGTGGCTGAGTAATGGGATTAGGGCTAACATGTACACAAGAAGTTATTAACTGATTACCTTACTGCTGTAATCTGGAGAGCTTAGGCCATATGCAGGATGTTTTGTGAGGTGTTATAAGTAATAAAGGGATCAAATTTGGTCCATGATGGCTTTTGAGTCTTTGCTTAAAAATCAACCAGCCTTTGTAGGAGGCGAGATAAAAAGGAAAGACCGACCAAAAACCGACTTCGGCAGAAACAATTGAGTAAGTATTTTGATTTTTTGTCTTAAGTGCTATTGCATCATTCAAGATGTTTCAAGTTAATGTTTCATGAATAAATATTGAGCGTTCCCTTGCTCATCCTTACACTTGTGTAACATTTCACATAAAAGTGATTTTTATGATTCATCGGCCGATACATGTACATGTATGTTGGTACTATTATCAGATGGTAAAACTTACAGAGATATCATTTTTTTTCTTCATAACATGTATTTATACAAATGTATATTATTTTTTGAAAATTTTATTACCATTACATACAAGTTCTGACAGTAATCATACAAGTATCAATTGTTTACTACATGTATGTCCAACGTTATCAATATCAACAAGTACGTATACATTTTGAAACATAAACAAATTTGAATATGACGTATCTCAGTTATAATGTTCTAAAATCACAGTCCCCCTCTGAAACATTATAAACAATCCTTACTGAATATATATGTATGTATATATATTTGAACTCTGAACAAGGAATATCTTAATACGCAGAGCTTTCAGAATACTGTAAAAAAGAACCATGAAACTGACAAATCTACTGCATATTAAAGTTGTACATGGTATATAGCTTGAAGGGGAAAAATGGATGCTTTATCACTCAATCATTGAATAAACATCTGTAAATATATTACTACAAAAATAATGCAAACTGAACGTATGTATAAACTGAAAACAAGGATAAATGGCTCATACTGTAGTATCATTTATTTTCGTGGGGCTCAATTTTCGTGGTTTTGTAAAAAAAGACATTTTCGTGGGTACTTAAATTTGTGGTTTTGCCTGTCAAAGTTTGCATATTACTAAGTGTTTAATTTCGTGGTTTAACCTCTACAAATACCCAAAAATAAAGAATAAAACTCTGCCGACGCAAACGGCGGTCACTTGAATGTTTATAACAGTACTTTCACATGTATAAGCACAAATCAAAAACCTGACCAGTTCAATACTGACACTGTTTTTGTCCAAGTGAATAACATCAAAGGAAGCGAACGCAGCCAACAACATTAAAACAATACTACCGCCTCTATGATCACAAATAACACACATGTCAAGGTCAATCATGTACACAGTGTTTTTGTCTGAGTACTCAACATCAAAGGAAGCCCACGCAGACTACAACACCAAGTCAATCGGTTATTAAAGTAACCTGTATGATCTTTAACTGAAACCACTATCCATAAAGGGAATAAAACACGTGATCGGCTGCCCTTTGCTCAATGCAATCAACAGACAGTGGCAATATTTGATGCGTCTTGAGCCCATCAATGTGAGAAGATGCTAACTAAATTGAAAGACAGTATAATCACGCGTTCGTTTGTGCCTGCCTCATGTACAGACCAACTTCAACCACTAGACTTGACAATAAATAAAGAGTACAAAGAATAATTAAAATCACACTTCCACAACTGGTATGCTAAACAGGTCATGGATGCCGTCACGAAAAAAGGAAGATGCTACTGGTGACGATCACTGATTGCAACCTCATTAATCAAGCCAATTCGGGCTGAATGGATAATTGCAGCTCATGCGTCAATGAGTGAAAGATGGGACCTAATTATCAGTGGTTTAGAGAAAGCTGGACTTTTTTAATTCTGCAATTTGGGGATTATTTACCTAACGAGCATTTGTGTGTACATGGAGACGTGTTTGACACGATGTTGATACAGTGGCTTTGTCCGAAAATCAATGAAGTGTGAGCTTTAATACTCTGCTGTAATTAGTGTATATACGTAGTGTTTCATTAATAATAGTGCTTCAAGCAATAGTTCTAGTATTTTACAGGCTTGTTGTTCTTTTGGATTAAAAATGCATGGATAAAATGAAATGTGGTTTCAGGAGGATTTAAATTGTTCAACAACAGTTGTACTTGAGTGAAGGATCGATTTGAATAAGTATTTAATTTAATTTTCAGATACTATTATTTTTTATTATTCTTTCTTTCATTTTCAACATTACTAGTGTTTGAATACCTTGTGCTTTTTCTCGTTTCTCTCTATCCTTACTTATCTCGCATATCGATTTAAGGCAGTGAGTGGAAATTACAGCTATCTGATATCTTATCGACACGTGTGCATTGAAACAATTTAAAATGCTTTATAATTCTTTTTTCAAAGGTATAAAATAAAACAAACACGTGTAAAAACTAATATTTTATTTCCAAATTACAGTATTGATGTTGATTTATGAAATACTAGTAGGTTCCTTAATCTCTAGGAACGACACACAGTAAGAAAATGAGCCGGGGTGGGTGGGGGTGCGTCATCATCATACCTGGCTAATTTTTCGTTGGGCATTTAAATTCGTGGTTCGGGGCAACAATGAAAACCACGAAAATTGATGATACTACAGTATACTATTTTTATCCTTTGTTCTCATTCTCTTTACATCTGTTCCCTTTTTCTCTCTCCTTCTCACCCATACTCTACCTCTCTGTTTAATTAAATATATTGAAATCCCCATAAATATGTAAGATATTGGGATATCTTTACCCCTGTATTCACTCTTGCACCTTTTCTTCATGTGTGATGTTGATTACATTACATGTATATTTAAAGATAACGTGGGATGGCTCTACAACTCATGACCAGCCAAAATGACAAGGAAATATTATTATTACTCTTTCATAAATGATGATCTACTAAAATCAATTTTGTTCTCTTTGCATACAGCAACATTATAATTTCTGGCAACTCTAATGGATGTCAGATTGAAAGTATTCGTTGGGAAGTAGGTTCACCACTCTAGCAACTGATAGGATTAAGTCATTTCTTGGACTGGAGGGGTGGGGGAACAAATCTTTAGACTTTATACTGTATGGACTTAGGACCTTACACTTAAAAGATACCTGTGTGTGTATATATATATATATATATATATATATATATATATATATATATATATATATATATATATATATATATATATATATATATATACAGTGAAAGTGAACATTTTTACCCATAGTGTCAGGAACAGAGCAAGTGAACATTTTTACCCATAGTATCAGGAACAGTGCTTACCAGCTTCAACAGGGTCTCCTTCACTCTCCTGAAAATAATGAAAGAAAATCTTTAAACAATACAACTCTTTTCTTGATGAAAATTCAGTTCACTGAAAACAAATCTGAATAGACAAATTTTGTCCAAAAGAAATGAAATATAATTCATTTCTACATTCAATACAAGGCTTGAAATTAGGATTTTTTTCGCTAACCCACAGGATCACCATAATACATTTTTTACTGATTTTCCCTAAATTTCACTGATCCTGCTAAAATCAAACAGAAGCCAGTGCAGTTTATAATTCAACATTTATTATTTATTAGCATCAACTCAAAACAATAACAACTGTATTTCACCAACACGACTCAGAAAAGTTGAAAGTTCATGTTCAAGCTTCTTCAAGACACTCTTGTTCAAAGATGCTACAATTTGCTCTGCTTCTGAGGATCCAACATTCTGTTTTGATTTCAAATATCCATCTGCCATTATGTGTAGGGAGCTAGCATTGTGATTCCAGGGACAATTTATGAAAGTTTTTACTCCCATCAAAAAATGAAGTACTTTCGTATTTTTCTGAATAATCAGTGCAGAAAGTGCAAAACATCACAGCCTTTCCTGGATAATACTTCAGCCATTCATATTCATTTGCCTGCATTTTGACTTTTTTAGTCTCTTCTCTTGATCATATTTGTGATCACGCTCTCTCGTCATCATCTAATTTCAGCTGTTTCGGTGGCAGCTGCGCACCTTGCAAATACTTCTATATGTTTACAATTTTCACTACACAATACATTGAATATTTATCAATAATGACAAAATATGAAAACACATTGTTTGGTATCATTCTGGATTATTCGTGGAGTCAGCAAATGTGATCTTTTCTGATTGGTCAATACTAGCCTTATGCCCTATACCTTTTGTTATCATCAGTAATGAATGAAATCAGTGCTTGGGGCCAGTACACCAAGCTAGTTTCACGTGCATGAAGGCTGTTTTGACAATAATCACACTAATTTACTTATTGAGTGGATGAATGGTTTAACACTAGTCCATTTGCACCACGATCATTTATTGTACCTCGTCAAGCGCAGGATGTTGGTAGGTACCCAATGTAACACAATAAACAGATAAATCAACCATTAGACAAAAAAAAAAAATGTGTGTGTTTCCAGTTGGCCGATCATCCATGTTTCTCATTGCTGACCCTAGCACTTTTTCCCCACCCCACCGAGAAAAAAAAAAAAAAAATTTTTTTTATATAAAAAAATCACATTGCCGAAATGGATTTGTGCATCTAATTGATCCGGTTTTGCCCAGTACTTTGAAGCACTTGAAATATTATTTGATTTATATATGATGTTAAAATAAAAAAAAAAAATATGTCTACCCTAATTTTAAAACCAGTGCAATAGGAAACATATTTTTTTTGGGCCTTAGAGGGAATGCAGGCTCACATTCTATTTGATACATCTGGCACAAGACCGTTTGCTCACTGTTATGATAGCGACCAGCGGTAATTTTCACTGCTCCAATGGATTAGTGATGGTTTGGTTTTAGTGATTCGCCGGTATTGTCACTAACCAAGCCCTGTTTATACCATTTCAAATTTGAAAGCAAAGATCTGTATGTATCTGTCTAAATACTAAATCTGATGTGAAAAAACATAAAACATTTTGGTGTAACGTTTTCTTCACAACTACACCTCAGTTTTACGGGCAGATTTATGAAGGTGGTTTAAAGTAGGAAGGGAAAGAGAAGTTTATGTCGCTATGCATTAAGACCATATTCTAGTATATTTTGTGCAGTTATAATTTTATTCAATTAACTCAGATAAATATCCCATTTAGTGTAATGTATTTTCAACCACAAATGAACTCTGACCTACTGTAAAAAGTGGTAACTCGTGTAGGAGAATGTGTAGATTGTCTATTAACTGCCTGTTTCCACATCTGACTGACCCATGCTTTCATAAAGGGGACCTAAAAAAAAGTCCAGCAACTCAAGAAAATTTGAAAAAAATGTCAATAAAAAGCTTATAAGAGCCTATTTTAAATTGTCAGTAAAAAGCTTATTAAAGCTTATGTTAAATTGTCAGTAAAAAGCTTATTAAAGCTTATGTTAAATTGTTTTTGTAATCATGCAGACTCTTAATAAATTATATCTTATCTTATGCACCATACTTTTCAGAACTTTTGCCCCCCCCCCCATCAAATGGAAGTTTGTTGTGAAACTGGAATTAAACTGAACAATGGAAAAAAGCCAAAGATCAACAAATCAGACTAATTTCAATTGCTACGTTTTTTTAGCAAAGTAGTAGTGTTTAAGTAGTTACAGTCAAGTCAAACAGTTTGGAATCAACAAAGCAGTCCATTCAAACAGTTTGGAAACAACAAAGCAGTCAAGACAAACAGTTTGGAATCAACAAAGCAGTCCAGTCAAACAATTTGGAATCAACAAAGCAGTCCAGTCAAACAATTTGGAATCAACAAAGCAGTCCAGTCAAACAATTTGGAATCAACAAAGCAGTCCAGTCAAACAGTTTGGAATCAACAAAGCTGTCAAGTCAAACAGTTTGGAATCAACAAAGCAGTCCAGTCAAACAGTTTGGAATCAACAAAGCTGTCAAGTCAAACAGTTTGGAATCAACAAAGCTGTCAAGTCAAACAGTTTGGAATCAACAAAGCAGTCCAGTCAAACAGTTTGGAATCAACAAAGCAGTCAAGTCAAACAGTTTGGAATCAACAAAGCTGTCAAGTCAAACAGTTTGGAATCAACAAAGCAGTCCAGTCAAACAGTTTGGAATCAACAAAGCAGTAGTGTCTAAGTAGTTACAGTCCAGTCAAACAGTTTGGAATCAACAAAGCTGTCAAGTCAAACAGTTTGGAATCAACAAAGCAGTCAAGTCAAACAGTTTGGAATCAACAAAGCTGTCAAGTCAAACAGTTTGGAATCAACAAAGCAGTAGTGTCTAAGTAGTTACAGTCCAGTCAAACAGTTTGGAATCAACAAAGCAGTCCAGTCAAACAGTTTGGAATCAACAAAGCTGTCAAGTCAAACAGTTTGGAATCAACAAAGCTGTCCAGTCAAACAGTTTGGAATCAACAAAGCAGTCCAGTCAAACAGTTTGGAATCAACAAAGCAGTCCAGTCAAACAGTTTGGAATCAACAAAGCAGTCCAGTCAAACAGTTTGGAATCAACAAAGCAGTCCAGTCAAACAGTTTGGAATCAACAAAGCAGTAGTGTCTAAGTAGTTACAGTCCAGTCAAACAGTTTGGAATCAACAAAGCTGTCAAGTCAAACAGTTTGGAATCAACAAAGCTGTCAAGTCAAACAGTTTGGAATCAACAAAGCTGTCAAGTCAAACAGTTTGGAATCAACAAAGCAGTAGTGTCTAAGTAGTTACAGTCAAGACAAACAGTTTGGAATCAACAAACAATTATCCTTCCCTGTACAAAAATGGACAATATTCAATGAAAAAGATATATACCATGGAATGTGGTCTAATTGCCTTGTACAAAAATGGACAATATTCAATTAAAAGATATATACCATGGAATGTGGTATAACTTCCTTTATACAAAAATGGACAACAGTCGATGAAAAAGATATATACCACGGAATGTGGTATAACTTCCTTTGTACAAAAATGAAAAACAGTCGATGAAAAAGATATATACCATGAAATGCGGTATAATATCCTTTGTACAGACTAAGAATATGTAGAATATCCCACAAGGAAATCCCTTTCCTGGACAAAATTTCCCCTTTTCAATGCAAACAAAAAAGTGAGATATCACTCACAATATATCAAGAGACATTTCTTTTCTTAACATTCTTTCTGTGTGCACTGAAAAGAAACATTTCCCTAGCAAAGGGGAGGTGGGGAAGGGGGGATTATACCATAAAATGGGCCATGATTCTTTTGGGCATAAGGTTCTAAAACATGCTTTTAACAGGATAAAATATACAACACATGTAGAATACAGCATTTTATACCATGGAACTTATCTTACCCAGGGCAAGTAAGTTCAGTGGTATCATACCTTAATTTTTTTTTTATTGCTTTCCTTTTATGCACCTTATATTACAGTAATTTGTCTGCCAATTTGAAAATAGAGTTGGAAAAGATTTGTTATACCCAAGACATGAAAATTAGGTTACTGTGTATACAAATTTCTTACATATAATTTAGTAAAATTTAAGTCATCTCAGAAATACAGGTTAAATAAATCATATTTATGTTGGAAAGTGAAAAAGTGTCATTGTGCTAGAAGTAAGAGAAAATTATATGTGTGTATATTCATCATCATGATCATCATCACCACCACCATTGTTGTCAATGTCGTGACCACTCAACACCACCAAGACTTATTGTTAGGATTACAATGATCTTGATCACAATGCTTCTTGTTCACAACATTTTTTCTAGACTTAGACTGTTGCACTACTGTGACATCTGACAAGCTTTCCACTTGGTTTAGTTGTTACAATGAAGTCAAATTTTGACAACTGCTGAGCATGTTTTGCACCCTTTTTGTGAATCTGTATCGTCTAGTACTTTGTGTTTTGTGAAGTTTACTGATCACTGAGCATATACTTTGTCACATCAATTAAGTGCTTGCATTTACTGTCTTCTTATCAGTATGGTAGTACTACAGATAAGACCACAACAATGCTTGAACTTTTACATATAAGCTTGAGTGCATCTGCAGTACTCAGACTGAAAAAGAATATTAACTTGTTTGAGTCAGTGTTGTATCATATATATTCACAAATGAAGTAATCCAAGTACATGTACATCTGGATTTTTAAAGAGTTCTATTGGGAAAGTTTTAACCTGCAAATTGGGAAAAATGGATACTCTAGCATTGGGAATGAGGACAAATTTCAACCTATGAACAATCCATGTATTGTGTATGAGAGAAAGAGAGAGAGGGAGTGATAGAACTTTAACTTTTATCAATGAGCTTACAAAGCATCTCTGCCGGAAGGGCTCAAAATTGGCACTAGCACTTTGCTAGTTACAATCCTGAAATGCTATAAATTGCAAAACATTTTTGGTGGAAACTATTACATATTTCAAAATTTTTCTAGTACTTAAAAAGGTTAATTTTGAGCCCTGTTAAAGGACAGGAAGCACATGCATGCATGCAACCCAGGTAACACTGAGTTTTCATGGAAGGTACAATACCATGTAAGCCACCTTTGCAACGCATCAATACGATTCTTGATACATAGCCTACGATACGATACATTATCGATACACATATCAACTTGATGGTCTTTTCATCTTTAGAATGTCTGTCAGTGGTACGGTGGTGCCATTCTTTTTTTTTTGTTTACATATTGGGTGTATTTCCAGTATGTAGATTACAAACAAACATAGACTTATCATCTGTTCATATGTCATTCTCATCCTTGACAAGATTAAAAAAAAAAAAATACTTCTAAACAGATTTTGTTAGTGATTTTGATTCACCCTTTTAGGCAATTTCAGGCTGCTCCATTTGACCACCACGCCCTTTGTTTTACACTGAATTAATGTTTTTAAAACATCTTATTGCCAGTTTCATGTCTTCACTTAAATATTGAAAGATTACGGTGATATCTTCAAAACAGAAGAAACAGTGCAATTTCCTTGTGTAAGGAAATTCTTATCTAGAACAAATCCGAGCATTGGAGCAGAGATGACTAATAGCCAAATCCTTCACATTGTACTTCCTGCAGATGCAAATCAACTGCTGCAGCCACAGACATTTGTTTCTGTCAGTGAAAAAGGAAATTATTGACAACACCCACTCCCTTTCTAGTGCGGTTTGGCATCTGACCCCTTGCCAATTCTGTGCTATTTTTTTTTTTATCCCATCAGCAGGTTCGGTCGCTGATTACATATATCAACGTAAAAGGAGATATTCCAAACTTATTCCCCATGTACGATTTAAATACTTTACACATATCATTTAAGAGTCACTTTTGTGTGAAGTTTCCATGTTGCTTTGTATCTATCTGAATAGAGTCTGGATTCCAATATTTCCGGTATGTCATGCAGTGAACGCATTACAGTTAGATTAAATTTCGCGTAAAAGTGGTTATTAAATCAACAGTAAAGTACTTAAATTATACATAGGGAAGAAGTCTGCAATGTCTTCTTTCCGTTGACATATGTTATCAGTGGCTGAAGATGCAGACGAGAAGGGGCAGATTTCGAACCATGTGAGTTAGTCACCTTGTGTTAATTTGTAGAAGACAAGTGGGTGTTGTCAATTGATTTTATTTTTTTTACTGACAGAAATGAGTGCATGAACTTGCTACGGCTGTCTCATATGAATTCTCAACTTAAAGAATGAAAAGGTAGATGACTAATAATTATTCACTACTGCTAAAAATTAAAGTAACTTGCATAGAGTAAGTATCGTTTTGTATCGATTCTTCCCCTCTTGTATCGATATGGGTATTGATATAGAACAAGTATCAATACATCAATATATCGATTAATCATTTCACCCCTATAAGCCAGCATGAGAACATGTACTTGTGTTATACAAGCATGCATGTTTCTTATTTCAGGTGTACAGTAATTTATAATAACAAAAGATAGGTGTAGAAAGTTGGCAAAAGTTGCATGAACTTTCACAAGTGCTTCACTAAAACTGATGACATGTTTCATAGACTTTTGGACACCAATGGAATCAATATATGCTATTCACAGACTTGAAATCTGGTGATTAATGAAAATGACAAAAACTGTGAAATGGCCAAAATACACCTGTTTTTCACCTTGATCAAGCAAAATTTCAAAAGTTTTTCTTAGCCAAAACAGCTGAACTGAGTAAATTAGTTTACATTTTACATGTCTGAATTCATGGGCGAAGACCAAAAAGTCAATAAACTGTGTAGGACTTGTGACTTTTGGCTAACACACAACAACATGCTGTGTCAAAGTACAAATAGGAGAACACTTAATGTGTCTAGGCAACCACAGGGGCTCATTCCGTTGCTTCTGTTCTAATTCAAATCTTGGTCAGGTGGACTGAAACCATGAATACAGAAACCCAGAGTACAAATCAGAACTTTTGGCAAGGAAGAAATCTGCTAGTACGGAAATGCAAGGCAGGAATCAGCGAATACGAAAACCCTGAGTATACATCACAAGGCAAGCTACCACAAGTACGAAATCCAATCACATTGCAATCAGGACAGCGTGTGCAAGACTATAAACTCAGGGATCGCGCTGTGCATCGCCAATGTCGCAAATTGTGATTTTTTTTCCTGATTGGCGACAAAATATACCATCTGGAGATTTATTTGGCGACAATGTTTTTGACTGTTAAAACTTGTATATACAATCTTGGGTTTGGAGTGCAGGAATTCAAAAGCACCACGAAAGGAAGCTGCAAACTTGGGTATACAATGCACTGGAATCTCTCTATTGTTACATAAACAAATCATTTGTTCATATCGACCGCTTATGCTGACATCTGGCCTGAGTACTGTGTGCGGTGATACACTCCAATAGTCATGCTACCGGACTTTAGTATGGGCCCATTCCATTCTGAATCGTACACCACCTTCGGTCTTTGAAAGTATTTACCTGGGCCAGTTACTATCTAGCTAAGGATTATTTAATCTCTTTATACCTTACAAAATTTCAAACCAAACCTTGTTCCATCGACGCATACTTTTTTAATTTGCAAAAATAAATTTTTAACGGAGAGTGCAATGTTAAAGAAAATGCTATTTATAGTACAAGCACTGCCAAAAACACCGTCGTACGGTGCATGGTTGCGACATGGATCCTCGCGCAGATAAAACTAAAAGTCGGTACATTTATACTGTATAAAACGTGTACAATATCATCCACTATAATCAGTTAAATTAAAATAAAGGCTACGAAACTACAGTGAAAAAAATTATCTGAATCATAAAAATGTAATGTAAGTAGAATATAGACTTTATCATTTTTTTTAATTATATGCGCCACATTCCAAAATAATGAAGTCTGAATAAAAATAGCATTATAATATTTTTGTAAAAATCTTAATTAAGTACATTTAAAATAGCAAGAAATTTATACATTATTATTATTATTATTATTATTATTATAGAAGACCAAAACAAAAAAAAACAAAAAAACATATACACATGCATGCAGAATAAGTAATATTTCAAATAATTAAAATATTCAGATGACAATACTTTTTTCCCAGATCAAAAATGAATACAAATAAAAATAGAAACAATATTGTATAATAATGCTGATATTTTGTATGACAATTTTATAATTAAGAAATTGAATCAGATTGTAAAATAAATAATTTTAATAATAATGATTTATATGTTAATCAGACATTTATACTTATATTTAGGAATTATTTGTATTTTCAACAAGATCAATAATAATAATAATAATTATAATGTCTACATATTTATGAGTTAGAGAATGACATATGATTTAGAGAATTTTGGTAATGTTGTTTTGTATCCATTTATTATAGCTATAGTCATTAAAGTAGTAGGCATCTTGTATGTTAATACAGTATAGATCCACATCACAACCATGCACCTTACAATAAAAGTATTAACTATTTGATTTTACATTTCTATCTTTACAGTGGTCCCCCTCTTGAACGGCCCCCCTGACCAGCGGCCACCCGCTTTATACGGCCACAATCCCTTGGCACCGACGAGTTTGTGTTCAAAAGTACCCCTCAAGGACGGCCACCCCTCTAACGCGACCAGCGGCCAGGATTTTAGTGCAAAAACGGTCAAATTTACCCCTCGCGAGCGGCCACATAATGATTGTTTACCGAGTAAAATCTTGATAATATTTTTTAATTTCTCAATTCAACACATTGACATTTTGTTCCAACATGCCAATAAAGTAACTTTATAAAGTAACAAAGAGGTAAGTAATCCGATTATCCTTACTGCCATGTGTTCCTTAGATGTTAACTTTTGTCACTTTGATAATTACTGGCTATTATTACCACCGATAATTATCAAGATGACAAAAGCTAACCGCTGAGAAGCACATCATTGTTCAGCTCAAGTCAGCGTGACATCCGGTCGCCAGATAGTAAAATGGTATGTTACCCTTTCTGGCTTCACTCTAATAGATTATGAAATGTACATAACCGGGTATCAGACTGGAGAAGAATAAAAAAAGTTGATCACGTGACAGACTCACTTCCGTTGTAAACACTGTGCCTCACGCGTGATTGCCCGCGAAGGAATAAGTTGTCGCAAAATATCGTCCGACATTCTCAGTTTAGAACAAAAAGTGAAAGCAATTAAATTAAACGAAAAGAGGGAGAGTCTTTTGATAACTACTGAGAAATTTTATGTCAGAAAGATTCAAATAAACATCGTCAATATACATTCAACTGCATTGAGTGGGAAGACGGAATCGACGGACGTACAGGGATAGTTACAACCAAATGTTTGTGCCCCGAATTTACCGACAATGTGGTTTTGCACCACGATTCATGATTATTCATATTTTTTAAAAATAACATTGATATTAGTTTTATCATATTGAGTCCTTAACCAGATAATATTCCTGTGATTTTTAAATGAAAATATTAAATATATAAAAATTAGTTGCATCTTTTATACTTTATCTGTAGTTATTACTCACAACTGTGTGATCCCCCTCTAGAAAGGCCACCCCTCTTATAAGGCCACTTTCTTGCTGCAGAAGGGGTGGCCTTATAAGAGGGGGACCACTGTATTTGTATTCATCACTGATTTGGTAAAAAAAAAAGGTGTAAAAAATATGTAATTCATATTTACATGGCATTTAGCATGTGCACGTTTTATACAGTGGTGTACGATTCAGAATGGAACGGGCCCATACTATAGCTACAATCGACCAAACGACCGCGAATCCTTTTTTTTTTGTTGGAAATTTGGGCGTCCGTGGCTGAGATATGATGTTAAAACTGATGATATGTGTTTCATACTTTTCGGACAATCTTCAAGAATTTTACATTCAAACGATTAGGTTCTTCCCGATTGAATATTTCCAATGTTACCCTTTATTCTCATACATAAATTGATTTTACGCAAATGTATTCATGTATAAGGCTTTCTTGCCCTATAAGAGGTAAACTATTTTCAATAAATCGTATACACATAGGAGGCATACTCTCGATTTTCCGTGTGTCAGTACGGGCAACAAAAAAAAAAGAAAATATTATAAAGAAAACTAGTCTTGAACGGTAGTCTTTAGAAACTTTAGAAAACTATATTGAAATATGTACATAATAAGGCTTTTAAGTACATCAAAGAGAGAGAACCTAATGAGAATCGGCACGTATGAATGTAAAGGAGACTTCGACTTTGAAACTGCATTCAGCAAGTGGGCACGATGTATACTCATGTGACATTCGATTTTATTATTTTTATGAAACAACATTTTAATAGTGCAAAACAATAAGCATACAAAACAGTCATGAAATGATTTATTCTGTAATATTGTGGTATTGTATTGTTTGCTGTCAATAAAGTAATAAATACTCCATCTTTTTCAATTTTCATTGCCTACCACATTAATAGACATGGAAAAATACTTACTCCTTGCTTGGCGACACTTTTTGAAAATTGGCGACAAAATATTGAGATTTGCGATTTTTTTGGCGACAACTTTTTAAAAGCCAGCACCATCCCTGAAACTATCCCTTATCTCCAGTAGGGGATTTTGACACCTTTGTAATATTCCCCAAGAGACATCATGTAATAATTAATAAACTTAAGAAAGTGGAACAATTCTTTTATTAAAAAGAACACAGTATGTTTATATTATAAGACATGTCATTTCACCACAGACAGATGGAAAACAATTATCGTAGTAAGGTATTAATTGTTACTAAGGGTTAATTATGGTGTTTGTACACTTAATGTTGTTATAGGTCTAATTCACGATGGGAATGTGACACAGTGGACAAATGAGATTCTGTTCCAGCAGCGTGTCCACATACTGTCTACAAATTGGGAGTGTCCACAAGGCACCAAAGTGATGGCCTCTCATGCATTAATCAGACAAAAGTCACACTGATGAAACGCTAATGACTTCAACCTCCTGTGGTGCTGTTGTTTCTTCAGCTGATTCATCATCATGGACACTCTCGACCTCCCTGTCATCAATACTGCAGACATCAGTGTTGGATTTGTCCTTGTTCAATAGGGCTGCAGTGACGCCATCCGCGCAGTAGCTAACAACGCACAGGAATAGCATTCTGGTGTATTCTTTTGATTGAAACACATCATGCACTATGGATCATTCATGATGCTACGTTTTGCCTTGGGTCGACAAATCAGTAATTGTGGACAAAGTCTATTCATGTCAGCCATGTTGTCAATATTGCAGTTTTGTAGGTGCATGAGGAGGAAAACGTGACGGCTATCCACCTTGTTGTTTGTACGACTAATGTGGCCGCTGACCGAGATGCGAGTCGGACTGACTGATGACTTCTCTATCCATTTCTTCCTCACGTATCTAAGCTGCTTACAAATAAGCTCAATGCAGGCAAGTAATACTTTTTACTGAAGTTTGGTGTTGGCTTGCAATTTTGAAGTGTGTCGGCTTCCCCTGATGCATGCCCGCTAAGCTCCAAGTAGGTAAAATCAAGCAAACCGAAGCATGCTCAAATCGGCATCTTTGTTAATGCAGCATGGGTGCATTGATGCACGCCTGCTATGCTCAGAGTAGATGTAATTGAGCAAACGAAAGTGTGCTCAAATAGGCATCTTTGTTAATGCAGCATGGGTGCATTCATTATTGAAGTATGCTGGCTTCCTATGATGCATGTCCGATAAGCTCTGAATAAATGAAAGAGAGCAAACTGAAACCGGCAGCTTGTTGACATAAACTAATGGAAAACAAAGTATTTGTTAAAGTTGGCACCTACAACATGCATTTCTTTATGTCGACGTTAATCGGATTATGTACTCTAGGTTTCCTGCCTTGCGCTATGTACCAGGGTTTCAGTATTTGGGGTTTCCTGCCTTGCGATGTGTACTCAGGGTTTCCGTACTCAAGGTTGCCTGCCTTGCATTCAGTGATTCGTGCTCTGCAGTTTCAGCGCACCCTCTTGGTCACCTACATAGGGGCTCATATAGTTGCTTACAATTTACCAATAAATTAACACTGATATCTCAGGCTGCACTTGACATGGCATAATACCTTTAGCCCCAATATTTAGTTCAGAGATTCAACTTTTAGGCCTCCATCAAATTGTACTCACTATCCCACCTTTTAGAAATGCCAACCCATTTTCCAATGTTACTGGAGGACATGAGCATGATCGCCCCACTTAATATGGAAGTGCAACATGCTGAATGGAATACAGGACTATCATTGGTCGACCGAAAATGATGTACTGCGCCTACTAATAAACTTATTTTCAGTCGACCAATGAGAAGGCAGTATTCTATTCAGTGCGCTACAGTGTTGCACCTAGGATCCCAAAGGCAGGGGACACTGTGTCCCCCTCCATCCAAATATGTGGGACACTCCATTTTAGAGGGACAAATGAAAATAATAGTACATAATGCACTAATAGTGCCATAAAAATGAAAATGAGATAAATCTTGGTTGCTTTAACAATTCTGCCACCTTAACTTTGTGGTCCTCACTGTACTATCACACTTTCCTTGAACACTTACATTATTGCAATAAAAGTTTTATCATGTGCTCAAGTAACTCATGAAAACATTATCGTTAACTCTTTAACTACGACTCACGTGTATATCCGCTGCATAAATGTGCCGTGACTCCGCAGTGACTGATAAATCTGCTTGTAAACAAAGCACTACTACCCCCAGTGACTGATATATCCACTAGCTGGTTATGTTCCATATACCTCAGTGACTGATAGATCCGATCTATATGTTCATGTTACAAACGGTTGTATTTGTCAATAATTGAAAGTAGAAGGACATTCAACCAATCAAAACAGAGTTAACAAATAATTGTTCTTACTAAATCCGGGGACTTTTTTCAATTTTGTACCATGTGTTAGTTAATACCTGCGTTTGTAGTTGACTGGAAACAATGGTTTTGTATTTTGCTAGCAATTCAGAATCCAAATTTTCAGGTTTGTCCGAGGACAAACTTGACAATGTTGAATTAAGAAGTGTTGGCAGTGACAGTGAACTATCTTCTTTGTCAAGTCTGTCCGAATTTCAGACAGAATCTGATGATGAAGACAGTGAAGTGTGCACAAGAGAGCTACATGCTCTGAAAGTCACAGTGTTTACTGAAAGTGTCAGCCAAACTTTCATTTTAGATGAGGGGAAGAAAGAAATTGACAAACAATGCAATGTCTGTCTGTGTATAAAG
Source organism: Margaritifera margaritifera (assembly GCA_029931535.1). Classification (NCBI taxonomy): domain Eukaryota; kingdom Metazoa; phylum Mollusca; class Bivalvia; order Unionida; family Margaritiferidae; genus Margaritifera; species Margaritifera margaritifera. The sequence continues at coordinate 653,129 of JAQPZY010001312.1, read as the reverse complement.
CATGAAAAGAAACTTAAGAAGTAGAATATAGTGACTAGTTAAATATTTTTAAGTAATTACATGTATATATTTGACCAATAACTTCGTATAAAAGATTGAGATACATATTAGTGTTTAAAAATAGTGTTTTGGGTTCAATTTTGGATTTTATACCAATCTTGTGGATGTCAGCAGGGTAAAAGAATCAAACAGACATAAGGTAGTTATAGCTTTCATAGTCTATAAATCAGTATATTATACAGAAAATAACACACAATTAGTCCATATCCCCAAATCACCAGCTAAAAAGTTATCATTTGGCTGCAGAAGCACCAGGCTCTGGTAGTCAGCCCACCCCCAAATCAGCTGCAGTAGTGACTCCAGCAGCTAGGCACAGCAGTGAGCCACTACAGTAGTACTAGTAGTTAAAGAGTTAACCTGAAATGAGCTGCTCCATGTAATTTTCCATTCCGGATCTTGCTCATTTAACTTTAGTGTACACTCATTATCTACCAGCATTTATTACTATAAATACCCAGGGATCGCGCTGGGCATCGCCAATGTTGCAAATTGCGATTTTTTTCCTGATTGGCGACAAAATATACCATCTGGAGATTTTTTTTGGCGACAATGTTTTTGGCTGTTAAAACTTGTATATACAATCTTGGGTTTGGAGTGCAGGAATTCAAAGGCACCATGAAAGGAAGCTGCAAACTTGGGTATACAATGCACTGGAATCTATCTATTGTTACATACACAAATCCTTTGTTCATACTGACCGCTTATGCTGACATCTGGCCTGAGTACTGTATGCGATGATACACTCCAATAGTCATGCTACCGGACTATCTACAATCGACCAAATGACCGCTAATCCCTTTTTTTTATGGAAAAATGTACCAGAAAAAAAAAAGTTTTGCTGAAACTTCAAAGAAAACTGATTACCTTTGAAGCAACAATCATTCTGTATAAATACGAAGTAAATAAAAAATAAAATTCAGTCTCAGTCAGAACTATATACTGTAATGGGTAAGCGTAAGTTAGACTTTTCGCGTTCATCATCTCATCCTAAGATTAAGTTAACAAAATTAACAGCATTTGGATTTAGTGCAAGTGCATCAGACAACCCAGTAACTGAAACAGATGTTATACCTGACAGTCCAACATCATCTACTTGTAGTGCAGCTGATAGTAATGCTTTAAGCACAACACCACATCATGATAAATGGACACCGAAATACCGAAAATGTCTTGACATTTGGAAATTTGGGCGTCCGTGGCTGAGATACAATAGAAAATTAATTAGATAATTGCAAAACGGGGGCTGGATTTTGTGTGTGTGTGGGGGGGGGGGGGGTGCGTTTCATACTTTTCAGACAATATTCAAGAATTTTACATTCAAACGATTAGGTCCATCCCAAATGATTATTTCCAAGGTTACCGTTTATTCTCATACATAAATTGATTTTACGGAAATGTATTCATGTATAAGGCTTTCTTGAGGTAAACTATTTTCAATAAATCGTATACACATCAGAGCATACTCTCGATTTTCCGTGTGTCAGTACGGGCAACAAAAAAAAAAGAAAATATTATAAAGAAAACTAGTCTTGAACGGTAGTCTTTAGAAACTTTAGAAAACTATATTGAAATATGTACATAATAAGGCTTTTAGGCACACGACAGGATGTATCAATCACACCCCTTTGACCCTATGGCACTGAAATATACACGTCTAGTCTAGCTAAGACAGGCAGCTTAAGATTCTACTGTTCAGCCGACACAAGAAATTTACAAATACTGAGTCAGTAATAAAATGGATAAAGTGTATCATTTAATATGATAAAAAGCCGGTCAGTTTATACAACTGTTTAAAGACAATGTAAATGTAAGGCGGTCAGAGATAAACAGACACCTTTCAGAGATTTATTGAACTGGCTCACAATAGCTAGGGTGACATGTCATGTCAAATCCTTTGAGCACTGCCGAGGGGGAGCCCATTAGGCTAATTTGCATAGGTAAAGTACACTAAGTGGAACAACCCAATTTCTCTGAAGTTAAGTACATCAAAGAGAGAGAATCTAATGAGAATCGGCACGTACGAATGTGAAGGAGACTTCGACTTTGAAAGTGCATTCAGTAAGTGGGCAGCCGTAAAATCATGACACATACTCATGTGACATTCGATTTATTATTTTTATGAAACAACATTTTAATAGTGCAAAATATTATAAATAAGCATACAAAACAGTCATGTAATGATTTATTCTGTAATATTGTGGTATTGTATTGTTCGCTGTCAATAAAGTAATAAATACTCGCATCTTTTTCAATTTTCATTGCCTACTACATTAATAGACATGGAAAAATACTTACTCCTTGCTTGAAAATTGGCGACAAAATATTGAGATTTGCGATTTTTTTCGCGACAACTTTTTTAAAGCCAGCACCATCCCTGAATACCTATGCTTTCTTAATTACTTTTCTTTCCAAACAAATTGTGTATTTGCATAAATTTAGTCACTTTTGTCAACCTCAAAATAAATTAAATCTTCCTCACTGAAGGGGTGACTTTAACCTCATAAATACATTACAATAATGTCTGTCAAACACTTTACATTGCAACTTGGCTGACTATCATGATCTTTGAATGTTTTCATTGCCAGATACATTGTTTTAAAATAGATATTCATTGTCATCTAACAGTTTTATCACCTTTTGCAACTTTGGACATTGCTAGCACCAACTGAGACATGGGTGGCCATCCACTAATGAAAGGTGCCGGTGTATTTTTCGATTTTATTCCAACGAAGAACATGCCCATGTGGGCACACAGGGTCAAGATTTGGGGAACATTGGGCAAGTAATGTGCAGGAACCCGCGAGCCCACGCTCATAATGCAACATGCAACACTGGTTGCACTTGCATATTAAGCAGGCACGATCATGGCTATGTCCAGAAAATGAAAATGGGCGGGTATTCCTTAAAGGTGGGATAGTGAGTCAAATTTGATGTAGGCCTAAAAAGTCGAAAATCTCTAAACTAAACATCGGTGTTAAAGGTATTACGCTATGCGAAATGTAGCCTGAGATATCAGAGTCGATTCTTAAATAGGTAGCAGGAGAAACTGAAGAAGTGTCCTCCGTTGTATTATTATATAGTACATATACGATTTAGTGGTAAATTGAAAGCAACGATACGAGCCCGTTTAGGTGACCAAGATCTAAATTAGAACTGAATGACTACATGATTCCGCAGAGGCGAGTGCTAATTTATCCCACGAGGCAAATAACAGGATATTGCCCCCGATCTTATTTAAATAATTTTCTTTTTTCTTTCAAAATTGGGAATCGGGTTTCATGTGACCATAATATGTTTGGACATGTGCCCAAAGAAAAATAGTATTTCCCACGATAAGTGAAAATATGTCACTCGAGACTTTTCTCAATTTGGCATCGAGATCTTACACATTCAGATGAACGCTCTTTTACAGGTGAATTTCCCGCTGCTTCCACTTTTTCGTCACCACTTTCTTCATCAGTCACCCTTCTCCTACTTTTGTCCGCCATTTTTCTTCCTATTGACTTTTCTTTAGAGTAATCTCCCTTTCCTCAATTAACTGATTCGGACCACGGCTGATTCGGACCAAAGCTGATTCGACCCAAATTACGGGCTGATTCGGACCAATGCCAGGCTGATTTGGACCACGTGAAATATTATTAAGTTTCGACTTGAATTTAAAAGTGATATTTACATTTGTTTAAAATATGATATTTCTCATTATTTCTCAGGTATATTCAGCAGTTTAAATCTGCATTTAATGAAAGAAACCCAGATTTTACGGAAGATAATGGCGTTGTTATGTATAATGAAAAAAAATGATATAAGACTGTTTATCTAATTCACCTTTGTGCAAAATTTAAATAGTTTACTTTATTGTACTGAGAAATAATACAATTAAATAACACCGAAAAACAACTGTGAAAACAGTGTCCATGTAGTTAATTTGTTTTCGTCTATATAAATTGTGGTCAGTATGCTTATGTTTTGGTAGGATTTTTTCGTCTCTATATGCTGATCTGAGTATGTTAATGCCTTTTAAGATTTATGTAGAATTTATCTTTATACTGAATAAATGAGCACCGTAAGTTATTTTCATTAGCTTAATTTATAATGTATTATTTAATTGTATGCACATTATTATTGAAAGTGAATTGGTAAAACCCGTTTGATCAACGCAGCTATAATTAAAGCACTATTGATGTCATTTGCCAATTTACTAAATTTAATATCATTCTAGAATTAAAAATATAATACTGACTTAAAATAACTTTGTGATCTTTGGCTACATGGAAGTGTTATTATATTATATAAGTTTAATATAATAAATTATCTATTCAGAAATCAATATTTAATGGATAGAATATGTGCTTTAAATGAAATATTTTCAAATGTTTCAAACGTTAAAATGAAAATAAATTGGTTTACTGGTTCGAGATTTTACTCAAAAGATAAAAATTCAACGATAACAGTAAAGTATGTTATATCATTGTGTTACTCATCAATTACTCTGTACACACAATATTTTTGGGAGTAAATATAATGTGAAGAAAGCACGATTTGCATGAGAAATCAATAAAAACCATTGGTAAATTTATATTAGATTCTCTTACTATGTTTGCGAAAACAGATATAACTACTAAAATAAATCAGGTTTTAACGATTTTTTGCAGTTAATAATTTGCATAAAAATTAAATCATTCATTATGAATTGACAGCAAACAAATAATATTCTGTGCTCTAGACAAAGATTTGTAAAATATATTTCATCTTTCAACAGAGATAACACCTCTATTTATCATTTTCTTTATTTTAATTAATTTATCATTTTCTTTATTTTAATTATTACGTTGTCCACAAGATTAGCAGAATATAGACATATAATATTGACGTATGATCTCGTATTGAATTTAATCATAAATTTGACAGAACTTCAGTTTAATTTTTTAGTATTATATAAACAAACGAGAATTTTGACCCACAAAAAATGGCACAAAGGCGAACAAGCTGCTTTGAAAATATTTCACTAATAAATTGCCGATGCAAGATAAATAGTCTAACATCATTATAACAACACCATCATCTTGCGTATTTCATGTATTTTTTCGTACAGGAAAAAATAATTATTAATTTCAGTGTACGAAATTATGTGTAAAATAAATAATAATTTTTTTTTTGGAGTACTAACCATGTACGAAAAATAAAGGAATCGAACCCGAACAACGTCTACGTGACACGCGATACTCGACGACCTAACAGTACTAACGTACAAAATAAACGTACAATTTTTGTCTCATTCTGCTCTTATCTCAAGGATCCAATTACAATAAAAAATACAAGTACTAAAAAAGATTTTTGTTGTTATGAGAGAGAGAGAGAGAGAGAGAGAGAGAGAGAGGGAGAGAGAGAGATGGCTGAAACAATAATGTTGTCAGTGTGCAATATCATGTGTATTCCGATCACACTTATTTGTAGCTGTTACCGTGTGTTATGTTTCCAAAATGATCAAGATGGTCTGTACATATATTATTTATCGGTAAATTATACGCAACGATATGAGCCCCTGTTGTCAAAAAGTTAAGTGCAACTTGTATTCTTACAGCAACAGTAACATCATTATCAAATAACAAAAAAAAGAATAAAATAACTCAAAAGTACTTGTTGCTTTTAGCGAATGCGCGTGTGTGTGTATGAGAGAGAGAGAGAGAGAGAGAGAGAGAGAGATGAAACAATGGTGTGTCAGTGTGTAAGATCGTATGTATTCGGAGCAGTTTTTATTTGTAGCTTTTGAAGAGAGAGAGAGAGAAAGAGAGAGGTTACAGGGCGAGTGTCATATGTTTTGTTCAGTTACCGGACGTAAAAGGGCACTATTATATTCCATGATCAATTAACACCTCTGAATAAACAATTCATTCTTGTTTTAATTAAAATATCCATTGTCACAAAAACCACATGGCTAGTGTTATTTACATGCTAATTTAACATGCCTAGAGGTTTGTCCAGGTTATTTCACTTGACACCAGACTGAGGGCACGATTCGATTGACGAGTTCAAATTAGTGAGGCTACCAGTAGGGAAATTAGGCGAACCATAGGGAAATTAAATTCTGTCAATGAGCTTCATGTATGAACAGCAGTAAATATTGTAATCACCAGCGATCACACGCATAATTTGTTATTCGTACTCGCCGATAAAGATAACAATAGAGGGATGTATCGTAGAATAGATTCTCAATGAAATGTTAATTTGATGAGAAAACATCAAATGGAGTCACAACACTTATTTAAAAACTCGCGAGCTATATTGTTATGCTTTGTGACAGCGACGGCCTTAGCAAAGAGTAATCATTAACCATATTGTTTAAGGACTGAAAACAAGAACTTTATAATGAAGAAATCTTCAAGTAAAAACAGTACAAGCACTTAAGCACTTAAAAGATATATAAAAATCGAATTCACTGTGTCAGTAACTTTCGCATTTATGATAGAAAATTACATGGTTTTTATATTTTATTTTCATATTACTATATTGAAACAATAAGACTAATTTGACCAATGGTCTGTGGTCTTCACTTTATCATGTACTGAGATATAATTTTTGCTGGATAGGAACAAACATCAAATGGCTTCCGAAATCTTTTTAAAACGCGCGTGGTGCTTTGTTGCAGTGACCATCGTAATAAAGATCTCTCATTAACGATATTGTTTAAGGATTACATGCTGTAAAGGCCATTGTCCAGTTAATGCATAGCAGTAGATACTGTAATGACAACAAGAGATCATACGCATCAATCATTATATTTTCTCGCCGATAAAGAAGACAAAGAAGGGCGAATCAATGAATGAGAGTAGATTCTCAATTAACAACACAATTACCCTTTCAAATGGGATGATCAAAAGCCTTTCTGCGTGATTATAAACGGCGATTTTGTCTTTATTTCTTGATCTCTGTTTCATTATTCGATGCCTCGATTAAAAATTTACGCGAGGTTAACAAATAGTTCGGGTAAGTATTTAATGGAGGCAACAAATAGTTATGTTTTTCGTATGGGCTTATATCATACATATACTCAGCAAACAATATATTGGTCGTTTGACGTATCTAAATCGTACATCGATATTTTTTCGAAGCCGTTTGAAATGTTAACTTCTCTTCTTGATTCAAATAAACAACATCAAAATGTACGGTTAAAAATAATAATAAAATAATCAAATGATCAGTGACCTTTCTGCACGATTATAAATGGCGATTCTTTTATTTCTTAATCTCCTGTTTCATGATTCGATGCCTCAATTAAAAATTTCCGCGAAGTTAACAAAATAGTTCTGGCAAGTTTTTAAACGAGGCAACAAATACTTATGTTTTTCATATGGGATTGTATCAAACATACTCAGCAAACAATACATTCGTCGTTTGACGTATCTAAATCGTACATTGGTATTTTTTCTACGCCGTTGAAACGTGAACCTTTCTTGTTGGTTCAAATAAAAAACATCAAAATACGTGGTTAAAAAAATAAAAGAATGAAATGATCAATGACCTTTCTGCACGATTATAAATGGTGATTCTTTTATTTCTTAATCTCCCGTTTCATTATTCGATGTCTCAGTTAAGAATTTACCCAAAGGTAATCACCATTTATAACATATGCTTAGCAAAACAATACTTTGGTCATTGGACGTGTCTAAATCGTACCTCGATATATTTTCGAAGTCGTTTTAAATGGGAACTTCTCTTCAATTTTAACATATCAAAATACAAGGTTAAAAAATAGTACAAAGATAAAAAACAACAACAACAACAAAAACACCTTAATAATGTATGATTTTAATCTCTTATTCTTTTCTTCACCCCCCAAAAATGCCAATATTTTCGATCTTTTTTGCAAACATAAATCTTTTCAGTAGAACTTTTATGTACGAAAATTTAAAGGTTTTGACGAAAAATACGAAGTGCTATGTACGAAAAAATATGATACATTTAATTAATTATTATGTTTGAAGCTAGATGGTGTACTAAAAATTAAAGGGTACGAAAAAATACATGAAATACGGGTAGCTCATAATTCATGGATTGGAAGGGAAAATATTACTGACCGAAACTTAAGTTATTGGCATGTGGACAGGGACAGCCAAGGCCAGTGATTGTCAAATTCTGGAGTCTGGATTGTAAACTTCCAATTATCAAGAAGTGGAAGGATTTCAGACAAAACAAATGAATTAGACTGGTAGAGGATGTGACCAGGATGAATATTGAACTTGTCAATAAATTATCCAAGCATCACGAAATTGACGGTGCATGGTACTTTAACGGTTTTGTGTATGGTAAAACCAAATCAGGAAAAAGGATAAAATTTGACATTTATAATGAAATTGATGAGAAAATTAGAATGAAAGTGCAATTCACAACTATATGAACTCATGAAACTGGCCAAATAGGTATGTGAACTCACATTTTGATGCTCCCCTTTCTGCTCTAATTTGTTTTAATATTTTTTTTATAAGTTACTTCTTTCCCTCATCAGTTCTGTCATTAATCCATAGATTCATTATTCACTTATCCATTGCGTCATATCTTTCCTTAATCAATTCACTCACTAATTCATAAATCATCTTTCACTCATATACACATTTATTTACTCAGTCGCTTACTCATCTTTTTCAACACTACTCATCCACAATCAATTTTTCAGTCTCCCATCCTCGCTCATTCATTCAACCACTCAAGTAGTTGAGGGGGGGTAAATAGCTACAAAGGGGGCACTTGGGCTACGTACGGGAGTTTAACATGGAGGGGGCACTTGGGCTACGTACGGGAGTTTAACATGGAGGGGGCACTTGGGCTACGTACGGGAGTTTAACATGGAGGGGGGGCACTTGGGCTACGTACGGGAGTTTAACATGGCGGGGGGACTTGAGGCCAATACGGGAGTTTAACATGGCGGGGGTCTCTATAGGGACAACGGGAGGGAGGGAAATAGAATTAATCTTTCTTGAAAAAGGGTGGTCCTGAGAAGGACCGTTGGTTTTTTGTTTTGGTAGGAAGATTTTAGAGGTGGGAGCATCTCCCTGGCTTTGCCCTGCATGCAGGGCAGCTCCCCCTCCAGATTTCTTCTTTTACCTTCTTGTTGAAGGTAAGAAAGAAGGGCGGATGATCCGCTTCCAACTCCCACTCTTCGTCTAGCATAGGGTGAGCTTGGATAGGGATTTGACTTTCCCTCTTTTGGTCTTCCTTTTTTATCATCTCTTGGATGATGTGTAATAACACATCCAAGATTTGTTTTACCTCACGCAGGTTTCTTAAGCTAGTCATTTTTTTGGGTAGCTTAACCGGTGAAGACGTGGTTTTAATATACTAGAAGTGCGGACGTGAAGGAAAACATCCTTTTCACCTAAAAAGAAAACAAAAAAAAAAACATTACCCCACTACCCTGCGTCTGACGTCATTCTTTCTACGTCATTCTTGGCTTCGCGGAGTTTACACTCCATGAACCCTGACTCTAAAAAGCGCGGAGCTAAAAGAAACTACTTTTGATAAAAATCAAACCTACACACCATATTAATTTTTGTTATTTTTTTTTTTTTAAAAAAAACTTACACACTATCAACTTTTTTGGGAAGGGAAATTTTTTTAAAAACAAATCAAACACACAAACACACTATCTACATTAATTTTTTTGGGATGGAAATTTTTTTATATATCATCAATCACACACCACACACTATCTACATTAATTTTTTTGGGATGGAAATTTTTTTATATATCATCAATCACACACCACACAACTCATATAAGGGTTTTTTTGTTTGAGGGGTGGTAGACTATCAGAAAAAAAATATATATATATATAAAACACACACTTATAGATATTTTTTGGCAATATTTGAGAGAAGTAATCTTTTTTCTAGAGATTGGGTGGCCCTAAAAAGGACCGTTGGGTTTAAAGAAGTTTATATTTTTTAAAACTTCTTTTAGGTAGATGTAGCCGTGGCAGCTCCAGCAGGTCGGCCACGTTTAGCGATAGTGGGTGGTCTTACCGCTTTCAGACAGGCAGGTCTCTTTCTACTGAAAGTGAAAGCAAAATCATCGCAGTCAATCTTACATAAGACTTCACCGTCAAATTGCTTGCTGGATTGCTGCTGAAGAAGTTGTTGCTGCTGCTGCTGCTGCTGCTGCTGCTGTCTTTGTTGCTGCTGCTGTTGCTGATGTAGACGTTGTTCTGCTTCCCATTCTGTTCTTTCTCTAAGTATTTCTTCTCTCATGACTTCTTCTACTAGATCATGAGCCATTTGAATGAACGTCATGGTCTTTCTCTCTGGGTTGGTCTCCATCAAATGATTCTTCACCCTCATTATGTTCACCATAGCTTCATTCAACTTTGTAATCTTGGTGGCAGCCATCTTCTTTTTCTTTCTTCTTGGAACACTGTTGAGATCTTGACGAGTCAACGAGAATGACTACACTGGCTAGTGAACCGCCTTATATGCTTAACGCGCGGACGCGATGGAAAACATGGTAAGATTTTTTTTCAGATGATCGACAGGGAGATCATAGATAGATAGAGAGGTTTTTTAGATCGATAGAAAGAGAGAGAAAAGTACATATTCATTATTTTTTTTCAAATTTCAATAAAAAACCACACAACACCATTTTTTTTCAAACAATTCATCAAAAATGATATTTATTCAACAAGAACTATGTTAACAGTTAACAAGTAACTATGAAAATTTTTTTCAAACAGGAACATATTTACAAGGTTGACAACGTTGAGAAGGTAAAGTAAATGTTAAACTTTCTACATCGACATTACGATGGTGAGCTAAAGACAAGAGATAACCATAACGTTCACAAAACCATCGTTGTACTTTAGCATCATTTCTAACATAGTCACTATCAAAATAAGTGAGTAAATGTTCTAAAGAATATCCAAGACTGCGTTGATGAAGATAATGAACACAATATTGTCCACACACCATTGAATCGGATCCTTGTAGTCTCACATTATTGAATCGAGTCGAGACGGCATTTCTTCTCATAAACTCGATAATGTCTTTTTCCAAAGGAGGTAATCCATATGAATCAAAATATTCCACACAGTGTTCATTGGGAAAGTACACGGCAATCCAATGGCTTCCTGGTAGATGACTGTCGTCAGTATTGATGACATAAGCATGAACGTTTTTTGGTTTACGATGAGGTAGTTCATCTTTAGCACATACCACAGGATTCCAAGAAGAAGTATAGGAACTACGATTCAATAAGTAATGAAGTTCCCTGGTATCCATTTTTTTTTGTCCTTCAACAATAGAAATAACTCACTATCAATTCACATCTAACTTTATGCTGGAATGTTTCTGTCTTGTAATTCCAGGAATATTCACGTCGGATAGGTTCTGCACTCTGTTCAATGAGTCCTTCGATCCGTTTGATCTCCAGAGAAGTAAGTGGAGGAAAAGAAGAAGTCTGCAAGACTTTATACCACTGTGTCAACACGTGTTTATCTGAGAGTTTTGTCCAGGCCGTTTCCAAATATTCATCCAATTGTTCTTCACCTGTTAACATCATACATTTGTCGTGTTGTATCTGACTGGGATGATCGGTTTGACATCCATAACATTGTTCTTTAATCAGACTGTTAATGATTGGACTCAATGCCTGAGCATAACAGGTCACTAACTTTTTTTCGTGTTCTGGCCATCGAGATTGCATAAATCCAGTAAACTTTGGAACACTATTATTCTCTTCTTCTTCTTCTTCTTCTTCTTCTTCTTCTTCTTCTTCTTCTTCTATTCTAGGTACTGAATGAATGACTTTGTCATCCTCCTTTGTAGTAGTTGGTGACGGGTGAATCACTTCACAAAATCCCTCATCTATCTCCATAGGTTCTACTTTCTGCATGTTTTTGTTTCTTCTAATAGTCTAGAATGACTTCTCTCAAACTGTTGATCTCTAGAGTGTTATCAAATTCTGCAAACAAGACGACGTTCACTGTCTCGGTTAGAGGTTGACCAAACTGAAGTTCCACACGAAGAGGGCCTGATTTTATAGGGTGGAAATGTCCTTCATCGCTGCCTTGAAATCAAAACCCCACAAGGCATACCCTCCTGCAAAATCCTCGTACGAAATACCGTGGCTGGTATCGCGCCCTAACTGGCCTGTGGCTTCATACAGGGTCAAGTAAGATCGTAAGTAATTTTTATGCCCGTCGCTAAAGTCAGGTTCAAAAGGTCTGGTACACAAGGTCTTACCATCTCGACTGACATCTATCTTGGTGACGTTAAAGTGTTCAAACTGGAATGGATTCTGGCTGATGTTTCCGTTGAAGGCTGAATTTCTGACCATACCAATGATCAAACGTTTAGGGAGCTGTCCTTGGAAGATGTGATCTTCGACTATGGATCGGAGTCCAGAGGCTGCAGTAAAGGTTTTCACTTCCACGCGTCTAAGAGGATACTTAGCAGTGGTTCTGCTCAAGGTTTGACTGATGTCGTTAGCTACTTTGGGTAAGACTTCTACACGTCGCACATAAAGTTTGGCTTGTTGAATGATGGTTTTCCACTCGTTAGCAAAAGCTATCAAATGGAAAGCGGCACTACTGCGATTTAGTCTCAAACGTACATCGACTCCGTTCAACAAATACTTGTCTTGTAACCACATGTCCAAATGCAAACGATCCATCAGTTCTAAACTTCGTCTGATTTTCTTTCTGCGTTCGTTAAATCCCACATTATGGAGCTCTGCTGGAATTATTTTATGAGCAGCATCATCAGTCTGGTCAATCCTCGCCCCTGTTGACGGGGCTATGTCGTTGAAGGCACCCGCGGTGTCAGGTTTCCAGATCACAGAAGCATCCAGATGAGTGTTCTTGGCATCTTTTCCGTACGACAAGATATTTTCCAAATAAGCACGGTAAGGGTAAGTATCCAAACTGCTACTGATCAGTTTGTTATTCAAGTACAAATCTATTCCACTGAACAAAGAATGAAAGAAATTATTGACTGGAGCTACTAGGGAAGCTTCCACAGGAAGGGTGTTGTCACTTTTTTGTACTAGCAGTTTCAGGTACAAGTAACTGTTATTCAGATCGATGTAATCTTCGGTTTGTCCTTTGATATCAAATTCGATAGGAGCTGAATCCGTCAAAGACGATACAGGATGAAATTCCACCCATTGGGATTCTTGCATTGTCATCATGGTGGGACGCATAGAAAACAGTTCTAGTTCGGACTTGGTACATTCGCAAGAATCTCGGTGCATCATTTTCAATGGTTTAATAATCAAATACGTCTAATTCTCTACCAGTTCTTCTTCTTTTCCTATTCTTTCTGGAAGTACTACTACCGTGTGTTCTTTTATGAACTTTGAAAGGATTTCGAGCTTTTCGTCGTCGTCTCTTTCTACCTTGTCCTTGCTGCTGTGAAGTAATGTCAGAACCTGAAGCGTGAAGCGTATTTATAGGATTTTCTCGGAGACCTAAAAGATCTTTACCAGTTGTCATCAACACATTTTTGCCTGCTCTCAAAAAAGCTTCTTTAGGATTTTGTTTGTCGATGAGGACATTTTGCAAAAATTCTTTTCCTTGTGTCAAAGCGGCATCTTTTAAGGCATGAAATCCTCGAGACACCATCGGTTTCAAAATAGGAGCTACCGTCCTAAAGGCTGATTTTAACATATCTCCTAAACCATGTCCTCGTTGTCGAGCCACTCCTTGGTACACTGGATACATTTTTTTTTTGAGGAATGTTAGAGAATTTGTTGTTTTTTTCGAAAATGTAGTTTCACCGTGACTTTTCCTTGGTCAATGAATGGTACATCTTGTCCTAAATCTCCTTTTATACTAATCTGGACACTGTCAAAATACGATTTACTGACTGGAAGATATTGAGGATGAACAAATTCACGGTGAACGTGAAAGGTGTTGCCACCAACACTAGAATTACTAGTGGTAGTACTTCCACCCTCTTCTTCCACAATAACACTAGAACCACCACCACCAATATCCAATTTGAAAGGCATGACTCTCAGTAACGGAGCGGAGGTGTGTCCCACCACGTTGTACTCCACCACATCGGAGTACACAAACATTAAATTCAGTCCACCATTCAATTCAATAGGATGTTTAAATTTATGTCCAAATTCTACGTTGGTTCCAAACTCTAAATCACTTTCAGCAGTAAAATCTTTATTTCCACCCAAAATACCAAACAATCCAGAGCAAAATTCAATGGTCAAGTATTTTCTCTCTTCCAAAGGTAAACCTTTATCTTTCTCAGTAAGGAGTTGCCCTCTCTCTTTGAAAAATTGGACAATTAAACGTCGTGCCAAAGCATGGTAAGCAATTCTTACAAATTTATTGGCTGCTGATATGGCTTGGCTAAATTGGCGTGCAAACTGGGTTCTAATGGTGTCCACCAAATGTTCAGGACTAAAATAATATCCTGTAGGAATTCTCAGAGTAATCTGAGAATAGACAGTGGGTTGAGTAGATTTAGGATCTGGTACTAACTTTTTGAATGATCCTTTCATGTCTGGATCTTCAGGGTCTTCTTTCCAGATTTCAGGATCATTATTTACCAAGTGATCATGTATTTTTTTGTTCAAGATTTGTACAACCATAGTGTTTTGAGTTTTGTTGATGTTTATGATTTGCGTAGGATGAATGATTTCTACCAAACTCACTTCCCAATGAGTATCGTGATCCAATTGAATGGCTTGAGGTAATTTGGCCGTGAAACAACATAAGCGGTTGTTGGGAAACACATCCATGGAACTGTCACTAGGTAACGTTAATAAAATTGGTCATTCATAGTAGTTCGAGGGTTGTTTTGCTCTCCGAGGAGTCACTCGAGTGTAAAGGATGTTCCAAAAGAGGAATGGTATTATGGTGGTGACTGGAAGAAGAAGGTGGACTGGCGTTGGTTGTACTACCGTTGTGCTGACTGTTGTTGTTGTGGCTGTTGTTGTGACTCTCCGTAAATTTCAAAGAGGGACTGGGTAGAAGATAACCGATGCAACTGCTCAGTAAAATAGTCCACAATTGTTTGTCTCCTTGTTGTAAACTCAAATTAGCAATGGCTGCTCCGATGACACAATACACTACAAAGATTTGGCAGAAAAAGACGATTTGATTTTTAGGCACACGTTCTCCGCACCACACCCAAAGGGGTTGTTTTTGTATTTCTTGAAGAGAAGAACTTTCCGAAGGAGTCGTCTGGGTGGCTACTGTGTTGAATGGCATGTTATGAGTTTTTTTTACTACTTCTTTTTCTTTTTATAGTCGACGACTTGAGAAGCTGCAATCCAAGAATCAAAACTAGGGGGATATCCTTTCCAACGTACTTTGACTTCTTCTACTCGTCGTTTACCTACTTTGCGTGTTCTTTGTTCGAGAATGCTTTCGATGTCGTACAAGGTATCTTCTTTTTTAGTCACTCGTTGTAACTCAGGCAAGTAAAATGTTCCTTTGAGTACTTCACCGTGCATGTCTTCCAATTTATAGACGGGAGGATCACGTCCACGGACGGGGGTAGTGACACGAAACAATTCGGTAGTCCAGTTAGGTAAATAACCTTTGTCAAAAGTACGTTTGGTTTTTCCGATGCGAACCCAATCTCCCGTCTTTAATAACTTCAACAAAAGTGTTTTCTTTTTCTTCTTTTTTTTGGTCTGCTGGGGTGAACCGAATAATTTATCAAACACAGACACTTCGTTTTCAGGGCTGACCTCTTCGGGGGTACATCCAATACTACGATGGTACGATTGATTGTACGCTTTGACCAAACGAGGTAACACGTCGATGTACTTGAGAGTATGTTGATGTGTAAAATATTTCCACATGCGTTCTTTCAAAGTTCTTTGAAAACGTTCCACGATACTGGCTTTGGTTTCAGGATTTTCGGTCGTAAAAAAATGAATGTGTCTTTGTTTCAATTCTTTTGAAAAGCTTGGTTTAGAAATTCGGTACCTTTGTCCGTTTGCCATCGTAAAGGTTGACGTCCACTTTGTTTCAAGACCAATTTTAAGGCTCGTACCAATTCGGTACTGCTTTTAGAAGTCAAAGGCACGACCCAAGCAAATTTGGAAAACACATCAATGACACAAAACAAATATTTGTAACCACGATTGTAAGTAGCTAAAAGAGAGACATCCGCTAAATCGGCTTGCCATTGATGATCGATCCCTTCCACTTGAGTAGTACTTCTAGAAAATTTACGTCGAATGGGTTTGTGTAACGTGTACGTTGATTGTTCTTGTAACCATCGTCGTACTTCAGGCAAACGTACACTTTTCAATTGACTTTTAGCAGCTCGATATAATTTTTGAACTCCTCCGTAACCAGCAGCATGACCAGGATTGTAATAAATGGTAGCTAACAGTTTCTCCATGATGATTTTCCTCAAGAATAAGTTAACCAAGTTCCAATACTCTTTTCTTCGTGAGGTATCTTTTTGGATTGTTGTTGTTTACGTGTCCGACGTGCTACTGGGGTAAATGAAGAGGGAGTTCGATCATCAGGGGTCATCGGTTCTGTTTTGACTTCTTTCTTTACTTCTTTCTTTTTCTTTTCTGAGGGTAAAGGGGTAGACCTTTTCTTTTTTATCCAATCTGGGGTGGCTAACTTTTTTATTTTTTTAAGAGGTGGAGTTAGTAAAATCTCTTCTTCTTCTTCTTCTTCTTCTTCTTGGACGGTCATCCCTGTACCGGTGTCTGTTTTAGTGGTGACTTTAGGTTCGCTTTTCATGAGAGCCTTAAAATCTCTCAAAGTGGGTGGAGCTGTTTCGTCGACTGCTTTTTGACGAAAGAGTTGTAGACGTTGTAAAAGTTGACCGTACCGTTGGGTTTTTTCTGTTTCGGACAAATCGTTACGTTCCATCAGGGATTGTATTTCTTGTTGTAACTGAGACATTTCGTTGAGATTAGGATTGACTGGTAAATGAGGAATCCGTTGTTCGTTCCAACGATGAAATTCCATCCATCGTTTGTAAGGTACTAAAGTCAGTTTTCGTCCTTCCATTTCATTCAAAGGTACCAAAAAGGTGTGGTCATTTCAGAGTAGGGTGGTCCTTTTTATCCTTCTTTTTTTTTTTTTTTATCGCATGACTCCTCCTAAAAGTGGTCCAGCAATCGTTCCTAACAAAGGAGCGGCTATTTTTAACAATGGTCCTATAAACATAGGTAGAAATCCACCTCGTTGTACCAACATTTTTTTCTTTTGTTGAAGAGGTATTTTCTTTTTCACCATTTGACGAAGAACGTTCCGATGTTTCCCTAATTTTTGTTTCTGTATCTTAGACAAAGGTACCGTTCCTTTCAACACGTTCAAACAACATTCACACACGGTATCGATTATTTCTTTAGGAGCTGTTTGAATGAGTTGTTTTCGCATGGGAGGTTTGGATTTGTTCAGGACAGACAAGACATCCCAATGTTTGGCTAGACGAGGGGGAAGAAGTCGTCCTTTTTTACTGGTTTTCTTCTTTTTTTGGTGGTGTGAATGTTTGGGAGCCATCTTTTTTAGTCGGTAGAAAACAAGTCTGAAGTCTTTTAGCAGGGTACCCTTCTATTTTATACTGGAACACGTCTCCACTGATTGTCTGCACGACGTACCAACTTCACGACAGGTCTCACTTGACGTTGAGGTGTTTTCAAAGGACTAAATCGACTCAATTCTTGTTTGGATAAATCTACTAAACTTTGTAAGATACCAGTTCTTTCTTGGACTTTGGTTTTAGGGGATGGTACTTTATTGCTAGCTGCTGCCATGGCTAAATCAGCTGAAGTTGACGGTCCCGACGGGGTCACTTTCGAAATAGGTTTCCATTTTTGCATTAAATTAGGAAACACTGGACTTAAGTCTGGTTTGACAGGCATCATGGTGAAAGGTGAAGAAGATGTGGACGCAAAAGGTGACCTTGTTACTAATGGGGTCTGTTGTTGTGGTAGTGTTTTTTTCTTCCTGGTTGCAGCAGTACCTCTTTTCTTCTTCTTCTTGGCACGACTTTTCTTTGGGGATTTCTTCTTTTGGGGGCTTTTCTTTTTTTTTTGGCTGACTTTCTTCTTCTTCTTCTTTTTAGGTGATTTG
Source organism: Margaritifera margaritifera (assembly GCA_029931535.1). NCBI lineage: Eukaryota > Metazoa > Mollusca > Bivalvia > Unionida > Margaritiferidae > Margaritifera > Margaritifera margaritifera. The sequence continues at coordinate 635,008 of JAQPZY010001312.1, read as the reverse complement.
GGTTTTTTGGCTTTGGCATCATTAGGATCCCATTTCAAAAGGGAACGAATCATGACTCCTCCTAAAGAACCACTTCCACCAGGAGTTAAAATGATTTGTTTTTTAGTCCGTGAATCGATTCTAGGATCAGCCAGTTGTGACAATGCCGATTTATGTTTTTGAAAAAAACGTTGAGTTTGATGAGGGATGTGAATGATACCTTGTAGTAATTGACGTGCTGTCAAAGTAAACCATCGTAACACTTCTTTCAGACTCGCTTCTAACAAATGAACACGAACTTGTGCATTTTTTTCACGACTAATGCCATACAAGGCACGAATCAATTTAGCCGAAGGATGAGATTGAAAGGAAGTCATCTTCTTCTCTCAAAAAGAGTGTGAGACAGAAATGACGTCGTAGGTTGTTTTTATAGTTTTTTTTTTTAAAAATGGACTGAAGGGGACGTGTAAATGACAGGACCACCTTCTTGACCCCAAGAGTGAAAGATACTGGCACGAAATCTCAAATAGTCAGGAGTGGTCGGTTTTAAGTCAATGAGTAAATACTCGTGAGGGGCTTGAGTGGCATCGTCGTACGCATAATTCAGCCAAGGAGCTCCTAACTGTTTGGCTAACACTTGTACTTGAGATTTGTCTCTGGGGCTTTTAAACAAGACCACGTAATGAGCATTCAAACTAATAGTTCGATGGGCTTTACTCTGTTGAAATAAATTTTGTGTAATGTAGACAATACTAGCATGACGATGGTGTCCTTTTCGTGTAAACCAAAGTTTAATTTCTTCTTCGTCTTCTCCTAACATGTCATCAAAAATAACTAAATGAGTTTGACTCACGTCAGACACAATTCCATCGTCTTCGTGAGGAATACCATCCACAAACGAAATAGTTTCTCCTTGACTTTCTTTCAATAACGTGTAAGACGGTTGCCGCTCTTTGTAACACCACACGATACGTTGAGGTGGACGATCAAACAAATCAGCTTTGTGTTCGATCAATCGTTTGACAAATTCGGTTTTCCCTGAACCACTCGGTCCAGCAATCAACATGTTAAATGGATGGCGCAGATACAAAGCATTCCAACTTTGACGATCTAACTTTTCGTCAATCACTTTCACCACAGAAGAGGAGGAAGAGGCAGACGAGGTAGAAGAAGAAGATGTAGCCATGATTGAGGTAAGAAGATTTTTGAGAAGAAGACAAAAAACCCAAGGCATTTTATACGTTTTCATACACGTTTATTTTTTTTTGTAAAACAAACCAACCCACAAAACAATAACATATTTTACAAATTTGCATGAAGAAGTGAATTTGTGAGAAAATATACAATTAAACCGAACACGTACACAATTAAGACTATCACTAAAACAGCTAAAGTTCTCTCTAAACAAGAAAAGGAACAACAATTGTTTTGTGTCCAAGTCATGAAAGACACCACTGTTTGTGGTAACATTCTTCTTCTACTCGTCTTTTTTGAATTCACTGACGGTAGCGGTGGTAAAAAAGGGTGGTGTTCCTCCTCAAGAGGTATTGGAACCACAGCAGTAGTGGTAGTGGTGTCAGGTACTTCTTCTTCTTCTTTTAGAGTTTCCCATGGAGGTTCCCATTTTTTTTTTTTCACTTTTAGAATGTTATCAATAAGTGGTTGCCAAATCTTGGCTGAACTGGGCCACTTCTTGTAACCAATATTGGAAACCAAGGTTTCTCCAGGGTCGTACATCTTTCCAATGGAAAAGGTGTTGGTGTAACTCACTAGCAGTACACACTTCTTGAAATGTTTTATACACAGATAAAGTGTGACGAATGTCTTCTTCACATGGAAGTACGTCACTAATTTTCATCACCACTCTCAACGCTATACGTACAATTTGTCTTTCGTGGACTGATAAAATCAAGTTTTTATAGTCTTCTTCTTCTACTAAGTCCGAAGAAGAACACACGGTCATATTGTTTTTTGGTACTCAACAATTGAGTCCAAAACAACCACGGATCCTTCAAAAGAATCCAAGGCAAACACTTGTCCTCAAAAATATTCCACAACGAATGTCCTGGAAAACGAAATCCAAGATAAGTAGTCACTAAGACACATACCACATAACGTCCAAAATTTAATGGATACAGTTCTTGTATCACTTCTTTATATTCCTCTAAGGTCTGAATTGTATCTATGATTTCCTTCCACGGAATCCGTTTCACAACTGGTGTGTAGAGTTCAGGCATAATCACTCTTTTATAGTCAGGCAGTAACTGTGTCACAGAATCCGTTTCACGAGTAGTAAAGTGATTTGAGACGTGCCGCCTCCTCTTTATAGGGATCGATGGCTAAGGTTGGTATCTTGGGTGGCATGTTTTTATAGCCAGGCTCCCAAGGTTGGTACCTTTTGAGACAGTCTCCTTCAGGATAGAAGTTGAGATAGAGGTTTCCCATGACCATTCTTCTATGCCCTTGAAAGAGGGTATAGCGTAAAAATCGAGAAATGACTTTGAGTTTACGTTTCACTTGTAATTTCAGAAACTCACGGTAAATCTGTTCTCGCACATTCAAAGGCATGACACTAATGTACTTGGGTAAAGTTTCCGATTTGGAAAGAAAAACTTCTCTTTTGTATTCTTCACGATACTGGTGATAGTCATTTTTCAGAATCAAATTTCTGATGCGACGAAAGTAGCCATAGCCTTGAAATCGAGGAATCACTTGAAGTTTACGTTTCACTTGAATTTGAACCAACTCATTGTAAATCCGTTTTTGCAACTTTGAAGGCAAGTCACGAATGCGATCTTGTAGAGTAGGTTTCTTGGTGACAAAATACTCACACACTAACCAAATGGAATCGGTAGGTAAAGGATATCTATAGGATCCAACACCAGTTTCAGTGATTATCCTATCTAATTTCAAAACACAAAAAGGCGATTCGACTTCAGGAGACAGTTCTTCTAACAGTTTTTGGTATTCGTCTATGTTAGTCACATTTTTTTCCTTCACTTCCTCCCATGGAATTCTATATTCCACTGCTACATTGTAGGTAGCCCCCACCAATGTCTTAAATTGGTGATGTAGATTTTCATCAATGTCTGACCATTTGAATATCTTCTTAGCTATCATTTGTCTTATTGTATTCAAATACCATTGGTTACAACAAGTCTGTCGTAAAGGATGTAACTCTTTTTTACGTTTCAGTTGAATGTGAACAAATTCTTGGTAAATCCGTTCTCGTAACTCCAAAGGTAATCCACGAATACGATCTTCTAAAGTAGGAATATACTGAAAAATACGTTCTTGTAACTCTAAAGGTAAACCACAAATAAGTTCATCTAAAGAAGAAGAAGTATTCTTCTCCTTTTCCTCCTCCATTGTATTACTTCTTCTTGTTATCTGGCTCATCGTACCCGTGCTCTTCTAAGGCTACTAAAGGTAAGAAGTGACAGTGCGGAGACCATCTGGCATGTTCAATGTAAGCTGAGTCGGTAGGCTCCCAATGGCGAAGTTCCACACCGCAACTAAAACATTGAACTTTATCTCCTTCTCCCGTGTATTTAAATCCAGATCTAGCTAAACTTTCCGGTTTAGGTCCTTCTAGATATTTTGGCCACTTGTCTTTGAATGACTCCAGTCGACTTTCATACTTGGAATAACCAAATAAAGTCACAGGTATTCTGATATGCCATTTAGGCTCCACATCATTCCTCTTGTTGTCATTAACGTCAATTCCTTTAGTATTTTTTCCACTGAAACATAAAGGACGTTATTCCTCTTTAGAGTTGGATCGACGGGGAGTGACTGAATCAAAGATGTCACAACGTACGGCATCGCACTCAAATTCCTCAAAACTGGAAAAAATACTCATCTATTTTTTTTTTCTTCTTGCTCGGTTCACGTGAAAAGTCAGAATGAAGGTTAGGCTTGGAAGTGGTTCCTTTTTTATACCTGTCGACTGAACCATCCGAAAAGTATTGTAAGGTAATCCGTGGAAACGCCAAAGAAAGGTAAACACAGTTTGGTGACCATCTGGTATGTTCCACGATAGCTGAATCTTTAGGACTCATGTGAATGCTTGCACCACAACTAAAACATTTCACTAAACTTCCCTGTTCAAAGTAAAACAAAACCTGCTCTGGCTAAAGCGTAGGAAGTAGGTAATCCATTGTTCCTACGTTTTTTTTTTTTTGTTTTTTTTTTTGTAAAAAAAAATGAGTACAAGAACAATAGTCAGACATGTGTTTAGGCCATTTTTTTAACGTTTTCAAACGACTGTCACACTCCGCATAGTCAGGCAAAGCCCATGTTGTTGTTGTTGTTGTTGTTGTTGTTGTTGTTGTTGTTGTTGTTGTTGTTGTTGTTGAAGTCATCTTTTTTCTGTTTTCAAGAGGAGGGTTTCCTTTTTTTATACTTCTCCAAATCGGCGTGTCCGTAAGGTAAAGTGGTGTGATCTGGAAGTCTCACTCTTTTTTGGTACACAATACGATACACTTTTTGAACAGGACGAGTCACAATTTTATGATTTGGTAGGCGAACAATCTTGTGAGGTTCTAACGTGGCGACTTGAAAATCTTTCACTTGTCCAGACAACAGAGCATTTTTTAAAACCTCAAAGTTCACGACTTGGTTAGTTCGATACTTCAGAGTCAATCCTTTGACTTTACAGGAGGTGTGAAGTTGACCTTGAGGGTCTCGGTATCGGTACCCATAATTTTTAGGGCCACCGCTAGCAAAACTCAGGATGGTATCTTGAGGGTGCTCGTCTGTCCAGGCTCCTAATCGATCTCCTTGAATGGTAGGGTGGTGGCAACCGGGGCGATGAATGTAAATGCAACTGTCAGTATCGAAATACAGAACACGATCTCCCAAGACTTCTAATGCTTCGTCATACAATTTCAAACGAGCATGAGCAGTCACGTAGGCGGCAATGACTACGTTACTAAACTTGTCAGGTTTCACAAACTTGGGTTCATCTTCAAAATTAACAATGATCAAATCCTCACGGACGATTTCAACGTGCTTGACTAGAATACTTTTGTCGTCCACCAGTTTAAAGTAACGATAAGGATCGTCCACGTATTCCGTTTTGGGTAAGATCGTACGTTGAGCCATTTTTCCCCACAAACAATTTAACATCACTTTAGCAAACGATCTTTTTCCTTCATTTTTTTCTACCTCTTCTAAAGTGATGCCTTCGATGTCACGGTATTCTTCTTTGAATCGGACTTTGTCTTCGGGAGTTTGACACCACGAAGGATAACCACTAGCTTCTTGTTTCAGTTTAAGAAATTGGTTCACGTACCCCGAAAAAATGCCTGGATGATGAGTGGCGTCGTCCTTTTGGTATTGGGCTGTCGTTGGAAAGTGCCAAATTTCATACACGTTCAATAAACGGTATCCACGATCCAATGCCCGAAACAATTCGGCACTGACCCACGTTCCTATCATCGACCGTTCTTCCTCTGTGTGGTGACAGGAATGATCTTGGTTACACATTTCGGCACACGTACGACATAAAGGAAACATCAATTTTCCTTGACAATGGCAAGGTAAGATGGGATGAAACAAGTTTGTGGGAGGTAAAACTTTACATTTGATCAATCCTTCGTATTGACGAATGTGTTCCACGTCAATGTGCTCTGTTAAAATTTCAGGGTGTCCGGTAGGAAAACGAGCATATTTACACACCCAAGGATACAAAGAACACACGTCAATGTATTTTATTTCTTCTCCTTGGGATTCGTTCACGTCGTACAATAATCGAGTAGCATTGGTTCGTCCTCCAAATAAACTGTGACGTGGATCTAAAGGTTCAATGTCGGCTGCGTCGTAACTTTGAGTGATGGTTTTAAATTCAGGATCGATTTTCAAACGTCGATCGTACTCGTGTTCCCACATTTCTATCACTTCGTAACCTTGACTTTCTAACTGAAGTCGTCGTTGACAAGTCTGTTCATATAACTGATCCATGGTAGAATCTGAATAAGGACTTTTCATGTCTCGGACAGGATAACAAATAGGGCATCCGTGAAACAAACATCCCTGAAACTCATACACAATGTGTGGGTTTTCTAAATCCCAACCATCCACAGAATAACCTCCAATCTTTTTTTCTCCTCCTCCGTTTCTAGCATGTTGTATCCATTTGTCTTCTTTTTGACGTAAGTAATGAAGCCAACGTAAAGCTTTGACAGAATATTGACGACTAGCAAAAACCCCCGTGTTGGAGTCAATGATGGCGAGTTGGTTTTCGGGCATGAAATGTTGTCTGTAGACCAAGGAACAGGCTTTAGGTAAGGTGGATGCCTCTTTCAAAGGATCGACCTCTGCACTATCGAGAAATAACTCTCGAAATTTTCCACAACAACGTCTTAAAATATCTACATCCGATCGACAATATTTGAGCATCTCTTCTTGAAAGTCAAAGGGATCGTTCTGGTGAACACGGTACCAAGCGTGAAAAGCTTCTCGCTGTTCGGGTCGCATTCCATCGGGGTCATAATCATGAAGGTCAGGTAAATGAGGTAGGACGGCCTGTTGATTAGCTTCCGTGTTAAAGAAGTGAGGAAAGTAACCTTTGGCCATTTCTGTCATACCAAACGTTTTTGGCATGCGACTCAAAGGCATGGCCAAATAACTCATCGAATCTTTGAATTGAACTTGTCCTACTTTCATGTAGATGAGCTTTTTTCCATTCATGGTGACTTCAGGACGTTCGGTTCCATGGTTCAAATAATAATTAAGTAAAAACTGTCCATCGTATCCCGAAAAATTGTGAGCTATGACGGTCGCATACCGATGACAATCTCCGTAACGATGAATGTCTTCTTCGCTCCAACTGTCGTGGGTGGTAGGGTCTAAAACCCATTCAGCAAACTCCGACAAAGTATTCACTCCACGAAAGATTTTTTCACGTCCTCCTGGAATCCTACTACAATGAGGACAGTGAAAATGAATCGATTCTTGAATGCACTGATCACAAGCCCGATGGGCTACACAAAAATTAGGAATGTGAGTGCCTGTTTCTTGCATACATTCAAAATCAAAAAAGATGAAACCTACTTGTTTCTTGTTTTTCTTTATTTCTTTCTTCTCTATCTTGTCATGCTTTTGAATAAAACATCGATGATCAAAATCGACGATCTGATGACAAATAGAACATTTTTTCTTGCCAGCACAAACGTGTCTCTTGGAGTTGTTGGAACGAATCAGTTGTCCACACGTAGAACACGATTGTAATAACTCACAAGCACATTTTTGTTGGTGTCGTCCTTGGGTCTTGCGATGTTGTTGGTAACAAGTAGGACTGACAAAACGGCGTCGACAGGTTTCACAATAAATGTGATGTTGTTGTGGCTCAGGAAGGCATGGTGGGTCGGCTAAACAGCCCCGACATCTTGCTCCACAAGTAATGTGTTTCTCCCGACTATTACACCCTTTGTTACATTTCTCACAGTAGTAAGAGTATCCCAAAAATCCAGTAATACTGGTAATGGTATCAAAATGTTCTTGATGGTGATAAAGATGAATGTATTTTCCCTCAGGAAAATTAGGGCCTTGAAACAATAGATCACCGCGCACTTCTTGAGGGTGAACTTTTAACGTATAATGAGGAGCCAAAACATCTTGAAGTTGCTGTAATTGAGAAATGCTACACACAGTCTCTTTAGGGATCCCTGCTTGTTTTAACAAGAGTTCTGCTTCTTTTCGTTGTTGGGGTCTTTGCGATGCTCGAATATTATTCCAGGCTTTTTTCCATTCTTTGCTCTCGTTCTTGTTAGCATAGGTACGACCCACCACAATAGCTCGAGCTAAGCACATTGAATCTTCAGTATTGTTAATTTGGACGACACTGTGTTTGGTAGTACGAAGATCATCCATCAATAAAGTTTTTCTGCTTCGTCCACTTCCTCGAGGTGGAGCAACATGGGTCATGTAAACGGTGGCCTTTCCATCGGTGATGGTAAATTTGTCATTGGATTGTTGTACATGTTCTATTTTGGACATAACTTTGTCTGGCGTTAATTCTGCCGGGGTACTAAATTCAATCCAAACAGGACTCTTCAATTGGTCATGATGAATGGCTAGTCTCAACCGATCGTCTTCTTTGGCTCCACATTGCCGTTTTAAGTTCTGTAACACAGATTCCCACAAATTGGTAATGAACCGCGCCGCTTTCTCGGGAGGTACTTGAGACTTAAAGTCTTTGAAGTGTACTGTGTGAGTATACGCCGTGGTCCTAAATTTTCGAGAAGTGATTTTTTGTGTCTCTCGAATCCGATAGTAATTTTCAGGAGCCACGGTAGCGGTAGCGGTAGTAGTAGTATGACTTTCTTGGTCAGGGGTTGTGGTGTTGGTAGTAGTAGTGACTTTGGTTTTGGAAGTTTGGGTTTCAGGTTGTTGTTCACTCATTTCGTCTTCAAAGTCACTGGCATGGACTTGAGCCAGTAATTCTTCTAAGGGTGTTTCAGGAGGCACGGAATACCTTCGTCGCCGTGGCTTCTTGGTTTGTTCTTGTTCTGGTTCTGATTTATCATGGTTTGGGCGTGATCTTTTCATCTTCAACTCTGATTTGAAACTGATTGAGTTTTTTTTCACCCAGGTACCTTTATATAGAGACAGAAGAGTATATAAAGAGAGAGCTTCTTACCTTCAGAATCAGTCTTTGGTGATTGAACTTTCAAACTGTCAAGATGGAAGAGTCAAAAAGACAGATTGCTTTTTTGGTGAGAGATTTACAGACAGTGATTCGAAAGTATACTACGTACAGTAAGAGTAAAGACTACTCCTCCTCCTCTGTCACTAGAGATAAAAGTGACGATACTTGTTACATCTGTCAAGAGAAAGGACATTGGGCTCCAGATTGTCCCAAACGTGAACAGAAAAAGAGAGATAAAGGGAAAGATATCTGCTATCATTGTAAAGGACCAGGACATTGGTCTTCGGAATGCCCTCAGAAAGAACAAGAAGAAGAGGAGAGGGAGGAAGTGGATTCAAAATTAACAAACCTAGAAGAAGAAGAAGAACATATCATCAAGAAAAGTAAGAAGAGAGTAAGAAGAATGGAAGATGAAAGTGAGAATGAAGATGAAGAAAAGGAAAACAGGATTCCTATGAGGACGAAACACAAGAGAGACAGTGAGAAGGAAATTCCAGTGTTTCAATTCAAACCACACAAGCATTACAGAAAGTGAACTTTGTTTTTTCTTGTGTGATTTTGTTTTGGTGTTATATGTTATATTGCTGAATTTTATTTTGTAAAAAAAATTGGATGAATACACCAGACTGGAGAGAAAAAAAGTAAGTGGTTTTGTGTTATTTTGTTTTAGAGTAGAAATGCACGCACGCACGCACGCACGCACTCACTCACTCACACTTGTACTATGGTGGTGGGATTTTTTAAAGTTTTAACTTGATTTTTTTTTTTTTTTTTGGCAATTTGATTTCTTTTCTAGAAATCTGGGGGCCCTTAAAAGGACCGTTGGGTTGTTTTTGTTTTTTTTGGTTTTCAAAAAACAAAACTTTTCAAATTAACTTCAAATGCCGTAGTCCTTTACCACGGCCCAATCCATATCCTGTTAATGCTGCTGCTACTGATGGTGTTTTCATTATGGTGGTAGTCACTGGTGGTGGTGGTGATATTGGTGACATGGGTGGTGGTGGTGGTGGTGGTGGTGGCATCTCACTAGCACTGGAAGGTTTAGAAGAAGAATGTTGTTTAGCCCGTGATGGTCTTTTCCGTTTAGGTGGTTGATGAGTTAAAGAATACTTATAGAAATTAGTCATCCATTTCAACTCATATAATACCTCTTCTAACAGACTTACAGTTCTTTCTTGAAGACTGATGCTTTCCTTTCCTGTTTCCTTCTTCTTCTCCTCCTCTTGTAACTGCTGTTGCTGCTGTCTGATTTCTTCTTCTTCTTTCTGTTGTTGTTGAAGAAGAAGAAACATTTCTTCCTCTTCCCGTTGCTTTTTGACAAAATTTTCCATCTCTTCCATTTGTCTTCTTTTAAAATCATTCACTATTGGAACAGTAGTAGCAGTAGTAGTAGTAGTAGTAGTAGTATTGTCAAACTCTTGATTTAGTAAATCTAACTCAAAGTCTTCCGGCCGAAAGTTCAATATTGCCGCAGCATTCATTATCGTTGCAGGATCACTCCAATACATTGATGTAGTACTTGTCTTTCCAGTCTCCATGAAGGCTGTCGAAAAAAGTAATAAACCCCCCTACGAACGCTACGATACCTTTATACCCGAGATGACGTCACACCTCCGCTTTCTTCCCATTGGAAGAAAAACCGAACCGACTTGTAACACGTGTTTGGATTGGTAGTTAATTTGGATCCATTTCAATCCGATCGTAAGGTATATATACAACCGCTGGTTTCATAAATGCTTCACCGGTTTTCTCCAAGACGACCAATCCTAAAAACAAATCATGTGGGTTAGTGTAGAATCCTCAAACATTGTTTCAGGAATGCTGTTTAATCCAGCATTCCTGATGTATGTAAAAGTATCATGGACTAAAACCAAAATTACGGATACAGCTACATGGTATCGACAAACTTATGTGGAGAGACAAGGTTGTCTAAAGAGGGTTTTACTGTATGGACCCGAAGTTCGAAGAAGTTTAAGAAGAAAAAGAAAACCCTCTAGGAGATGCTCATGTTGTTAAAAAAAACAACAACAATAACAAAAAAAGGTCCTTTTTAGGGCCACCCATTTTTCAAGAAAAGATTAATTATTTATCAATATTGCCTATATAAGTGTGTGTTTTTTATATGTTGTGTGTATATATTTTTTTCTGATAGTCTACCACCCCTCAAACAAAAAAACCTTCTCCCTTATATGTTTTGTGTGGTGTGAGTTTGATATAGAAAAAGGATAGTGTGGTGTGGTTTTTTTGGAAAAAAAGGGGGATGTTTTCCATCACGTCCGCGCTTCTTGCATATAAACCGGTGCCTTCCACAGTAGCGCCATTCACACTTTTTTTCACTCTTCAAGAATGCTTGACATTATTGACAATCTACAGGAAGCCTGGGACTGGATGGTGGAAGTGAAGTATTATATGGAGAAAAGGATGTGGTGGTATCCAGTCAGTTGGAAGTGGGTAATCCATCACTTTACCTACATTAATTTGATTTTAAATTTAATTCAAGAAGTGAAGAAGGAGGAGGAAGTTAAGAAGAGTAACAACTCCTCCTCTTCTTCACCTTGTCGAGTAGGACTTCTTAAAGAAGTCTTGGATTACATCCAAAAATTGGATGATCATTTAAAATGTATCATCCTTACTCGACAAGAAGCGGCCCTGCTCAGAGTAGAAACTATTATTAAACAAATTTTGGAACAGGAGGTAGCTAAAATCAAATTAATGTGGGTAAAGGAGAAAAGAGAAAAACAATTCAATCGTCTGAACTTGAACTGGATGAAAATTCAGGACAAATTCAGACAATTGAATCATCCCGACTGGATACCTGAAAAGAAGAAGGAGGAGAAGAAGAAGTTCCACCTCCCAGGCTTTCTCACTCAATGTTGGAGAGGAAATAAATAAAAGCTCTTCCTACCAAACAAAACCAACGGTCCTTTTTCAGGACCACCCTTTTTCAAGAAAGATTAATTCTATTTCCCTCCCTCCCGTTGTCCCTATAGAGACCCCCGCCATGTTAAACTCCCGTATTGGCCTCAAGTCCCCCCGCCATGTTAAACTCCCGTACGTAGCCCAAGTGCCCCCCCCCCTCCATGTTAAACTCCCGTACGTAGCCCAAGTGCCCCCTCCATGTTAAACTCCCGTACGTAGCCCAAGTACCCCCTTTGTAGCTATTTACCCCCCCTCAACTACTCACTCACCACATCCATGTATACTCTCGTTCATACTTTCTTTTTCTTCCTTATTACCCCTTCTTTCATTCATTCATTTGTAATTCATTTGTAATTTATACTTGTATTTTTCTGTGCCTATTGGTTCACTCAACTGATTTATCTCCGGAAAGGTCAGAGGTACATAAGAGTTATCTCAAATGGATTCGTTTCGCTTTTTGTCTATTGTCCACTGTATCAATGTTAACTGCAGCCAAATCTACAGCATGTTCTTTAACACCATGGATGATTTTATGACGATGTTTGCATCCTCTGTGGGTGTGAGTGTGAAAGCCATGCATATGATAAATTCGAGGTGATAATTACTTCATACATTCCTGTACGAGAACATGTATATGTAAAATTTCTACTGTTTTCATGGATAATAACATAAAAATTGTATCTATGAATGTTAGAGGCCTGCAATGTTCAGTCTTTAAACGAAGGGATATTTTCCATTGGATAAAACAAAAGAATGTATCTATAGTATGTTTGCAAGAAACTCATAGTACTAAGAACGATGAAATATATTGGGCTGCTGAATGGGGATACAAATGTTTATTTAGCCACTGCTCTAGTAATAGTTCTGGGGTCGCAATATTATTTAGAAATACTTTTGATTTTGCGATTCATAGAGAAAGATGGGACAGTCAAGGGAGATTTATTATTTTAGATATTACAATTAATGGCAACAGAATAACCCTTATAAAGATGACAATCCTAGTTTTTTTAGAAAGTTAAAGGAGGAGATTTTAGTTTTTGAGAACTCACAATTATAATGTATGGAGATTGGAATACTGTTCAAAACTTAGATTTGGATACTTATAATATTCTACATGACAAACACCAACAGTCTAGAGCAGCGATTCAAGACCTGAAAAACGAATTAGAATTAATTGGCCCCTGGCGAAATTCCAATCAAGACTTAAAGATGTATACCTGGAGGCAAAAATCTCCCTTGAAACAAAGTAGATTAGATTACTTTCTTGTATCTGATGACATTGATATGAATACAGCTGATGCGTGTATATTACCAGGGTATAAGACTGATCATACAGCTATTGTTTTGTGTGTGACTTTTTCTACGTGTCCAAGGGGAAAAGGGTATTGGAAATTTAATTCCCAGCTGTTGAGGAATATTGAATATACTGATTTGGTCAAAAAGTGTATAACTGATACTGTAAATGAATATTATGTAGGGGGAAATAAAGATGACTCTCTCCATGTTTCTCTTTCCTGTAATGATCAAATGTTCTTTGAAATTATGAAAATGAAAATAAGATCTGAAACTATATGTTATTCTATTAGAAAAACAAAAGAGAAAGGGGAAATATTAAAGAAAATTAAACACTAAATAAAAGAAATTCATGGGGGACTGTCGAATAACATAGAGGGGGAAATTCTGGAAAATTTAGAAAAAAAAAAAAAAGCAGAATTAGGGGAATCTAGAAAAAAATACATAGAAGGTGTTATATTAAGATCCAAAGCTAGATGGTACGAATTTGGAGAAAGAAGCACAAAGTACGTTTTAAATCTTGAATAAAGAAATTATGTCAATAAGACAATAAAGAAATTATTTTAGATGATGGAACAAATATATCAGACCAAATAGATATTTTAGAAGCCCAAAAACGGTTTTATATGGAATTGTGCAAAAGCAGAATTGCTCAGCTTGATGTTGAGGATACTCAAGAAACTCAAAGTAGATTTTTTAATCACAATATTTAACTAAGTCAAGAGGAAAGAGAATCATGCGAGGGTCTACTTACAATTAATGAATACGGTATGTCTCTAAAACGGATGGAAAATTGAATAAGTCCTGACTCAGATGGATTCACTGTAGAGTTCTATAAATTTTTTCGGAAGACTCTTGGGGGATTTCTATGCAGATCAATAAATTATGGATATACTGTAGGAAAACTTTCAGATTTTCAGACTCAAGGAGTCATCACATGTCTGCCAAAGGAAGAAAAAGACAGAAGATACTTTAAAAATTGGAGACCTATATCACTTTTAAATATTGACTATGAGACTGCTTCGGGAGCCATTGTAGCTAGGATTAAAAAGGTTCTTCCATCAATAATCAGTGATACTCAAAAAGGATTTATGAAGGGTAGATTCATTGGAGAAAATACCAGACTATTATACGATATCATGGATCAACTAGAGAACGAAAATAGATATGGTTTATAATTGTTTATAGACTTTGAAAAAGCCTTTGACTCAATTAATTGGAACTTTGTGGAAAAAGCTTTACTATCTTTTAACTTTGATGATTCTGTTTGTAAGTGGTTTAAACTGTTTTGTAATAACTCTAAAAGTTGTATTATAAATAATGAGCATATGTCATCATTTTTTGGACTTGAAAGAGGATGTCGTCAAGGAGATCCCCTTGCGCCTTATTCGTTTATCATCAGTGTTGAGATTTTAGCTATAACTTTAAAGCAATATGTGGATGTACGGGGAGTGATCATTGATGTCAGTGAATATAAATTGGGTCAGTATGCCGATGACACTTTTATTCTTCTTGATTGATCTCAACTTTCTCTTAAAGCAACTATGAATATTTTGCAAGTTTTTTTTTCTATTATCTGGACTTAAATGTAACATAACAGAAACAAAGGCTATTTGGATTGGAAACAAGAAATTTTCTAATGAAAGAATATGTCCCGATATGGACCTAAATTGGTCTTCTTCAAACTTTACACTCCTTGGCATAGATTTTTCTCCGGATTTACAACAAATGGTTGAAATTAAATATATGAAGAAACTAACAAAGGCAAATGAATACTGGCAACCTGGAGTCAAAGACATCTGTCAGTAGTTGGTAAAGTAATTGTTGTAAAAACTCTTGTTCTGCCCATATTCATACATCTTTTTTCAGCACTTCCAAATCCATCAGCAAAAGTTGAAGCAGAACTAAATCATACGTTATTTAAATTTGTATGGGGTGGTAAAGTAGAGAGAATTAAACGTGATATACTGGTATCCCCGGAGAACGAGGGGGGACTAAATATGATACACATTTATTCATTCATTAGGTATATTAAGATAAGATGGGTTAAAAGATTGCTGAAAGATAAAAATGGAGCGTGGCAGATCTCAGTCAATACAACTATACTCAGAAATAAAAAGGATATTTGGAACTTAAGGAGAAGGAAATTAGAAGAATTTAGTAAGTTCTTAAAAACAGTTTTTGGAGAGATGTAATTTTGGCAGTATCTAATTGGAAAGAGGAACCGCAAAGTCCAAACGAGTATTTATCTCCGAGTATTATAAATTTTGTCTCCCCTAGAAATGTTCTATCAATACAAATCCTGGACAGAAGCCGGTATTGAAATTCTGAATGATTTAGTAGATGATCACGGTAATTTAATACCTTTTGAATGATAAAACAAAAAACTTGATGTGATGATTTCTTGAAATACTTCTCCTTAATATCCAAAAATATTCCAAAATCATGGAAAGATGCTATCAAAAACCATTTAGTACATACTAATTTTGATAAGCAGGAGGATAAAATAATGAACTTACAAAAACAAAATTCACTCAAGTTTGTTTACAAAGATCTTAAAAAAAGGAAAAAAGGCAACACACTGCTAAGCAAGAAACTTGGATGCAAGTATTAAATAAAATCATAAGTAGTGAGGAGTGGTCTGAGATTTATAACCGGGCGAAATGTTGTACAAAGGATACCAAGTTGATCTCTTTTAACTTAAAAATAATCCATAGAATAATTGTTACTAACAAATTTTTTTTTAAAAAAATTAGCTTATTAGACAACAACAAATGTACTTTCTGTAAGAGTGATAACGAAAGTATTGAACATCTCTTCTATGATTGCAATATTACTTCACAGTTTTGGTACCGTTTTATTGAACATTTTGCACCTTCTTGCCCAAATATTGTACACATGTCCAAAAAAGAAATATTTTTAGGAAGTGGAGAACTGGACAGTTTGTGTAATTTCTTGCTTATTTTGGCAATATATTATATTTACACTTGTGGATTCAATATGCAAAATCCTTCCATTTATGCTTTTAAGCAAAAAGTTGAAATGCATAAAAACATTGAAAAATATAATGCTAAGTTAAATAAAAAAGAGGACCAATTTCTTCAAAAATGGACCTAAATAATGAATATGTAACTTGTGTAAGAATCCTTTCTCTTCTTGCATTTCGTTATATTTATTTGGGTCTGATTTAATGGTAAACAGGAACAAAATATCCTAATATCACAAAATCTATGCCACCTAGATGCTGTATACTTGTGTTCGTCTATTTAAATTGTGTCTCTAAAGAGATTGTGTGCCATGTGCATGCGTGTGTGTGTATGTTTTTTTTTTTCTGTACATTATATTTATTATCCCTAGATTATCTGATAATCAGAAATGTTTGATTGTAAGGTGACCTTGGGATGGTTCCCCAACACAGTGATCAACCTATTACGGGGATAATAATAATAATAATAATAAAAAAGAAAAAGTTATTGGCATGTGATCTTGACTTTGAAGTTAGGACCCCAACGTGGTACACAACACATATACTAAATTACATCAATTAATCTCACATGGCTATAATGTTAAATAATAATGGATAGCAAAGTATGAAGGAAAACAAAAAATACTGACCCTTGACCTTGAATACAGGACTCCCAATGTGGTATGCAACATATCGCAAATAGCTCTCAAGTTTTAGAGAAGATAGTAAAGTATGATGGAAAACTTAAAATATTGACCCATGACCTTCGATACATGATACACAAAAGCTCTAATATTATAACTGGTATTGAAAGTGTGATGGTTAACTTAAAATATTAAGCTATGACCTTGACCTTGAAGATAGGATGCCCAATGTGATTTGTGACACAACTTATAATGATGTACTGTTATGTACGATGTTTATATATTATATTTTAGGAAATTATAAATGTTTATCGACTTTAATATTTGCTCAAATCTTAATGTTATGTATAAGTTTTACATGTTTAGCTATTGTCCTTGAATTAAGTTGTTTACTTAGTATTTGAGTTCAAGGACGGTTTTGGTAAACAAGTTGTTTATTTAATGTGAGGTCAGGGTTGATTTTGTTTACAGATAAAACTAGAATTTCCTTTAGAGTTGTGTGTTAGAAGTCACATACACCATATACTTTTCTAGAATATTGTCATGTGACCTATCTTTATATATACCATTTTTAGTTTCGACCTTACCATCAGTCTATAAAGAGTCATTACAGTTGTGAAAAATCATTCCAAATTCAGAGAGAGGAATTATTTAAAATATTCATTAGATTATAAAAGTGTTCATAGACTTTTGGATTTTGGATTTTGAATTGATGATTTTGGGATTTATGCAAACTTATTCAGGGATCTTCTGGAGTACTTCATTTTGGCACATCAGCACATTACTGGCACATCAGGACATTCAAGGATACAATAGTTTACTCTGAACATTCTATCTTTTAGGACTTGTGATTAATACATTTTGGATTATTTTTGGAATTTTAATCACAATATTGCAAGTGCTTTTTGATTTTCATTTTAATTATCTAGAAATAAATTGCTTGTTGATTTTACTTGATTTGTTGGTTTCACTTTCTTTCCATTACATTTTTCTTAGACCAAAGAGTCGTAACAGTACAAGCATGCCAAGTTACAACCCTTAATCTCAAATGGCTTGAAAGTTAAAGTGCTACAAGGAAAGTATAAAGAAAAACTTAAAATATGAGATGTGACCTTGACCTTGAAGACAGGACCCCAATGTAGTAGGCAACACACCTTTTAATGATTATGTAAGAGTATTCCAAGATTCATCCCCCGATCTTGAATGGTTTTAAAGTTTTTGAGTAGAAATGGAAGTGTGATGGATGGAAGGATGGAAAGATTGATATTGTGTGACCCACTTTTTGCAACAAGGCTGGCACAATAAAAAGTGTATGCATAATAGTTTATGGAGCATGAAAAGTGGATTAATGTAACATCCAGTATGTTAATAGTAGTTTTGAAGAAAGAGAATTCATGATAAGAACTTCAAATCGCTGCTTTTAGCCTTAATAATTGTAATTCAGTTTCAGCTGTTGCAGGATCCACATATAACAGCTATTACAGGATCCACATATAACAGCTATTGCAGGGTCCACATATAACAGCTATTGCAGGCTCCACATATAACAGTTATTGCAGGCTCCACATATAACAGCTACTGCAGACTCCACATATAACAGCTATTGCAGGCTCCACATAAAACAGCTATTGCAGGCTCCACATATAACAGCTATTGCAGGCTCCACATATAACAGCTATTGCAGGCTCCACATATAACAGCTATTGCAGACTCCACATATAACAGCTATTGCAGGCTCCACATATAACAGCATGAAAATAACAAGACAACAAAGTAAATTTGAAACTGTCACCTGTTTCATACGGCAATTTGAAAGCAGAAAAGACAATCAAATAATGTACCTGAGTGTGTATATATATATATATATATATATATATATATATATATATATATATATATATATATATATATATCACATTGCTCTTGATGTTGCTTTGGCCAGGCCAGCAAATGCATATGATATTAAATGTTTTCTCTATATAAACATGTGTAATCATTATTGGCACTGTAGCTGAGATCCCAATTAAATTTATAAATCTGCAGCCATATTAAAATGGCCTGACTGCATCGCCTGTACAAAATCAAGCATATCTGATGTACCTATAAGGATGCTCCATGTTTTATTGTAGTTGTTCAAAGTTTTATTCTTCTTCTACTTTTAGTGATGGCAGCATATTTTAAAGTTTTGAAAGTCCTTGACAAAAGGATGTTCCATATTAAATTTGATAACATTTCTTTTCTAATAATTTGAAAAAAGTAAATGTTGATAGATGTATACTGATGGCAGCATATTTCAAAGTTTTGAAAGTCCTTGACAAAAGGATGTTCCATATTAAATTTGATAACATTTCTTTTCTAATAATTTGAAAATAGTAAATGTTGATAGATGTATACTATACAATATATCATAAACACAAGGCCGTATTATAAGATCACAAACCCATAAGCAATGAAACAAAGAAATAACATGTCTAGATGGGTACAGAAACATTCTACTCAAGCTCAAACACAAATCCCTGTGTACACAACGTCTTTAGAAAATTTTCACTATTACAAAGGAAATGGGATTTCAAGGAAAATGAAATTCAGAGCCTTCAAATTCTATTTAAAACAAACAGACTGAACTTTTCAGCATTATCTTCATCATGTATAACCATTTAAGAAAAGTACCATTAACTGCACATAAATATCCTGCCAGCCTATTGACCAGGTTTATGTTTCTCTTGCAAGAAAAATACTGCATGTGCATTTCAAGTTTCATGCTAAAAAAAATTGAATCCATTGGTCCAAAGATTTTTCTTTTGCTAATTTTTCACCCTCCATTTACTGAAAGTGAAGCACGATTGCATGACCCATTTTTTTTCTTTTCCATTAAGAAAAGACCATGTCAGCATTACAGAACAACATGATGTTATATGATAGTTACATATCCACTCTTTATAACGCGACTTAAATAAGCTGCATCAGATCGGCCATCTTGTGCTAAAATTAAAGCTACATTTTGTATTTTTAAACACTTCAAGTGGTCCACATGCAACAACCAATTTCATAATTTTACAGAATATAAATGTATGTGTGAATAACTTGTTACTAGAATATTGTTTTTGGTTGTTGCATGTGGACCATGTGAAAAACAAGAACATTTAAGTCTGTTTGTGTTCACTGATAGCTTGTATCTCTATAATGATCAAGTATTAATCTGTTAATGAACACATACATTGATTTTGACATAAAACAGAGATATTTTTTAATGACCAGTGTTGTTCATGAACAATTTGTTGTAGACAAGAAGTTTCCCCGACATGTTTAAAGATTGCATGGAGACAACAGTTGTTGCATTGTTTACAATTAGGCCATCAAAGTTTATTTCTTTTTGTTGAACAACACTTTTAACACAATATTGGCCATATTATGCCAAGGAAATGGGAGCTCAGTGCCCCTCCCAAGGACAATCTGAAACAACCGACCCGGGCTAGTCTGGGCAGGTATCAAACCTGCAACCCTTTAATTACGAGTCTGACACTCAACCAACTGAGCTACCATGGCACCCTCATCAAAGTTTATATTCTTATTCAGAATTGACTACAGGACCAAATTATAGCCTCAAGTAATCCTAAGCATATTAATCTTGTTTACTTGGGTTCTGAAAATACTTTCATTCTGCTCTTATAAGATATACTCTTGGTCCGTGTTTTGTAAAATGTATATGGTTTCTACGAACCATGTACATAAGTGTTTACAATGGTGACAGTATGCTGGAGCTAGTTTTTCAATTCAGTTCCAAAACTGATGAAATACTAACCTGATCAAGCTTTTGTAGTTAAATAAATATTCAGTTACATCTGTCTCAATATATTTAAAAACAAAATTATTTACTTTATTCATTCATTCAAGACAAACACACTGTACTTCAACAGTAATGAATGTCCAATCAGTCTGCAAACTTTCCAGTTATGTTTTATACAGTAATAGGCTTAATAATAAGCCCTTTCAATGCTCATTGAAAAATGTATATTTTTTTTGCTGCTCTTCTTGGTGTTGAATTGGAGAACCTTTTACTACCAGTGGTCTTTACTCTAAGATAGTATAAGATACAAATAAATAAATAAACAAATAAAAGTATTATTTAGGCCAGTAAGTGCACAAGTGTTTGGATATGAAAACTGAAGCAATATCCAGATATATCTTCATACATACATGAGAGGTATTTAAAAAGTTCTGAATATTATTGCACTGTGCAACAAGTTCTTTATTAACTGAACAGTATGTCAGTGCATCCACCCAAAATACTCCCTGTGCACCTCTATACATTTTTGCAGTCTGATTATTCAATTATTAAATGCCATATTAATTTCACACTTTGGGATGTTGTTCATACAGTGGGAAACTGCACTTTTACCCGTACAGCAGCTTTCAAATCATCTATCTCTCAGCGAATCATTGATTGAGGAATTCAGCCAAAATTACTTGGAACTAAACCAGGGTTGTATGGAGGATGCAACAAAGTTTGTCAATACAGCTGATTTATGCAATGGTGCACTGACATGCATTAGATGGATACCTCGGGTACTGGTGTGCGGACAGGTGGCTTGGTAGTGTTCCACAACTTTTGGCAACACTTTGGAGGCATAAAAATCTCCAGTGACACTAGCAGAATCAGGTATGGGTACATTGATGTCCATGCCTTTTGCATTGAAAAATTATGCATATAAAACTCCTTGACCACTCGCAGGTGTCATGAAAACCGGCTCAATTAGATGCACAAATGTGATTTTTTTTTAATGAAACAAAAAAATTTTTAAAAAAAATTGTGTGGGGGTGGGGAAAAAGTGCTAGGGTCGGCAATGAGAAACAGAGATGGTCGGCCAACCAGAAACATATTTTTATTTTATTTTTGGGCCTAAGGGGAAAAAAAATCTTTGCTATGAAATAGCATGAAAAAAAATCTTGTAAAACTTTACAGTATCTTTAAATATGATAATTTTGTCAGACAACTTGAAGAAGAAAAAAAATTAAAAATGCATCATGTTTTTTTTTTTTTTATTTTATATTTTTGCCATCATTATTTATAAGTGTTTTATTGCAGTCGATATGCGTTTGAAAGAAATGATTTGTATTGCATATGCAAATATTAATAATATGGGGACATCATACACGATCGATTTCTAAAGTAAACATTGTCCTAATTATCACATTCCAATCTTACGTCACGTGGCCTTTATTTCATGTGCACGAACCATAGATATAATTCCGGCAATAGACAAATTTAGACACGCTCTGAAGAACGGTAGCTCGCAAAGAATTTGGAGACTTTATAATGATGAATAAATGAAGCAGATATAGTTGAACACTTTCTATGGCAATTTCAATAGTTTCTCCCAATATTATAATATAAACGTTAAAAATTAACGTTGAGGGCCTGAACCATAGTACTTCGAGGATTCTAATCTCGTCACCCTATTGTCAATAACTGACAACAGTGCATCTTGATTTTACTGCATGATTTTAAATTATCTCCTGGTTTCTATGGTCAGTTGCTGCACATGTATTGGGCTTGCAATGAAATTTCCCGAACTATTGAGCTAAATTGTGACAGTTCCAGCTTCAATTCTTTTTAAAATTAAACGGCGCCTATTTGAAAGCGAGGCTACCATGGTAGTTGTGTGTTGTAGTACCATCAAAAAGTTATGTGTATATTTTGCAGTCAGTAAACCAGTCTCCTGACTGTAAACAAGGGAAATAACCCGTGTCATTGTCTCGATAACGGATTACGCGAACAAACACATTTAATCTGATGTGATTTTATTTTATTATTTGATTTGGTTTTTGAAAGCAAAATTCTTGAAGCATAATTCTTTATAGAATGCTGGCAGAATGGGATGGGTCTCTAACTCACATGAGAAAAACCAACTTAGAACAAATCTAAAATGTGTCTGATCAGAATCAAAGTCCAAATTTCTCACATGAGAATTTAGAACTCCGCCTTATTTTCAAACATAGTCAGATGTAAGGGGAAAGAATATTTTCTAAGTTATACTTTCCCATGAGAACATTCAAATTCTCACGTGAGCAAAATCTGCACATGAGAAAATTGGTTAGTTTTTCAATGGCTCACATGATCTAACAAACTGCACGTATGAGCTTGCAAAATCTACCTAATTTGTATACGTTTCTAACAAGGTTCTCATGTGCAGCTTATGAGAAGCTCATGTGAATTGGTGAGATTTTTCTGTACGGGTTGCCAGCCAATGCATCTTATTTCATTCATACTGGTAACTTGTGACATTGTTGTAATGTACTTTCTGAGAATTGTGCTTTTAAAGCATTCATGGGAATGAAGCCATGCATTATTCACAGTTTCTGACATGGCATCCCAACCATGACTATTATTCAAATTCACATGAAGCAGCTTTGGTTCCGATGAAGAGGTCTACTAGAACTGAGATAGCCACATTAACATTGGTTGCAAGAAATAGTGGAATGGTCCCCATTTTTAATCCCTGATTTGAACTAGTGACAATCTGAAAATAAAGAACACATTTTCAAGATATCGAACAA
This sequence comes from Margaritifera margaritifera, assembly GCA_029931535.1. Lineage (NCBI taxonomy): Eukaryota > Metazoa > Mollusca > Bivalvia > Unionida > Margaritiferidae > Margaritifera > Margaritifera margaritifera. The sequence goes on along the minus strand of JAQPZY010001312.1, from coordinate 611,997 downwards.
AAAAAGGAAACAGAAATATAAAGTAACAAGAGCCTTCTGTTTTAATTCCTACATATACAAAGGTTTTATTGTTAACTTTGCCTCACCTACTACTGTGTTTGCCAGAACTTTCTGAGAATTAACCCAGCAACTAAATATACACTCCCCTTAAATATGATTGACTTTGACTCATGGTCACATAGGTTGGACAACATTGGTCCTCCTCATGATGCACATGCTCCTCATTATGTTTGCACAATAGGATACACAGAGGAAGACTTCTTTTAGTTAATAGTTTGCTCATGGTCCTCACTATAATGCAGACAGTGTGTATAGGAATGAGGACCTTTTGAACATGACACTTTTTAAAATATAATGATATGTGAAACATTAAACAAATGCAGTGATGGATTCAGGAAAACTTTAAATGCTTATAATTTTTTTATGCTGAATAAACATATGCACATGTAAAATTATCCCCAACTTTACCAAAATTGCCTAAAAGTCTGTAGAGAATTCTTAGAACACAATCCTACATCTGGATAGGGTTACAACTTAGAAATATGAATCCAAATTTAAGACTGAATAAACATATGCACACATTAAATGTTCCCCAACTTTACCAAAATTGCCTAAAAGTCTGTGGAGAATTCTTAGAACACAATCCTGATTTCATATTCAGTAATATTATATCAAAGATCATTTATCAATTAGATGTGAAAAGTTTTATTGTAGATCCTAAAGTAAAAAGACTATATGACCTAGACTTCCCTTCAGTTTGGAAAAATTTGCATAATAATTTCATTGATCCTGTTACTAAATATGTTTGTCTAAACCATTCATGACATACTACCTGTAAATTATATACCTAAAAGGAATTTCCAAGTCAAAGTTGTGCACACATTGTGGCAAAAATGAAACAGCTGACTATTTGTTTTTTTAATGTGAAATAATAACCCCATTAAAAAAACTCAGAATGGATCAAACACCTATCTCAAAACTCTTTCAACACTTTCTCAAATTTGGCCCCTTTGCCAAAGAGGCTTCATTCTTGGAGCCCGGGTTCTTGGACCTTTACCTCCTATTCACAGCAGAATATAAATATGTTCTTTGGGTTAAATGCCGTCGGTCTTATTTTAATCATGAAACAGTCACAAGCAACACTCTATTGTCCAACTTTATATCTTGATTAAAATGCAAAATAAAAAAAGATTTCTGTACATATCATCTCGTTAAATTCATTGACAAATGGTGTTTATAAGGAATATTCTGTTCCCTTAAAAATTTTGAGTCGGATATAGATTTTAGCATGTAATTAATATCACTTTCCCAAATTCTATCCAAATTTATCTGTCAATTACACTGCCAGTAACTATTTACCTGTTTTTAAGCGCTCTTCATGCAGCATGTGCAAAAACCAGTTAATGGGTTGTTGACCCAGTAATGCATGGATGTGCGCTTATCCATAAAAACATTATATATACATATGCATGTATGTGCATCAGCATATTATGTTTTGTATGTGTATATAAGTAAATATATGTATATGTGCATATCTGTGTATATGCATATGTGTATATGGGTATGTATGTGTGTGTGTGAGGGTACGACTATAAATGTATCATTGTTGTTGTTGTTGTTATGGGTTTAACGCCATTATTCATCACATGATAGGCTATACATGGCGGCCAGTATATCTGGTGGAGGAAGAACCTGAGAAAACCCAGGGAAGAACAACCAACCCACGGGAAGCTACTTGCAATCTTTCTCACAAACCCCATGTTGGCCGAGCCTGAGACTCAAACCCATGCGGACAGAGGTGAGATGTCAGTGATCTGTAAAGGCGAGCGCTTTAGACCACTTGGCCACCCGGGGCCCCATAAATGTATTGTAATATAGCAGTTGTGACATATGTATACTTGCGATTTATATCATATTTAACACATATACTATGCATATATGGTTGTAAATGATCATGTGTAAATTTTAAAATGCAAATATTTAATAAATATTTTATGAAAAAGAAAAAAAACTGAAATAAGAAAATACAAAATATTATCAACTTATTAATGAATTTCATATATACCTTTATTGTTTAGACCTTTTGGATAGATAGTATCCAGACGGTGAATAAAATATGTTTCTTTTAACAGGCATTCAATTTCCAAATTAACAATATCACTTGTTGCCAGAATGAGTGAAGCTGAGTTCTCCCTATTAGTCAAGTCAAATGCTGATGGAGCCTCTGTATGTGAGGGTGCATCCAAGTCACTTCAGCTGCTGCTTTCTATTCACAATACCAAGTCATACCTGTAAAAGACAACAGAATGTCAGGACTTTGGAGGAATGAGACTTGTAGATAATGAACAAATGGCAGATGCATGAAATACATCTCTAAAGTATCATCACTAGGAATCCCTCCCCCCCCCCCCCCACTGCAACAACCCTGAAATGCAGATTGCAAAGGAGATGAAATGGGGGAGTCTGCTGGAAAATAATACTAAAGTGTACAAAGTCTTACTTTCAAGCACCTGAATGTAAGTTGTATGAGGAAGTGAAGAAAAGCATGCTAGAACCAAACCCTGCCACACCAAATATTGGACTTTCAGTCGGTCTTCACAACACGCCTGTATGTAATACAAAAGCACAATTTATTATGGCTAACAATTATATGCCATCCCCAGCCAGAAGTAGCATGCAGAGGACATCTAATATTGTGGGAAAGAATGTGTCAGTATTAAAGAAAAGGGATATTGCTGAAAAAGTAGAATATTTAAAGTTATTAATGTGAAGCGTGGAAATGAACTCAACACTATAAACTTTGCAATGGATGGCAGATACAATTAGACAAGCATAGTAAATCACAAAAGGTCCAGCCAGAATGCTTCACAAACTATTGGTATTGCATGTAAAACTATGACTGACAAGAAGTTTTTCGTAAGTGCTAGCTTCCAAAATAAACTTTGCTGGACTGGAGCTTGAAGGGACAAGGAATGGATGTGCAATGTCCAGGTGGTCATCCAGCGTGTACAGCAAACTTATCGCCCTTTGCCCGACTGTCAGAGTATGATATTTGAAAGGAAATTGGTTGTCAACTTGCTCTACAAGGTGCACTTATAAAATATGCCACCACAGATGGAGATGAAACATCAGCTCAAGGAATAGACTATGTCCTCTGAGCTTGTGAAAGAAAATGTATACATTAGTGAAACTGTGGAGTGGAAAGAAAAGTTGGGAGCACATAGTTGCCGCGCAGTCTGTTAGGTCTAACAAAATATTAATGTTTCAGGTTATGCTTCATAAGATTGGATTGTTTGGTTGGAATAAGATTTTTAAACATCTTCCCCTCCATTTACTGAAAACAAACCTCTGTTCCATGACCTAATTTTATTCCTTAAATAAAAGATCTTGTCAGTATTACTCAACAATATGATGCTTTACGGTAGTTAGATATAATACACACATATAATCACTTGAATAATTTGCATTTGTCTAATATAACTTGCTGTAAATTTGAACTGACCATGATTAGCAAACAGCGTGCAAAAGTTGCCATTATTGAATCATGCTGTCTGGTCTATGGCCAGAAGAAGCTAAAAACTACTAGAAGAAATAGTAGAAGTCTAAATAATCATGATGTCTTATACTGTTACATATAATGAAATGAAATGTGGTCAAGTCACAACAATCAGAGAATCTGGAATTGTTTTTATTTTTAAAATTGTTTTATGGTAAGAAAATTTATAGGGTAGGTGTTTGAAGAATTGGAGGAACTGTCAATTCAGGTTCATGACAATGGTAACAATTTTTATTTTTTTATTTTTATAAAAAAATTTATTTTTTTATTTTTATTTTAGTTTTTCTTCAGCTTTAAATAACACATTTTCAGTTAATCCCTAAGGTCTATTATTTTCATAATTTATATAAGTTGTTCAATTGAGACCCATGAATCCTGTATTCAAATGTTTTTTTCGAAATGTTTTTCAAGGGGAAGAACTCACAACCCAAAGCCTGTGATTCTCAATATACCTGATCATAGGTTACTTCCCTTGCTTTAATATGCACACTCTTTTAACCTCCGCAGTAATTAAAGTCTGCTACTTCTAGATGATAAAAGCCCATATTTCGGATTTGATAAAAATCTCATCAGAAATGTGGCTTCCACAGCGGTAACAAGCTCAGTCAATCAGATGCAAGGTCACCAAATTAGTCAACATGAATGTTGCTTATTATCAACTCATCACAGTTCTTAATGATATAAGCAAATATTCCAAGTTTAATCTAAATTGGATGAGAAATGTGGTATTGAGAGTGGAAACAAGCTCAGCCAATCAGATGCATGCTCACATCATTTGTATCCATGGATCTTGCTCATTATCAAACTCGTTAAAAATCTTAATGGCACAAGCATATATTCCAAATTCCATCAAAATTGGATTAGAAATATAGCCTCAGAGTGGTAACAAAGTTAAACAATTGGATGCAAGATCACCTCATTAATATGCATGGATCTTGTTCAAAATCTAACACATCTGAGATTATGAGAATATGGACTTTAGAGTGATATCAAGCAATTGTTGATGGTCAGATGCTAAATACACAGATGCACGATGGATAACAGACGAAGGGCCATACCGTAAGTTCACTTGTCCTTACAGCCAGGTGAGTTGCAAATTACTTAATTTTGACTCATTAAATCCTGATTGTAAGTAAGTTTCATGTGGTTGTTATTGTATGTTATTATTATCAACATTACTGTTGGCAACAGTATTGATGATAACAATAATAATAACCATGAGGACTAAGACAGGAAACAAAAAGCACAACAAAACAAAAATAAATGGAGGTGACTGAGAATAATTAATGTGGAGTTACCTGAATGCTGTTATTGCAACTACTACTTGCTAGACACTACTCTGAATGTGAAGCTCACTCCACAATCACTGAAAAATTGGCAAATTTGAGGAGAAAGATTTGGAATTTAAAGACAGAATAGAAAGACTTGAGGAGAAAAGTATAAATGATCCAGTGAGTTCTGCTCTGCCACTGCACTCAAAAACATTGCTAACCACCCTCCCTTAATCATAGAGAATGGAAGACAGGAAGATGTAGAGAAGGTGGGAAGGACTGAAAGAAGAAAAACAGGAAACAAATCACTATGCCACAGGTTCCACTGATATCATCTTCTCAATGGTGAACAACTTAACAAGAACTTCCTACACCACAAAGGGATTAATTCTCAAACAAAACAGAAGCTTATGTATAAATAAATGTGTATTGAATTGAAACATCAGTAACGTAAAGATACAATAGATTCAATACAAACAATAAACCTCGTAATCCAACAAATGTAGTTTCAACTTACACAACAAGTTTTTTTGTTTAAAATAAATATTTACATTTTTCTTCTTAACATATATCAATCTGGAAGAATAATTACAGAACTATACCCAGCATACATATCTACCAATGCATACATATAAAATATACAAAAAACACAGATAAATAGGCATGAACGAAAATGTTAAGAAAATATCATGCACTATATTAGGCATAGAGATACACAAACACATATACACACTAATCATACCAGTAAATAAATTTTAAAAAATCTGCATCACCTGCTATAATGTGTATATACATCTATATGCATGCATTGACTGATGTCACCAACTTTTAATTGACCAGTTAAATTTTGCCTTTAGAAAAGATCTGAAACCATGCCAAAATGTTAATATTTAAAAGCTGTGCTTGACTAATAAACCATAATGTCATATGGCATGCTTTATTTAAGCGCCAAAGTGCAGAGTCATCTCTCTTATTTAACTTTAATTTTTAACTATATATACATATGAGGGATATTTAAAAAGTTCTGAATATTGATGTGCTATACAACATCATACACCTATATATACATATGAGGGATATTTAAAAAGTTCTGAATAGTGGTGTGCTATACAACATCATACACCTATATATACATATGAGGGATATTTAAAAAGTTATGAATATTGATGTGCTATACAACAAAGTTCTTTGATAATGGGATTCAGCCAAAATTTTGATGCTGTGCTCCTTCAGGAAGTCTTTGAAGGCGACAGATGTCTGCGCCAGTGCATCATCTTGGAGTAGATGGGTCCCTCATGTACCTATGTGCGGTTGGGTGGTTCAGTAGTAACAAGTGTTGGGTGGTTCAGTAGTAACAAGTGTTGGGTGGTTCAGTAGTAACAAGTGTTGGGTGGTTTAGTAGTAACAAGTGTTCCACAACTACTGGCAACTCTTTGAAGGCATACAAATGTCAGGTAACATGAGCAGAATCAGGCACAGTTACCAGACAAATGGGCATACAAAAATAATGCATATAAAACTCTTGACAGTACAACTACATCAAGAGATTTGTGGTCTCTGCTTGTTTTTTCCAATCCAGTCTGGTTAAAAAAAGTAAATTCATGTTTCATCACCTCTGGCAATCTCATTCAAATGTCTCTGATTACTCCTTTCCTATATCTGGCAAATAGCTGTTTGGCAATTTCAACAGGATTCGACTTTTCATCAGTCATTAACAAATGCAGGACTCAATTTGGACAAACCTTTCAGAACTTCAAATGTTCCTCAATATCTTAACAAAAGTTGATGAGATAATAGAAATATCTTCCACTGAATATTGAGCATTTTCATCAATTGCCCCTTTCACAGCAAGCCACTTCCCATTCACCATCACACGCAGACAACAGTCTTCCAGACTGGGGGTCATTTTCCATGGATTTTCATTTTATATCTCGCAGCCAGTGTACTTTTAAATATTCATTAATCAAGAAAATAGCTGGATTACAAACCGTGAATAATGTAAATTCATTTTCATTCACTGGGTACCAGTCTTTGTAAATGGGTTTGGTTGAGACGTGGCGGGGGGGGGGGGGACTATGAACCACGGACTTTTGGTTCATAATATCTGAGAACATGACCTAAACGTAAACCTTGAGCTAGAAAAAACTAACCTTAACCCAGGGGTAAGCACAAATCAGTGGACAATGAAATATAGGTCACAGTTAGCTACTTTTCCCTCACGGCTGTATTACTTCTTGTAAAAGAGTTGCATACCAAGTACACGGACTCTACAAGCAATCGTGTCTAAGAAAATTGCCAAGACACAATCCCTAAACTCTCTTTACGCCACACGGATGGACAGACATCATCAATCCATAAGCCTGAATTGATTTGCAATCCGTCCAAAACCCAGCGTGGCTTATATTACACAATTATGAACTTTACTGAGCTGTGGAAAGTGATATTAAGATCTATATTTCACTGCTCAATAAAACAATGCATTGAGCGAAACAATCGCTGATTAAGCTGGATTGTTTTTGTCACTTTCATACCGTGATCTAAAAGTATTCCCACCAGAGCGCAATAGGTGCGGATATTAATACTTTGTAGTATTGTTGAGCGCTTGTAACCTGTTCAGCCAATCAGAATAAAAGTTTATGAAAGTATAGACCCTGATTATCGCATATAGCGTCCGCAGATCAAGATCTACGTTATTCGTTTTCTTCTAACATGCTTTCAAGCTAAGGGTGTAGGCACAGTTCTGTCAGAGTATTATCCAACGGCAGATCTGGGTCATGCAGTTGGCAGGCGGTGTACAAGATACAAATGGGATTACCAACCGATATTGAGTCATATTCACAGTATTGGAGCTTGTGCAATATAGTCATATTTCCTGTGTTCTGTGAGCATGATTTATTTTATTTCCATTAACAATTATGCTTGATTTCTTTATTTATTATTATCTTTATTTCTTTCTTTCTTTCTTTATTATTATTATTATTATTATTATTATTATTATTATTATTTGTTTCACTAGGTACTATTACATTTTATTGGTAATTACGATAGTCACTTCAGCTGACACATGGAGTTGTCACTCAAGGAGAAAAAAAAAGCGTGATTCAGCTCTCATTTTCACCATGGGACTCACGTTTTCTTTATATATTGTTAAGGGGGTGGAGCTTCAGATGTCAGATAACTGCATTTCCCTATTAAGAGAAACACATATTGGCGTATGGTTTCAAATGTCAAAGCATAGCGTATTTCTTACATACATTAGTATACTGGCAATATTACTGGTCCCAATCCGTACTGCCAGAGATAGTAAGTAATATGAAAATCTCCATTAAATACTGTACATGGTTTTATGACTGTATTGAATAAGGCATTAATAATCCCCAAATCGCTGCAAAGTCGTACTTTATCGGAGATCTGTCTGTGTGTGTGTGTGTATGAAACATTGGTGTATGATTAAAAATTTCTACGTATACCGTATTTATTGCACATTGTGGTAATATTATTGGTCCCAGTTTGTAGTGCCATATAGAGTAAGTAGTATGATATTCTCCTACACATACTGTATGTGGGTTTTTTTTTATCTCTATATTGAATATTATATTAATAATTTACAAGTTTTGCACCTCTGCGGTTCTTGGTCAAAGCCCCGGTTCTGACATGTGTAGGCCACGTGGTCGCCCATCCAAGGTCAATGGTTTCCTTCACATTTTGCGGCTTTCTCGACCTCAAAGATCTCATCACGCGACGATATGAACCATCAAGAGTACGTAATGAAGTTGAATACGAGAAAACGAAGTTCTGATAAAACCAGTCTTCTAGGTGCCACTAGACTAAAGCTCTGATCAAACCAGTCTTCTAGGTGTCCCTACACTAAACCTCTGATAAAACCAGTCTTCTAGGTGTGACTACACTAACGCTCTGATAAAACCAGTCTTCTAGGTGTGTCTACACTAACGCTCTGATAAAGCCAGTTTTCTAGGTGTGACTACACTAACGCTCTGATAAAGCCAGTTTTCTAGGTGTGACTACACTAACGCTCTGATAAAACCAGTTTTCTAGGTGTGACTACACTAACGCTCTGATAAAACCAGTTTTCTAGGTGTGTCTACACTAACGCTCTGATAAAGCCAGTTTTCTAGGTGTGACTACACTAACGCTCTGATAAAACCAGTTTTCTAGGTGTGACTACACTAACGCTCTGATAAAACCAGTTTTCTAGGTGTGTCTACACTAACGCTCTGATAAAGCCAGTTTTCTAGGTGTGACTACACTAACGCTCTGATAAAGCCAGTTTTCTAGGTGTGACTACACTAACGCTCTGATAAAACCAGTTTTCTAGGTGTGACTACACTAACGCTCTGATAAAACCAGTTTTCTAGGTGTGACTACACTAACGCTCTGATAAAGCCAGTTTTCTAGGTGTGACTACACTAACGCTCTGATAAAACCAGTTTTCTAGGTGTGACTACACTAACGCTCTGATAAAACCAGTTTTCTAGGTCTCATTACTCTAATTTAGCAAATCCGTTGTTATTGCATCCTATTATAATACCTAAAAATCATTAATATATTGTGTTCAGGTTAGTGACCAACATAAGTAAGATAGTCTTGGTGCATCCGAACTTAAAACGAATGCTCTGGATTTAATTTTAAACAATGTAGAAAATAAAGGAAATATATAAGAAACTTAATTAGTATAGTAATACCTCATACTACCATAAGAGTAAATAAAGTGCACACACTCCCATATCGCGCCTTCAGTGAACTCTCCAAGAGGGGAAACCATGCAGCTAGGGAGTGGTGTGTATTAGTTATACGTACATGGCCGAATGGCCGAAAACGTGTCTAATTTAAGTTCAGTCAATCATAGAAATACCTTAAAAGGAGCCATGTTTGATCAGTACTTAGAGTTCCGGACTCGCTACAAGAAGAGCGCGAGTTTGAATACTAACCAGACCAGGTTGGATCGACCGCTGTGGTGCGTCTCTGGGTAAGACACTTAACTCCAATAGCCACGGCACAATATAACCGTTCGTGTGATGATGTGCCGTTAAACACCACCAATCAACCAGTCAATCAATCAATCAATCAATCAATCAATCAATCAATCAATCAATCAATCAATCGCCAGCTGTTTTTGTTCTAAATATAATGTTTGTCTCTTGGCCAAGCCGATTACTTTTTCTATAAATCGTAAATCAGTCTTTTTAATATAACATTAAAGTATGAACATGTAAAAATCGTTACATTAATCACTAGATGAAACATAAGAACAATTTTATACAAATATCTTCTACAAGACTCGCAAGTCCTGTGTACTCTGTCACTCATTTCAGGCATTGATGTATATAATATATCTCAAGGTATCCGTTCATATTGTGGCAGACGTGAACCTTTTTGTAACATTGTTTGCAAAAATTTAAATTTAAGTTGGATATTGGCTCTGTTCTAAATATACAGTACTGCACATTTTTTTTTATAGACTTTTGAAATTAATTATCTACGAAGGCTATCTCAAACTAAAACCAAAACTTAACACAAAAAGGAGGGAGGGGGCATGCTAGTTCTCTTTCCATGATGCGAAGAAAAAGAGTATATAATGTTACTTCTCTGTAGAATACCGATAATTGACTATAAATACACTGGCTCCGCAGAATACCGGTAATTCACTATAAATACACTGGCTCCGCAGAATACCGATAATTCACTATGAATACAATGTCTCCGTTGAATACCGGTAATTCACTATAAATACACTGTCAAAGAAGAAATGATTTCCACGTTGTGAATTTTCGCTGGAAATAAACAAAAACACAAATACACAGTAAAAAATACAATTTCCCAAAATTTATTATTTTTTTTTTTTTTGCCTTCTCACGAGACAAATAATGGTATAAATAATATGAGCATAGGATGAGTTGTATGCCCATATTTATTTTTTTACAAATCTTGTATATGTTCTCTCTCTCTCTCTCTCTCTCTCTCTCTCTCTCTCTCTCTCTCTCTTAGGGTTCGGAAGACATTGGAAGGACAAGATCATATCAGTTGCAAAATATGCAGACCTCTGTAAATTTGGTTATAAAATACTTTAGCAATAATAATAATAATAATAATAATAAATGCACATACAGTTTCCTCATAAGTAATGTCATCTTCGTTATTGGCAAGTTTATGTTATAACCACTGTATTATTGTACTGAAGGAAACTTAGCAACATTGTCTGTCTGTCTTTCTGTCTGTATGTATGTTGAAACTTCATTAGTAGTATTGACGAATAAAAATAGTATGTCGCCACCTATTATCTCTCTTCTGAGTTCCTTCATAATATCATATTGTTATTTTAATTTCGGATATAAAGTATTGTTAGTACTAAAAAGTTATGTAAAAAAGGTAATATCCATTAACGAAGGCATCATAATCCACCTAATACAATTATTATTTACCGTGACAAATGTATATACATGGAATAAATCATTAATACAACACACAAATGTACTTGTGCATACAGTCAACAAGAAGCTGATAACAATTACAACTAAACAAAAGTGCTCAGAGCAATTGCTACTTGTAGTTCATGTAAATACAAAGAAAAATACGAACTTTGAAAGTAATAAGACACACAAAAAAAACAAATTTGTATTGCATACCCATTTAATTTTACGTGGTTGATATGTTGTTTGAGTATTGCGTACCCATTTAATTTTACGTGGTCGATATGTTGTTTGATACTGTATTGCGTACCCATTTAATTTTATGTGGTTGATATGTTGTTTGATACTGAGTTTCAATCCGATTTCCCATATTGCATATACAGACTGGAAATATTTAAATGTTTTCACTTATGTCTGCGTGTCGATATTCTTAGATGCAGCGAATTGAATTTTAATAAATCCCAGTTTGTTTTGAATTCCATTCACACATTATATTTGCAAATTACATAGAAAGCGTAAAAAGACTGGGTATCCAATCAAGACAAAACCGTATTCGTGTTTTGTTGTGAGTCGAGGTAAAAATCCTGATTATTACTTTCTTTTTAATAGTTCTTTCTAATTATAAAAAAAAATAGTTCAACCATTCGTAACTTCTCGGTCAATCCTTGTTTCGTATATAGCCAAAGCGGTCCAAATGGGAGCTGTTGACATACATTATAGGTATGATCCGTAGGATTATCCTCGAAGTTGCGAATGGGCATATCATGCCGACAAAATGGGAGTTAAGTCCCATTTCCAAGGACACAGAGGCTGCCGACCCTGCATGGTGGGAGAAAATTGTTTGATCTATCTATCTATATATCTATCTATCTCTACGTTGATGCAGTCACACTTGACTATTAAACAACGGATTGTGCGCGGTCAAGAATATAGGAAATAAGGTAGCAGTAGGACAGGTAGAAGAGTAATAATAAGAAAGGTAGAAATAAACGAAAGAGTGTCAATCTACTTTTTCGTCCCTTAATATTCAGACCAATCCGGCTATCGTAGCGGCGAAGAGATAAATGAACCTCAACCGGCACAGCCCTGAGAATCACTAGGTCTTATGTGTAGCTGACGATTGCATTAGAAGGTGACGGTGGAAAGCTCCTGCTTGTGAGATACCAAATCAGGAGCTTCTGCAACTGTTGATGGTAATTTGTTCCATGTCCCTATAGTGCGCGGAAAGAAGCTGAACTTGAAAGAGTTTGTCGCTACTGACTTCTTTGTAAACTTCTTGTGATTTGCCCTGGTTCGGCTAAGTGCTAAGGTAGGATATTTGTTCGTGGGTATGTCCACCAGGTTGTTCGCTATCTTGAATAACATGGTCAGCTGGGCCTTGGTTCACCTGGGCTCAAGCGATTCCCACTGGAGATGATCCAGTATGGCACTGACGCTGCAAGTATTTCTATCTCTGTTTGTGGTGTATCTAGCAGCCCTCCTTTGAACACTCTCTACCTTGTTTATCAGGTCTTTGTTATGTGGGTTCCACACGGTTAAGCAGTACTCAAGGCCAGGTCGCACAAGCGAGAAATATGCTGAGCATTTGACTTCCTCGTTTGCTGATTCAGAGTTTGCGGCGCAGGAAATCACGGGTGTTGTTCCCATTTTTTCACCATCTTGTCTATGTGGCGTTTCCAAGAAAGGTCTTTAGAGAATTCCACCCCAAGGTACTTTGTTGCATACTCAGTGACTAGCTTGTGCTTCTTAAGGGTGTCGTTAGACGTGATCGGAGATTTCTTCCTGTAAACTCTAATGATGCTACATTATTCTGGGTGGAAGGACATACCCCATTTTTTCTTCCCAGAGAGCCAGTCGGTTCAGGTCTTCTTGTAGGATCATGCAGTCCTTGGGGGCGTTGATTTCCCTGTAGATTATACAATCGTCTACAAATAGCCTTGCGTTTGATTTGACGCTTGATGGTAGATCATTGATGAACACCTGGAAAAGGATGGGACCCAAAATACTCCCTTGAGGTACTCCTCTAACAACCGGTGCTGGGTCTGATATTGCTCTATCTACGATAACCCTTTTGGATCTGTCTGTCAAAAAATCGCTGATCCATTTCAGAGCATTACTCCTGATGCCATAGTTGGTCCAATTTACAAAGGAGTCAAGCATGGGGGACACGATCGAAAGCCTTACTAAAGCAAGGACTGCAAGGTCGTACTGCTTTCCTCTGTCTCAGGATTTGGCAAGCTCATCAACAAGGGATAAGAGTTGTGTTTCACAGCTTCGTGTGGCACGAAAATCGTGTTGAGAGTCTGTTAGGATGCTGAAGTGATCTAGATGACGCATCATGTTGCTGACTATGATGTGTTCAAGCATTTTGCAGCAGATACATGTAACGGAAACAGGTCGACAGTTGCTGGCCTTCGATCTTGCTACATTTTTCAAGATAACCGTGACATTTGCTGTTTTCCACACATCAGGGATTGAATCGGTTGAGAGGCATTTCTGGTAAATATGACTCAAATATGGTGCACACTATTCTGCTAGATCTTTCGGGATCATTGCTGGAATCATGTCTGGTCCGGTGGCCTTTTCTGAGTTAAGCTTTCGCAATAAGCTGTATACACCTTCTGTGGTAACTTGGATGTCAGGATGGTAAGGAGCTCCATGTGGGCTGGGCAGGTCACTCTTGTCCTCTCGTGTGAAAACAGACTGGTATTGTCCATTTAGTCTGTTGGCCTTTTCGGATGCCTCTGAATATAGTTTCCGGTGTTCCTTGAGGGGGGGGGAGGGGGGGCTACACCACAGTTGTCATTCCACACGGACTTAATGTAGTTCCAACATCTTTTCTGCTTGTTAGGTTGGTGGTCTTGATGGGAGTCTCCAACTTCTATCAGGTTTTCAATATATCATATATTTTCAGTAGGCCTGCCGTTCTAAGTGTTGGGATCTTGATTTTGTTTCTTGGTAAAGTCTCCTATCTCTGGTCTTTCCTGTTGTTTTCTGTCTTACAAACAATTTGTTCCGTCTTCTGTGTTGGGTTTTAATGGATCTGTCTATCCAAGGCTTGTTCGTCTTGTTTCCAGATATGGTCCTGGATGGTATGAATTTGTTCTTTAACCATTTGATCTTCTTCTCAAAAAGTTTCCATGTGTCGTTTGCAGAATGGTTCTCAGTTTCGCATATGAATGACTCTCGCGAGGTTATCAAATTTTCACTATCGGGTCATAGTCTGCCTTCCTGTATTGGAAAACTTTACGAGGTGCTTTCTTCACTTTCATTGGTCGTGGACTCTATGTAAACTGCTTCATGGTCAGCAATTCCTGGTATGACGTCACATTTGTTGATTAACTTTTCGTTGTTTGTGCAGAACAGATCAAGCAGATTTGAGGAAAATTCACTGACCCGTATTGATGCATCTACAACCTGTTCCAGGAAGGAGTCCTTTATGAAAAAGTTAGTAGCTGTAGGCACTGGGCATTTTTTTTTTTTTTTTTTGCTTGTGGTAGTGGACACTCGTTTTCCCAGTCTATATCCGCCACGTTGAAATCTCCTCCTAGCCATAGGTGCGCACCACATGGGATTCTGTTAAAGTATGAGTGAAGGTTGTCTGGGTAGTTTGGATCTGTTATGGATTGAGGTATGTAGAAGGCGCTGACGTATAAGTCTGTTTCCCCTTTAACCTTGATCTTGGCCCAAACTATCTCAGAGTTACTGTCTGCCTTAAGTTCTTCTGGCTCGCAGCTGGCATACTGGTAAGATAATAGGGCAAATACAACGCCCCCGTGGGATACTGGTAAGATAATATAGGACAAATACAAAACGCCCCCAATGGCATACTGGTAAGATAATAGGGCAAATACAACGCCCCCATGGGATACTGGTAAGATAATAGGGCAAATACAAATGCCCCCATGGGATACTGGTAAGATAATAGGGCAAATACAAATGCCCTACATGGGATACTGGTAAGATAATAGGGCAAATACAAACGCCCCCATGGGATACATCTGGATGATCGTTGCGGTAAGACTTGAAGTTTGCTGGGAATACTTCAGCTGAATTTATGCTGCTGTTTAGTCACGATTCTGTAACAATAATAATGGTGGCTTGGCAGATCATATTGCTAAGTCGTACCTTTTCCCCAGGCCCCTTTATTGATTGACAATTGATGACTAGGATTCTCATGGGCGAGTCAGGTCTAACTCTAATGGGACCATGTGCTGTGGAGGTTCTAAGCTGCTTGTGTGGAGATTCAGTTGGGTTGCTAAAGCTTATTTCACTGTCTGCTTGGATGGAATCACTAAGGCAGTGATAGCTGTTGCTGGTATCAAAGAGAAAAGTTTCTAATATTCCAGTAGAGAAATTTGGCAAGCCACATTGACTACATTCCCAGCATACATTGGAGTGGGTTTTGAACATGGCATCTGGCATACCCATAACTCGTGATGATGCCATACTGCACATGGGCCACAGCTCACACAAGGTGTTGTCCATCTACAGGCTTTGTTGCAGACCCGACAAGGAAAGCTGATATTTTATGGGCCCGGATTTGAAATTGGGTGCATATGATTCAGCCAACAATAGGCAACATAGAAAGAGAAGAGCGAGTTTGTTCCTACAAACTGATCCTTTTACTTTCGACATGGTTATTTTCAGGACGGTAATGAGATGGGTGGAGAGCGGTAATTTTGGACGAGCCTTAATCAGTAGTGATTGTAGGTTATTACTATCATCTTTGGGTAATGCAGGCGTACAAACTTGAAGTGGCGTACAAATGTGTCTCGGCATGTCCCGTACGCCACATCAAACTCGTTCTTTGCGCCAACTCATAATAATACACGTATGTAGTTTTTTGTATGGTCCGATGGAACAATGTTAAACAATGCAATATGATCATAGCATATTGTTACATATACTACAGCAAATCCATGCACATGAGCATTATAACGTGTAACATTTTATTATTTTTTAATTGTATATTTGCTTGATAGATTTACAAATACATGCACATGACTTACTAGAGCGGTATGATAAATTTTGCCGCAGTAACATCCATGGTCATTTTCAAAGATTTCTATTTCTCAACGAACTATCGCCTGTTATTGAAGTTTACTTCTATTATTTGCCTGTTTGGGTACTGTCAATACGATATGTATATATGTTAGGGGAGCCGCGGTTGTTCAGTTGGTAGTGCGTAGGACTCGTAATCTAAGGGTTGCCCAGGCCAACACGGGTCGGCTGCCTCAATATGTCATTGGGAAAGGCACTTACCTCCCATTTCCTCGGCATGATATAGCCAATAATGTATTAAAAGTGCCGTTATAACCGCTGTATCTGATCCCACACTGTCTGAAGACTTCAAGCAGTGGGCACCAAATCGACGTGAATAACTTGTTTGGTTTAAAATTTTGTATCCGAGCATATACTGTACATACAGGCATATTTTCCATCAAACGCAAAAGGACTAATTTCGATCATCACATTAAATTGTAATCAAACTGAGCTGTCAAAGCGAAGATTCTCGTAAGCTTGCATGTGTAGAATTCTCAAATAATCTTTGTTGGTACAGTTACTGTTCAAAGAACTGACGCTACGAGAATTATTTTTCGAATTTGCATCATCGTCCTGGTAACCAGTATTCGGTTGTCCCATAATTCTCCTGCTTTCCATTAAACTGCACACAGTCTGCCGTGAAGTTCCAGTTTGTGTTGAAAATGAAGATTCCGAGGATGACTGCTCCTTTTTATCGGGTTTTAATTTTCCCTTGTTTGCTTCTTCTTTAGATATTATTACTTTTTTCAAGCATGGTACCTGCAAAATATAATTAGTTCTTTGACGCATATGTACCGATTTCACTTGATAAATACCAATTTTCAACATCTACAATCACTATCTTTCAAGCAATATATTTCACAATACTTATTTTTATCTAAGTAGCTAAACCTATTTTATATACATTCCATGTTCAGTTTTCATACTGTCATTTGAAAGGGTACAAAATGTGGTAAATAAGTTCCACTCGTTTGAAATACAACACCTTATAGTCTGACTATTTGTATTGGTTGTGATATCTCTGAGAGGTTTCCCTTGAAAAATATCCATGTCTTTCTGAGTTTGTTTAACTCATTTTAAAACCACTTTAATGTCTCTGATATGAAAACTTCGTTTTTCTTTTATCATAAAATGATTATAATCCTTGATAGAAAGAACTTCAATACGCACATCTGCAGATAGCTAATCGACATTTTGGACAACAAATAAAGTCTACCTAGGTACCATAAGGTAGGACCAAAGTATGTCCATCATTTGGTGTAGAAATACAATGTACACTTAGCACATAGCTTTAATGAGAACCAATAACTTTGTTGTCATTACTTTAACAATTTAAGCACTGTACTGAAAACAGAAGACACTTTCTTCTAAGCGAGATCTCGAGTATAAATTACCATCAACCTAAATGACACTGAAACGGTTTGGTATCAGTCCATTACAAATAATGACAACGAGAAGGTCTGTAACATTTGAAAACGATACTATGCTACTTAAAATTACCAATTTGTTAATAATAATAATAATAATAATAATAATAATAATAGTAATAATAAATAGTAAAACAGGATTACGAGTTTTAACAGATGTATATTAATTTTTTAGAACGATATGGAAGATTGGTTTTAAATTTAAATATGTTATTCTCTTCAAATGAAACAGGATAACCATACCTGCGGATTTTCTTTACATCTTAAAATCTGGAGAATTTATTTATTTTTAACAACTTTCTCTACGCTGTCTGTGAATAAATACGAAAATGTAAGCTCTTAGTGGATTGACATAAATAGGCATGTAGATGGTGATAATTAAGTACATGTAGATGGAGATAATTAAGTACATGTAGATGGAGATAATTAAGTATATGTATATGGTGATAATTAAGTACATGTAGATGGTGATAATTAAGTACATGTAGATGGTGATAATTCAGTACATGTAGATGGTGATAATTCAGTACATGTAGATGGAGATAATTAAGTACATGTAGATCATGTCATGTTAAGTGTTTATGTCTTGACTATCACATCATCATTGAACAAAGATGAATTTCACTTGAAGCAAAGTAGATGCATTTGTTGTGATTGCTGACTTTCGACAATTTTTTCATGAGGTTTATGTTGTCACATTATTATTATTATTATTATTATTATTATTATTATTATTATTATTAAGTACGAAAATGATTAAAGTTGCAAACTTCATTCGGCATTAAATCTCCAAATGACAATATTTTTGCAAAATTGAATCACAACCGACATAAATATTAGTCATGTCTGCACATGTCATAAATAAACCATCACCACTGGTCTTACCTGAAGCACGCGTCGCTTAGTGATCAAGGTAAGGTAGATAACATTTCATGCCTAATTACAATAACTTCATAAGAAGTGTTTTAAACCGTGTTTCCCCTGTTTAAAAAAATAGCGTTGTATTATTTGACTATTACTCTCCATTTCCAAGACAGAGTGTCATGCATATAAATCGTATGTCGAGAAGTAAGAATTTTTCCAGTGTTGTCTTCAGAATTTCTAGAGACATTTTAAATCTCGCGCCTAATACTTTAATGTTGTATAAATTTGATCTCGCGCTCCGGCTCAGGGGGGTTATTACATTCCATATTAGGCTTTATTTATTTTAAAACCAATAGCAAAAAAACAAATCCACATAATATTGAATGAGTCCTAGCGCGATATCATGGCTGGAGATAATAAAACAATGAGCTTGAATTTAATATCGAGTTTTCATTTTCAGCCAATCAAATGTGACGTTAAACGGTAAAGTTCCTTGTGACTGACAGACATACAATCTCTGGTTCAAACTCAGTCTTAGAAGTTTTATGATTTCCAGGCAGGAAGGAAACAACCTTTATATTAGTATTAGGCACGAGATATAAAATGTCAAGGAAACGAAGACTATATGTGGACGATTTGGATAAACACGCAGATTTATTGCTGAGAAATCTGCTCAGAATGAATTCTGATTCCCACCCCAATCAGTAATGTCATGTTTTGCTAGGTAATAAAGCTATGCTGTACAAAATACATGCTCTGAAAACGATTGTTATTAGGAACTATTTCTGTTTATAATGTCAGCACACCACTTTATGTCATAAGACTTCGCGTAAAATAACCAAACGATAAACGGCGAAGTTTAAGACCGATGAAACTCAGTCTAGAATTAAACAAATTAAAAAGTGAAAAAGCTGTTACTGTCGTTCTTTTTAAAAGCAATGTTCATCACTAGCTCGACATAACTACTGAGATATTCAGCACACGACTTGTGAGTGGTAAGTTAGGTGGACGATATAAAAGTCTTACAAGTGTGAAAACCAATTTTGCATTGTGGGGAAAAACAACTTTTTCGTATGGAGCACAGTCAAACACTTCTGTAATTTATGACTGAAATGAAAGATTTTGATATAAGTTATGGCGTGTATATTGCGGAGGTACCTCCACGTACTCCATGGTAAATAGTGTGTTAAAGTAGGATCCCACCCCACCCCTAAATTTAAAACAAGAAATACTTATATGATGTCCTGGAGTTTCAGTAAGAGCTCAAATCATATCATTTTGGCATGTTTCCAAATTTATTTAATAAATAATGAAACATGCATCAAAATTTGTTCTTAATTTTTAATTTTGAGATTTAAACAGGACCCATTTAGGTCAATTGTCCATTAAGATCAGCTTTGTCCTTTTTCAACTATCACACATTAATTACAAATAATATAAAAATGCATATGTTAACATTTTTAAAAAATAATTCCAGAAGACACTGCAATTGTTAAATACTGTTATCATACATTTTTTTTCCGCTGTTCGTTTTTATGTCCAAGTTAGCTACCTTGTAGTGGAATATGGCCCCGTGCTTTAGAAAATGTCCTCAGTAAATTCTTCTGAAACAGCGTACCAGTCTAGAAATTTCACATTACACTCGATCATTATGGCAGTAGACCAGAGTTGTGTGTGGTTCCATTGGTAATGTGACGAAACCAATTTATTTCAAGCTGGACAAATTCTACATATTCGTTGTAAAGTTAACTTTCATACAAGAAATACAGAACCCCTATTAAAATATATACAATGTGAATTTAGTTAACATTAAAACTGCATGTATTAGTTCCACGCATTTCACGGAAATCTTAAAATGAATATGTTAACCACAGCAAGGATGCCGTCATCGCCGGACAAGTGATATGTATGTCAGGCGATCTGTTAACGCAAGAAGGGCAAACATCATCCCAGACCTACCCAGCAATTTATCCTCGGTAGCTTCTCAGCGGGCACTTCATATTTACAGAAGTAGGTGGTGATTATGGCCGCCACAAATATCGCCACCATAAAGATGGGTACCACAATGTTCACCCATACCGGAACCAACTCATCTGCCGGCGACATCACACCTGTGTACTCTGGAATTCGACTGAATATCGGCTTAAACACTTAGGCTGTGAAATAGAAAATATAAATAAATATATTTTGAATACGTTACAGTCCCAGCATTAGGAGCAAGTTGGTTTGGTTTGGTTTTATGGGTTTAACTCCATTTTTCAGCACATGATAGGCTATACATGGCGGCCAGTATATCTGGGGGAGGAAGAACCCTGGAAAATCCCGGGAAGAACCACCTTGCCCACGGGAAGCTACTGGCAAGCTTTCTCACATAACCACATTGGCCGAGCCAAAGACTCGAACCCACGCGGACAGAAGTGAGATGGCAGTGATCGGTAAAGGCGGGCGACTTAGGCCACCCGGGGCCCCGGAGCAAGTTGGTGAAAACAGATAAATAAATAGTTAAATGTGAAATGTACATCAGATGATGGTTTCAATCTAAAAAGTCACATAAACCTGAAGACGATGAAAATACTTAAATTTCACCACAAATTTCATTTTTTGTTTAAATGGAAATTCAATTTGATTGCGGACAGTACTGGTGGAATGGAAACATACTGGATATATTGGGGTAATAATGAGGTAATCCTTCATCCGGTTGAAGCAAAAATTCGATCTTCATACGTATGGCAATAATCAAATTTGACATAAATTTGCAATGCAAAACTTTGTACATGCAACAAGGCTTGTCGAAACGTACTGGACAGGCACGTCTTCTTCGAAAACATCTGCGACAATGTACAGATTTATACAATTATAAATAGGATTTACAGATTTATACAGCACGTTGTTGGTATACAATTTTATCTATTTTATAATTGATTATGTAAGAATAAGAAGTATATATTCAGGCTTCGCCCTCGGGCTATGACTTTTCCTTACGTGTTACGACAAACCTTTGAACTTAGCAAACCGTATATGAATCCATATAGTCATTTTACTATAGGGGCAATTGTAACACCGTATATGAATCCATATAGTCATTTTACTATAGGGGCAATTGTAACACCGTATATGAATCCATATAGTCATTTTACTATAGGGGCAATTGTAACACCGTATATGAATCCATATAGTCATTTTACTATAGGGACAATTATATCACTGCACTGATAAGATACCTATCCTGACTGACAAAAGTCGGAGAGTGTAATTTGCGAATCTACCTTTCCAATGCAAGTGAAGTAGAAGCGAATACATGGACGCAGATAAAATACGATGCTGTGAAAAGTATGGCGCAATTTCACGGCAGCAAAGGACGAAAGGCTATATTGTGTCTAAGACTAGCCATAGATCGTATTTCATACCTGACAACCTTTCTGATTTTGCTAACATCCGATTACAAATTTGTAGTAACCACTCTAAAATTCTAATAATTTCGTGCACGGTTATATTGATTGCTCTGTTTTGTATTCATTAATAAAGACCTATGGTAAATTACTCCAATCAGTAAAGACCTATGTGGTAAATTACCCCAGTCAGTAAAGACCTATGTGGTTAATTACCCTAATCAGTAAGGACCTATGTGGTTAATTACCCTAATCAGTAAATACCAATAGGGCCAAATATCCTAATTAGTAAGGACCTATGGGGTTAATTACCCCAATCAGTAAAGAGCTGTGTGGTAAGTTACCCCAATTAGGAAAGTCCTGTGTGGTAAATTACCCTAATCAGTAAAGACTTATGTGGTAAATTATACCAATCAGTAAGATTAGATGTTATATATCTGTCAATAAAAACGGACAAGTCACTCCAGATCTTATCCCATTTCGCTTGCTTGTAATTAAACACAGATCTTGTGGACTTTTGTGTTTGTATTGGTCTACGTAGTGTGCTTATAGCCAGTATATCATGATTGATCATTCCAATAGGAGGGCAGATTAAGTATTTTTCTACAGGTCCCGCATGGCATGTAATCATCAGATCAAGTGTCTGGTAGGTGATATATTTATATGTTCAAAAGTAAATTCTGTTAAACGACCACAATGTGACTTATCTCTGGCACGAGAGATAGCACCACAAATATCCCAGTTGAATTCTGTTCCTAACATGATTTTGGTATTTTTATACTTTAGGTTTAAATAAAATTTTTAAAGTGATGCTTGCAATTGGTCGAGGGCATCGATATCAGATTTTGATTCTCCGTATTATGATTCCATCAGTAACTGTTCTTTATTTGTGGGCTGCACGTAAACCCATTTTATATTGCAATCTGAGTCTAGATCAAAGAATTCTTCGCACTCTTAATCTGGCTTGCCCAAGATGATAACACTTCCAACACCTTTATTCAGCATCTCCTTCCTGTCTGTCTGGAATACGTTATACATGTTCCTTTATTCACCATCTCCTTCCTGTCTGTCTGAAATACGTTATATATGAGTTCCTTTATTCACCATCTCCTTCCTGTCTGTCTGAAATACGTTATACATGTTCCTTTATTCACCATCTCCTTCCTGTCTGTCTGGAATACGTTATACATGTTCCTTTATTCACCATCTCCTTCCTGTCTGTCTGGAATACGTTATACATGTTCCTTTATTCACCATCTCCTTCCTGTCTGTCTGAAATACGTTATATATGAGTTCCTTTATTCACCATCTCCTTCCTGATTGTCTGGAATACGTTATAAATATCTTCACTTGGGATAGTACTACGAAAAATATGAGCATTAAGATAATTCCACTTAATGTGTATTTCAGTTCCAATGATCACATCGGTTGATATATTGGAGATTATCTTATACAAGTCTGTTTATTTATTCTTGAGACTCTGAAAATATATCACTTGGCAGCTGTAGCTGCTTGATGAAGATGTAATTACTTAAGGAGTTGTTACAGCATCGAGCTAAATCTATGGAGGTTTTGTTACAACCATCACAATGTATGGCTTTAGCATTCCAGCCTACATTCGTTTCACAAATATCACACGAGGATTTAACAGGCCCTGTATTTATATTAATATCACCTGCTTGTAGTATAGACAAGTGAAACAAAACTTGTCCTTACCAGTCATGATATTCTTTTATATGCCTTTTGTCTGATCTTAAACATGTTTCAGATTCCACAAGACAAGTACTTGGGAAGCGCTTCGTGTTCCACGAAGAAGTGTTATTTATATTTGTTATACCTCATAAAATGAATAGTGTCAATGAATGTCGCACAGAATGTCACGTGTCACGGATAAACATCGTGTCTCCCTTACGCGATAGTATCTGCCTCACGGTATCGAGTTTCCCTGTGTTCATTGATTCGGTATGATAAACAATGTATTGCCCTTGTTAGGGGGAGATATGAAGATTTGTTCACCCATGGCAAATCATGTTCCACGTGGGCGAAGCTTGAGTGGAACATGACTTGTCGCGGATGACCGAATCTTCATATCTCACAAGGCAATAAATGTATTTTATTATACCTCATAAAAGTAACAGTGTCAATGATTGGCGTACCGAATGTCACGTGTCAGAGAACAAAACCTCGTGTCTCTCTCACGATGTCCTGTTCGGTATAATAATCCATTTATTTCCCTTGTTTGGGGGAGACATGAAGATTTGTTGAGCAGCAACAAGTCATGCAAGCCCTCTTGGAACGCGACATGCATGGAATGCACAAATCGTCATATTTCCTCCTAACAAGGGCAATTCATGTATATTGTTACATGTTAAACTTCATTCATGGTTTTGAAATGGTCCGCCCTTACCTTCTATTATCTCTTTTTGGATGTATATAGTTGCGGCTTTCAGTGACTCTAGTAAGATTGCCCTAACCAGCCCAAACCAATTTGGAATAGAAATCACCTTGAATATGGCATTTAGAATAGCCATCACCTTGAATATGGCATTTAGAATAGCCATCACCTTGAATATAGCATTTAGAATAGCCATCACCTTGAATATGACATTTAGAATAGCCATCACCTTGAATATGGCATTTAGAATAGCCATCACCTTGAATATGACATTTAGAATAGCCATCACCTTGAATATGGCATTTAGAATAGCTATCACCTTGAATATGGCATTTAGAATAGCCATCACCTTGAATATGACATTTAGAATAGCCATCACCTTGAATATAGCAAACAAAAATATTTCCATACCCATCAGAGATACATATATGAAATTAGATGTGAACAGAAAGTTAGATCACTTCAGGTGTACCAGTAAATACCCTGATAATCTGTTTGTCATTTACCTTGACCTTTTACCTCTTTGACCCCAAAATCAACAGCCATTTTTTAGCTTATTATCAATGCTTTATTATTATTATTATTATTATTATGCAACTATGTACATGTACTCTGTATGTAAATATGCATGTAACAGAGGGCCACAAGGAGGATTAGTTCCATGCAACTAATTGTGTCACCCTCTTTAAATAAAGTCATTATTATTATTATTATTATTATTATTATTACCCCAAGTGCAAGCCGTACACAAAGTTTGGTTGAGGTATGTCATGTAGAAATATATTTACAGAAACCATTTTTCTTCTTTCAGTCAGAGTTACCTGGACCTCTGGCCTTGTGACTCCAAAATCGACCCGAGTTCTACAGTAGACCAACATATGCCTACATCATACACCTATATATACATATGAGGGATATTTAAAAAGTTCTGAATATTGATGTGCTATACAACATCATACACCTATATATACATATGAGGGATATTTAAAAAGTTCTGAATAGTGGTGTGCTATACAACATCATACACCTATATATACATATGAGGGATATTTAAAAAGTTATGAATATTGATGTGCTATACAACAAAGTTCTTTGATAATGGGATTCAGCCAAAATTTTGATGCTGTGCTCCTTCAGGAAGTCTTTGAAGGTGACAGATGTCTGCGCCAGTGCATCATCTTGGAGTAGATGGTCCCTCATGTACCTATGTGCGGTTGGGTGGTTCAGTAGTAACAAGTGTTGGGTGGTTCAGTAGTAACAAGTGTTGGGTGGTTCAGTAGTAACAAGTGTTGGGTGGTTCAGTAGTAACAAGTGTTGGGTGGTTCAGTAGTAACAAGTGTTGGGTGGTTCAGTAGTAACAAGTGTTGGGTGGTTCAGTAGTAACAAGTGTTCCACAACTACTGGCAACTCTTTGAAGGCATACAAATGTCAGGTAACATGAGCAGAATCAGGCACAGTTACCAGACAAATGGGCATACAAAAATAATGCATATAAAACTCTTGACAGTACAACTACATCAAGAGATTTGTGGTCTCTGCTTGTTTTTTCCAATCCAGTCTGGTTAAAAAAAGTAAATTCATGTTTCATCACCTCTGGCAATCTCATTCAAATGTCTCTGATTACTCCTTTCCTATATCTGGCAAATAGCTGTTTGGCAATTTCAACAGGATTCGACTTTTCATCAGTCATTAACAAATGCAGGACTCAATTTGGACAAACCTTTCAGAACTTCAAATGTTCCTCAATATCTTAACAAAAGTTGATGAGATAATAGAAATATCTTCCACTGTATATTGAGCATTTTCATCAATTGCCCCTTTCACAGCAAGCCACTTCCCATTCACCATCACACGCAGACAACAGTCTTCCAGACTGGGGGTCATTTTCCATGGATTTTCATTTTATATCTCGCAGCCAGTGTACTTTTAAATATTCATTAATCAAGAAAATAGCTGGATTACAAACCGTGAATAATGTAAATTCATTTTCATTCACTGGGTACCAGTCTTTGTAAATGGGTTTGGTTGAGACGTGGCGGGGGGGGGGGGGGGGGACTATGAACCACGGACTTTTGGTTCATAATATCTGAGAACATGACCTAAACGTAAACCTTAAGCTAGAAAAAACTAACCTTAACCCAGGGGTAAGCACAAATCAGTGGACAATGAAATATAGGTCACAGTTAGCTACTTTTCCCTCACGGCTGTATTACTTCTTGTAAAAGAGTTGCATACCAAGTACACGGACTCTACAAGCAATCGTGTCTAAGAAAATTGCCAAGACACAATCCCTAAACTCTCTTTACGCCACACGGATGGACAGACATCATCAATCCATAAGCCTGAATTGATTTGCAATCCGTCCAAAACCCAGCGTGGCTTATATTACACAATTATGAACTTTTGTTCAGCTCACTACATTGTTTTACTGAGCTGTGGAAAGTGATATTAAGATCTATATTTCACTGCTCAATAAAACAATGCATTGAGCGAAACAATCGCTGATTAAGCTGGATTGTTTTTGTCACTTTCATACCGTGATCTAAAAGTATTCCCACCAGAGCGCAATAGGTGCGGATATTAATACTTTGTAGTATTGTTGAGCGCTTGTAACCTGTTCAGCCAATCAGAATAAAAGTTTATGAAAGTATAGACCCTGATTATCGCATATAGCGTCCGCAGATCAAGATCTACGTTATTCGTTTTCTTCTAACATGCTTTCAAGCTAAGGGTGTAGGCACAGTTCTGTCAGAGTATTATCCAACGGCAGATCTGGGTCATGCAGTTGGCAGGCGGTGTACAAGATACAAATGGGATTACCAACCGATATTGAGTCATATTCACAGTATTGGAGCCTGTGCAATATAGTCATATTTCCTGTGTTCTGTGAGCATGATTTATTTTATTTCCATTAACAATTATGCTTGATTTCTTTATTTATTATTATCTTTATTTCTTTCTTTCTTTCTTTATTATTATTATCATTATTATTATTATTTGTTTCACTAGGTACTATTACATTTTATTGGTAATTACGATAGTCACTTCAGCTGACACATGGAGTTGTCACTCAAGGAGAAAAAAAAGCGTGATTCAGCTCTCATTTTCACCATGGGACTCACGTTTTCTTTATATATTGTTAAGGGGGTGGAGCTTCAGATGTCAGATAACTGCATTTCCCTATTAAGAGAAACACATATTGGCGTATGGTTTCAAATGTCAAAGCATAGCGTATTTCTTACATACATTAGTATACTGGCAATATTACTGGTCCCAATCCGTACTGCCAGAGATAGTAAGTAATATGAAAATCTCCATTAAATACTGTACAAGGTTTTATGACTGTATTGAATAAGGCATTAATAATCCCCAAATCGCTGCAAAGTCGTACTTTATCGGAGATCTGTCTGTGTGTGTGTGTGTATGAAACATTGGTGTATGATTAAAAATTTCTACGTATACCGTATTTATTGCACATTGTGGTAATATTATTGGTCCCAGTTTGTAGTGCCATATAGAGTAAGTAGTATGATATTCTCCTACACATACTGTATGTGGGGTTTTTTTTATCTCTATATTGAATATTGTATTAATAATTTACAAGTTTTGCACCTCTGCGGTTCTTGGTCAAAGCCCCGGTTCTGACATGTGTAGGCCACGTGGTAGCCCATCAAAGGTCAATGGTTTCCTTCACATTTTGCGGCTTTCTCGACCTCAAAGATCTCATCACGCGACGATATGAACCATCAAGAGTACGTAATGAAGTTGAATACGAGAAAACGAAGTTCTGATAAAACCAGTCTTCTAGGTGCCACTAGACTAAAGCTCTGATCAAACCAGTCTTCTAGGTGTCCCTACACTAAACCTTTGATAAAACCAGTCTTCTAGGTGTGACTACACTAACGCTCTGATAAAACCAGTCTTCTAGGTGTGTCTACACTAACGCTCTGATAAAGCCAGTTTTCTAGGTGTGTCTACACTAACGCTCTGATAAAACCAGTCTTCTAGGTGTCACTACACTAACGCTCTGATAAAGCCAGTTTTCTAGGTGTGTCTACACTAACGCTCTGATAAAACCAGTCTTCTAGGTGTGACTACACTAACGCTCTGATAAAGCCAGTTTTCTAGGTGTGTCTACACTAACGCTCTGATAAAACCAGTCTTCTAGGTGTGACTACACTAACGCTCTGATAAAGCCAGTTTTCTAGGTGTGTCTACACTAACGCTCTGATAAAACCAGTCTTCTAGGTGTGACTACACTAACGCTCTGATAAAGCCAGTTTTCTAGGTGTGTCTACACTAACGCTCTGATAAAACCAGTCTTCTAGGTGTGACTACACTAACGCTCTGATAAAGCCAGTTTTCTAGGTGTGTCTACACTAACGCTCTGATAAAGCCAGTTTTCTAGGTGTGACTACACTAACGCTCTGATAAAACCAGTTTTCTAGGTGTGACTACTCTTATTTAGCAAATCCGTTGTTATTGCATCCTATTATAATACCTAAAAATCATTAATATATTGTGTTCAGGTTAGTGACCAACATAAGTAAGATAGTCTTGGTGCATCCGAACTTAAAACGAATGCTCTGGATTTAATTTTAAACAATGTAGAAAATAAAGGAAATATATAAGAAACTTAATTAGTATAGTAATACCTCATACTACCATAAGAGTAAATAAAGTGCACTCACTCCCATATCGCGCCTTCAGTGAACTCTCCAAGAGGGGAAACCATGCAGCTAGGGAGTCGTGTGTATTAGTTATACGTACATGGCCGAATGGCCGTAAACGTGTCTAATTTAAGTTCAGTCAATCATAGAAATACCTTAAAAGGAGCCATGTTTGATCAGTACTTAGAGTTCCGGACTCGCTACAAGAAGAGCGCGAGTTTGAATACTAACCAGACCAGGCTGGATCGACCGCTGTGGTGCGTCTCTGGGTAAGACACTTAACTCCAATAGCCACGGCACAATATAACCGTTCGTGTGATGATGTGCCGTTAAACACCACCAATCAACCAGTCAATCAATCAATCAATCAATCAATCAATCAATCAATCAATCAATCAATCAATCAATCAATCAATCAATCGCCAGCTGTTTTTGTTCTAAATATAATGTTTGTCTCTTGGCCAAGCCGATTACTTTTTCTATAAATCGTAAATCAGTCTTTTTAATATAATATTAAAGTATGAACATGTAAAAATCGTTACATTAATCACTAGATGAAACATAAGAACAATTTTATACAAATATCTTCTACAAGACTCGCAAGTCCTGTGTACTCTGTCACTCATTTCAGGCATTGATGTATATAATATATCTCAATGTATCCGTTCATATTGTGGCAGACGTGAACCTTTTTGTAACATTGTTTGCAAAAATTTAAATTTAAGTTGGATATTGGCTCTGTTCTAAATATACAGTACTGCACATTTTTTTTATAGACTTTTGAAATTAATTATCTACGAAGGCTATCTCAAACTAAAACCAAAACTTAACACAAAAAGGAGGGAGGGGGCATGCTAGTTCTCTTTGCATGATGCGAAGAAAAAGAGTATATAAGAGTCCGCAATGGTTACTTCTCTGTAGAATAACGATAATTGACTATAAATACACTGGCTCCGCAGAATACCGGTAATTCACTATAAATACACTGGCTCCTCAGAATACCGATAATTCACTATGAATACAATGTCTCCGTTGAATACCGGTAATTCACTATAAATACACTGTCAAAGAAGAAATGATTTCCACGTTGTGAATTTTCGCTGGAAATAAACAAAAACACAAATACACAGTAAAAAATACAATTTCCCAAAATTTATTTTATTTTATTTTTTTGCCTTCTCACGAGACAAATAATGGTATAAATAATATGAGCATAGGATGAGTTGTATGCCCATATTTATTTTTTTACAAATCTTGTATATGTTCTCTCTCTCTCTCTCTCTCTCTCTCTCTCTCTCTCTCTCTCTCTCTCTCTCTCTCTCTCTCTCTCTCTCTCTCTCTCTCGTAGGGTTCGGAAGACATTGGAAGGACAAGATCATATCAGTTGCAAAATATGCAGACCTCTGTAAATTTGGTTATAAAATACTTTAGCAATAATAATAATAATAATAATAATAATAATAATAAATGCACATACAGTTTCCTCATAAGTAATGTCATCTTCGTTATTGGCAAGTTTATGTTATAACCACTGTATTATTGTACTGAAGGAAACTTAGCAACATTGTCTGTCTGTCTTTATGTCTGTATGTATGTTGAAACTTCATTAGTAGTATTGACGAATAAAAATAGTATGTCACCACCTATTATCTCTCTTCTGAGTTCCTTCATAATATCATATTGTTATTTTAATTTCGGATATAAAGTATTGTTAGTACTAAAAAGTTATGTAAAAAAGGTAATATCCATTAACGAAGGCATCATAATCCACCTAATACAATTATTATTTACCGTGACAAATGTATATACATGGAATAAATCATTAATACAACACACAAATGTACTTGTGCATAAAGTCAACAAGAAGCTGATAACAATTACAACTAAACAAAAGTGCTCAGAGCAATTGCTACTTGTAGTTCATGTAAATACAAAGAAAAATACGAACTTTGAAAGTAATAAGACACACAAAAAAAACAAATTTGTATTGCATACCCATTTAATTTTACGTGGTTGATATGTTGTTTGAGTATTGCGTACCCCTTTATGTTGTTTGATACTGTATTGCGTACCCATTTAATTTTATGTGGTTGATATGTTGTTTGATACTGAGTTTCAATCCGATTTCCCATATTGCATATACAGACTGGAAATATTTAAATGTTTTCACTTATGTCTGCGTGTCGATATTCTTAGATGCAGCGAATTGAATTTTAATAAATCCCAGTTTGTTTTGAATTCCATTCACACATTATATTTGCAAATTACATAGAAAGCGTAAAAAGACTGGGTATCCAATCAAGACAAAACCGTATTCGTGTTTTGTTGTGAGTCGAGGTAAAAATCCTGATTATTACTTTCTTTTTAATAGTTCTTTCTAATTATAAAAAAAAAATAGTTCAACCATTCGTAACTTCTCGGTCAATCCTTGTTTCGTATATAGCCAAAGCGGTCCAAATGGGAGCTGTTGACATACATTATAGGTATGATCCGTAGGATTATCCTCGAAGTTGCGAATGGGCATATCATGCCGACAAAATGGGAGTTAAGTCCCATTTCCAAGGACACAGAGGCTGCCGACCCTGCATGGTGGGAGAAAATTGTTTGATCTATCTATCTATATATCTATCTATCTCTACGTTGATGCAGTCACACTTGACTATTAAACAACGGATTGTGCGCGGTCAAGAATATAGGAAATAAGGTAGCAGTAGGACAGGTAGAAGAGTAATAATAAGAAAGGTAGAAATAAACGAAAGAGTGTCAATCTACTTTTTCGTCCCTTAATATTCAGACCAATCCGGCTATCGTAGCGGCGAAGAGATAAATGAACCTCAACCGGCACAGCCCTGAGAATCACTAGGTCTTATGTGTAGCTGACGATTGCATTAGAAGGTGATGGTGGAAAGCTCCTGCTTGTGAGATACCAAGTCAGGAGCTTCTGCAACTGTTGATGGTAATTTGTTCCATGTCCCTATAGTGCGCGGAAAGAAGCTGAACTTGAAAGAGTTTGTCGCTACTGACTTCTTTGTAAACTTCTTGTGATTTGCCCTGGTTCGGCTAAGTGCTAAGGTAGGATATTTGTTCGTGGGTATGTCCACCAGGTTGTTCGCTATCTTGAATAACATGGTCAGCTGGGCCTTGGTTCACCTGGGCTCAAGCGATTCCCACTGGAGATGATCCAGTATGGCACTGACGCTGCAAGTATTTCTATCTCTGTTTGTGGTGTATCTAGCAGCCCTCCTTTGAACACTCTCTACCTTGTTTATCAGGTCTTTGTTATGTGGGTTCCACACGGTTAAGCAGTACTCAAGGCCAGGTCGCACAAGCGAGAAATATGCTGAGCATTTGACTTCCTCGTTTGCTGATTCAGAGTTTGCGGCGCAGGAAATCAAGGGTGTTGTTCCCATTTTTTCACCATCTTGTCTATGTGGCGTTTCCAAGAAAGGTCTTTAGAGAATTCCACCCCAAGGTACTTTGTTGCATACTCAGTGACTAGCTTGTGCTTCTTAAGGGTGTCGTTAGACGTGATCGGAGATTTCTTCCTGTAAACTCTAATGATGCTACATTATTCTGGGTGGAAGGACATACCCCATTTTTTCTGCCCAGAGAGCCAGTCGGTTCAGGTCTTCTTGTAGGATCATGCAGTCCTTGGGGGCGTTGATTTCCCTGTAGATTATACAATCGTCTACAAATAGCCTTGCGTTTGATTTGACGCTTGATGGTAGATCATTGATGAACACCTGGAAAAGGATGGGACCCAAAATACTCCCTTGAGGTACTCCTCTAACAACCGGTGCTGGGTCTGATATTGCTCTATCTACGATAACCCTTTTGGATCTGTCTGTCAAAAAATCGCTGATCCATTTCAGAGCATTACTCCTGATGCCATGGTTGGTCCAATTTACAAAGGAGTCAAGCATGGGGGACACGATCGAAAGCCTTACTAAAGCAAGGACTGCAAGGTCGTACTGCTTTCCTCTGTCTCAGGATTTGGCAAGCTCATCAACAAGGGATAAGAGTTGTGTTTCACAGCTTCGTGTGGCACGAAAATCGTGTTGAGAGTCTGTTAGGATGCTGAAGTGATCTAGATGACGCATCATGTTGCTGACTATGATGTGTTCAAGCATTTTGCAGCAGATACATGTAACGGAAACAGGTCGACAGTTGCTGGCCTTCGATCTTGCTACATTTTTCAAGATAACCGTGACATTTGCTGTTTTCCACACATCAGGGATTGAATCGGTTGAGAGGCATTTCTGGTAAATATGACTCAAATATGGTGCACACTATTCTGCTAGATCTTTCGGGATCACTGCTGGAATCATGTTTGGTCCGGTGGCCTTTTCTGGGTTAAGCTTTCGCAATAAGCTGTATACACCTTCTGTGGTAACTTGGATGTCAGGATGGTAAGGAGCTCCATGTGGGCTGGGCAGGTCACTCTTGTCCTCTCGTGTGAAAACAGACTGGTATTGTCCATTTAGTCTGTTGGCCTTTTCGGATGCCTCTGAATATAGTTTCCGGTGTTCCTTGAGGGGGGGGGGGGCTACACCACAGTTGTCTTTCCGCACGGACTTAATGTAGTTCCAACATCTTTTCTGCTTGTTAGGTTGGTGGTCTTGATCGGAGTCTCCAACTTCTATCAGGTTTTCAATATATCATATATTTTCAGTAGGCCTGCCGTTCTAAGTGTTGGGATCTTGATTTTGTTTCTTGGTAAAGTCTCCTATCTCTGGTCTTTCCTGTTGTTTTCTGTCTTACAAACAATTTGTTCCGTCTTCTGTGTTGGGTTTTAATGGATCTGTCTATCCAAGGCTTGTTCGTCTTGTTTCCAGATATGGTCCTGGATGGTATGAATTTGTTCTTTAACCATTTGATCTTCTTCTCAAAAAGTTTCCATGTGTCGTTTGCAGAATGGTTCTCAGTTTCGCATATGAATGACTCTCGCGAGGTTATCAAATTTTCACTATCGGGTCATAGTTTGCCTTCCTGTATTGGAAAACTTTACGAGGTGCTTTCTTCACTTTCATTGGTCGTGGACTCTATGTAAACTGCTTCATGTTCAGCAATTCCTGGTATGACGTCACATTTGTTGATTAACTTTTCGTTGTTTGTGCAGAACAGATCAAGCAGATTTGAGGAAATTCACTGACCCGTATTGATGCATCTACAACCTGTTCCAGGAAGGAGTCCTTTATGAAAAAGTTAGTAGCTGTAGGCACTGGGCATTTTTTTTTTTTTTTTTGCTTGTGGTAGTGGACACTCGTTTTCCCAGTCTATATCCGCCACGTTGAAATCTCCTCCTAGCCATAGGTGCGCACCACATGGGATTCTGTTAAAGTATGAGTGAAGGTTGTCTGGGTAGTTTGGATCTGTTATGGATTGAGGTATGTAGAAGGCGCTGACGTATAAGTCTGTTTCCCCTTTAACCTTGATCTTGGCCCAAACTATCTCAGAGTTACTGTCTGCCTTAAGTTCTTCTGGCTCGCAGCTGGCATACTGGTAAGATAATAGGGCAAATACAACGCCCCCGTGGGATACTGGTAAGATAATATAGGACAAATACAAAACGCCCCCAATGGCATACTGGTAAGATAATAGGGCAAATACAACGCCCCCATGGGATACTGGTAAGATAATAGGGCAAATACAAATGCCCCCATGGGATACTGGTAAGATAATAGGGCAAATACAAATGCCCTACATGGGATACTGGTAAGATAATAGGGCAAATACAAACGCCCCCATGGGATACATCTGGATGATCGTTGCGGTAAGACTTGAAGTTTGCTGGGAATACTTCAGCTGAATTTATGCTGCTGTTTAGTCACGATTCTGTACCAATAATAATGGTGGCTTGGGTAGAGCAGATCATATTGCTAAGTCGTACCTTTTCCCCAGGCCCCTTTATTGATTGACAATTGATGACTAGGATTCTCATGGGCGAGTCAGGTCTAACTCTAATGGGACCATGTGCTGTGGAGGTTCTAAGCTGCTTGTGTGGAGATTCAGTTGGGTTGCTAAAGCTTATTTCACTGTCTGCTTGGATGGAATCACTAAGGCAGTGATAGCTGTTGCTGGTATCAAAGAGAAAAGTTTCTAATATTCCAGTAGAGAAATTTGGCAAGCCACATTGACTACATTCCCAGCATACATTGGAGTGGGTTTTGAACATGGCATCTGGCATACCCATAACTCGTGATGATACCATACTGCACATGGGCCACAGCTCACACAAGGTGTTGTCCATCTACAGGCTTTGTTGCAGACCCGACAAGGAAAGCTGATATTTTATGGGCCCGGATTTGAAATTGGGTGCATATGATTCAGCCAACAATAGGCAACATAGAAAGAGAAGAGCGAGTTTGTTCCTACAAACTGATCCTTTTACTTTCGACATGGTTATTTTCAGGACGGTAATGAGATGGGTGGAGAGCGGTAATTTTGGACGAGCCTTAATCAGTAGTGATTGTAGGTTATTACTATCATCTTTGGGTAATGCAGGCGTACAAACTTGAAGTGGCGTACAAATGTGTCTCGGCATGTCCCGTACGCCACATCAAACTCGTTCTTTGCGCCAACTCATAATAATACACGTATGTAGTTTTTTGTATGGTCCGATGGAACAATGTTAAACAATGCAATATGATCATAGCATATTGTTACATATACTACAGCAAATCCATGCACATGAGCATTATAACGTGTAACATTTTATTATTTTTTAATTGTATATTTGCTTGATAGATTTACAAATACATGCACATGACTTACTAGAGCGGTATGATAAATTTTGCCGCAGTAACATCCATGGTCATTTTCAAAGATTTCTATTTCTCAACGAACTATCGCCTGTTATTGAAGTTTACTTCTATTATTTGCCTGTTTGGGTACTGTCAATACGATATGTATATATGTTAGGGGAGCCGCGGTTGTTCAGTTGGTAGTGCGTAGGACTCGTAATCTAAGGGTTGCCCAGGCCAACACGGGTCGGCTGCCTCAATATGTCATTGGGAAAGGCACTTACCTCCCATTTCCTCGGCATGATATAGCCAATAATGTATTAAAAGTGCCGTTATAACCGCTGTATCTGATCCCACACTGTCTGAAGACTTCAAGCAGTGGGCACCAAATCGACGTGAATAACTTGTTTGGTTTAAAATTTTGTATCCGAGCATATACTGTACATACAGGCATATTTTCCATCAAACGCAAAAGGACTAATTTCGATCATCACATTAAATTGTAATCAAACTGAGCTGTCAAAGCGAAGATTCTCGTAAGCTTGCATGTGTAGAATTCTCAAATAATCTTTGTTGGTACAGTTACTGTTCAAAGAACTGACGCTACGAGAATTATTTTTCGAATTTGCATCATCGTCCTGGTAACCAGTATTCGGTTGTCCCATAATTCTCCTGCTTTCCATTAAACTGCACACAGTCTGCCGTGAAGTTCCAGTTTGTGTTGAAAATGAAGATTCCGAGGATGACTGCTCCTTTTTATCGGGTTTTAATTTTCCCTTGTTTGCTTCTTCTTTAGATATTATTACTTTTTTCAAGCATGGTACCTGCAAAATATAATTAGTTCTTTGACGCATATGTACCGATTTCACTTGATAAATACCAATTTTCAACATCTACAATCACTATCTTTCAAGCAATATATTTCACAATACTTATTTTTATCTAAGTAGCTAAACCTATTTTATATACATTCCATGTTCAGTTTTCATACTGTCATTTGAAAGGGTACAAAATGTGGTAAATAAGTTCCACTCGTTTGAAATACAACACCTTATAGTCTGACTATTTGTATTGGTTGTGATATCTCTGAGAGGTTTCCCTTGAAAAATATCCATGTCTTTCTGAGTTTGTTTAACTCATTTTAAAACCACTTTAATGTCTCTGATATGAAAACTTCGTTTTTCTTTTATCATAAAATGATTATAATCCTTGATAGAAAGAACTTCAATACGCACATCTGCAGATAGCTAATCGACATTTTGGACAACAAATAAAGTCTACCTAGGTACCATAAGGTAGGACCAAAGTATGTCCATCATTTGGTGTAGAAATACAATGTACACTTAGCACATAGCTTTAATGAGAACCAATAACTTTGTTGTCATTACTTTAACAATTTAAGCACTGTACTGAAAACAGAAGACACTTTCTTCTAAGCGAGATCTCGAGTATAAATTACCATCAACCTAAATGACACTGAAACGGTTTGGTATCAGTCCATTACAAATAATGACAACGAGAAGGTCTGTAACATTTGAAAACGATACTATGCTACTTAAAATTACCAATTTGTTAATAATAAT
Organism: Margaritifera margaritifera; assembly: GCA_029931535.1. Lineage (NCBI taxonomy): Eukaryota > Metazoa > Mollusca > Bivalvia > Unionida > Margaritiferidae > Margaritifera > Margaritifera margaritifera. The sequence goes on along the minus strand of JAQPZY010001312.1, from coordinate 574,625 downwards.
AATAATAATAATAATAATAATAATAATAATAGTAATAATAAATAGTAAAACAGGATTACGAGTTTTAACAGATGTATATTAATTTTTTAGAACGATATGGAAGATTGGTTTTAAATTTAAATATGTTATTCTCTTCAAATGAAACAGGATAACCATACCTGCGGATTTTCTTTACATCTTAAAATCTGGAGAATTTATTTATTTTTAACAACTTTCTCTACGCTGTCTGTGAATAAATACGAAAATGTAAGCTCTTAGTGGATTGACATAAATAGGCATGTAGATGGTGATAATTAAGTACATGTAGATGGAGATAATTAAGTACATGTAGATGGAGATAATTAAGTATATGTATATGGTGATAATTAAGTACATGTAGATGGTGATAATTAAGTACATGTAGATGGTGATAATTCAGTACATGTAGATGGTGATAATTCAGTACATGTAGATGGAGATAATTAAGTACATGTAGATCATGTCATGTTAAGTGTTTATGTCTTGACTATCACATCATCATTGAACAAAGATGAATTTCACTTGAAGCAAAGTAGATGCATTTGTTGTGATTGCTGACTTTCGACAATTTTTTCATGAGGTTTATGTTGTCACATTATTATTATTATTATTATTATTATTATTATTATTATTATTAAGTACGAAAATGATTAAAGTTGCAAACTTCATTCGGCATTAAATCTCCAAATGACAATATTTTTGCAAAATTGAATCACAACCGACATAAATATTAGTCATGTCTGCACATGTCATAAATAAACCATCACCACTGGTCTTACCTGAAGCACGCGTCGCTTAGTGATCAAGGTAAGGTAGATAACATTTCATGCCTAATTACAATAACTTCATAAGAAGTGTTTTAAACCGTGTTTCCCCTGTTTAAAAAAATAGCGTTGTATTATTTGACTATTACTCTCCATTTCCAAGACAGAGTGTCATGCATATAAATCGTATGTCGAGAAGTAAGAATTTTTCCAGTGTTGTCTTCAGAATTTCTAGAGACATTTTAAATCTCGCGCCTAATACTTTAATGTTGTATAAATTTGATCTCGCGCTCCGGCTCAGGGGGGTTATTACATTCCATATTAGGCTTTATTTATTTTAAAACCAATAGCAAAAAAACAAATCCACATAATATTGAATGAGTCCTAGCGCGATATCATGGCTGGAGATAATAAAACAATGAGCTTGAATTTAATATCGAGTTTTCATTTTCAGCCAATCAAATGTGACGTTAAACGGTAAAGTTCCTTGTGACTGACAGACATACAATCTCTGGTTCAAACTCAGTCTTAGAAGTTTTATGATTTCCAGGCAGGAAGGAAACAACCTTTATATTAGTATTAGGCACGAGATATAAAATGTCAAGGAAACGAAGACTATATGTGGACGATTTGGATAAACACGCAGATTTATTGCTGAGAAATCTGCTCAGAATGAATTCTGATTCCCACCCCAATCAGTAATGTCATGTTTTGCTAGGTAATAAAGCTATGCTGTACAAAATACATGCTCTGAAAACGATTGTTATTAGGAACTATTTCTGTTTATAATGTCAGCACACCACTTTATGTCATAAGACTTCGCGTAAAATAACCAAACGATAAACGGCGAAGTTTAAGACGGATGAAACTCAGTCAAGAATTTAAAAAATTAAAAAGTGAAAAAGCTGTTACTGTCGTTCTTTTTAAAAGCAATGTTCATCACTAGCTCGACATAACTACTGAGATATTCAGCACACGACTTGTGAGTGGTAAGTTAGGTGGACGATATAAAAGTCTTACAAGTGTGAAAACCAATTTTGCATTGTGGGGAAAAACAACTTTTTCGTATGGAGCACAGTCAAACACTTCTGTAATTTATGACTGAAATGAAAGATTTTGATATAAGTTATGGCGTGTATATTGCGGAGGTACCTCCACGTACTCCATGGTAAATAGTGTGTTAAAGTAGGATCCCACCCCACCCCTAAATTTAAAACAAGAAATACTTATATGATGTCCTGGAGTTTCAGTAAGAGCTCAAATCATATCATTTTGGCATGTTTCCAAATTTATTTAATAAATAATGAAACATGCATCAAAATTTGTTCTTAATTTTTAATTTTGAGATTTAAACAGGACCCATTTAGGTCAATTGTCCATTAAGATCAGCTTTGTCCTTTTTCAACTATCACACATTAATTACAAATAATATAAAAATGCATATGTTAACATTTTTAAAAAATAATTCCAGAAGACACTGCAATTGTTAAATACTGTTATCATACATTTTTTTCCGCTGTTCGTTTTTATGTCCAAGTTAGCTACCTTGTAGTGGAATATGGCCCCGTGCTTTAGAAAATGTCCTCAGTAAATTCTTCTGAAACAGCGTACCAGTCTAGAAATTTCACATTACACTCGATCATTATGGCAGTAGACCAGAGTTGTGTGTGGTTCCATTGGTAATGTGACGAAACCAATTTATTTCAAGCTGGACAAATTCTACATATTCGTTGTAAAGTTAACTTTCATACAAGAAATACAGAACCCCTATTAAAATATATACAATGTGAATTTAGTTAACATTAAAACTGCATGTATTAGTTCCACGCATTTCACGGAAATCTTAAAATGAATATGTTAACCACAGCAAGGATGCCGTCATCGCCGGACAAGTGATATGTATGTCAGGCGATCTGTTAACGCAAGAAGGGCAAACATCATCCCAGACCTACCCAGCAATTTATCCTCGGTAGCTTCTCAGCGGGCACTTCATATTTACAGAAGTAGGTGGTGATTATGGCCGCCACAAATATCGCCACCATAAAGATGGGTACCACAATGTTCACCCATACCGGAACCAACTCATCTGCCGGCGACATCACACCTGTGTACTCTGGAATTCGACTGAATATCGGCTTAAACACTTAGGCTGTGAAATAGAAAATATAAATAAATATATTTTGAATACGTTACAGTCCCAGCATTAGGAGCAAGTTGGTTTGGTTTGGTTTTATGGGTTTAACTCCATTTTTCAGCACATGATAGGCTATACATGGCGGCCAGTATATCTGGGGGAGGAAGAACCCTGGAAAATCCCGGGAAGAACCACCTTGCCCACGGGAAGCTACTGGCAAGCTTTCTCACATAACCACATTGGCCGAGCCAAAGACTCGAACCCACGCGGACAGAAGTGAGATGGCAGTGATCGGTAAAGGCGGGCGACTTAGGCCACCCGGGGCCCCGGAGCAAGTTGGTGAAAACAGATAAATAAATAGTTAAATGTGAAATGTACATCAGATGATGGTTTCAATCTAAAAAGTCACATAAACCTGAAGACGATGAAAATACTTAAATTTCACCACAAATTTCATTTTTTGTTTAAATGGAAATTCAATTTGATTGCGGACAGTACTGGTGGAATGGAAACATACTGGATATATTGGGGTAATAATGAGGTAATCCTTCATCCGGTTGAAGCAAAAATTCGATCTTCATACGTATGGCAATAATCAAATTTGACATAAATTTGCAATGCAAAACTTTGTACATGCAACAAGGCTTGTCGAAACGTACTGGACAGGCACGTCTTCTTCGAAAACATCTGCGACAATGTACAGATTTATACAATTATAAATAGGATTTACAGATTTATACAGCACGTTGTTGGTATACAATTTTATCTATTTTATAATTGATTATGTAAGAATAAGAAGGATTACAGATTTATACAGCACGTTATTGATATACAATTTTATCTATTTTATAATTGATTATGTAAGAATAAGAAGTATATATTCAGGCTTCGCCCTCGGGCTATGACTTTTCCTTACGTGTTACGACAAATCTTTGAACTTAGCAAACCGTATATGAATCCATATAGTCATTTTACTATATGGGCAATTGTAACACCGTATATGAATCCATATAGTCATTTTACTATAGGGGCAATTGTAACACCGTATATGAATCCATATAGTCATTTTACTATAGGGACAATTATATCACTGCACTGATAAGATACCTATCCTGACTGACAAAAGTCGGAGAGTGTAATTTGCGAATCTGCCTTTCCAATGCAAGTGAAGTAGAAGCGAATACATGGACGCAGATAAAATACGATGCTGTGAAAAGTATGGCGCAATTTCACGGCAGCAAAGGACGAAAGGCTATATTGTGTCTAAGACTAGCCATAGATCGTATTTCATACCTGACAACCTTTCTGATTTTGCTAACATCCGATTACAAATTTGTAGTAACCACTCTAAAATTCTAATAATTTCGTGCACGGTTATATTGATTGCTCTGTTTTGTATTCATTAATAAAGACCTATGGTAAATTACTCCAATCAGTAAAGATATATGTGGTAAATTACCCCAGTCAGTAAAGACCTATGTGGTTAATTACCCTAATCAGTAAGGACCTATGTGGTTAATTACCCTAATCAGTAAATATCAATAGGGCCAAATATCCTAATTAGTAAGGACCTATGGGGTTAATTACCCCAATCAGTAAAGAGCTGTGTGGTAAGTTACCCCAATTAGGAAAGTCCTGTGTGGTAAATTACCCTAATCAGTAAAGACTTATGTGGTAAATTATACCAATCAGTAAGATTAGATGTTATATATCTGTCAATAAAAACGGACAAGTCACTCCAGATCTTATCCCATTTCGCTTGCTTGTAATTAAACACAGATCTTGTGGACTTTTGTGTTTGTATTGGTCTACGTAGTGTGCTTATAGCCAGTATATCATGATTGATCATTCCAATAGGAGGGCAGATTAAGTATTTTTCTACAGGTCCCGCATGGCATGTAATCATCAGATCAAGTGTCTGGTAGGTGATATATTTATATGTTCAAAAGTAAATTCTGTTAAACGACCACAATGTGACTTATCTCTGGCACGAGAGATAGCACCACAAATATCCCAGTTGAATTCTGTTCCTAACATGATTTTGGTATTTTTATACTTTAGGTTTAAATAAAATTTTTAAAGTGATGCTTGCAATTGGTCGAGGGCATCGATATCAGATTTTGATTCTCCGTATTATGATTCCATCAGTAACTGTTCTTTATTTGTGGGCTGCACGTAAACCCATTTTATATTGCAATCTGAGTCTAGATCAAAGAATTCTTCGCACTCTTAATCTGGCTTGCCCAAGATGATAACACTTCCAACACCTTTATTCACCATCTCCTTCCTGTCTGTCTGGAATACGTTATACATGTTCCTTTATTCACCATCTCCTTCCTGTCTGTCTGAAATACGTTATATATGAGTTCCTTTATTCACCATCTCCTTCCTGATTGTCTGGAATACGTTATAAATATCTTCACTTGGGATAGTACTACGAAAAATATGAGCATTAAGATAATTCCACTTAATGTGTATTTCAGTTCCAATGATCACATCGGTTGATATGTTGGAGATTATCTTATACAAGTCTGTTTATTTATTCTTGAGACTCTGAAAATATATCACTTGGCAGCTGTAGTTGCTTGATGAAGATGTAATTACTTAAGGAGTTGTTACAGCATCGAGCTAAATCTATGGAGGTTTTGTTACAACCATCACAATGTATGGCTTTAGCATTCCAGCCTACATTCGTTTCACAAATATCACACGAGGATTTAACAGGCCCTGTATTTATATTAATATCACCTGCTTGTAGTATAGACAAGTGAAACAAAACTTGTCCTTACCAGTCATGATATTCTTTTATATGCCTTTTGTCTGATCTTAAACATGTTTCAGATTCCACAAGACAAGTACTTGGGAAGCGCTTCGTGTTCCACGAAGAAGTGTTATTTATATTTGTTATACCTCATAAAATGAATAGTGTCAATGAATGTCGCACAGAATGTCACGTGTCACGGATAAACATCGTGTCTCCCTTACGCGATAGTATCTGCCTCACGGTATCGAGTTTCCCTGTGTTCATTGATTCGGTATGATAAACAATGTATTGCCCTTGTTAGGGGGAGATATGAAGATTTGTTCACCCATGGCAAATCATGTTCCACGTGGGCGAAGCTTGAGTGGAACATGACTTGTCGCGGATGACCGAATCTTCATATCTCACAAGGCAATAAATGTATTTTATTATACCTCATAAAAGTAACAGTGTCAATGATTGGCGTACCGAATGTCACGTGTCAGAGAACAAAACCTCGTGTCTCTCTCACGATGTCCTGTTCGGTATAATAATCCATTTATTTCCCTTGTTTGGGGGAGACATGAAGATTTGTTGAGCAGCGACAAGTCATGCAAGCCCTCTTGGAACGCGACATGCATTGGATGCACAAATCGTCATATTTCCTCCTAACAAGGGCAATTCATGTATATTGTTACATGTTAAACTTCATTCATGGTTAGAATGGTGATCAACAAGATCAAGACAGCACATAAACACAAACTGTATTGAAAATTCACAGCTTCCTAGTGTTCTGTGTTTCCGTCCACGCAGCCTTGTTGTGTACTTACACTAAACACTTGAAGGTGGGTGGGGGTAATTCCCATATGAAAAGAGTCAAGATAATGAAGGAAAAGGTCCAAAATCAAACATCATAAATAGTCCAATATGACGAGATTTCCAGCGAATATATTGACACCACACACATGAGCACTCCCTACTACTACAGTAATTTAAAGAATCATATATACGACTAGGGTAAGATAAGTTCTTGTTGTCTATTTTATAAATGCATAGGCAACATTAAGCTGATAAGGTCAGACCAGGTAAGGGTAATAACAAGACATCCACTATCCACTTCAACGATTATAAATAACTATGCACTGATAAGGTGACCTGCGAGTAAATAACAATTATGTTGTGTAAAATTGACTGATGTCACTCTCCAGAGTGAGAAGACAATATCGTAATTCAAAGTGAACCAATGAAAAATATTGATCACTCATAACAAATTCCTTACTTATCATGTAACAAATAAAAGAATGTGATATATATAGAACGGAAGTAATATTAGCTCATAAATTGTCTAGTTGAAGCCATGGTAACCCAATATAATCTGTTCCTCCACTTCTAGCGGCATTGCTCTAGAAATTTAACTAACTTTATTGGACACCGATTAAGTAAGAAAACTTAAAGGCCGTTAATAAGTAAATATGCAAACATGAAAATAAGACAGAATTAATAGGACAGAGAACCGTGTCTACAGCTCACAGTATGTATACTTATCGATTTGACAGACTTATGCCCAATGAAATGTGATATTTTTAACATAACCTATAGTTCAATCAGTTCATTTCAACTATCTTTGAGTAAACAAAATCTGTTTTTATATGGAAACTGTCTTAATCAAGTGTCGACAGCAAATTTAAATACAGTCTTTCGAAACCAAATAAAATCATATTTGTACATTGTTTTGCACATACAGCTTGTTAGTGATATGGAAAGATAGTTGAAAGAGACGGCGTGGGCCTTTCCAGTTTTGAGTGCTGGTACCACTCTGCTTCTCAGCAAGTTCTCAGTTTTATTTTAAATTAAGATTTAATATTTTGCTAACATCAGTACCAGTAGAAATGCCAACCTTTCACCATTCTGAAATACTTTTTCGTAGTTTTGATAGATAGTGACAAAGATAATGTTAGTTTATAGTTCTCGCTAACTTTGATTTTCAGTTTGAAAGTATCGTAATGATTAAGTCAAACGAATTATTGAGTTAAAGTTAGAAGCAATGCATTGTTCAATGTACTGAGAGAATATAAATGTAAATTTTATTAAAGTATCTTGCATACAGACTTTGTAAAATCGTTTACAAACCTCAGTGGTATCAACTTTCAATGCAAATTCAAAATACAACGTTTACCTATCATATTTCAGAAAAGTTTACTTAAATATCCAAATAAATTACACCAATGCACGCTAGCACCTTGTGCCAATTAAAGGATACCTTTATTAACATGCTAACAACTTGTGCCAATTAAAGGATGCATTTATTAACATGCTAACACCTTGTGCCAATTAAAGGATACATTTATTAACATGCTAATGATATAGGGGTATTCTAACACCTTGTGCCAATTAAAGGATACATTTATTAACATGCTAATGATATAGGGGTATTCTAACACCTTGTGCCAATTAAAGGATACATTTATTTAACATGCTAATGATATAGGGGCATTCTGGCTTTCAGAATGTGTACCTTGAATGAGCTTCTCTGGCCCTTTCAGCTATTCCACCTTGTGATCTTACAGTGCACTGGGAACTTCGTTCATAACAATAAAGAGCGGGTGGTATTGGGTGGGCTACGTATGGAATTTCCAGTTTACATGTATGTTAGTCACAGGTAAAAATGTATGCCCACGAAATGTGGGACAGCAGACGACTAGGTATGTTCATTTAGCACACGTAATGAACAATGGCGCAAATTGTGCGATGTGAGAATATATCCACATTTGTGAGGTAGGTAAAGGAGGTGCAAGTTATGATTATCCTACACGGAGATTTAGGGGGTATCTTATAATTCACTGTTGATACAGTAACGAATAATTAAAAATCATTCATGCATCACGTGTTTGCTAGTTTGTCGAGAAACATTCATTTAACAGTTTAAGATGGATGTGTGTGTAATGGATAATTAGTGTTTCTAAACAATGAAGAATGCGGCTCCCTCCCGAACAACAGACGCACATACACATACAACTCAACAGTCCATAGTACATGCAAGTACTCACCTCATATTGGGAGTAGTATTTCCAAGGTATGTTGAGACTGATCATACACTTGTTTACGTTAATCTGCGTCTGAGGTGCGATTGCGGTATGTGTGATTTACCTGTATGTCAACCTAGAGTGTTTTTAAGAAAACTCGTCACATAACATGTATATTGATAACTCGTGATCATTCATACACTCGAATTGGATTCGAGAACTGCAATTAGACTCCTAAGCAGATCCAGACTCCCTTTCTCTCTCTCTCTCTCTCTCTCTCACACACACACATGCACACACACACACACACATACAGAATGAAAACATTTGAATTGCTCTTAGATCACACATAGTAACGTATGTGATGTGTACACTCATTAGCATGAGAAGGTAGCTTTAAAAATACGAGATGGTAGCTTAAAACAAACAACAACAACTAACATGCATATCACGATTTTGCTTAAGAAGTATCAGTTATATTATAATACATTTTGATGAGATCTTTTCTTTGTCAGAATAGTGTTATTCCTGGTATTTCGTCTCCAAGGCAAAATGGCACACAACATACACTATACATACACTATAAACACTGTACATACACTGTGTAAATTTGTCATGCTTGAATGTTAACTAATCTATGAGTCTTAACAGAAACTTTCACACATTAATCTCACAAATGCGTATGTATGTGTAGGGTTTACGGGCACATCAGCACAACCATTGCTATATAATTATGACTAATATAGTAACAATGGTAAAGGTATAACACTTAAAGTCTTTAGGAAGACAAACACATCTGAAGAAGAAAAAAATATGTATTCATAAACCATGAAAGTTAAAAGATAAAGAAATAAAATAATCTTTAATATGTTAATACAATAAAATATAAGGGTAAAATGGATGAATCCTTAAAATACAGTCAGATTTCACCAAAGTTGAAAATTCAAAGTAATATTGAGAAAAATAATTGTTACAAGTAAATCACCTTTAATTACTTGACCCCCCCCCCCTCCCGTCGGAAGTGCCGATAGATACTAAATTTGTAATGGAAGGATATTTATTGGCTGAAAACATAGTTTTAAATTGAATTATCTGTTGTTACAAAAACTTGTTCTGTTCGTAATAAAATATGTTTGAATTAGTCACAACTTTGAGATAAATAATACATCACCGTCACCTGATTCTTACTCCGTTGGATGACTAAGGACGCTTTCAAATACTATTCGTTTATATATCAAATGTTGTGTCTATGAGAGTAATAACTGGCTTTTCAAGATTGTCTATTTTCCATCCATACCTTGTTGTTTACAAAATCGCCACTCTATCACTGTTCCCACGATGCACGCTAAACTAAAGTAAAATAAAAATTTGGTATCCCCGTGTTCCGGAAACACAAGCCGTTTCGTCTGTGAAGCAGTTGTGTCGATTGGAAGAGGGCTGATCGGAAAAAAGACTTGGGGGGTGGGGTGTTACCTTATCAAAATATGCACGGTACTTATACCTTAAATTTCACTTGTTCCTTTACTGTATTTAGAAAACCGTTATTCTTCATTTTAAACAAGTGGTAGAGGTCTGACCACAGAGTAGGGGAAGTACTGGTATTTGACGATATTATATTACTGAGATACACACACACACACACACACACGGACAACCCTAATGCAAGATGCCCCCATCTCGAGGGAATAAAAAGGTGCAGTACAGATTATTTAAACAAGAGGCACATGTGGGTCTGAGATTGTTCACTTGGCTGACACGTGCCTGATAGACAAATGCAGGAGCAGTTGTCCAATAAATCTGGGTCTAGAAGATGCTTTATGTAGACATTTCTTCCAGTTATGTTGATTACATATGTTATGAAAGCAATTGTTGAAAGGTTTATCTATTTTGCTGTCTCTTCATCCATATTTGGTGGCATATCAACATCATTTGTCCAATATTGAAAGTACTTCTATGCCTGGATGCTTTCTTTGAAAGTTGGCCAAATTATGATGGGCAGATTTTGAGGTACAGAAAATGTTTTTCTAAATTTAGCATGTCGAATTGGTATCAGTTGTACCAATGCCAAAGTACTCTCCGTCGAATTTGGTTCAAGGTTTTTTGAGAAGCTGGCATTTTTTTCACGTTTTGTTATTTTAGTAACAGTCGCCATATTTGATGGCGGATTGGTGTCACTTGTCAAAATCTAAATGCCCTTCATGCCAGGATACTTCCTGTCAAATGTGGTCGAATTAATTTCATCATTTGTAAGAATATATTTTTAAAGGTTTTTCAGTTTATAGTTAACGGTAGCTATATTTGATGGCAGATTGGCATCATTTGGACCAAATTAAAAGCCTTTCATACCAGTGAGTTTTCGGTCAGTTTTTGTCAAATTCTATTGAGAGGTTTTTGAGAAAAGGTTATGTAAATGTTTATCTATTTTTAGAAATGGCAGCCATATTTGAAGGCAGATCGACATAGTTTCTTACAAGCAAGTTGGTTAAATTTTGCTGAGCGATTTTTAAAATTTTCTCTTTTTTATTTTACTTATACCGGCTATAATTGACGATGGGATCGGTATCATTTGTACGAAATTTAAAGCTCTTTATGACAATATGCTTTTTGTAAATTTTTATAAATTTGAAAGCCCTTAATGCTAAGATGCTCTCTGTTAAATTTGAAAGCCCTTAATGTCAAGATGCTCTCTGTTAAATTTGAAAGCCCTTAATGTCAAGATGCTCTCTGGTAAATTTGAAAGCCCTTAATGTCAAGATGCTCTCTGTTAAATTTGAAAGCCCTTAATGCCAAGATACTCTCTGTTAAATTTGAAAGCCCTTAATGTCAAGATACTCTCTGTTAAATTTGAAAGCCCGTAATGCCAAGATGTTATCTGTTAAATTTGAAAGCCCTTGATTCCAAGATACTCTCTGCTAAAGCCCTAAATGCCAAGATGCTCTCTGTTAAAGCCCTTAATGCCAAGATGTTCTCTGTTACAATTTGTCAAATTCTGTTGAGCGGTTTCAGAGAAGTTGTTTATGTTTTTTTTATATATATTTTAGTAATGCCGGCCATATTTAATGACAGACTGGCATTATCTGTATAAAGTTTAAAGGCCTCTACGAGCCGATGCTTTCTGTCGAATTTGATTAAATTCTAAACAACGGTTTTTGAGAAGAATTTATTTAAGCATTTTGTTATTTATTTATAGTTAACGTTTAGTGATAGACGATGATCTCAAATGTCACTTTTTTAAGCTCATGATTGAAGTAGGAGGATGGATTTGTACCCCGATGCAAAAATGTTTCGATCTGTTCCGTCTCTGTTCAAGTCAGTGGTGGCTTAGAATTGTGTGTTAGGTTGTTATATAACTCGTTAATGTTTTCCTTTCTTGTATTAGAGTCGAAGCTTCCTCTAGAAAATAGTCCAGCTTTTGCACCTGGTTCATCATTACACACTTGTGTTTTTTACTTGATTGGAATGATCGACTTGACATCAATACCATTGTGTGAGCATACTGAATTACAACACGCAGTTCTTCCGATTTTATACGTTGAAAATATCCGTCGTCGCTGTTTTTGTTTAGTACGTAATCCAATCCCCACAAGCTATAACCATCCACATAGTTGTTGTAGGAAATACTGTGAGTGCCGTTTGTATCCAATATTCCCGTGCCTTCAAAAAAAAAAGTACAAATGGGTCTCAAGTGGTACTTGTGTGGAAAGTTGGGTTCAAAGCAGGTGTTACACAAAGTCCGTCCGTCCCGGATGACTTCTCTGTTGGAGACGTCATAGTGTTGAAAATAGAAAGGGTTTTGATTAATAGTTCCACTAAGGGCTGACATACTTGCGACGCAAATTAAGAAAAGTACTGACCCTGGAACACTTGATCCTCGATCTTGGATCAGAGTCCTGCAGCAATAGAATTTATCTTGCAGCAACATGTCGAATTGCAAATGACACATTATTTCCAAAATGGCGACCTTGCTTGATTTTTTTTTTTTTGTCGGTCGGTAAATCCTTAATTGTGGTATAGATCATCTTTATCAATCAATTCCGTGTGACTGAACTTGCCGGACATGCCTGGATTCCACATTACACAAGTATCAAGGTGTGTCTTTTGGGATTTATTTCCGTAATTCAACAGATTCACTAAGTAGACATGGTAAGGGCAACTGCTGCTCACTTGTTTGTTCATTTACAAGTCCTTGTCACTGAATAATAAGTGCATACCATTGTTGATGGGATCCATATTTTCATTTTGATCTGGGTTCGTACTGTCAATTGTCACCACTTTCACTTTCGGTTTTCCCTTGAGTCACATACACGGTCGCTTTTCCATCCGTAGTTTCCAACTAGTCGTTCGATTGCTCCATCTTCTGAATCTCGTCGATGATCTTGGAAACCGTAAATTCAGCAGGTCTGCTAAATTCGATCCATACCGGAGATTTCAAACTGTTGTGTCTGCTGGAAAGTCGCAAGTGATCTCAATCCTCCGCTTGACGTTGTAGTTTCAACTCGTCCAACACAGAATCGAACAAGTCATTAATAAACATGTTCGATTTCTCTGCAGGGACCACTTGCTTAAAATGCTTAAATCGTACGGTGTACGTGTACGCTGTCGTTCAGAATTTCCCCGAAGTCAAATTGCTCACAAGTTCGACATGGAAGTAATCTTCGGGTGTTACAGTGCGAGTTTCGTTCTCTGGCGATTTTGATTCTTTCGGTGGTGAAGCATACGGATCGATAATCTCATTATCGAAATCGGTAGGGTGCACATGTGCCAACTCCGCTCTCCTCATGTCGGACGACACAGAAGTCTTCGCCGTCACCTCACATCTGTGTTCTCAACAGGGTAATACAATCTTTGAATGATGACACTCACTCATGGTATTCAGACTTGTTCGATAGTACTCTCACTCCCTTTCATAACACTGTGTGTGTGTGTGTGTGTGTGTGTGTGTGTGTGTGACATAAGACTGCTACACCATTCAGTGCGACTTTGATCTTCAACGAGTAAAGCTGGAAGAGCTGATTTTTTGGTGAGAGATTTACTGGAAGTAATTTGAAATTGCATGCTGTCCACAAAGACCCACGCGGAGATTGAAAACCACTTCTGAGAAAAGGGTGTATATACATGTTTTATATGTCAAGATGAAAGACGCTGGTCACCAGAGTGTACACAACCCAAGAGAATAGAAACCATTTATACAAAGGACTGTGTAATCTTACTCTGAGACTAGAGTAAAGACGAATGTTTTTTTTTTTGTTTTTTTTTTTATGTCACATGCAAGACCATTGGGCTTGGGAGTGTCCACAGCGCAAGAGAAAAGGGGAGGAGGAGGAGAACGAGGAGGAAAAAAGTAATGGAGGAAGAAGAAACATTCTCTCTAAGAAAATCAAACAAAGACGCTGACTATACATCATCATATGGGAAAACTTAACAAAACAAATGGACTTTTTTGTGAAATAACGCGCTAAAATTTGCTGCCCATCTTATTCACCAAAATGTTTTAACAGAGAATCATTATCAAATGTTTTGATTTGTTTGTTTGTTATTCCACCACCCACCTTAGTCAATTATATTATATAAAGGAAGATTTTCTTTCATAAAAGTGTATAGAACAAAGACACACACACACACACACACACACTATTGTTTTATTTCCGCAGTCGATAACTAGTATTATCTTCTGTGTACTCTACTGTACAAAAAACACAAACTCGTAATGACGGCCATTTTTACGAGTGTTTGTTCGTCTCTATAAGTATTTGTCTTTAAGGAAGAGTATTGGTCATACTATAACAACCCATTCCCTCAATACATTCGCATGAGTGTTTGTCTGTAGAGAAGAGCGTTCGTCATCATACAATACGATACCCCTTGCCCCCCCCCCTTGTCACTCAAGGAGAATAAATGTAGTTTGACTCTTTTTAACAATCTTGTACAAGAGCCACTAATTTTTTTAATTTATTTATTTATTGCTTGTTTGTTTGTTTGTTTGTTGTTTTTGTTTTGGTTTTTTTTTTTTAGTTTTTTTTTTTTTTTGGGGGTGGTGGTAGTCTTCAAAACTCAAATACATATATTTCCCTCTTAAGAGAGAGAGAGAGAGAGAGAGAGAGAGAGAGAGAGAGAGAGAGAGAGAGAGAGAGAGATGAAATAAATTGCTGCAAAGTCGTAGTTTATCGGAGATCTATGTGTGTCTGCGTGTGTGTGTGTGTGTGTGCATTTTCTTCTTATACTGTATTTATTACACATATATCAACACTATTGGTCCCAATTTGTACTCCCAGGGACTGAGTGTTATGGTTGAATTAAATAAGTTTTACACCTGTACGGTTCCTGGTAAAATCCCCGGTTCTGACACGTGTGTGCTACGTGGTCGCCCATCCAAGGTCAGTGGCTTTCTCCACATTTTCCGATTTTCTCCAACTCAAAGACCTCATCAAGCATGCATATTACCCATCAAGGCTACGTAACACAGTTGAATACGAGAAAACGAAGTTGTGATGTAACCAGTATTCTAAGGAGCCGTGGTTGATCAGCACTTAACATGGCAGGTGCCAGACTCGAAACCAGAAGGGTGCGGGTTCGCATTCTGCCCAGATCAAGCTGGACTGAACGCATTGGTGTCTCAGGAAAAGACACTGATCTGCAATAGCGTAGGAACGACACAACTTTTCATGTGTTTATGTTGCATAACACGATCAATCGATAAATCTATAACCAGCAGTTTGTCTTCCAAATATATTAGTTGTCTATTATCAATACCGATCTCTTGCAAATATCGGTCAATACATTTGGTCTTTGATTTCCAAGGTTTCATAGCATACCTTTCTACACATTGCTATACAGTCTTTTGTAACATGTTATTAAAGTATGAACTTTAATTGAAAAATCATTACATTAGACATTATTTGAAACAGAAAAAGGAGTTTATAGAAATATCCTCTGCAAGACTCTCAAGTCCTGTGTACCCATTTCCAGCATTGATGTATAGAATATATCTCATGGTATCTGTTCAAATTATGGCAAGCTTGAACCTTTTTGGAACATTGTATGCAAAAATTTAAACTTAAGATGAATACTGGTTCTGTCCAAAATATATAGTACTAGAGATTTTTTATAGACTTTCTGAAATGTACTCAGCACAATGTAGCATGGATTGTACTGTTAAACCCTATACAAACATACTTTAAATTATGCCGACAAAGTAGAATATTTAGGGTCCACACAATTAATTCTCTTTACAACACCGACAATTCGATATGCATTGCCAACCATTATGTATTTATTTATTTATTTATGTATTGCATTCTCATTGGACAAATAACGGTATAAATAATATGAGCACAACATGTGTTGTATGCTCAAATTTAAAACGAATATTTTATTATCTGCCTAATACTCTCTCTCTGTCTCTGTCTGTCTGTCTGTCTCTCTCTCTCTCCTAATCCAGGGTTTGGAAGACTTCAGTAGGATAATAATATCATATCAGTTGTAAAATATGTTGACCTATAAATTTGGTTTCAAAAAATACTTTAACACAATGCGACGATGTGAGTAAAAGATATTTTTAATAATAATAATAATAATAATAATAATAATAATAATAATACAGTATTTTCAACAGTAAATTAAACTGCAATATTTCCAAGCATCTCTAATAAGCACAGTACTATTGTACGGCAAGCCACTTTGGAAATTCCGTCTTTTTGTAATTCCATGACTAAAAAGTAAAGTCCAAGTATGTATGTATGTATGTATGTATGTATGTATGTATGTATGTATGTATGTATGTATGTATGTATGTATGTATGTATGTATGTATGTATGTATGTATTTGTGTGTGTATGTATGTATGTATGTATGTATGTATGTATGTATGTATGTATGTATGTATGTATGTATGTATGTATGTATGTATGTATGTATGTATGTATGTATGTATGTATGTATGTATGTAATATTGAAACTTCCATAGTAGTATTGACGCATAAAAATAGTGGTATCACCTACCACCTCTTCATTTGTTTCCGTCATAATATATATTATATTGTTCTTTTAATTTCGAATACAAGGCATACTTAGTTCTGAAAAAGAATGCCCCTGCCCCCCCCCCCCCAAAAAAAAAAAAAACTGTCATCCATTAACGAAGACAGCACAGTCCATGTAATGTAATTATTTTAACGTGAATCAAATCATGAATGGAATACAGAATTGTACTTGTGTGTACAGTGCATAAAGTAAACAAGAATTGTACTTGTGTGTACATCGCATGAAGTGCACAACAATGTATTTGTGTGTATAGTGCATGAAGTAAAAAAGAATTGTATCTGTGTGTGCGGTGTATAAAGTAAGCAAGAATTGTATTTGTGTGTACAGTGCATAAAGTAAGCAAGTATTGTATTTGTGTGTACAGAGCATAAAGTAAGCAATAATTGTATTTGTGTGTACAGTGCATACAGTAAACAAGTATTGTACTTTTTGTGTACAGTGCATAAAGTAAGCAAGAATTGCATTTGTGTGTACAGTGTATAAAGTGAATAAGAACTGTATTTGTGTGTACAGGGCATAAAGTAAACAAGAATTGTATTTGTGTGCACAGTGCATAAAGTAAATAAGAATTGTATACAGATTACGCCAAGACAAAAGTGTTCAAAGCAATTTCAGCTTATTATTCATGTAGATCTCAGAAATAATACGAACTTTGAAATTGACTAGATACAAAACAACGAGGACTTAATATATAAAAAAACAAACAAACGGTGTTTTGAGTCGGGGCAGAGAACCCTTTTGATAGAGTACAGGAATACGGCGATGCCTTTATCTCGAAACGTATTCATACGCCATATCAACTGAGTGCCCCCCGCGATATCATGTTTGCCATAACAATGTGAATGAAATTCAAAACAAATTGGGATTTTTAAAAGCTTGCTTCGTTGGGTCTAAGAATTTAGACGCGCGGATGCCAATGAATACACCTAGGTAGTTGTAGTCGGGGCGGATTGAACATTTGTATCGAACGCCAGATCAACGATAAAAGATTAAATGGGTATCTAATATATATATATATATATATATATATATATATATATATATATATATATTTATATATATATATATATATATATATATATATATATATATATATATATATATATATATATACACACACACACATTTAATTTTACATCTTTGATCTGCCGCTTGATACAGATGTCCAATCCGAATTTCCGCATCAAACACACAGACACTGGTGCTATTTAAGTGTTGTCACTGACGTCTACGCCTTGATATTCTTAGATGCCCCGAATCGAACTTTTGTCAATCCCAACCTTAACTTGTTTTGAATTACATTCACACCCCAGATCTAAAAGAAATTACATTTAAAACGTTTAAGAGGGTCTATAATAGTATATAATAAATATAAACAACCACATTCGTGTTGCTTTTTGAGTCAGGGGAAATAACTTGCATGTTAAGACGTATGAATACATCTCGGCCTGATTGCATCAATGTATCAGTTCCCGTAGCAAACTCATTCTTTCCGCAGTCTAATAATAAAAGACGTAGTTTTGTCTATAGACGACACAATGTCCAAAAAATGCACATGAACATTATAGCTTGATGTAGTATTTTTGATATTTTCTTCATGCGAATACATGCTTGTGAAACTGTTTTTTTTATTATTTTGCCCAAAGAACTCTCGCCTGTCATCTTTTATTGTAAGTGAAGTTTGCATACACGCTCTCTCTCTCTCTCTCTCTCTCTCTCTCTCTCTCTCTCTCTCTCTCTCTCTCTCTCTCTCTCTCTCTCTCTCACACACACACACACACACATTGTAATCTTCTATTTGTTGACTGTTTAGGAATTGTCACTACGATATGTATAGATGTTATACATGTTATAGATGCATAATAAGTGTCCGTCTGATACAATTTACAGTACATGAGAGAACAAATGCTTCTAAAGAAAAAAAAAATCACTGTTTAAAATTTGTCAGCCAGTGTACAATTATAAACAGCTGTTTAAAGATTACATCTGAGCATGTACTGTACATGCCATACCGTACATGTACTGTTTAAGCCGGCATGAAATGTAAAAGACTAGTTTTGATGAACACATTAGATTTGAATCAAAGATAGTCGTCAAAGCGGAGTTTATCGTTAGCTTGTTAGAACTCTCAAACAGCTGTTGTTGGTACCGTTACTGTTCACAGAGTTGATGTTGCGAGAACTATTTTTCGAATTTACGTCGTCGTGTTGGTAAGCGAGATTCGGTTGTCCAATAATCCTTCCGCTCTCCGGTAAACTGTAGACAACCTGCCGTGCAGGTCCAGTTTGAGCTGAGGCTGAAGATTTAAAAGGCAACTGCTCCTTCTTTTCTGGTTTCAGTTTTTCCTCTTTGGGTTCTTCTTTAGAGATTGCTACTTTTTCCAAGCATGGTACCTGCAAAATAGAATTAGGTCGCAATGAACAGTTTTTGGTTACGGTCGGTGTCGATGATGTACCCTCTCACTTTTGAAACCACCTGCTATCAACAAAATAAAACAAAAAAATAATATATAAAAAAATCCATAACCATCAACATGTATCATTTTCAAATTGTTAAGAAAATTACAAAGACAAATCTGTAAACAAAAAAAAATTGACACGACAAGACTGGTCCTTTTACTACTACAGCGTTTAGAATAAAACCAACCACCTTTCCACAACTCGCGAAAACCCCCAAAACGCGCCATTTTTAACCCTATACAAATACTATACTGAACAAAATCGGAGAAATATCATATATTAGGGAATGAAACGCAATTACTGATATCACTGTAAATAACAAGGGAGAAACATGGAGACAAACCATGGATCTCTGGACAATCAGGCGAAACTGTTTAGAAACGGTTTAGCGCTACTTTCGTTTTGCTTACACATAGGTACAGATTTCATTTGATAAGCAAGAATTTAAATAAGAATTTTATAATTTTCAACGTATGCCATTGCCATCATTCAAAATAATACCTTTAACGATACTTCATTTCTATCTCACTTGAATATTTTATTATTAATTTTAAAAAAAAATACATTTCGCGTTCATTTTTATATATTTATGTCATTTAAGAGGGCACAAAATGTGGTAAATACGTTTGATTCATTTTGGGTGTCGCTTCCAATGTCCCTGATACACTGACTAAAAACACCTCAACCGCTAAGCTATTTAGAATACGACTTAATGACGGTTAGGTTTGATGCATACAATTAAAGCCCTAACAGTCATTAAATGCATATTACATTTTGGTTATAAAAAGGTAACTTTTCGTACAGAGCATATCCAAAAACTTCTGCACTTGATCATTGAAATGAAAGTTTTTATAAAATATGGAATGCAAATTACTGAGGTGCTTCCGTGTACTCCATTGATAAATGCTGCGTTGAAATCGGGCCCGACACCACTCATTTAACAAAAAAAAAAAAAAAAAAAAATAACGCTCTGATGGAGTTTCATATAGAGACTATCTCAAAAGATCTTTGTTTCTTCACATGTAATTTTTATATTCAAATGCTTATTGAGTTTGTCTTTTTCCCAGCATCACATATTAATTACAAATAATACAAAACATACATAATTGTTAAAAATTGTACATTTTTCCAGAAGAACACTTTAATTGTACTGAGTTCTGCAAAAGAAATATGTCACCATAGATTTTACGCTGTTCGGGGTGGGTGGGGGGTCAATAAATCTGGTTTATCCGTCCGTCTTTCCGTCCTTCCTTCCATCAATCCGTCCCGCTATTGTTTCTGCACAAATATTCTCTTAATTACTATTGGATTGCAGCCAAATTTGGTACACAGCTAGATATATTAGAGAGACCGTTGGAGAGTTCAACTCTCAGCATTATACGTTATCGTTTAGGTGAGTTTTAGCCTCTTAGTATCGGACCCACCTACTTTTATTTCCGCATAATAATTCCCTTTATTATTTGTGGATTTAAACCACATGTATGCATCTTGATACTGATGAGACCTTGGCTGACTTCCATTGTCAGCGTTCTGTCTTTTATCAGAGTTATAGCCCCTGATTTTCATACCAACTCACTTTTGTTTCAGTACAATGACACCCCTAATTATTGTTGGATTTCAACCAAATTCTTTAGGCCGTTTGATATTTATGAGGCCAACAAATCAGCGGGCCGGGGGAATAAATTTCTGCAATATGCATGCAGTTTATTTAAGCAAAAAGGGAGATTGGAGACTCTTTCTCGGTTTCATGCAAGAGAGGTCGACTATATTAGAGTGGTATACCTGGCACGCAATATGTATAAAAATGACTGAACCTGACAAAAATCCAATGTTATCGATGTCTCTTTTTCTGCTCCGCGTCAGAGTGCAGAGTATATTAATTTCGGAAGGTATTTCAGCATTTTGATGCAAATACACCCGAAATCGTTATAAGAAAGGCACCTCATAGGTTGTAGTGATACACTGACTTACCGATACATAACTAAATTACTGTCTCATGGAGGGGCATGCGGATTTTGTCTTATGCAGTGGATCCAATACCCATATTAATAAGGATACTCCAGAATGTTGCTTGGGACAAAATACCAAAAACTTCAGACATTCCTAAATGTGTCAACAAACTATGGTTTGAGGATGCCTGCAAAGGAAACGGAAAGAGGTCCTTAAATAAATAAATGCCAATCCAACAACTGAAAATTTAAAAGAATACCGTATATACAGGCCTAAAGCTTGTCGTACCATTATAGGGAGCAAGAAGAAAAGATGGAGATTCTATGTCTCTAGGTTGAACTCGCGCTACTCAATTAAATCAACATGGAATATCGTACAAAATATCATTGACAAAAATAAAAGCAGCTGTATCAAACATCTGAAGAAATCTGATGAAATTATCACAACCAGAAATCTCGAATACATTGGCCGAAATTTTCTCGAAAAACTCCTCATAAGAGAATTAGTCTGAAAACTGACGTGTCAAAAAAAATATGAAAAAGGTTCATCTAATTGTTAAATCTGCAAATGCTGAAGATTAAAACAAACATCTTATTCTCAGAGAGCTACAAGACCCTCTTGATTGAGCCCATGACACTTCAGCAGGACCAGATGATATCCACTTGCAACGTTTGAAGCACTTACGTGACACAGCCCTCAATACACTGCTAATCATTTTTAATAAAAGTTGGGAAACTGGCGACTTCCCGCAGTCTTGGATGAAAGCAACGGTGATACTAGTATCAAAATCTGGAAAGGACCAAACCGACCCTTCCAACTATCGTCCCATAGCATTAACCAGCTGTATTTGCAAAACCGTGAAACGGTTAATGAATAATATACTACTCTGGAATCTTGAATCCGACAAACTACTTTCAAACTTTCAACCTGGATTCCGACTCCAGAAAAGCACAACATACCACCTTGTCCGACTTTTTTTTTTTTTGGAAACATTTATTAGAGAAGCTTTCATAAAGAAAGAATATATAGTTGCCGTCTTTCTTGATTTGGAGAAAGCTTATGACACTACATGGAACTGCGGCATCATGAATGACCTATTCAACCTAGGTGGAAGGGGCCGCCTACCTAACTTTATCTCCCAGTTTTTGAACGATAGAAATATCAGAGTTAAGGCAGCACCCATTCTGAAAGCTATCCTCAGGACTTGGATGTACCACAGGACAGCATATTTTGTCAGTCACTCAATTCAGCATAAAAAATAGCAACATAGTGCAATACCTTAATGCAGGAACTGGCTGATCATTGTATGTGGACGATTTTTTGATCTGACAAGGATCAAAGAATTTGCAGTGAACGCCAGCTACAGATAAGCTTAAACAGAGTTCGCAAATGGGGAGAAGATAACGGGTTCAAATGTTCGAAATCTAAACTGCTTGTATGCACTTCTGCCGATTACATCGAATTCACGATGACCCAAAGCTATATCTTAACGGTTGTCTTATTCCAGTTGAGAAGACCTAACTCGTAGCCACACGTCCCCGTGTACAGACGGTTCGAAAAATAGAGACAAAGTTGATCTGCCATTGCAATACCGATTGCACCATCTCCAGCCGGTTACCGGATAAAGCCTTACTTTTTACTGAAAACATTACAGCCATACTAGAAGCTTTGAACTATATCGAAACCGTTCAAGAAACAAATTTTATCATCCCCTTTCCACATTGAAAGCCTTGCAAAACCTTAAAGTTTACAAACCCGTTTATATCCCAGATCTTACAGAAATATGATGTGCTAATACAATCTGGGTAAATTATTCTGTACTGTTGTTGCCTAATAAAATTGGTATAAATGATCATGAAAGGACAGATAAAGCAATCAGTGCTGCCCCGCAGTCACCCGATTCCATATACTTTAAATATTGTGTAAATCATTATGTTCGTTATACTTGGGAAAAATATCCACAAACAAAAAGAAGAGCATTAAACACTATTGGACAGTGCCATCTCTCGTATAGAATAAATCGGATACATGAGGTGGTATTGTGACGACTGCGTATTGTCCACACATACCTGATTCTTGCATACCTCCCGAAGTGTGATTCTCGACCAGAGTGTGTACCATGCCAGTGTCTACTGACAGTAGAACACATTCTTGTTGAGTGTGTCGACTTCCACCCTATGGGAGAGAAGTACTTTTACGTGAACTGTATAAAGAAACTGTAGGATGATGTAGCACTTGAGAAAGTCTTAGACTTTTTAAGGGAATGCGGTTTATATAACAAAGTTTGACGAGATGTGTTAAGGATTTTATATATGTTACTTTTTATTTTTTTATTTTATATCCGTTTTACGTAATTTTAACGTTTTATATTTAATCTTGTTATATTTCATGTTTACATTTTTTTGGAATGGTTTGTCTTTCTAAATTGTGTTGCAATTCATTTTAACATTTTTTAACGTTACATTTAGTTGGCACCAAATAGCCACTAATGTGCAGAGGTGCTGTAAAGCTCTTCTACATGCATACCTGTTCTGCTTCAACACAGTTTACCATAACTTATTTACTCTGTATAGGATCCTTGAGTGTTTCGTCAATAAAAGCTTGAAAATCTTGAAAATAAATCTCAAAAACCTGCTCTTTGAACATCCTTCTCAAGTCAGCCATGTATTGTATAGCGCCTGCGCAGATCCATCTGACACTTTAGACAATGATTTGTTGAAGTTTTCATTATGAATTTAAACAGCTAAAACTAGTGGCAATACGTGAGCATAAGTGAATTTTTAAACATACTGTAGTTTGATTTATCCAGCGATCATAATTACTTTAGCAAAGAACTACAGAAGCTCTCAGGTCCGCAGATATATCGGACTGATTTGTCTCGTATGTGCAGTATTACTCGGGTCCTCTCTTGATACTTTTCGAAAGTACGAATGTGTTGTTTTTGTTTGGAAATTTGTACAAACTAGCTTGTAGTAGTGTATCTTAAGGTTCCGTGTGTCAGAAAATTTGTTCACAGTAAACGCTTCTGAGGCAGATAACTAATAATAATAATAATAATAATAATGAGGACTTTGTATAGCGCCTAATCTTTAGAAGCTCTAAGCGCTTTACAACATTATATAACACCTAAACAAACATATATAATGATATGATTACGAAAAGAAAGAAAAAACAAACACCATGAAATTAGAAAACAAAAACATGCTGCAAATAGTTAAGGTAAGAAAACATTAAGTCTTTAGGTCTATTCTTGCAGTCGAAAAAGGTGAGTTTTAAGAGCACTCTTGAATGAGATCACTGTGTCTTTGTGTCTAAGTTCAGTTGGCAATTCGTTCCACGTTGCTGGGCCCTGGTATGCAAAAGAACGTTGTCCGTATGACTTCATTTTGGTATTGGGAATAATGAGAATACGCGTGTCGGAAGAGGAGCGTAAGTATCTTGCTGGTGTGTACACATGGGTGAGGTGAGATAGGTATGTTGGACTGGTGCCAGTCAGTGAAACGTAGCACAGAGAACAAATTTTGTGTTTGATTCTGGATCGAATGGGTAGCCAGTGTAGGATACAGAGCAGGGGAGAGGTGTGCTCTGTTCGTGGTACTCTAAGAATGATCCGAGCAGCTGTGTTTTGAACTTTTTGAAGTTTCTGGAGTAGATACTGAGACGAACCAGATAGACTTGAGTTACAATAGTCCAGTCTTGAAAGTACTAAGGAACACACAAGTGTTTTAGTGGCATTAACTGAAAGATAATTGCGAATAGAGCTTATCCGTCTCAGCTCAAGGTATGCAGCCTTGCATATGTTCATGACATGTTGGTGCAATGAGAGTGTACTGTCTAGAGTAATTAACCTAGAGATCTCATAGTACACTCGCGACGACACCAATTTAATTAAAGCTGAACAAAGCCCATATACTCATTATACGTTAACTTTCACACAAGAAACCCAGAGCACCAATTAAAATGTATCAAATGTCAAATTAGTTAAATTATGTTTTGCAGAGATTTGTTCCACTTATTCCAAGAAAATCTTCAAATGAAATCTTAGCAACAACGAGGACGCAGTCCCCGCCGGAAAAGTGATTAATAGCTTTGACCATTTGCTAAAGCAGGCAGAGACAAAATGATCCCCAACCTACCCGGCAATGTATCCTGGGCAGCTTTTCGATGGGCACTTCATATTTACAGAAATAGGTGGCCACTATGGTCGCCACAAACAGCGCCACCATGAGAATGGGTACCATTATGTTCACCCATAACGGAACGAACTCATCAGCCGGCGACATCAGACACGGGTTTTATAATACGTCAGAATCCCAGTTTAAATAGTCAGGCTGTAAAATAGAACAGAGAATAATTAATTACATTTAATAACGTTACAATCCCAGCATAAAGAGCAAGATTGTGAAAATAAATAAATAAATAAATAAGTGCAATATGTAGTGTCCGATAAACCTGAAGACGATGAAAGTACTTAAAATTCACGAAAGCTTCGATTTTCAATGCGTAACTCAGTGGTGCCAGATTCGAATCCTACCATTGGATTAGCCCTAATCGGCTACTGAGGTGTGTCCCTGGGCAAGGCACTTTACTCCTATTTCCTCGGCATGATATAACATCCATGTGTTGCCATAAAATATCGAGCAAAAGCAAACCAAACCAATCAATTTTCAATGCAAGTTCATTAATTATGGACAATATTGGTGGAATGTCAAAATAGACTTTTCCAGTAAACAGTTCTTCCATATTTACCTCACCTTGTCCGCTACGTGTCACTACACGCGTCCCCCATAAAGGTACTGATTACAGGTGCTGATTCCACTCTGCACCATCGTCGCTAAGTAACCGCATCTGCTATCTGGTGATTTAATATCCAATTTTGGATATTATCCCTACGCCGACCAACTAGGCGGACACGAATGTATGTTCAGAGTCTTACAAAATACTTCCAAACACTTGGCACCTTTACTTTGTTTGTCGTGATGGCTTGCCGTGGTCAATCTATTATCTGTCTTGATTGTGATTTGAACTAAGTTAAATTCTTTGTAAAAATAAAAAGTGTGAACATGTGTTTTTAAAAAAATTGAAACATTGCCCATGCTCATCGGAGCACTTCCGTTGTCAAATCTTCAGTTTAGGAGGTCCGTACATTTTGCACGTTGTCAAGCTCTTCAGTTTCGGAGGTAAGCAAATCTTGGATGCAGTCCACAATCCCATAATGCCTAAATAGAAGTGATCGGTTTTGAAAAAACACCGAAACTTATGCAATTTGGTACTTATTCTACATATGAGTGACGCTAAAAAGATTGAATAAAACAGGATATGCGACAAAAACTTCCATACTTCTATATTGCTATAAACCAACTTTATCTCCGCATAAATCTTCGAATGTGCATTCTCAAATTATTAAAAAGAAGAGCTACATGAGAATGTAAGTAAAACGTAAATACACATTAATCAGGACACTTGTGTTCACCAATTAATGTCCTTATTTCTGAAAAATGATCGCGCAGGAAAATGGAGCAATTATTGTCCATTCAATTTATATGGAGGAAGAAAGTTGTCAAATTTTAGATTACAGAGGATTTCTGAAATTTGACAAATTATCTGTAGAAAAAAATTAGACCGAACTGCCCAAGTAATTGGAAAATCACCCATTTGATATATTTGATGGTTTCATTGTTAACCTCTTTGATATGTAATCACAAACTAGAATATATATATATATATATATATATATATATATATATATATATATATATATATATATATATATATATATATATATATATACACATACACACACACTTAGGAGGATTTTGATTATTTTTCATCTTTTCTTGAAATTTGAAAAGCATGTACTATAATATAATCTTTTCGATAAAAAGAAGAAGTACATTTTTTATTTCGTACTATTTTTGATAAGTAAATAAGTAAATAATCACCGGTATAATTACTAATTCAATATATGAATTCGATTAAAAAATGAGAAAAAGGTTCGTACAGATGTAACAGGGCATTTATAAATTTGAGAATTTGATGAACATTGATGTAGTGAACAGAATTGAATGTATTGATTAATTAGTTAATGTAATTATTTCTTGATATTAACAGTCATTTGTTTCATTCATCTGTGTGTTTAATTATCGTTATATATAGTTCAATTATGTACCTACATATGTGATATTCTCACAAAAACGTATGAGAATTAGTGAAGGAAAAAATATGTGAGCGAAAGTGAAGGTACGAAAATTATTACCTATTTTAGCTGGCGTGATTGATAAGGACCAACAAAAAAAGAAAAAAAAAATTGAATTAAAAAAGTGTCTTTTTCAAAGACAATTTGATCAAATTAGTTAAAGAATTCAAAATTTGCAAATATGAAACAAATAACTGAGGAAAATAAGAATAATACAATGAATTACAACCTCGGGATAAAAAAAAAAATAAATAAATTAAAATTACACAGGAAAAGTTCTGAAGATTAACAGAAATAAAACTTTAGGGTATATTTAGGGATATTTACAGTAAATGTGTACGGATATAGCTTCCATAGTACAGCGTTGTGGCAGTTCCGTAATGGTGGAGTGTCACGTGATACACATACAGCTGCGTCCATTAAAACCGTAATGAAAAGGTCTATATTGGATAATTTCGGGTATTACCTTCATTGACTGAGGTAAATATTTCATATTCATACATATAGTAATCATCCAATTTTATCTTCATTAGGAATGTAAACCGCTTTAAATGCAACAACGCTCATCGACAAGCATTGAAGAGACACACATTATAAAAATATTTCAGCATCAATGCACAAACAAATAGCGCACGACCATTTGCATGTTATTGATGAACAATTTATCTATTTTATATTTGATCTTATTAGAATCATGATCATACACTCGTGTTTCGCCTCGGGCTCATGATTTTCTCTGACGTGATCGAGAAAACCTTTGAACTTAGCAAACGTTATATAATCTCCTATAGTCATTGCGGGGGCAGATGTCACACGTATGTAATGAACCTTACTGACATAAGGCTGGGAGTCTATAATTTGCGACCTTATCTTTTCGACGCACGTGAAGTAGAAGCGAGCAATGTCAACCTCGATGCAAATAAAATACACCGATATTTTGAGAAATATGGCGAAATTTCACAATAGCAAACTAATCCAGGACAAGCTATTATCCCTTTCACGCGCTACTTTACATGGTCACGTGACTCGTCATTCGAATTCGATCCTGTGTGGCAGAATTACATAGATCCAATGTGGACAAAAGTTAGTTTTGTTTAAATTTATCAAAATCACCGAAACTGTCAAATTCTCTAATAGTGAAATAATGCTGATATATTCTTATTTCACAATGCGATAAGAAATATGTGAAAATTTGCCATTTAAAAATTTTTTTTTTAGGTTATGTCATCGCTGCATTTCACAGTTCACGTATCTTTTGCTGCCCACAGCGGCAGCGTTATGACGTCATCGAGGTCAATCATGAAAGTCATATTAGTATGTTACATATAGACATGGATCAAGCCTTATTTCAGATCGATGCATTGGAAAAAATACGGAATGTTAATTTTGCTCGATATATGTTTCTTGTTAATGTCATGCAGTCATGCAGTTTGCATTTTTTTTTAAAAAAACGCACACAAAAAACGAATGAGTGGACTGTTACGTGGGGTTGGAAATTTTGCACCTTTGTCTGCTGAATTGGTAAATATACAATCAAACTTCATTTCGATAAAATGCTTCTTTAATGCAACATAAATATCTTCGCTCCATGCTCTTATTCCTCCTGGCGAGTACATGATTACTGTAAGACTTCTACAGTTGTCCCTCACTATAAAGCCCCTCAGCATTACACTACCTCTATTTAGAGGTGGGTATGGTAATGAATCCCATTAAATTTTTAAGGTGTATTTATACTGCTACTTAAATTATTTCCATTAATTGTAGTCCTTGGCTAACAAGAACCAATTTAGTTTGATGTCACGTCATTCGATATCCTATTTTTATGTTTGTATGCACTATTATGACACGGCCTTGTCAGGACGTCCCTAATTATAAGGCTACTTCGCTTATAACGCGATTCGCTCTCCCATGAACCGCGTTAAAAGGGGAGCACTGTATTTATCCTGTGCTACTGGACATATACCTGGTGATGGGATTATTTAGTGGAGGGGGGGGGACTTCATCTATACTGGTATCCAAGGACGTGCCGCCTGATTGTGTGCATCTTTTTTAAAGCATGGCGGTACATTAGGTGTTATCTTTTTAATAAAACCCAGGTAAATGATTGGGTCATTAGCTTTTGCTGCTCGTTGATGTAGTACTTTATTTGATAATACTACCAAGTCACGTTTTATCTAATTAATTATATTTTTGTGTAGAAAATAAGACGACGTATAAACACATCACATTAAGAACCATTTCCTAATATAAGTTAGGTATATCGGTAACTAATTTTCTGACTAGTACATTCATAGGTATATGAATTAAAACTTAATTTTTGTACATGACTGCAGGCTCGAATTAGGGGTGGGTGAGGTTTCACGCTCATCCCCGTTAGTTAGACCTCTTTTAGTTTCACCAGTGATAGATTTGGATTTAAGCCTCTAACCTCAATTTGTATGTTTTTTGTTTGTGTGTTTGTTGTTGTTTTTTTTTTAATATTTTTTTTTCTTTTTCTTTTTTTTTCTTTTCTGGCCGTCACATATGGACTCTAATTGCTCATAACCCATCCCAATGGAGTGCAAATGGATTCTATCGCAAATTATCTTTATCTTTTTCTACTTCAATATCATATTAATTAATATATTTGAAAAAAATAATTCATTAAATTTTAAAGGCTGATATTGCTGATTGCATTGAGTTTAATCTATAAACATTTCATATAATTCGGCTCTTAATTGTTTTAGATACAGATGTCCAAAGTTACTATATAATTCGACTAAAATACGGTCAGTTTTCTAGGTATCTGAGGTGTGTGCAGTAAATTAGGTTTTATCAACAGTCACTGCTGACCTTTAATTGGTCATTTAGTGTGGCAGAGAGGTGGATGAAGAAGAGGTAGTGTCAAATAACTAATATTCAAGCGGCATAGTTACCATAGGCGGTCAACCAATGCCGCACAAGGGTAAGTAAAGTTCAAGTTGTTTATTTTATCAATGCACGAAGAACATTGCTCCGATAAGATCAGATCAGATAAGGGTAACAATGTAGGGACAAAATACACACTTCAACGTTTGTAAAAATAAGTATATGCGTTGTCAACTTTAAAGGATGTCACTGTCCGAAGTGAATAGACAGCATTCAAAGTGTGGCTGCGAATAATATTTATCACAAGGTCATAATTGCATTGTTTATTGAAATCATTGAAAGGTTAACACAATCAGTCTAGGATCAGGAAAGTAAATAACACCTAGAATGGAAACAATCCGATATCAAGAGAAACTTGTCTGTCTCGGGTAAGTTGCGAATTTTCACACTTGAGTGGAAACACCAGCCTACCAATCTTACCTTCGGAGGCTTAGCCAAGAAGATGAATTTGAGGCTGAGACTCAAAAAGGTAAATTGGGGGCATGTGTTATATAAATGCTGACTTAGAAGTATTTGTAATAACTTTAAAATGAGTAAAATAAACCCACACTTTTCAAAATCACAAAGTTTAAAGTAACTCAATCCAGAGATCCATCCTCCTGTGTTCTAACTCAGTTTTCAAAAAACATGTCACACATTAAGCATCCCAAAGCCTTTTTCACAATACTTTGGTCAGTATATGATTTGCTAAAACTTGCCTTGATGACATTTTTTTAACGATTTAAAATTTTAAAATATCAATCACTTGCAGTAGAGAAAGGAGTAAAAGTGAGGAATCTTCTTGATTTTATTCTAAAACTTTTTAAATCAGTATACAATTCAAAAGATGAAATTTCAGTAAATCGCTTTATATGTATTTTAAAAAATCAAAATAACTTTTTCTTTTTAAAAAAAATTCATATCTTTTAAATGAGTAAAATCAACATTATTCATCGTACATTTGACAAACGAAGTAGTACATTCCACAGATCTAACCTGCTTTTGAAATCGTTTTTAGTTATTAGTCCAATATTAAACATGCAAAAGTCTTTGACAAATTTATCTGAGCTGTATTTAACTTTTATAAATTATAAATATCTTTTAAAATTCCCCTCACTGGCCCAAATAGAAAGAGGAAATAGTGTGGACAATTAGTTCTTTATTTAAAAGTTTAATACATTTTAAATGAGCAAAATGAAAACAATATTCATGAAAAATTTGCTAAACAGAGTAACACACGTCACAGATTTATCTTTCCGCTTTCTAGAACAAATTATTTCACTGGTCTAACGTTAAACAGGCCAAAGTCTTTTTCAAATTATCTGTGATGTCTATGACTTGCGGCAGATCGGCATGAATTCATTTAAAAAATAATTTTAAAAAAAATGGAAAAATCCAATTACTGGCAACAAAGAAAAGAGTAAATGTGGAGAAACTTCTAGATGTTATAAAATAAATAACTAAGTTAATACATCATTTAAAAAAAAAAACTTTGGGGTTATATTTTTTTAAAAGTATGAAAATTAAAATTTTTATTTATTGAAAATTTTCATTAATTTTAACCAAATAAAATAATCTATATTTATAATAAGTGTGCCAAAAGAAGTAGCACATTCTACTGACCTATCCCTCTGCTCTCTAAATCTTTTTTTTTTTTTTTCTTAAATTTTTTTATTTGTCAAACAACATTCATGTCGAAGGCTTTTCTAGTTAATTAAGTGAATAATTAATTGATCTCTTTCATTTCAATTTCAGTGAAGTATCCGTTAACATTTAACAACCAGCAAATGTCAGAATAATGTTTTGGGTGATGAATTCCATTACCTCTTTGAGTGGGGACCCCGGGTGGCCGAGTGGTCTAAGGCGTTCGCCTTTACCGATCACTGCCATCTCACCTCTGTCTGCGTGGGTTCGAGTCTCGGGCTCGGCCAATGTGGATATGTGAGAAAGCTTGCCAGTAGCTTCCCGTGGGCCGGTGGTTCTTCCCGGGGTTTTTCCGGGTTCTTCCTCCACCAGATAAAATTGGCCGCCATGTATAGCCTATCATGTGCTGAAAAATGGCGTTAAACCCACCACCACAATAACAACAACAACCTCTTTGAGTGTGAATTCTTTAGGGAGGCTAGACCGAATTTGATTAAGAAATAGTATTACATACGCCCGAGTATTTTTTAAATATCAACATTTACTGACAAATAAAATTAAAGTACTAGTGAACAATTTAGGCATATTTG
The DNA here is from genome assembly GCA_029931535.1 of Margaritifera margaritifera. Taxonomy (NCBI): domain Eukaryota; kingdom Metazoa; phylum Mollusca; class Bivalvia; order Unionida; family Margaritiferidae; genus Margaritifera; species Margaritifera margaritifera. Next base: position 542,184 of record JAQPZY010001312.1, on the reverse strand, counting down.
TTAGCAAAATTATAAAGGAATTAGAAACTGCATAGAGGCCTGGATAGTTACATATGCTGATTTCACATTCCAACTTTTCGTGACTCTTATGTATTAAGTGAAATAAATGAAAAGCGTTTTCATTTAAACCATTGATAGTTCACTACTCTTTACATACTCCTTGAACTTGTAATGTATAGATAATCCACGTTCGCTCTCTTTCTCTCTTCCTCTCTCTCTCTCTCTCTGATTTTTCTGTCTCTTTGCGTGTTCTCTCTTCTCCCTATTATTTATATATTACACCATGATGGCGTCTTATACAAAAGAACTTTGATTGTACTTTACTCATATACCCTATCTGTATTGCCTGAGTATAATTTTTTTTCAATAAAGTTTTGTTCTGTTCTGTTCTGTTCAGGATACTGTTTTACTCGGCAAATGTACATCCGAGTGAGTACTGAGATTAAAATACACTGCCGTGATGTTGGCTCCATCAACGTTTGTTTGTAATATAGTGTACGGCCAGCTGATGACAGTCAAGGGATGTTATGTAATTATATTGATCAGAATACCACTTCCCACACGTGTTTAATGCTTACAAGTGTTAATACATGGTAAACAAAGTATACAATAATTATGTAGACACGTGGAAGGATTTAGATTTATATACGAGACACAGAGAACAGTTTTGTTTCTGTTGCGGTGAATTTCGGATCATTTAAGCGGAATATTAACTTTATAGATTTATGCTCTCGAAATGTGGGGAAGCAGACGACCATGTATGTTCCTCCTGTACACTTAATGATCTATGGCACAATTGTATAGCATGACAATATACCAACATTTGTCAGGTAGGAATAATATATTAAATCTGACTGATTAAATAAAAAAATCTTGGAGTAATCATTAATTCACTGTTCATACAGCAACGAAGAACTAAAAGTTACAATGAGTCAATCAATCATCCATCACTCATAAAACATTCACAATTTAATATGGATGTATATATCATGCATGATTAGTGTTTTTAAACATTTAAAGAATGAGTCTTCGTCCTCCCTATACAGTCGTACACATTACAGCCAAATCAACAGTCAATAGTCCTTGAAAGTACTCACCTTTTCTTGGGGTAGGAAATCTAACCGCTTGTCCACGTCTGCTTTTGTCTGAGATCCAATCGCTGTATTTGGGATTTACCTCTGCTGCATGGTTTTAAGGTTACTCGTCACGTGACAATATTTATACGGTATTGACAACTCTTCGTCATTCATAAGATTGAATAGCATTTGTAAGTTGCAGTTAGACTTTAGACTGATCTAGACCCCCCCCCAGCCCAGACGACACACATATATGTAACTTTTGAATTACTCTTAGATCACACAAAGTAACACACAAGATTTTCGCATTCAGCAGCATGAGATGGCAGCTTTATAAAGGAATATGACGATTTTTAAAAACTATTTAAATAAATTACTTAAGAGCGTTTTCTTTGTCAGAACTTTTATTTGGAAGGGTGTATCTTCCTGAAGCTTTTAGTAATTTTTAACCTCAATATTTGTACACCCTTGCTTTTACTCGACACTATATATCCAGGAATGTGCTGATGTGCCGGTACATACATGCATACACACATACATAAATACAAACATACATGCATACATACATGTTTTATTCTTATTAAAAATAAGTATATACACTTTACAAACTTTTCATTTAGAAATGTTAATACATTTATTAGTAGTAGTTATGAAATGATAAAGATGGACCATTTAACAAATTGTAAATAGTACGATTGTTTTGGCATGGGCTTTCTCTCACGCGTAATTTAAAATATATCGAGAAATGTCCAGAATTACGAATTCCCGCACTGTCATTTTCATAACTACTAAAAATACCATCGATTCATAGACCACTTATAATTAAAAAAAAAAAACGAATCAAAAAGAAAAAATTCACTCGATTTCCTAGACCACATTATAATCTCTTGATCTCTTGATTGCATATTGAGTAGACTGGACACATGCTAAAATATACGTCCAACAGAAAACTAATAAACATCCCAGAAGTTTCTTGTTTTCCACAATCATGCACAACTCCACCAAAATACATAACTTTCTGATTTTCATCTACTGCCTTTTAACAGAAACGGAAACGTACATTCCTGCAATGTAGTCTACTATTAATGCAAAAATTGTATAGCGCAAGGACCAACATTGTACATAGAATTGTATCACAAGCAATATATGAAATCACTGTCTTTATTCACTTATTATATCACAAACTTTGTACGTTATATTGAAATAATTCTACTGGCAATAAATGCAAGTTTTAAACTGCACTAATACTATCGCAGATAATGAAGGATAGGCAATCAGTAACGGAACGCCAAGGTCATATCTCTCTGAAGGCTATAAAAATCACAACTTTTGTCGCTTTGTATGTTAATATAGAGTAACAATTACAGTGTTAATCGGTGAGTTTTATATTTCAGTCTGTATGATGGTTATATTTCATATCAAGATGTTTGCAAGTTGAATCTTGGTTTCGGCGAAATATTTTATATAGAGTTGGGCACACCTGTACTCTAAAGTCGATTCATTCACTCAAGTTCGGCAGTGAATTAGGTTGCATGGTCTGAGCCGAAGTAGTATGACATCAGATCGGTCACAAGGGTAAAAATTGATATTGCTTCAGACTACAGGGCAGGAGAAACTGGCGCACCCTAAAGCTCTGGATACGGTTACTCAATGCATACAGTTTAAATTACTTCCGAAAGTTCCTAGCCTTTTGTTTCGACCTAGTGGCTCCAATGCGGGTTCAATTTAATTGTGTAATTGAAGTGTTTCAAAGACATCCTGGCCTATTTACCGTAAGAAACCGACACAACAACCCTCTGAATTCACCATAATAAACGACGATGAATCCTGTCTCTTTGGGCGGCCAGGTGCACCAAAACTTTAGCGATTGCTGCACCCAGGGATTGGCAGACCAAATAATGCAAATGGACTCTTGCAAAACTTTATGATAAAAGTTAAATATAGCACTTTTTCTCGCATACAGATAAACAATTGGTAGTGAAATATATATTGAAAAATTACAGTTGAAATAAATCCATTATGAAGACTTCTACACATGATTTGCCGATTCCAAATCCAATGAGAAACAAATCGAAATCTCTTTTTAATACGTCCACCGACTCAAACTTAATCAACATATATGAATAAGCACAATTTAAACATAGTTATTAGTAATGGACACAGAGATTCATTTAAGAGGAGTTCAAATGAGTACAGATTTTACGGTGGCAACAATAAAAAATTTGTCTGCATTGTTCCATGACAGTAAAGCGTATTTTTTTAAAAAAAACTATCATTCTAAAAACTCGACACTTTCGTTCTGCTAAAATATACGTAGACCTGACAATCAGACATTTGAATAGACACACACAAGAGCGAGAGCATGTTGAGTATATATTTTGTTCCATAGAAGACTTATGAATATAATGAAAAGACGTGACAGAAAATATCACATAACGTTTATCTGATGTTTTACATCCCAAATTCGCATCGAAAATAAGCGAAACTACAAAATGGATGTTTGGCTGGATTGAATATTTGACATCGTTTCTTGAATGCTTCCGTGCTATGTATCCTGTGTTAAATACACCAAATGATCGTGTAGATACAGCATCAAATTACAGTTTGGACAGATTCGGTCACTGGTTTAATGAATGTCTGATTCAAATAGACACTATTACAACAAAAATTGAAATTTTGATATATCTCTAAATCTATATGGAATATTGGATGGGGGAGACAGAGGTGTTGATATCCACGTCATGGAGACTGCGCAGCTGATATAAACTACTTAAACCGGTCAAAATAACTGGCATGGAGAACGTCAGACATGTTGATCGTATTCACTTCAACTGATGACAGTAAGAGCTATAATGATGGAAGGAAGCATTACGTTGGAATACAAGATTTATCAAAATTGGTGCCATCACAAATACACAAACATGATGGGTACACATATATCTGTAAATAAATGCTTGCATTTCTGTTATAGGCCAGAAACGTTATCAGAATACAAAAAGACTATTATACAGTGTAGACAACTCAATAATAACATAATACAAAAAGACTATGATACAGTGTAGACAACTCAATAAATATAATGCCTGAGGAGGGATCAGTTGTAAAATTTAAAAGTTATCATAATCAGTTGAAGTTACTATCTTGTTTTCTGTGATTTTGAAAGTATCATCGTACCATACACGAAGCGTCAGTGCTGCGCACCAATACAATTGTAATAGTTACATGCATCAAACATATATATCCTGAACAATACAAACATCTAAACACATTCCATCATCGCTTTATATATAACCTTAAGAGAATTCAAAAATGTTAAAGACTAATCATTTACACGAGAAATGATTGCATTCAGGTGTTTTACAACTGGTTGGGTACTGTTGCAAAATTGGTCTGCAACAAGTTAAAATTTGTTAAGCCAATGCAATTTACGGAACAAGAGGAAATGATTTTTAATTCAATAAATACATGCTAGGTCTGTAATAAAAGAGATCTTAAGAAACAAGGTTCGTTATCAAGATCATTTGATTTAATGTAACTATATAGACGTTCTGCACATGACAAGTGCTATTTAACTTTCAAATATCGAAAATTCGTTCCACTCTTCATTCACAATTTGTCTGGCTACGATTCACACCTGTTCATCAAGGAGCTGGGAAAACAGGATACAATAAGTGAAGAAAAAATCATACAGAATAACGACGGAAAATATATTTAATTTACTAAGGACTTCGAGGTTGATTGGATAGAAAAAAGATGGAGACAAATCTTTTGCAAAGAACAGTTAAGTTTGCTGATAGCTTCAGGTCCACGGGTGAATCTATAGAGCAGCTGGTTAATAATTTAAACCATGACAAGTTCTTCGAGACAATGAAACATTTTGCTGACATACTGCTGTCTTGTGCTAACGCATACGACAAAACTTGTACCATAGTTGCAATGAAACCTGACGTTTTGAGAAGACAATCTGTCCATAATAATACATGAATAGTTTATATAAATTAGATAAAATATCTTAACCACCCAAAGAAAACTTTGAATCATCACTTAAGGATTTAAGCATATCAAATGACAATTACCAGTGTATGTATGAAGTGATGTTACACTTTAATCTGAAAACACTATGACATCTACATGACGATTAAGTAAGGAAAATTACTTTGATGCTGTGTGACATTTTTGAAGAATTTAGGAATTTATATATAGCAAACTATAAGCAGATCATGTGTACTATCACAGCGCACCTGAGTTAGCTGGTAATGCGAGCTTAAAGATATCTGGTGTTGAATTGGAACTTTTGACAGACAACGGCATGGTTTTAATGATACCACATAGGCATGCTCAAAACAAATAACGAATTCTATGTGGTTGATGGAGGAAAATAAAAATGACGGAGAACTCAATGAGACAAAACCAAAATCGTATATAATGTACTTCGATGCTACCAATTTTTAAAGGTGGGGAATGAACCAATACGTGAAGTTTAAAATAAAATAGATATGCAAATGATGAACTAATTAGTTGGATAGAGGAAGCTGTTTGAAATACATGATAATAGTGTTGCTGCTTGCATTTTAGAATTAGACTTTGATATTCTAGTACCCTCTAGCAACGGAAAAATGAATTCCAGATGAAAATGATTTAGCAGAGTTGCAAATTGATTACTTATTAAAAGGGTACAAACTAACTGCATCAAAATTATTGTGTACATTGAACAATAAAAACATGTATGTTGTAAGAAGAGAAATTTCAACCTTTACGTGCAGTTGGTTCTGAAATTGAGAACAATTACACAGATGTATATTGTTTGAATAAAATAACCGTGTCTTAAATCATAAATTTAACTAGATACGACTTTGAAACAAAAAGGTTCAAACGATTTTGAGACAGATTGTTTTGAAATTGATGTATAACGCTGTATTCGGAAAACAGATGGAGAATTTAAGAAAGAACAGTAAAAATATGAATAGATGAAAATAATTTTTCAAGGCCAGAAATATATATAATTCGTAAAACAGATGAAAATTGTCAGTCTGAAAACAAGAAAATAAAATTCACCAAACTGATCTATTATGGATTTACATCGTTACAGTAATCAAATAGTTGATGTACGAATTATATTATATCAACTTAAAGCCTAACTACAGTGATAAAACGAAACCATTAGCAACCGATGCAGATTCATTACGGATTTATGTTGATACAAAAAATGTTTACACCGATATGAAAGAGAACATGCAATGTTATGACGATAGTGAATATTTAAAGGACAACGTATTTGGTTTACCACAAATGGATCAAAATATATCAGACGTTTGTTTACGATCAGCTATCCGTTACGCTAATCGGATAGTCCTGTCGGTTAAAGTCAAAACTCTATTTGTTTAAGACAACGATGAAAAGAAAATTTGTAAAGGAATAAAAAAAAATACGTGCTCAAAAAAGAATTTAAAATTCGAAATGCACCGAAATCGCCTTTTCCAACATAAAGAAAATCACCAAGGGATGAATTTACTCAGATTACACTTCACAGTTTTCACCAAATTTAAATTCCTCACACACGTCTTCTGCACGAGGTTCAATATTTGCGGTGAAAACTGCTCTATACTGGGACCATTTTCATGTCTTACAAAGCAAAATAAAATTCCCTACCGGTCTAACTTGTGATATTATCGTATTTTTATATAAGAATTATTCCGCATCTGTTTACATCCATCTTGTGAACAAGCAAACATGCTTCAGAAATAACCGAAATTTGTTATTTGTTCTCACAAACCAAGTTTCGTATAACTACACTCATATGGAGATTTAAGTACTTAAATTTACCTTACTCCAGACACAGTTGGAAGAGAATCTAACTGGATAATCATTCTTTAATTTCATCTCAAATACATTGTATACACAATGTTGCTTTTCTCAAATACATTGTATACACAATGTTGCTTTTTAAAACCGGGAATTCACTCTGAGCTCATAGTTTTGCATTCGAATCCCGTAGTAATCATACCGAGCTAGATACCCTCAACATCTGGTACATGTTAAATACTTAAACAAAACTGACTCGCGCCAATATACGCATTCCTGGATTCCAGTATAAAAAAACCCCAAATGATCCCATTGTTGAAATATCGTGATTAACTTTTTCATTTAGACATATATCTTTGTACAAAGTACAAAACTTTACAGTGGAACTTAATGGTCCTTAAGGGTCCCTTTTGTTTTAACAATTAGGACTGTTTTCTCTTTTTGTTAATTTTTATTCCTTGTTAAAGGGTATAAAATATCCCATGTTTGTGAGATAATTACTCTTTAATTAGCACTTAACTCCATTGTTCAATTGTCGAAATTACTTTTTATTTATAAATTCACTCCTGTGGAAAATATGAAATTGTGGTGTAGAGCCTCAGTTCATACAATCAAGAGATGTATATATGTTGCTCTTTCACCTTACGATGATAACCGTTATTTAGTGGATAACATAAACACTAAATAAATATACATTTTGTGGCATCAACATTTTCTTTTTAATTAATTTTAAAGTGGATATATTGTTGCACATTACAAAAGTAAGACCGCTCTCACGCAATCTGTTATTATGTAGAAAATTAAGACCGCTCTCATGCAATATGTTATCATGTAGGAAATTAAGACCGCTCTCATGCAATCTGTTATTATGTAGGAAATTAAGACCGCTCTCATGCAATCTGTTATCATGTAGAAAATTAAGACCGCTCTCATGCAATCTGTTGTCATGTGTGCTTCTCAAAGGGAGCCAGATGCAATGATTGCCAGGGTAATAATTAGCACTTACGTTACTAATTTCTGTGTTTTTTTGTTGTTCATCGAAGATATACTTAGTGGCTACTTTGAACTGTTGTCTTAATCGAAAGCTCTGGGAATAAACCATGTTTGGCAGACATTCGTTAGACACTGAAAATGTTTCTATTGCAGAGTTGTCAATTTTTCAGAATCACATACCCTTCTCTTTTTGCACAGTATTAAAACTCCTACTTTTATCAGATCCTAACTTGTATACGTTATCTCTTGATATTTGAGACTGTTACTTTTATGTTAAACTCTCTGTGAAGACTTTTGAATCAATCACTATATATAGGTGTACGATTATTTATGCTGAACAAACTTGTTCTTATTATTTTGAGCTCTTCTCAATGCACAATTTAGAAATTACAACGTGGTCGAGGAACTTAAGTGTATATTTTGCTTTCTAAAATGTGAGTGATCCAGGACTCGAGAGTTTTTGGAGTTGTTATGATAATGATATTTCGGAAATGTTTCATTGCTGGAAATTTCTCGATGCATTTTAAATTTACGCGTGGCCCAAAGCCCATGCCAGAAAGATCGTAGTATTTTTTGTAATAAAATGCAAATGGTCCAGCTCTGTTATTTTCATAGTTGCCACGAGTCTTAAGAGAGAATCAAATACATTGATCTCGCCATTATCAAAGATTCAAATATCAATTTGGGTCAAATAAGTTCTAAGCAAGAAAATCACCTCTCTCTCTCTCTTTCTCTCTCTCTTTCTCTCTTTCTTTCTCCACAGAAGCCTAAAAATCTAACACCGATAATACAGAATGAATTTAAAATGGCAATGTATGTACTGATTATTGAACTAGCTTTAAATTATTTTTAAAATTGCTAATGTTTTCGGTCTGCAATAAAATATGTTGGAATTGGTCTTAGCCGTATCATAAACGAAAATTCACCGTCAGCTGATTATCGCTTTGTTCAAGTACTAAAGACGATGCAAAACGTTGAATTTGTTTTTTGTCTACCAATATATATATATATATATATATATATATATATATATATATATATATATATATATATATATGATTGTATGTATGTATTTGCAAAAAATTTAGGCTTGAAAGACTGTCGTTGTTTTTGTGCATACTGTGTTGCATAACAAAATGGTCACTCCTTAACTCTGTTTCCAATATGCATGCTAAACTAACATTAAAAAAATAAAAAAGAATGTTATCTCAATGTGGCGGAAACACAAAGCAGTTCGTCCAGGAAGCACCGGTGTTGATTTATATCGACAAACAAATTCTCAGTATTTTTTGTTTTTACCTAGTCAAAATACGCACAGTATCCAGTCCTTCAATACCAGTAGTTTCTTCATTCTTCATTATTCTTCATTTAAATCAATAGGTGTAAAGTTTCGGGACATTTGAGAAAGGAAGCTCACATGTGTGAATTTAATAAAAAGGTTTATGTTACAAAAAGGGAACATATATTGTGAATTTGTCTTTACTTGATCTCCGAAGAAGAGAGAAGAAGGGCGGAGGAAATGAGATGGAAAATGAAGAGGAGGAAATAAAGAAAGAAATTAAGACAAAATGAATGCAACAAAATGAAGCATGCAAAGAAAGAATTCAATATATAGTTGATAGAAAAGAACAACAAAATGAAGCATGCAAAGAAAGAATTCAATATATAGTTGATAGAAAAGAACAACAAAATGAAGCATGCAAAGAAATAATTCAATATATAGTTGATAGAAAAGAACAAAATGAAGCATGCAAAGAAAGAATTCAATATATAGTTGATAGAAAAGAACAAAATGAAGCATGCAAAGAAAGAATTCAATATATAGTTGATAGAAAAGAACAACAAAATGAAGCATGCAAAGAAAGAATTCAATATATAGTTGATAGAAAAGAACAAAATGAAGCATGCAAAGAAAGAATTCAATATATAGTTGATAGAAAAGAACAACATTTCAAGTTCTATCTAATATTAAACATACAAGTCTTTGTGTCGTTTTAAATCAAGCACGTGTTTAATATGGAGCAATCAAATGACCAGAAAATGACGACCAACCACCGCCATCCAGTTCCTCAACATTGGAAAAGTGACCTTCATTTTGGGCCCAGACTTCGTCTCCGGAGTTCAGTTTCACCATTGTAGCTATCGTCGACGTCTGATAGCCGTTCTGATCCGTACCATGTGCAAGGACTGGCGTTAGACCCTGACCGTTTTTCATCAACGACAAAGATGAAGATACCCCAGGAACATTGGTAACGGTTAGGTAGAAGGCATACACCCCAGATACGGGTGCAGTAAAGAATCCGTGTCTGGAATTGTACCCGTTTCCTTCGTTGGTAAGGACATTGTCAAACACAATGTGTTGATGGTCTCCCATAGCGGCGATGGTGTTTGTTAGGAGCGCCGTGAAAGCGACCGCATGTGTCCTGGTTAGTGTCGCATTATCTGTTTTAAAAATGAAGTATCAACACTAAAATAGTGACATGAATATCTTTAAGACAAATATCGCTGCACTTCAACTGAAGGACTTGGCGTTATAGGATAAGTTCAAGGAAGCTGCGTCCATTGTTAAGGTGTTGCGAGAAGTGGAGAATTGCCCCGTAGACGGATGCGGTAATTGTATATCGTATTGCACAGAAATGTAATCCCTCCTTGAACCATGTTACACTAATTATCATACCCTGTTCTGAAACCAACAACTATTTCATAGGTTTGAATATGCGCAAGAATTGCAACTTTTGCCTGTGAGTGCGCTAAAATAACATCCTAGCCGGAAATGACAGATATTTCATCCACAGTATATATTGACCAAATCCTGAAAATACTGTGCACAGTCTTTAAAAATATCTCATGAAAAACCCATTTTGATAATTTGAAAATAAAAGGATAACGCTGAGTTATGCTAAACCAAACGGTTTTTAATCGAAAAGCACATCAACTCTTGCCCTACATGGAAATTTCAGGTATATTTTAGTACAGTGTTGACAGACCTGTTGTGATATGGTGCAATGATTAGAGACATTTGTATTACACTTTACTGAAATCATATATCAATCATCTGAATATCATCTATAATATCAACAGAACGTGGTGCGCTGAGGCATTACCTAATTTTTGATTCAATGTAGCCAGCTGTGTCTGTAGTGACGCTAATTTCTCTTGTAAAGTCTGAATTTCTTGCTCCACATCTATTTCCTGGCCATCCAATACAAACGCCTCACCCGAGTGGTCAGCCCCGTACTCCAGGAATATCGCAATCATAATTAACGCGATGGCATCCATTATTGTCACAATTTTCTCCCAAACTGTTTGGTTGAAATCTGTTAAACATAGGATATGAACATTTCAATGGAACAGGTCAGTGCAAATCAAATTCTTATCAGTCTTCCATGTATAATGTACTTCAGTGCCAGATTATTTGTTCGTTACATTGGCACGAACCCCGCTGTAATAATGCACAGAAATTAAAGGATTCCAACCATACACATTTATAGAATTCCTTCGCTAAAGTAGATGACGTGCAACTCTATAAACAAAAGAAAAAGTCTTTTATAAAGCATTAGTTTACTTTGATGGGAAAAGTGGCATTCAAAGTGTTTATACTGAACTCGTTTCCTCCTGATATACAATCCAACTGATAAGGTTTACTTCGTATTTCAAGCACTACATTAGTCCAGCACGTTTTAAAATTTCAGTTTAAATTGTTTGATACTAATGGATATGCTAAGCTCATATATGGTATTTTTTGTGGCAATATGCGGCTTTCTCTGTACCGGAAGTGGCGCTATTTTGCTGGATAGCATGGGGGTTAGCAGCACAGAGTTACAAATCAAAGATCTTCAGCAGAAAGTGGCTCTGCTAGAACAAGCAGTGTCATCTCTAGCCTCAAAAGTCGGTAAGATAATTCTTTCATTCTTTGACAGTATAAAACAATCTGGATTTGTTTTGAGTATTATCAAAACTACAGTATCTCGGGATTGTTTTCTTTGGTGTTGATTTTATAATTTACAGTTTTAACCAACATCGATGTTTACAGAAAGAAATAAAATTATATTTTTTTTTTAAAGAGATTAGTACGTGAGAACATACCTCGATGTTATAGTAGGCTCTCAATTGGTGTATTTAAATTCCTTCTCTACATCGCTATCGTCACGTGTGACAAATTGATTAATCTAAAATAGTCTCGCTGATACATGGCAGACAGTATTAGGCTTTCACCTTGAAACTACATGTGTCTTGAATATATTAAAGCCAGCCAGAAGAAGCAACATTATTCCCCTTTACAAAGTAAATACTTCAACTAGGTTAACATGCCATCAAATTTAATCAGGACGTGGGGCAATGTAGGAACAATTGTGTGCCATGCGTAATAATAAATATTTATATCAACGTTCACGTTAAATAAGCTACATCAAAATTAGGATGGTCTTTACTTTGTTCGTGACGACCCATTGAGTATGCTTTTTAACAGCCAATACAATCTTGAAAAATAAACGTAACAAGAATATCTTGTTACTATCTACATTTCAGATTCTCACAAGTGAAGAACAGTAGTGATTCATGAGTGTTTCCAGCCTGTATTAACTATACCCTTGAATCATTATCTAGATCAATTCACAATATTATTTATATCTACTGGCGTAGCGTAAACGTATGTATATAAACAACTGTATACACATAGTAAATATATTCAGAACATAGCAGAGCAGAGTCTTTATCTACTCTTCTTGACAATTTGATGTTAGAGTTGCACCTTTACAGGAATTATTAATTTTTTCATTACAGTGTCAATAAACATGCATAGTTTCTTTAAAATGAAAATTTTATTGGAAGCATTAAACAACTATCTCATTTCATTGTTTGCAACAAAATATTTGCCAATATGCAAATTATATTTTTAAGTAAAGGAAATACATTAAAAGATAACGGATTTCATCTCTTATTTTGTTTCAATGACATAATCGAAAGATTCTGTCATTTCTATCAATATTGTCCCATCTTCCTGTTTCTACTGGTAAATGACATAATCGACAGATTTATCATTTCTATCAATATTGTCCCATCTTCCTGTTTTTACTGGTAAATGACATAATCGACAGTTTCTTTCATTTCTATTAATATTGTACAATCTTCCTGTTTCTGCTGATAAATGACATAATCGACAGATTCTATCATTTCTATTCATATTGTCCCGTCTTCATGTTTCAATGACATTATCGACAGATTCTATCATTTCTATTAATATTGTCTCATTTTTCTGTTTCTACAGGTAAACTGGCTTGAAGTTCTGAATGTAGCCAATGTCATTTATAATTAAAAGGCAGTTCTAAGAAATTATTATAACGTCCAAAAACTTTAAGATCTACAAATTTGTTCTTTGGAACTGTTAATAATTGTCTCATTCCAATGTTGTATACACTGACATTGTAGAGTATTCTCTATAAAGTGTTTACATTTAAGCCATGTGACATAGTATTTATCTATAGAGATTTTACATTTAAGCCATGTGACATAGTATTTATCTATAGAGTTGTTACATTTAAGCCATGTGAAATAGTATTTATCTATAGAGATTTTACATTTAAGCCGTGTGACAGTATTTATCTATAGTGTTTCATTTAAGCCATGTGACATAGTATTTATCTATAGAGTGTTTACATTTAAGCCATGTGACATAGTATTTATCTATAGAGTTTTTACATTTAATCCATGTGACATAGTATTTATTTATAGAGTTTTTACATTTAAGCCACGTGAAATAGTATTTAGCAATAGAGCGTTTACTTAGAAACCATGAAAAATAGTATTATTTATCTAAACATTACTCAGACCAGCTTTATCAAATATACATTTTTACAAATAAAATCCGTTACATAAATACACGTTTACATCATTAAGTAATAACTTATACAAAATAAATAATAATTTACTTTCTTTCCCTATAATCATGCATTACACGCAAAATACAGTTTTGGATTTTACATCAATTATAAGAGATACTCATCCAAAGTAACTAATAAAGACCCAAATAAGGGATCATTAACTAATAAAGACCCAAATAAGGGATCATTAACCAATAAAGACCCAAATAAGGGATCATTAACCAATAAAGACCCAAATAAGGGACCATTAACCAATAAAGACCCAAATAATAGATCATTAACCAACAAAGACCCAAATAAGGGATCATTAACCAATAAAGACCCAAATAATAGACCATTAACCAATAAAGACCCAAATAAGAGACCATTAACCAATAAAGACCCAAATAAGGGATCATTAACCAATAAAGACCCAAATAAGGGATCATTAACCAATAAAGACCCAAATAAGGGACCATTAACCAATAAAGACCCAAATAAGGGACCATTAACCAATAAAGACCCAAATAAGGTATCATTAACCAATAAAGACCCAAATAAGGGACCATTACCCAATAAAGACCCAAATGAGGGACCATTAACCAATAAAGACCCAAATAAGGGATCATTAACCAATAAAGACCCAAATAAGGGATAATTAACCAATAAAGACCCAAATAAGGGATCATTAACCAACAAAGACCCAAATAAGGGATCATTAACCAATAAAGACCCAAATAAGGGATCATTAACCAATAAAGACCCAAATAAGGGATCATTAACCAATAAAGACCCAAATAAGAGACCATTAAACAATAAAGACCCTAATAATAGACCATTAACCAATAAAGACCCAAATAATAGACCATTAACCAATAAAGACCCAAATAAGGGATCATTAACCAATAAAGACCCAAATAAGGGATCATTAACCAATAAAGACCCAAATAAGGGATCATTAACCAATAAAGACCCAAATAAGGGACCATTAACCAATAAAGACCCAAATAAGGGACCATTAACCAATAAAGACCCAAATAAGGGATCATTAACCAATAAAGACCCAAATAAGGGACCATTAACCAATAAAGACCCAAATAAGAGACCATTAACCAATAAAGACCCAAATAAGGGATCATTAACCAATAAAGACCCAAATAAGGGATCATTAACCAATAAAGACCCAAATAAGGGACCATTAACCAATAAAGACCCAAATAAGGGACCATTAACCAATAAAGACCCAAATAAGGGATCATTAACCAATAAAGACCCAAATAAGGGACTATTAACCAATAAAGACCCAAATAAGGGACCATTAACCAATAAAGACCCAAATAAGGGACCATTAACCAATAAAGACCCAAATAAGGGATCATTAACCAATAAAGACCCAAATAAGGGATCATTAACCAAAAAAGACCCAAATAAGGGATCATTAACCAATAAAGACCCAAATAAGGGACCATTAACCAATAAAGACCCAAATAAGGGATCATTAACCAATAAAGACCCAAATAAGGGATCATTAACCAATAAAGACCCAAATAATAGGTCATTAACCAACAAAGACCCAAATAAGGGATCATTAACCAATAAAGACCCAAATAAGGGATCATTAACCAATAAAGACCCAAATAAGAGACCATTAACCAATAAAGACCCAAATAATAGACCATTAACCAACAAAGACCCAAATAATAGACCATTAACCAATAAAGACCCAAATAAGGGATCATTAACCAATAAAGACCCAAATAATAGACCATTAACCAATAAAGACCCAAATAATAGATCATTAACCAATAAAGACCCAAATAAGGGATCATTAACCAACAAAGACCCAAATAAGGGATCATTAACCAATAAAGACCCAAATAAGGGACCATTAACCAATAAAGACCCAAATAATAGACCATTAACCAATAAAGACCCAAATAAGGGATCATTAACCAATAAAGACCCAAATAAGAGACCAATAACCAATAAAGACCCAAATAAGGGATCATTAACCAATAAAGACCCAAATAAGGGATCATTAACCAATAAAGACCCAAATAAGGGATCATTAACCAATAAAGACCCAAATAAAGGATCATTAACCAACAAAGACCCAAATAAGGGACCATTAACCAATAAAGACTCAAATAAGGGACCATTAACCAATAAAGACCCAAATAAGGGATCATTAACCAATAAAGACCCAAATAAGAGACCATTAACCAATAAAGACCCAAATAATAGATCATTAACCAATAAAGACCCAAATAAGGGATCATTAACCAATAAAGACCCAAATAAGGGATCATTAACCAATAAAGACCCAAATAAGAGACCATTAACCAATAAAGACCCAAATAATAGACCATTAACCAATAAAGACCCAAATAAGGGATCATTAACCAATAAAGACCCAAATAAGGGATCATTAACCAATAAAGACCCAAATAAGGGATCATTAACTAATAAAGACCCAAATAAGAGACCATTAACCAATAAAGACCCAAATTGACCATTAACCAATAAAGACCCAAATAATAGACCATTAACCAATAAAGACCCAAATAAGGGATCATTAACCAATAAAGACCCAAATAAGAGACCATTAACCAACAAAGACCCAAATAAGGGATCATTAACCAATAAAGACCCAAATAAGAGACCCTTAACCAATAAAGACCCAAATAAGGGATCATTAACCAATAAAGACCCAAATAATAGACCATTAACCAATAAAGACCCAAATAAGAGACCATTAACCAATAAAGACCCAAATAAGGGATCATTAACCAATAAAGACCCAAATAAGGGATCATTAACCAATAAAGACCCAAATAATAGACCATTAACCAATAAAGACCCAAATAAGGGATCATTAACTAATAAAGACCCAAATAAGGGATCATTAACTAATAAAGACCCAAATAAGGGATCATTAACTAATAAAGACCCAAATAAGGGACCATTAACCAATAAAGACCCAAATAAGGGATCATTAACCAATAAAGACCCAAATAAGGGACCATTAACCAATAAAGACCCAAATAAGGGATCATTAACTAATAAAGACCCAAATAAGAGACCATTAACCAATAAAGACCCAAATAATAGACCATTAACCAATAAAGACCCAAATAAGGGATCATTAACTAATAAAGACCCAAATAAGGGATCATTAACCAATAAAGACCCAAATAAAGGATCGTTAACTAATAAAGACCCAAATAAGGGACCATTAACCAATAAAGACCCAAATAAGGGACCATTAACCAATAAAGACCCAAATAAGGGACCATTAACCAATAAAGACCCAGATAAGGGATCATTAACCAATAAAGACCCAAATAAGGGATCATTAACCAATAAAGACCCAAATAATAGACCATTAACCAATAAAGACCCAAATAAGGGACCATTAACCAATAAAGACCCAAATAAGGGATCATTTTTCTTACATGCAGTCAGAGTCTCACTATGTTCCGTGGAAAATAAAAGCAGAGCACAAGATAATAAGTTAAAATGTAGCAATTCCTTAAACGGTATATAAATTAAATTAAAAAGATAAAAAGGTAAAATTTTTGAAAGACAGATTCAATTTTACATGCAAACTTAATACGTACATAGGACACGCATGCCTGACCCATGCATACCTCCAGAAGGGCGAGCCTCGACCAGAGTAGATACATTATCAGTGTCCATTGACAGTAGAACACATTCTTGTAGATACTATTGATGTACACCCTGTGAAACAGAAGTTTTTTTTATGTGACTTAATTAAAAGAAATTTTTTATGACGTACCACCAGAACAATATTTTTGGCTTTTTAAAAGAATGCGATTTATATAAAAAAAAAAATAATTGTGATTTTTCATTTATCTTTTTTTTTATTTATCTTAAAAACTATTTTTAAATTTTTTACCTTTTCTCTGTTATTTCGTAGGAGGGTATCTTTAAGTTTTAACAATATTTACGTGTACAGTTTTAGAACTTAACTTTTAATTGGCACTATATAGCCACGATAGTGCTGAAGAGCCATTAAACTCCATCCATCCATCCATTCATACATACATACATACATACATACATACATACATACATACATACATACATACATACATACATACATACATACATACATACATACCCGGCAGGTGTCTAAACTTGTTAGTTATGTGTATGATACCTATATCGGAGATAAGAAGCTCGTATGGTCTACATCTTGCTAAAAATATATCTACCGGTACTCTAACATTGTGTACAGTTTGATTCCTAACTTATTGTCGTTTTAGCTCAAGCAACTTCTAACAAGACGAAAGCGATCGCATTTACCGCCACGCTGACAAACACCATCCCCAATATGCAGCAGCATCAGCACATCAAGTTTGATCACGTGATCACTAATGAGGGATCTGCCTATGACCCATCCATAGGCACATTTACCGCTCCGGTCAGTGGCGTTTACGCTTTCTACTTGACCGTCACCAATATACAACAATATTCTGCATCCCTGGTGTTGACTAAAAACGGAAACCCTCTGACCAGTGTTCTTGCACACGGTACACCTACTAATGGGTGGCAGACATCGACGATAGCTACCATGGTAACGCTCCACAATGGCGAACAGGTGTGGGCTCAGGACGAGGGGCAATTCTCCACTGTAGAACAGTTGGATGGTTACGAATACTCTTCATTTTCCGGACACCTTGTGGCACCTTTTTAACAGAACCTTTTAATAACTAATAACAACAATATGAAGACTTGGAGGAAAATATGGAAGTTCAAAGCTTCGACTGATACTGATAATTTTCTCTTACGACATTGCATGAATATTCAAATTATCAACCTTGAACGCTTGCATATTTAGTAAATAAATCTGTTATCCAGAGTATGTATTAAAAATAGAAAGAAAACAAAAAGCGTGAGTTTATTTCTGTGTTAAACTGAGAAAATGAATACCAAATCGCTGTATTTACCAGAAACATAGGAACTATTACGATATGCAGTACTTTTATTAATACTGATATCTTTCAAGTAAACTTGTTACTTATACTCCTGACTGTTTACTGGACAAGTATTAGCTTTTCTAAAACAAAAAACTTGCCGTCTTTTAGCTGAATCAATTGGATGCCGTTTCGAAACCCACTTACATATGGGATAATACCTAGGGGTGATATTGGGGAATGTTTGACGAATCTCAATACTTTGTTATACATATTGTCAGGATGGCAGCATTCGTCATATGACATATGGTTAACAAAATAACTTTTTGATGAAGATCTATGACATGTTACCTCAAGCATGCTTATATAAATGTTAATTTAACACTTAAGGAAAATTAAAAACAAAATAAAGCTATTCACAGCAAGGTCTACGAACGCAGAAGCAAACTGCAAGCAGTCAGGCCTCGTGGGGCTATCGAAATACTATGCAATGTCAGGTGTTTCTTGCTCTTTGGTTTTTGTTTCTTTCATATTTCAAGTGCTGCCAACCTGACAACACGTGATCGTTGCCTAACTGAAGAAAAGGCGACCAAAAATAATCAATAGCAAACCATTGATCAACGGATGTTTATATCGATGGATGCACATATACTTCTACTCAGCTGGTGCAGCTCCAAGACAGTAAGTTTTTATTCAAGAAAAACAACAACAACAACAACAACAACAACAATAAACTAATAGCTGTTAATCATGCCGAGTCTCAAGACCTCCGGGGCAATATCAAGGGAAGCATTGCCACAAAGGTTTCGGTGTTTTTCAAAACAGGTCATTTCCATTTATGCATTATTGGATTGCGGACTTCATGCAAGAATTACTTTCCTCCGAAATTGAAGAGCTTGACAACGTACAAGAACTACATATCTCCGAAACAGAAGTTTTGACAACGGAAGTGCTCCAATGAACATGGACAATTTTACGTTGTGCAAAAACACATGCAAAATACACTTTTACGAAAATTTTACTTACTTCAAATTATGACCATACTGGATTGACTTAAGGAAAGTCATCACAAAAAACAAAGCAATGGAGTAAAGTGTGTGTCACTATTTTGTTGGACTCTTAACATATATAAGATGGTCGGCGTAGGGATAATATACAAAACTGTATGGTGAATCGCCATATGGCAGAGGCGCTTACTTAGATAGCGCTCTACAGTTATTATGCACTTTTGAGAGAGGGACCGGTATAAGGTGAAGTTATTGGCATTGGCAATATACACAGTGGAGAGAATGTTGGCATACCTCTATGCTACTTCGATGTATTGTAACTGAAATTTCTTTAGATGTGGTAATTATGCAAACTATGAACCATCTAAAGCAGACAGCTGATATAATGGATGCTCCCATGTGTTAAAAAAATGAGCCTGAACTAGTCCAAAGTACACTAACTTTGGCAGTTATTAAAATAGGAAAATGAATTTTGCCAGAGTAGACTATACCAGCTTCTGAAAGTGCAATGAATGAATTATAAAATATATTTTAAAAAAAGTAAAAATAGTTATTAGCTCGTTTTTTTCCCCCAATTTACCTTTGAAGTCCAGGAAGTGAAATGATCAAGCGGAGCTAGCAGTCGTTTCAGAGATGCACATCTGAAGTAAGGCCAAGCTGTTTCTCTATAACCCAAATTACACTCATCAATCATACACAGAAAAGGGAATTCAAAGTTATTTTAACAATACCTAAGATATACAAGGTCTGTTTTAAATAACCAGGATACACAGTGAGGAAAACCTGGAAAATTCTTTTTCTTTAAAAATCAAATCCTATGCAAAGTGCGAAACTGTAGAGCTGAACCATAGCGGCGACGGTGCAGAGAGCTGCGCTTCTCAATTGGAGAAAATCCGTCCTTGTTTCCGCTAAAGCCCACAAATTCCCCGTGACCAGTGACGTAACCGTTTCAACCAATCGACATTGATCCTTATCAAGCAGTTCGCGCCTATACTACTGGAAAACGTGAGATTGTATCCAGTCTAAATGTGTGATTCTCTAAAGTTCGAATTGCAAGCGGTGTGGACGTAACTTGGCATGATCGTAAAAGACGTCTTCCTGGAAAGATGGCAAAAATAGAATTTTGTAGTCGTGTCCCAAACCAATGCTGTTTTGAAGGGGGGGGGGGGGGCTGAATCAAACATTACACCGGATACGCCTATTGTTAACAAATAAAACCGGACAACTTATATTAAAGGTAGACACGAGACCCCCATATTACTTACCTCGAAATTATTCAGTATGACGATTTATGCAGTACCTGAACATTTCGGTCCAATGCTATGAAAGGTTAGCAAGATATTTAAGTTTAAATGTACATGTCAAAATATTCCCCTAGGCCATGTACAACTTCGGCAGTTTCTGCGACTTGCGTCCGTGTGACGTCACAAAAGGAATCTGCATTGTGAATCACCATTGTTCTGCCGTTGCGGAGTGTGAAGTTTTTATAGATTTTTTTTCTGATTCTGATTGTGTCAGGGGAAGGAGGTGTGTCGTTGGTGGATGTGGCAGTAGGAGTATGTCTTCGCTGTCTTAACATCACCAAAAATAGAATATCATCAAGTTGCAATTTCAATAGTAGATAAGAAGGGAACAAATAGCAAAAGAGAAGGATTAAAGTTAAAGGTTAAACGAGTGAATGCGCAGTCTCAACATCGCACATATAGAATATCAGAAGCTATCTATTTTTTTATCATATTAAAGTCAACTGAAAATACAATTTACCGAATATTCACATTCCTTGGATGGATGGATGGATGGATGGATGGAGAGAGAGAGAAGAATAAATGCTGATGACAGACGACTAAAGTAACAGATGAATACATGGCAGTTTTGGACTGGTGGTCTAGTGTCCCCTCTTCGGAAATCACTATATTCCCACATTATTATTCATTTCAGGAATAAATTCAACTCAGTATTTACAGCCTATTATCAATAAATGTACAGCCTATTATCAATAAATTTACACCCTATTATCAATAAATTTACAGCCTATTATCAATAAATTATAAAACCTTCGTTCTTAATTCATGGGTTACGATTCGGGCTGTAAAATAAATGGGTTCGTGAAATATAAATTTTACCTTTCCAAAACGGAATCTGAAACGATCACTGATCATTTGTACAATTATCTTCCGCTCTTAGTTAATTGCTGTGCTACATTTGGGCTGTTAACTATGTTCCATGTTAGATGGTTTCGTGTAATAAGAAAGACACCTAAACACACATGTATTTGAATATACAAGACTCTTTTAAAATTATTTTGTGTTTTGTTGTCCAGATATGTAATTGCCATAAAGACGATTGATTCTTTATTTGGTATCCTGCTATTACTATTGTAAAAAAAACTTGCACGCCCTTTTTTGTGAAGAAAATGATTCAGAAATACATACAGTGTCCTTTTGGTGGCGATTCTTGCAAGATTTTGACACGCAAGGCAGTGCTAAACATAAACATAAGCAAAACTTATTAATGCAAATATTCAGAGGTAGTCAATCGTTCTTAATAGAAACACACACATCATTTAAACAACGTTGCAAAACAAAAGCAGTTTTAGTGGTATTATGGTTGACTGTCACGCCGATAAGCCATGTCGATACAATCGACCATGATATATTACTTCACCGTCTCCATCATGTATTTGGCATTCACGATACAGCCTTACTATGGTTCAAGGCCTACTTGGTCAACAGGACACAAATTGTGTCCGCAAATGGAAAACGCTCAGGCCCAGTCGATCAATGTTTTGGCGTTCCACGGGGTTCTGTTCTTGGACCTGTTCTCTTCATTCTATACACTCAGCCGCTCTCAAGTGTCACAGATCGTCATCCAGTGTCTCACCAATTGTATGCTGATGACACCCAAATATACAAATCTAGCCACCCAACTGAAGTTGACGCTACCATCCAAGGTGTAGAGAGGTGTATTTCCGATGTGAAATCATGGATGACATGTAACAAGCTGCAGATGAATGATGATAAAACTGAAGCCATTCTGATTACCACACAAAGACGTTCTCATTCACATCCTTTACCTCAAACAATAAATATCAGCAACACCAACATTAAATTCACACAGTCAGTACGAAACCTAGGTGTTACTCTAGACAGTAGACTCTCATTGCACCAACATCTCATGAACATATGCAAGGCTGCATACCTTGAGCTGAGACGGATCAGCTCCATTCGCAATTATCTTTCAGTTGATGCCACTAAAACACTTGTGTGTTCCTTAGTACTTTCAAGACTGGACTATTGTAACTCAATTCTATCTGGTTCATCTCAGTATCTACTCCAGAAACTTTAAAAAGTTCAAAACACAGCTGCTCGGATCATTCTTAGAGTACCACGAACAGAGCACACCTCTCCCCTGCTCTGTACCCTATACTGGCTACCCATTCGATCCAGAATCAAACACAAAATTTGTTCTCTGTGTTACGTTTCACTGACTGGCACCAGTCCAACATACCTATCTCACCTCACCCATGTGTACACACCAGCAAGATACTTACGCTCCTCTTCCGACACGCGTATTCTCATTATTCCCAATACCAAAATGAAGTCATACGGACAACGTTCTTTTGCATACCAGGGCCCAGCAACGTGGAACGAATTGCCCACTGAACTTAGATACAAAGACACGGTGATCTCATTCAAGAGTGCTCTTAAAACGCACCTATTTCGACTGGAAGAATAGACCTAAAGACTTAATGTTTTTCTTACCTTAACTATTTTCAGCATGTTTTTGTTTCCTAATTTCATGGTGTTTGTTTTTCGTAATCATATCATTATGTATGTTTTTAGGTGTTATTTAATATTATAAAGCGCTTTGAGCTTCTAAAGATTAGGCGCTATACAAAGTCCTCATTATTATTATTATTATTATTATTATTATTATGTTGCTAGGCAACTTGGGTTCCTCTTGTGATGTCACAAGCTTGCGCGTGCGTATCGGATTGTTTACAAAAAGTCGCTCAGCTGTTTCCGTGGAAGTCATAGTTTGGTGGCAATTATATAGCTATATCTTCTAATGCAGAGAATGAATGTGCGTCAAGTCTTCGTAGTGCACGTGAAATGTCCAGCAAAGTAAGATTCACGATTGACGTGTATACTCTTGAAGGCGCAGATAATTGACTTATCTGACTGGATGGATATACGGATCACTCGTTCTTAGATCTGACAATATCTTAAGACACACCTTAGACATTCAGGTGTTAATGTTTGTGTGTGTGTTTGTGTGTGTGTGTGTGTGTGTGCTGAAACTATACTATTCTTCGCAATATTGAGGCATATGCAATAAGATTATTTTTGACAACTACATATATATAATTTGTTTTATCTGCCTTTAGTATGCATTATTAAAAAACTGACCATAAGGATGTTCAACATCTTAAGGGAGACAACTCGCCTTGCATTCAGAGTCACATATACCGTGGAAGCACTGAATGCATTTAAAAAATGTTAGAAATACGATATTAGATCCTTTCTCCCTTTATTTTTTAAATACACAATTTGAGCATTGGCACACACACTCACTGGTTTCAGGCATGTCAATTAAAATAAAGTTTGATACATTTTACGGTAATTTTTTCAATCCATGTTCACTGGAAAATGTAGCTGGTTTACTTGCTTTTTGATACGTTGGAGTGAACAAGCCTCGGACACCTTTAGTGAGAACAGCTACCTCCCAACTTGTCCTGATAACAATGAAAAAAGTTACACACACAATCAGTGAAAGTAGATTTTCCAGGCAGTCAAACTACCGATGCGACATACTTTATCTATCTATCTATCTATCTATCTATCTATCTATCTATCTATCTATCTATCTATCTATCTACACACACACACACACACACACGTACTTACGTACATGTGTGCATAAATATATAATTTATGAAGTCAAAATGTATAAAAACCAATAGTGGTATTGGACTGATATTGTTTACATACATACATACATACATACATACATACATACATACATACATACATACATACATACATACATACATACATACATACATACATACATACATACAGCTGCCAGTAAAACGAACTAAGTTTACACTTTAAGGATACTTGTTACTATCCTGCGACCACTCCATAGCCCAGAACAACAGATTTTGCATTCTCAAGCAAATTTAATTCTTGACAACAGTAACAAATACAGTACTCAATGTCTCTGCATGGAAGGCTAGATTTGAAAAGAACAAGAACAAGACATTTGTACGATCCGATATCTTACGCTTATATGATTTTCTTTTGTTCTCTTCAAACGTTTTAGGACATACAACATTTGATACGAGTTATTAAAATTCTTTGCAAACCAGGTAAAAGATTTAAATAGAATGTTGAATTTTAAAAGAAAACAAAATAGTTGAGATTTATTACTCTTCTACATTTTGCACGTACAAATTTACATTGGAAAATATATTACGTGAATTTCAACTGTTGTAATGGCTGGTGAAGATAAAGAAACGCTTTCAAAATCTCCAGGGTATGTATCGTGTATACTTGAAATCTAATCCACCTGTGCGTAGAAAACGACTCCAAGTCGCTTTGCTAGACCAAAAGAATATGGCGGACAAACCAAGGAACGATCCCTCACACACTTATGAGGAAGAAATTGACAACTGCACGTTGTGTTTCAAGAAATTTACGGAGCCCAAAATTTTGCCTTGTTTTCACAGTTTCTGTAGAAGATGCCTCGAGATCTACACTGAAAAACATGTCAGGAACGAGAAGTTCCCTTGTCCACTGTGTTTGATGGAATGCAGTCTGCCACCAACGGGAGTAGGTGATCTTCAGACAAATTTTTACATAAAAGCGGCCCAAACTCGTGCTTCGAAAGTCGCAAATACGAAATGTGACACGTGTGAAGAAGGATTTCGAGCTGAAAGTAGTTGTATTGAGTGCGACCAGAGCCTTTGTGTCAACTGCAGCAAGACCCATCTTAAGATGACGTCATCAGCCAATCATCATTTGGTAGCTCTCGGCGAAAAGCAAGAGAGGAAGACATATTTAGTCAGTAAAGCCTTCTGCGACAGACATAGCAGCGATGAGCTTACATTCTACTGCCGTCGTTGTGACGTTCCCGTTTGCCTGCGATGCAAAGTTACGATACACGAAAATCATCCCACAGAAGATTTATCCGACAGTGCCAGTGAAACGAGACGAGATCTGGACGAATTATTACAATCTGCCAAGACGTCACTGCCAAATTTACACAACTATCTGCAAGAAGTCTCACATTATGAGGAAACACTGGAGAAAACTCATTCGAAGATCAAACACGATATCGAGAAGCAGACGAAAAAGGTCCACGAGGCGGTGGATGCACTCTCTAGGAGGATTCTGGAGGAGATTGCAGACGAATTCAGCGTGGAAAATGCCCGTATGCAAAACCGTCGCTCCATCATCAAAAAGACAGCAAAGTCGCTCTCCCTTCAACTACAGTCGGCGGCACAAGTATGTATCTTGCACCTCAATATTTGTCAATCATTTTGTTTCAGTCTCTGCACTTGGGACTGTCTCCCAATATATATCAGTTCAATTCCTTGTCTCAACTATGCTTCCTTTTCTCATCGTTGACTCTCTTTGTTCTTCTCATTTTTTCTCCCTGTTACTGTCTGCTTTTGTCTTTTTTCAGTATATCTGTCTGTTTGTCTGACGGTCTATCTCAGTGTATTTGACAACGCTCCAAAGTTCGTAGAATATCCAGGTCCAACTCTCCTTTAATATTGGGTTTATCGAGATTCCGGGGATACCGGGATACCAGTAGATAAATTGAAACGCATGATGGTAAAGCAATAATTCTGCTTGTGTGGGTTTTTCATATGTACATCTCTCTCTCTCTCTCTCTCTCTCTCTCTCTCTCTCTCTCTCTCTCTCTCTCTCTCTCTCTCTCTCTCTCTCTCTCTCTCTCTCTCTCTCGCAGTGCCCTTGCTTATGCCTGAGATATAATTAATATATATTTACCTACAGGTGGTGTCCTACGGGTCAGATTCTGACATTACGAGAAATAGGTACATCCTGTCGAAGCAGCTACAAGGGATTGCCAAAAGGAAACCCGAGCGAGAACTTGCTAAGCTAAACATCGACTTCAAGCCCAGTGACATGAAGAATGGCTCGATTGAACAAATGTTTGGTCTCCTAACCAAGACCAGATATCCCGCTGAAATTGTACAGGTATATATTCTAAAAATCATTTGTATGGGCATATTACAATTTTTATTTATTTTGTGTCGATTCTACAATAATCTTTCGCACCTTACATTTAAGTATTTTCGACGGTACAGTTGTGAAAGCGCGTATCAACCTCGATCATTCCTGTGGTACCCTACCCTCAATGGGGAAGGGTTCGTGACTCAATTAAACAAATAGAAACTATAACCAATTCATGTTTTACTACTTGAAGTTACCTCATTTACTTAATAGCTTAAGCTCATCATCTTGTCATAATTTCATTGCTGACGGTGGGGTACGTACAGGAAACAGAAATCATCACCGTGAATGAACATATTATTGGTTAAGCTCAAGAAGATGTGTTTTAACAATGAGCAAATGAAACAACTGTGGTTCAATAATTTGGGACGGATTCCAAAAATATCAAGCGAAATTGTATTTAATGCTGTAATTTCGACGTATTTGCAAATTAAACATAACTGAGACATCCTTAAAATATTTTTCGAAAGTATGTTTTGATTGATCATAATCTACTGCACAATCAATGAATACATGTTGTAAATCAATAAAAATGGTGGGGGAAAATATGTAAAACACGCCACCTCCCTTTCCGGTGGTTTGGTGGGTCTATTGCAGCGCCTGCGTGATTCTATAAATATTTTTTTAAAAAAAAATACATGAAATTCATCTTTAATTGGTTCCTGACATAAATCTGATCAAATTTCAGATCGAAGAGTACTCGTCCTTTGTTGTCGATGAATCATTCAAAGCCGTCAGCAGTATCTGCCCGACTCCTGACGGGAAGGCATGGGTCGCTTCGGGCTGGACCACGGATGTTCATCTCCTTTACAGGCACGGTCTGAAGATTCGAACCCACGTCCTTGACAAGACAGTAGACTGTATTGCAATAGACGAGAATCAAGACTTGTACATGACCAGCAGTGACCAGAGAATGATCGGCCGACCGGGACCGGGATTCAGCTTAGAGAAATTCAAGATGGTCCCAGGCTATCATCCAAGAGGAATCACAACAACACCAACAGGCGAGGTACTAGTTTGTCTGGCCCAGTCCCTGGCCTTCCAAGACTACAAACCATCACACAAGAACAAAGTCATGAAGTTGAACGATAAAGGGGAAGTGGTTGAGGAGTACGGGGCCGATGGCAAATTATTTATGTACCCACTACGTGTCGCCGTCAACGTTAACGGAGACATCTGCGTTACGGATTGCCAGAAGAAATGCGTCTTCATTCTGAAGAGCGATGGAACGGTAAAGTCGATCTATGAAGGAATGAATTCCACAGAGGTTGAGAAGGAGTTTGAACCACGTGGGGTCGCGTGTGACTCTCGGGGACACATTTTAGTGGCCGATAGCGCCAATCATGCCATACACCTCCTTGACCATAACGGGCAGTACATGCAGCTATTGCTGACAGAAAGCGAGGGGCTGTTTGGACCATACGCCCTGGCCGCTGATGCAGACGACTGTCTTTGGGTAGGGGGAAGAGACGCAGCAATGAAGGTTTTCAAATGTACATGGTCGTAAACCACGAAGGCTGTTTTTTTTTAAGATGGCATTATATATCGAGAACATAAACTTCTGGAGTTGATATACAGTCAAACCTGTCTACTGCAGCCACTTCTTGGAAGTTGGAAACGTGGTCTCCTAAGACATGTGACTGCTAATAAGAGGTTTTATTTTTACAAATTATTTGTTGTTTTGTTTGGCCGGGGGCTGCTTGGGTGGGGTGTTAAGTCAGAGTGATACATGTACTATAATGTTACACGAGAGCATAATTAGCGTCTAAATTTGATACGTGTTATTTCGTAGACAAGATAGATATTCAGTCGCATTAAATTAGAACTTGTAACGATTTTATGAAATATAGTGCAGCCATTGGATGGGTTTTAATCAGAATGCATATTGAGCGAGAAAAGTTCAAAGGTTCAGTTCTTAAATATTTGTGCAATTAATACTATACTGGTGTGCAGTAACAGGGAACAGTGGAATAAACTGATACATCCAAAATAACATCTCGGTCCAGTTACCGTATACTCGCGTATAAACCTATTTCATAAGTAAACTACAGTATTTCTCCCATGATAAGACCAGGTTGACAGTTTACTGTATATACTCGCGTATTAACCCGACACCAACTGCAAACTGCATAGACCCAGATCTGCCGTCGCATAATGCGCCGGCAGATCTGGGTCTATGCAGTTTGTAAGGACTAATCAGTAGAACAAACAACAGAGACGCTGATCTGCCGGCGCATTATGCGACGGCAGATCAGGGTCTATGTTGTTTGCATTTGGATCGATTTATAAGCGAGTATTACAGTAGCAATACATGTACAGTTAATATTCTATTGCTTCAATGAATAACATTGGATTAGGATACAGTACGAATTACATGTATAATAGTGTAAAAATGAATCTCAAATTTGCGGTGTAATAATGTATATGTCTTCTTTTCTCTTGAAGTATAACTGTATAATTTGCAAAATTATGGAGTGTTCGCTGTGTGTAAATGTAAATGTACTCTATATGAAATAAAGATTGATGCGATTACACTTTGAATTTTTAGTTATTAGTACTACTTTTAAAAGAGAGAGTGAGGAGGGCAAGAAAGAGAGTGAGAGCGAGATAGGGCACGAGAGAGAGAGAGAGAGAGAGAGAGAGAGAGAGAGAGAGAGAGAGAGAGAGAGAGAGATAGAGAGAGAGAGAGAGAGGAGGGCAAGAAAGAGAGTGAGATAGGGCACGAGAGAGAGAGAGAGAGAGAGAGAGAGAGAGAGAGAGAGGAAGGCAAGAAAGAGAGTGAGATAGGGCACGAGAGAGAGAGAGAGAGAGAGAGAGAGAGGAGCTAGAGAGAGGAGCTAGAGAAGGAGAGGGGGCAGAGAGAGAGAGAGAGAGAGAGAGAGAGAGAGAGAGAGAGAGAGAGAGAGAGGAGCTAGAGAAGGAGAGGGGGGGGGGCAGAGAGAGAGAGAGAGAGAGAGTGAGAGTGTGTTAGATAGAGACGTTGCTGGACATCTGGTAAATTAAATTAAATAAACCTCTAGATTACTGAATTACTCATCAGACCCATCCGACGATCACAACAATAAATGCCATTAAACCAGTATATCCTACAGTGTCCTATTTGCTGTTAAATAGATTCATTATTTTCGTGTCATCACTAATATATATCAAGTTGCTACATTGTGCTGCTTTATGGGTAAGAGGAAACGCTGACATGTATCTCATGACAACAGCACAGATAACGGTGACCAATCGTCTTATATGCAAGTTGTAAAGAACTTAGTTTAATATATATTATTTCATGATTACGTCTTATTTACCTTATCTGATTTTTTGTCGTGTTACTTACGTATAACTTCTGACGTAACAGGTGAAGTCATATTTTCATGTAAGGCAAAGGCATAACGTCCGAACCGTCCGAATGTACTTCAAAGTCAGTTAACTACATTGCTTATGCCGTTTTATTGAGAGGGGGAAAAAAAGCGAAAAAAAGAAAAGAAAAGAAAAAACTCTTCCTCGAGATGTGATAAAGAGAGTACTAGATTTGAGCTCCATTAAAACAAATTTATGAAATTCGTTGACTACATTCAATCTTTTTCTCGGCAATGATCGCAAAAGAGAGAATTGTTTAATTCATATTTTCAAATGACCACTAATGTAAAGTCAACTAGAAATCAATGGCGTCATAGATTTATAAAAAAAAAGCGCGTTAAACAGTACGTAGAGGTTGTTCTATCCCATAGATAGATTTTGATGAGAAGAAAGAGAAAATAAGCTGATTTAAAGTTCAATAAACGAAGTAATTGAGACGCAATTTTTATACATATGGTATATTTATTGCGCTGATCGTTCAACTGAAGGAGTTAAGATAGGCATGAACGATAGTATTGTACATTTTGACTAATACTAGTATAATTACCTCTTTCACTGTGCTGACTTGTGTTAAATGGTGTAGAGCTATCCTGGTGTCAGTTGTCAGAACAAGTAAAACAATACTTTGGGTAATGTATTCATACACCGGAACTATCTCTTGCCACCTTTCATTCACGACATGATTCTTTCTCAGATTGGCTCAACAAAATGCTAAATCTAATTTAAAATAATGTATTTTTTAATAAAACTATCTTGTATTTTGTAGAGAGGGGGCGAACGTCTTATTACTGGAATAAGCAAATAATCTATATACCTTGCTTTCGTCCTTTTTTAATGCAAAGTAAACTATGCAGCTGAGTGTCACCTGATCCAAATATAGTGGCATTCAAATGGTTAGGATAAAATATCTGAATGTTTTAGTTTGTGTATTCCACGTGACAATAGGATTAACTTTCATGTCATATACCAAAGTTCATTTGTCCCCTCCTCGGTGAATTCAATTAGGTAAAAATGGACGGCAACAGTGAACATAAGTACATGTGATATTTTTTCACATTTTATGATACGTTCCATACAACAACAGTAATAACATGGACGGCAATATTAAGTGAGATGAACTAATGGCTGAAAGGACTTTTCTCGATTATGAAATTGAAATTGGTAAACAATTTAATATTTGTATGAAATAATCATTAACGAGGGTGCATATGGACAATTTCACTCAGATACCAACAGAAAAATAATTTTCACACGGAAATTGGAAAGGATATGTAAAATCTTCCCAAATGATGCTTGCAAGAAGTATTACATAAGTACATTTACCACGATTGCTACTTGATATACTTAATTCAATATACAACAATGCAAAAATACCAAATGGATTATTTCAACCAAAATATTCAATAGATTTGAAAGACGTGGAGAATAAATAGGACAAATTCTTAAAGTGCATTAGTGCTATACAAGGTTCTCTTGGATATAGTTTAACATTGGATATCTACGTTCCATAAAAAGAAGAACCAGCTAAAAAGACTGATTCCGAATATTTGCTGATGGCTGTAAGTGGTGAAGAAACAATAGTGGCTAATACCAATGAGGGCAGTTTCTCACAACATATGAATCATCTGGAAAATTTCGAGGAGTATACCTGCTTTGTTACATATAGCAGCAGGGCTAATCTCCAGAGGAAAAAAAAAACACATTGACAAATGTCCAACATCCGTTCTTATAAACCAGTCTGTTTCGAAACATATAAAACATAACCTGTACCATGTACGAATTGCAACAATTTTCAAAGAGGATGGAGAAGCTATATAAATGATTGCACTATAAAAAATCTGGACGCATAGAGTTTTAAAAAAGCAATTTTAAAAACAAAAAAGATGGAGTTTTGTCCGAAATGTACCAACAAATATGTAAATCCCAAGATCTTGCCTTGTTTAGACACAATATGCCTGGCATGTCTTGAAGAAACTGCTTCAAAATCTAAGTCACCCGGACAATTCAAATGTCCGGCATGTGCTAGTGAGCACCGCGTTCCAGAAGGGGGCGTGTCTGAATTTCACACCAACACCCATGTGGTCGGGAGCCAAATCCTGTCCTCACTTACAGATATTCCACCATGTGAAATCTGCGAGAAAAAGTTGCAAGCAGAAAAGAGATGCATTAATTGCGAACAAAATTTTTGCTCCCTCTGCAGCAAATCTCATCTAAAGCTGAAACTAGCCAAGGATCACACACTCATCTCACTTACAGACCCTGAGGGACAACGCCATCTAACGACCACCGCATATTGCGATAAACACCGCGCGGAGGAGTTGTCCTTTTTCTGCCGTACGTGTCTTATTCCGGTTTGCATAAGATGTCGTCTGACAACACACGAGAACCACACAACGGAAGAATTGATAGAATTTGCGGATCGAACACGCACGGAGCTGCAGGTTTTGCTCGACTCTGGAAAGAATTTTAGGTTCTCCATCCTCAGTGAAATAGAAGAGATGCACAGCTATAGAGAAATCCTTGACAAGAAAGAAAAGGTCATATATGATACCGTATCAACCAGGAGAGCGCATTTTCATGACATGGTGGATAGGATTTGTGATGACATGTCGAGGAAGCTAAAATCAGAAGTTGAACTGGAGAAAGGCAGGATTGAGAACGACCGGAAAGACATGGAAACCTACCTCGAAGGTTTGTCTACCCGGTTGACGACTGCGACACAAATAATAGAATGTGGCGCTAATATCGAGATTGTACGGTTAAGAAACTACATTCTGGTCACTTTAATGCAGCTAAAGAAGAAGTCGCCTTTGAGTCTCTCCGGTGCACGGCTTGATATTACTTTCTCTCATCAGGACGACGCGGAGCAAAGTTTGAGGTACTTACTTGGCAGACTAAATATGGAAGTACTGCCGCCTCATTATATCCAAGTAGTTCACGTTGCAACCTTCCGCGTGGAAAATAGTTCTTCTGTTGTGAACTCAATATGTCCCAACACTGAGGGGAAAGCATGGCTTGTTTGTGGATGGAAGCCAGACATATATCTTTTTGATGCACGTGGACGAAAATTCAAGACGAGGCGTGTTGGGAGAGATGTTGATTACATAGCCATGGATTCAGACGGCAACGCGTATGTTTCATGCCGTGACGAACACAGTGTGAAACGGTTCGACAAAAACTTCAAACGTCGAATGGCAACGATGTCGATAAAATATCCACGAGGGATAGCGTGCACGCGGGATTGTAGGCTCGTCGTGTGTGTCGTAACCTCTCCAACTTATTTTGACTACAATCCAAGCCACGAGAACGTCGTGCTAAAATTCGGCCCCGATGGAGAGGAGACAGGACAAACTAATAATCCTCTTCGTTTTTACAAATACCCAATTAGAGTGGCCGTCAATACGAATGGGGATATGTGTGTATCGGACAATATATTGCGTCAGGTGTTAATAGTAAGAGATCAAAAGATTGAGAATGTTTATATGGCCAGATCCAAAGAAGATAGTGTAGCCATTGTAAAGTCTGCCAGCATCTCGGCAAGATCGCTCCCTGTCACCAGCGAGTTCTTCATAACAGCACTAAAGGAAGATGATGATGGCACACCGTCAAGCTCTGTTAACCGGAAGTCTATGGCTAGGACACATTCCAGTCGGAAGTCCATGAAAGGGGCCAGCCGAAAATCCGTAGTGCGTTCCAAGGAAGTGTATACACGAAATCTATACGAGTATGAAGACGATACGTTTACTTCGCCGAGCACAAAAACCGTAACACCTCAAAATACGCCTTTTGAAAGAGCCAAAGAACTGGAAGGTGGTAGCACTTCCACAATGATTTCACCCTTGAAGTTAGAATTGCAAACTACAGACGTGGATCTAATCGAGAGGGTACGGAAAGTTAACGAAATACCCGCATTTGATCCTCGAGGAATC
Organism: Margaritifera margaritifera; assembly: GCA_029931535.1. Classification (NCBI taxonomy): domain Eukaryota; kingdom Metazoa; phylum Mollusca; class Bivalvia; order Unionida; family Margaritiferidae; genus Margaritifera; species Margaritifera margaritifera. Next base: position 507,963 of record JAQPZY010001312.1, on the reverse strand, counting down.
ACGTGCGATAGGTACGGACATATCATCGTAGCGGACTATAACAATCACAGTGTTCACATGCTGGACAAACATGGACGTTTTCTCTGCTACCTAGTAACGGAGGCCGACGGAATTATTGGCCCAACGTCAGTTGCGGTTGACAGCAACGGTCTTCTTTGGGTTGGCGGTGGAGATGCCACCGTAAAAATTTACAAATATTTGAATACAGAGATATTACCGTGACCATAGGAATGCATGTTTTTATTAAAAAAAAATTCTACCACCTCAGAAGATGTCAAATATGCCAATGACATTTTGTTTTCGTGTCTCTTGTACATATATTTATGTCCATGCAAGCTGAGTGTATCGGCCGTGAAAAGTCTTCAAAATTAACATTATAAACTGAAGTATTTTCATGTTCAATTTAACTGTCATTATAAATCAGAAGCAATCATAGCAATAAATAATTCGAAAAAATATATTGATGTAACAGAACATTGATCATTTCATGCTTCCATCCTTTCACACAACAGCTGCTGCTTTAAAACAGTGTTTTCCTACAACAGGTGGCCGGCTGGCTGGCTGGGGGTAGGGGTGAGGGGTAAATTATCTGGTAAACTGTAAAAGTTGGGACATCAATTCTTGTTGCCATGTTATGAAAGCATTTTAGTCTTAATATGTTTTCTGATCGTTTGAAGGAAGAACAAGTAGTTCCATTTTTCACAAAGAACAATCCTCTTGATTAAAGTAAGTACAGATCAGTTAGCATTTTAGCCACTCTACCCAAACTCTTTGAAAAATCAATTGAGATCCAGTTAGCATAATTCTTTTAGAACATTTTAAACAAATATTTGGGTGCTTTACGAAAAGGTCACGAATGCCAGATTACTCTTTTACGTTTACTTGCAGACCAGAACAAGGCTCTTGATGAAAACAAATATGTAGCTGCAGTTCGGATGAATTTATCTAAGGCTTTGACTGTCTCTCTCATGATATTCTCATTTTGCAAGCTAAAGGCGTATGGCTGTCAGATGACTCAGTAAGTCGATTATTGAACTGTCTGTCAAATCGTATGCAGCCAATTAAGACGCATGTTGTTTGAATAGCCGGACAGGAATTCAAAACGGGATTCCATTGGGGGTCAATCCTCAGACCTTTACTTTTTAAAAATGTTTTTATTAATAATATTTTTCAATTTTATCAAATATGGTTCTCTATATAACTATGCTGTTGACGCTCTATACTTTTCCTCCCCGAACTTGGGCACTCTGATTGACACACTTGAAAAAGAGTCCAACTTTCTGATCAACTGGTTCACTGTGAACAATATACGAATCAGCCATGAAAAGTTTCAAGCACTGGTTTAATTTACATCCTAGCATGCTCCAGGTCCTAACATAAACACTAAATTCACTTTTAAATACTGCCTCTTTTAAAGTACAGTGCTTGCTTATAATTTAAGTTATGTTGTTGTGTGATTTGTTCTTATTGTAATTACGCATCATGTTATGTTTGTATGTCTTGCAAATCATGTTTATTTAAGGTCTTTATTGTATGTGTAATTGTTGTTTTAATAAAATAAATATTATCTTAGGATACATGAAAGTTCATTACCAATCATTATTATACCTAATGCTGGATAGAACAGTATCATATATAGATTTAATAACATCCAAAACATTTCCCCTAAAAGCCTATTTAATAACTTTATGCCATAAATTATCTCTTATTATACAATCAAACGCTTTAGTAAAATCAATAAAAGCACAAAACAGTTGCTTTCCTCAAATAATTGTATGTGAAATAAGTCAATGTAAAATAAAATCGACAGTACTGTTTCTCTTCTGCTTCTTCTAAAACCTACCTGCGCTTCGATACATATGTGATAATTTTCAGCTCAGTTATTTAATTTATGATTTATTATCCAAGTAAAAATTGTACCAAAACAACTTAGTGAAGTTATACATATGTAATTGTTAACACCATTCAAGCTACCTTTCTTATGCAGTGGAATCACCCTATCTCTGGACATTTCCTTGAAGGGACTGACGCTCTACTGACCAAAAAGAATTTCCAGGAATTCAAGATAACAATGATTCTTCATTTTCACTGCCGAGTGTTGAAACCATATCTTATATTCTTGAGCGATAAGATGATTTTTTAAATTGGTCACTGTGGAGGCCATATTGATTGACACGATTTTTATTTCGTACCAACTAGACATCATTAGAAAACTTTTCGTGATACACCATGTCAATATGACCATCCATTCAGAAGGAGTAGTGATAAGAATTTCTAGATGACCTTTTCATTTAGGACCAACTATATATAATAAGAAGTCTTTTGGTGAAAAGCTCATGTCGATATGGCCATCCATTCAGGAGGTGTAGCAATAACAAGATTCTCAAGATGACCATCGTGGCAGAGCAATACCAAGATTCTCAACATAACCATCGTGGCAGCCATAATGAATGTAAGACTGCCACCATTTTCAAACAGGACCAACTAGACATCATAAAAAATCTTTAGGTGTAAACTCCATGTTGATATCACCATCCATCTGGGAGGAGTAGTGCCAACAAGATTTTCAAGATGGCCACCATGGTGGACATATTGGAGGTCAGATTGGCACAATTTTCATTTAGGACCAACTAGATAGCATAATAAATCCTCCTGGTGAAAACACCATGTTGATAAGACTTTCCTTTTAGGAAGAATAATGATAACAAGATTTTCAAGATAGCAGCCATAGCGGCCATTTTGGAGGTGAGATAGGTACCGTTTTCATTTAGGACCAACTAGACATCATAAGAAGTCTTCAGGTGAAAACCCCATTTCAATATAACTTTCCATTCCTCCGGAGTAGTGATAACAAGATTTTCAAGATTGCCACTGTGGCAGCAATGATGGCTGTCTGAGTGGCACCATTTTCACTCAGAACCAACTAGATCTTGAAATGAATGTGTGTGTAAAGTTTCATGGGAATCCTCCAAGTAGTTTAGAACTAGTAGCGATAAAAAATTGATGGTAACAGAAAGATGGACAATGGACAACAGGTCATCCCACAAGCAATGCTGGTTTATGTTCAGTAGAGCTAAAAATATCCCATTCTAAAAATGCTATTAAAAAAGCAAGCTAAGCAAATATTTTTTAAATAGAAAATCTTTACCACTACACAGAAATTCATTTGATAAATAGATCTGGGCTGCCACTCCCACCAAGTTTTAATTGATGCAAGGCCTAATAAATTGCTGACAATGAAATTTAAATATTAACTAAAAACATCATTTTTAACTTCCCTTGTATGTATTTCGCATTGAGGTATATAATATCATCTTGTATATAATATTGGTCTAAAGGTTTATTTATTGCTCTAAAGTATTGCTTAAACATCTCCATAATTTACAATACTATTTTATATTTTTGAATCTCATGGCTTCAAAATTCATGAACAATATTTGAACCCAGATTTGACCTGTAATCATGAAGAGAATCAGTATTCCATACATATTGAACCCAGATTTAACCTGTAATCATGAAGAGAATCTGTATTCCATACATATTGAACCCAGATTTGACCTGTAATCATAAAGAGAATCAGTATTCCATACATATTGAACCCAGATTTGACCTGTAATCATGAAGAGAATCTGTATTTCATACGTATTTAACCCAGATTTGACCTGTAATCATGAAGAGAATCAGTATTCCATACGTATTTAACCCAGATTTGACCTGTAATCATGAAGAGAATCAGTATTTCATACATATTTAACTCAGATTTGACCTGTAATCATGAAAAGAATCTGTATTTCATACATATTTAACCCAGATTTGACCTGTAATCATGAAGAGAATCAGTATTTCATATGTATTTAACCCAGATTTGACCCGTATTCATGAAGAGAATCAGTATTTCATACATATTGAACCCAGATTTGACCTGTAATCATGAAGAGAATCAGTATTCCATACATATTTAACCCAGATTTGACCTGTAATCATGAAGAGAATCTGTATTCCATAATTATTTAACCCAGATTTGACCTGTAATTATGAAGAGAATCAGTATTCCATACATATTTAACCCAGATTTGACCTGTAATCATTAAGAGAATCTGTATTCCATAATTATTTAACCCAGATTTGACCTGTAATCATTAAGAGAATCAGTATTCCATACATATTGAACCCAGATTTGACCTGTAATCATTAAGAGAATCAGGATTCCATACGTATTAAACTTTCACATTTTCGTATTCTTCATATAAGAACAATTATTTTGATCAGTGAATTCTAAACTGAAACATACAATGCAGAGATCTGGTAAAATATTAGGATCTTCTACATGTATATCAAAAGACTTAACCAAATAAAATATAGATGATGATACAATTACATAATCTATTACACTGCACACACCAGAACTGATATACGTATACTTGCAAACTTTACTATCCTTTTCATGATGTGCTTACAAAACTCAAGCATTATAAGTTCATTACAATCTGGTTTGACAGTGTCATGTGCAACACACAGTGGTATATAACTCTCTACTACATAATTGTCTGGTCGTATAGGGATGTGATAGCTGGCATCATTGGAAATAAAATCACCTTAATCAAATGTTAAAATCAGCACATATTATTATGTACCTTTTACCATAATTTCTATTTTTAGTACTGAATTAAAAAGTCTATAAAAATTATTAGTTTGTCAACTTGATCGATCTTGTAACACATAGCACAAACATACAAATCCTTTTCTAAACAAATACTTCATGCCACTGAGTTTAACACATATAATATTATCTACATCTTCAAGGACTAAAAGCATCATGAGTATTTCTACTAAATATAGATATACATGTACCTCCAGAATCTCTTTAACTGTTTTTTATTGATGCAACACAAAAGTTTGATGATTTTCAATATAGAAATCCAAGAATTCATTAGTTCAAGTTTTGGTAAAAAGCACTATGTCAAATTTGTAAATATTTCAATAAGCTCCTTGCTTTTAAATGTATTTACTCTTTTTGTGGAAAGCCCTTGAATATTCAGCAATGAGAAGCATAAATCCTCTTTTTCCCTTCTGCCCCAACCTGGTCATTTTCTGTGACAGACTTGTGACTTTCAGTGTCAGATTGATGACAGACTTGTGACCTTCAGTGTCAGATTCATGACTTTTACAACTGTCCTTATCATACTGCCTGTTGATATCAAAATGACATTGCTTCTACTCCATGAAATACTGTCCCTCTTAGATGCATTCTGCAACATGGATGATTTGAAACAATGCCCACAATGGACTGACCAAAATCGCGACATGTATCCATGTGTACTGCTATTCACTGTTGTGTAGTATGGGTACTGGTACTTTGTAGCAAAGAATCATTTTGTGCAGAAGCCCAGTTGGAATCTTTGTAGGTGCAATAAGGCTAAATACCAATTGCTCTCCTGGCATAGGTAGTACATATCCTGCAATCAGCTGACATGATGGAATGTTACATTATAATCAGTGTGAACATCTGATGATGCTGCACTGCACTCTTGCATCTGCACAGGATTGACTCAAACATTGATGCTTTGAACACTGATGCACTAATGAACACTAGATTTATGCTTACCAGTTAAGCTGAATTTAAAGAAGTCGATATTGAGGGTAATAGGCTAAATTTTATAATTGTTTTATTTTTATTTTTATTATGCTCTGGTTTACCTAGCAATGACTTGATCAACACTACATCTGGGAATAACATTTTCCTTGTACTTACTATATTTGTCATGGATTGTGATATTGTAACATCTTGTTCAACTGAGGCTGCTATTTGTGTTTGTGCATTTCAAATCCATTCATTTGATTCTCTTGTGAAAGATTAGCACAATCAACTTTGACATCTGTAATTTCCATGACCTGATCACCCTGATTCTTTAACTAATCTATTTGACAACCACATAATGTGCAGTCAATAAAAGAGGCTAGTGTGTCAATTTAGATATACCAGTAGGAAGATATTTGTAGATTTCAAATTTCAGACTTATTTACCTCATTTGATATCCCAGAACCATTAAAGTGGCAACAAATGAAGTAACAAATGACCATGTCGACAGTGGTGTACTAAGGGTAAATGGCACCCCGGGGCGAAGATGATGGCCCAAAGGGCCAGAATTTTTATCAGCTGATCTGGCACCCCAAGACCTCAGGTGCCCGGAGCAACCGCCCCCCCCCCCCGTTAGTACGCTACTGCATTTCGATAAGCTTTGTATTTTGCATGTGTCAACCCAACCACACCCTCACTCTGCACATCTATAAGCATACAATATTTTGGCACATCCTGTATCTCTAATTATAATCAGTTCTATCAAAAGCAGGGGTTGACAGTTGGCACAATACACACCTGTAATAATCCCCTTGTCATAATACACACCTTTAATAATCCCCTTTCTGTGTAGAGTAGTAATTAATATGTTCAAGAAAGTACAATGTTACTCCATGCCATTTAGTGTCCTGATAATGTGTCTCATTAATCCATTAGATATTCATGTGACACAACCTATGTTCCCTATCCTTTTCGACATGAACTAGTCTGTGTATAAAAACACAGGACATAATATCTCTGTTGACTTGTACAGGAACTCATTCTATTTGTGTACTTTACCTTTAACCTCACCATCATTTTGTGGTCCTTTTAGTAAAAAGAAAGAGAAGCAATATTGAAATTATTCTCTTTATTATACTCTTTTTGATTGGATATATTTGTATCACATCTTTAGTACAACTAAGCAATGCCATATACCTAACTGAAATTATGAAGCACCAATGAACTAATCACTGCCTGTTGTTTGCATATAAATGTGAATATTTACTGGTACACACAGTTGTTCATATCAAATTTAAAAAAAATTGATCACTGGATATTAAATTAGAGCATTACCCCATTTACTTTTTGAAACCGATGTAAACGAATCTCCAACAGTCTATTTTGCAACTGCATACCAGACAATACGTATACCTTACTATCGACCATATCACTTCTAGTCGCACGGCTTTTGAGAACAGTCAATCACCTTCAATATCTGGAAAAGAGAGAGAGAGAGAGAGAGAGAGGGAGAAATTTAATCCTGACAAGTTCTGACATTTGACTAATTTATTCAGACAATTCCCTTGTATTTGTAGTTGTTTTATTATGATGTCTTAATCACAGATGCAATAAAAAGTAGGTATTTTAACAGAGATTTCAAATATTTCTGACATGAACTGACAAGCAGAGGTACCGTATATACTCGCCTATAAGTGGAGTCCAATAGCAAACAACACAGACCCTGATCTGCCATTACATAATCAGAAAGCAGATCAGGGTCTATGTTGTTTGTTCTACTGATTGCTCCAACAAACTGCACAGACCCAGATCTGCCGGTGCATTATGTGACGCGGATCTTGGTCTGTGCAGTTGGACTTGACGTACAAGTGAACATATACAGTAATAATTTAATACTGAGTTTCACACACAATAATTATAAACATTATAAGTATGCATACTAATTTTGTCAAATCTCATGCTGAATACCATATATACTTGCTTATGAGTCAGGTCCAACTGAAACAACACAGACCCTGATCTGACACTGTATAATGCACAGGCAGATCAGGGTCTATGTTGTTTGGTCTATTAATTAGTGCTAACAAACTTCATAGACCCAGATCTGTTGGTGTTTTATGTGATGGCAGATCTGGGTCTATATTGTTTGTTCTACTGATTAGTGCTCACAAACCCAGATCTGTTGGTGTTTTATGTGATGGCAGATCTGGGTCTGTGCAGTTTGCATTTGGATCTGACTTATAAGCATGTACATAAGGTACATTCTAGATAACAATATTCCAGTGTAATGTATGTAACACTCAATTTACAAACTACAAACCTTGGATACAGAGATATATATAATTCAATTTTCCCTAGACTACTATTTTAACCAGAAATTTCATATATCTAACCATAACTACATTAAAAACATTTCTTTAACAACATATGAAAACAGAGAGAAAGTTCATGTATTGTATATTATAATTCATTTTTTCCCAGCTGTAATCAAGTACCAGCTTTGTCTGAGGGAGTGTGTTAACCTGTGATGGACTGGCATACCATCTTGAGGAAAGTCAATTTACTTCATAAATATATTGTAATTAGATACAGTCTGGTTTCATGAGACATGGGCAGAATGTGGCAGACTTTCTATATTTTTTCTTTTTATTCTTGATAATGTGGTTATTGATAATTTTTAAAGACAACGAGGCGAGTCCAAACCTTAGTCAGAAAACTGAGTACAAAAACTATCTATTTAGCATGAAACTTGAGCCCATTTAGCATGAAACTTGAGCCCATTTAGCATGAAACTTGAGCTCATTAAGAAAATTTTGGCAAAGTCATAGAACTTTCAGTGTTTTCTTCACTCTGATTTTTAATTCAGTATAGTAAGTTTCAACGACACAGATGGACTCGAAGTAAAGCATTGGATTTGAGGGTTTCGAAGAAGTTCCAGAATACTGTGCCAGAAGCCACATATGTCACTGATTGAACTATATCAGTGCCAGAAGCCACATATGCCACTGATCGAACCATATCAGTGTCAGAAGCCACATATGCCATTGATCAAACCATATCAGTGCCAGAAGCCACATATGCCATTTTTCAAATCATATCAGTGCAGAAGCCACATATGCCATTGATCAAACCATATCAGTGCCAGAAGCCACATATGCCATTGATCAAACCATATCAGTGCCAGAAGCCACATATGCTATTGATCAAACCATATAAGTGCCAGAAGCCACATATGCCATTGATCAAACCATATCAGTGCCAGAAGCCACATAATGCCACTGATCAAACCATATCAGTGCCAGAAGTCACATATGCCATTGATCAAACCATATCAGTGCCAGAAGCCACATATGCCACTGATCAAACCATATCAGTGCCAGAAGCCACATAAGCCATTGATCAAACCATATCAGTGCCACAAGCCACATATGCCATTGATCAAACCATATCAGTGCCAGAAGCCACATATGCCACTGATCAAGCCATATCAGTGCCAGAAGCCACATATGCCATTGATCAAACCATATCAGTGCCAGAAGCCACATATGCCATTGATCAAACCATATCAGTGCCAGAAGCCACATATGCCAGTGATCAAACCATATCAGCAAAATAAAAGAGACAAATAAAAGGGATATGTAATTTCTTGCAAAAAAGATATGGACAATAATTCCTGTAATTGAATATGCTTGCTGAAATAAATTAAATCACTTTCCATCTGTGCTAAGTTTAAAAAAAAGAATTATAATAAAAATAAAGAATTATAATACAAAACAAGTTTGCTAACATAAAAAAAGCAACAATGCAAACCCACTGCTATTAACAGGTAACTTTTCATGTATCTTTTGTATTTTCTGAAAAGTAAAATTTAAATAAATGTACAATACAGTGTCTGTAAACTGATCATAGCAAAGAATTAAATGATAATTTAAATAAACATGAAAATACATTCTGCCCTTACAGCCGACATGAATAAGGCAGATAAACACATCACAATATAAAATTATGGTCATTTTGTATGTTCTTGACAGATTACACTTTATAATGTTAATATAATGATATTTAGATGCATCTTAGAGCAAAAAAAATCCCCAAAACAAAACAAAAAAGTCAAAGGAGATAAACGAATGTACAGCTTATGGAAGAAGTATTTGTGTGTACATGTCATTCAAGCAGTTAGTTTTTATTTTCTATCCTTTACAATAAAACAGAAAGTCTAAACATGATGAATAGTTACTTATACACTGTATATATCTTTTCTGTCCTAATCTTCATTTTGTGTTGATTTAATCATTATATTTATATTATGGTGAAAGGTCCCCATGTGCTGAATTGCTTCAGTATACATGCTGAAAAATGCTAAGTTTGGCATTAAGTCAAAGGAGATGCAACTTAGACATAAACTGCTGTTCAAACTGAGTACAAGTCTCTTGTCACTGTGACAGTGAGTGAAACAACTCAGTTTGAACGAATAATTTGATAGATATTCATATGGCAGAAAATTAATGATCTAAATTAAAAGGAAAGATAATGAAATTTTGTCAAACATGGAAACATTATATATCAGATTAAAGACTTGCTTAAGAAACAAATCAAAACAAAAAGGTACTTTTGTTTTGTGGCAATATTTAGGATTTAATCGTGCCATAAAACACTAAATGTGGTGCGAGACCTAAATTTATAAAAGCCATTCCTCCACCTGGTCTTAAACCTTAATGTCATATTAGAACTGTGTGGTATTTGATTCCATTTTGAGCAGGTACATATTGCACAAACTGATAACACCATATTGAAATCACAGCAAGCATGTAATGCAAATTATGCATAAAAAATAAGCAAGGCAAAAAGACAAAAATAAATAACAAAGAACACAGAAAGGCACAAGAATTAACTTACAGCAAAGTGTATTGAAAGACACAAATTAAACAAGTATTTGAATATATACATCTATATACAAATTATAATTAACAAATAAAAATAAATGGTCACACGTGCTGTAAGTTTCTTTTTCTGATATGTCAAAATGTTAACATTTAAGTAAACAAAGTCCCTTGCCAACACCAAAATTAACATATCATTTAGATGCAATTACATGAACTGGTTAATTAAAAATCAGGTATCTACGACTTGAATACAATTTCATGTATGAAATCATAAGTGCTCAAAGTATTATAGATTCTTTACATAAAGGATAAATTTGGTAAGAGTTGTTTCCCTTGTCCAGCATTCCAGAGGGCCAAACTTTCCTTTCCTACAGAATTGTATATTTTCACTTCTAAAATCAGTCCTTTTTGTCTGCCTATAAAGTGCATTGAGTGAAACATATATTTATCTTACACAATAATTAATAACTTTTTGCAGGTTGGATGTCACGAAGAGCATTGCTCAGTATGTTGTTGCAGGTGTTTAGCTCATGTGTGTTGTCGCTGCAGGGTAATTCAACATCATCACATACATGTAGCTTAGTCAGATGCTTGTGTGATAGATACTTTTGGGTCAACAGAGTGCAATCAATGTTAATAACACTTTCTGGGGTTGCTTTATTTTCATGTTACAATTAAAATAATGACGTGAAAAGAGTAATCTATTTCAATAGATAAATATCTATCTCAATGTTGCAATTTTTAACAATTCCCTCAGAATTATGGTATTTATCTACAGATACCATATGTACTTGCTTATAAGTCAGATCCAACTGCAAATTGCACAGACCCAGATCTGCTGTCGTATAATGCACAAGTAAATCTGGGTCTGTTACGTTTGTTAGGACTAATCGGTAGAACAAACAACGGTAGATCAGGTCTATGTTGTTTGCAGTTGGACCCTACTTATAAGTCAGTATATACCTCCTCGCAAGTTAATATTTCTTAATCAAATATTGTTGTTATTCATGTATGGAATAGATTCAAGATCTGATAACATAAACTACCAAATTATGCTAGATTACCTGCCAACCTTCCAGACAGTGTTGGTGGGTATTTTAGACTAAAAAAGTGTGTTTTGTGGTCCCAAAGGGGGTCAGTGCATGTGATCAATGTAAGTGATTTTATACAACTGAGAGTAAGTTATCTAGCCCTACATGCTTATAGAAATGACTGGAAATTAAATTCTGAATAAAAGGAAGTACAACATGTTGTCTTTGAAGAATATAATACACTTCCAAACAAGACTCCGTCAAAAGGACTGACACTCAACTGGCAGAAACGAATTTCCAGTAATTCAAGATAAGACCATTTCTTCCTTTTAACTGCTGAGTATTGAAAAATATTTCTGATATTTTTCAGCAATAACAAGAATTTCAAATTAGCTGCTGTAATGGACATATTGGATGCCAGATTGGCACCATTTTCATTTAGGACCAAGTAGATATCATTAGAAGTCTTTTGTTGAAAACCCCATGTCAATGACCATCCATTCAGGGGATTAGCGACAGCAATATTTTCTAGGCAGTTATTGTGGCAGCCATATTGGATGTATCATTGGCAGCATTTTCATTTATGACCAACTAGATATCATAAAAAGACTACTGGTGAAAACCCTGTGTTAATAAAGCCATCCATTTGGAAGAGGTACAGATAATATTTTCAAGATGGTCACCATGGTGGCCATGTTTAGGATCAGTTTGCATCATTTTCATTTAGGACCAACTAGACACTACATGAATTCTTCTTATGAAAACCCGATGTCAAAATGACTTTCCATTTAAGAGGAGTAGCTATAACAAGATTTTCAAGATGGCCATATATTGGACATCAGATCAGCACCATTTTAATTTTGGACCAACAAGACATTATAAGAAGTCTTCTGGTGAAAACACCATGTTGATATGACTTTCTTTTTTGAAGGAGTAACAATAAGAAGATTTTCAAGATGGCTGCCATGGTGGCCATATTGGATATCAGATGCACACCATTTTCATTTAGGAGCAACTAGACAGCCTGAGAAGTCTTCTGGTGAAAGTACAATGTCAATAAGACAAGCCATCCCGGAGCAGTTGTGAAGAAGATTTTCCAGATGGCCACTGTGGTGGCTGTAATGGAGGTCAGATTGGCACCATTTTCATTTAAAATCAACTAGACATTGTAAGAAGTCTTTCAGTGAGAACCCCATGCTGATATGATCATTCATTCAGAAGTAGTGATAACAAGATTTTCCAGATGGCCACTGTGTTTGCCAGATTGGATGTCTGAGCAGCACCATTTTCATTTAGAACCAACTAGACATCATAAGTCTTTTAGTAAAAATCCCATGTTGATACAACCAGAAGGAGTAGCAATAATAAGATTCTCAGGATAGCTGCAGTGGCAGCCATACTGAATGTGCAAATAGCACAATTTTCATTTAGGACCAACTAGACAGCATAAGAAGTCTTCTGGTGAAAACCCCATGTCAACATGACTTTCTTGTTCAGGAGGAGTAGCAATAACAAGATTAACAAGATTTTCATGATGGTTGCTGTGGCAGCCATATTGGACATCAGATTGGCACTATTTCTTTTAGGACCAACAGGACATCATAAGAAGTCTTTTAGTGAAAACCCCATGTTGATATGGCCATCCATTCAGGAGGAGTAGTGACAACAAGATTTTTGAGACGGATGCTGTGGTGGACATATTGGAAAACAGATTGTCACTATTTTCATTTTAGGACCAACCAGACATCATGAGAAGACTTCTGGTGAAAACCCTATGTCAATATGACTTTCTGTTAAGTAGTAGTAGTGATATCAAGATTTTCAAGATGGATGCCATCGACACCTTTATCAACTAAGACCAACTAGATATCATAAGAAGTCCTTTAGTGAAAACCCCATGTTGATGTGACCATCCATTCTGAAGCAGTAGCAATAAAAAGATTTTCAAGCTGGCTGCTGTGGTGGCCATATTGGATGCCCGAGCAGCACCATTTTTATTTAGGACCAAATAGACCGTGGGATGAATGTGTGTGTAAAGTTTCATGGCAATCCTCCAAACAGTTTCAGAAGAGTATCGATAACAAACTTGTGCTTATGGACGGATGGACCGTGGATGATGGATCAAAGACCATCTTATGACCAGTAGAGCTAACAAAACTAGCTTTTAAACTTAGCATGTTAATATATCATCACCACTCACACAGACAAATATGCACATAATAGCAACCACACAGACATTAAATAAAACAAGAATTTTGTTCATGGAGCATGGATTCCACACCCACAGTACCCAAAATGGCCTAAAAATAAAACTTAACCAAGGCGTGTAGGATGGACAGACAGATGGAAGAACAAGGGTAATACTATATGCTCCTACAACTGTCATGGTGGCAAATAAAAACACAAAAGTTTTTTTTAAAAAATCCATTATCAAATAAAATCATATTTCAGTTAGATTCCACTTGCCCTCTTATATCATTTAGTCATCAGTTACTCTTAACCGTCACAATTTTTTGACAGTGGAGTTAAGCATTAATTTGTAGACTTTGCGCTCCCAATAATTCAATGGAGGGTTTGAAGGTGATATAAAATTTGTTAGTCTTCATCTTCACACTAAGCAGAGACTGGAAAATAGTCTACTGTTGTTCATACTTCCCTGAAGGTCTGGTTTAATTTTTTTGAGCAATGAAAATGATGTTTCTGCATCTGCATTTCTGAGAGTGCGTGCCAAACACAAGATGGACACACTAGTTAGCGTGTGAAGTCTGGGTATTCCTGACGGTAGGCAACAGCTGTTCTGTTTCAACACTGCAGCATTGTGCCTTGATTAAGGAATCCCACTTCTGTACTGCTCCTAACTTTACTCTGCCAACTACTGAAATAATCATGCCTTACTTTTCATGATTACTTAATGCATAGAGTAAAATCTGACGCAAAGAACCTTATAATCTGTAACAACAATGACTTCAACTGTTTCATGCAGGGCAACAAAGTGTGAAAGCCACTGTTTCTACAACTTGCATCTCTGATTTACCCAACTTCCAATGAATTGAGTTGTTCTACAGTCTGTACTTTACCTGCAAATCAGCCTAATGCACTCTCCAGCAGTAGGACTAGAAAAACACAAATCACCCTAGCTAATGTCAAATCAGTTAAGTAATCTGTGTAATATGGATTGTTTATCTCTGACAACCCTTACCTTTTAACCAATTCTATGACAATTAACAGTATAAACTGTCCAGAGGTTATAGTACTCCATGATCATTAAGCAAGTAGCAATGAAAATCACAACTGTTTGATGTTTTATACAGGCTACACATTACAGGTATATATTGCCGTGTCAGAAAAGGTCTTCCTGTCTCTTCCTTTTTTTAAATAAGACTTATTATAAATCATGCTTTTATAAACACAACTGTGTCTTGGAGAGTAAAAAAAAAACCATGTTTCTCATGTGTCACACTGTGACAAGGCTGGTATGTATGTACAAGCAAAGAATTTCTGTTTAGAACCTTTAAATGCCATAGAATATATGCACACAAACTTTCCAAATGCCTCCAACATGGTAGAAAAAGGGAAATAACTTCAACTGTGTGGAGCTGGTCTATCTGCATTTTGTTGAAGCTATATGAAGCAACGTGGAACGAATTGCCCACTGAACATAGACACAATAACACAGTGATCTCATTCAAGAGTGCTCTTAAAACTCACCTATTTCGACTACAAAAATAGACCTAAAGACTTAATAATGTTTCCTTACCTTAACTATTTTCAGCATGTTTTTGTTTTCTAATTTCATAGTGTTTGTTTTTCGTAATCATATCATTATATATGTTTTAGGTGTTATCTAATGTTGTAAAGCGCTTAGAGCTTCTAAAGATTAGGCGCTATACAAAGTCCTCATTATTATTATTATTATTATTAATATTATTATTATTAATATTATTATTATTATTATTATTATTATCTGTAGAGTAGGCATACCAATCTTCCTTGTAATACATGTACATTTCATTTTCTCCACAAGCAGGAAAACTAAATACAATTGGCTTTCATTTTTCTACTCTAATGCAAATGAAAACCTAGCTGGATTACAGCAAAACATGATGTTCCTATACATCAGAACCTGGATAAGCCAAACTTCAATAATCCAAACTTTTGGTCTGTCTTAATTAAAACAATATCCCCCAAAACATTTCTCATAAATACAGACAGGATTATATAAACTACTGATTGTCTAAAATTGGACAAGCTTGGATAATTGTGGTTTTACTGTACCCAGATTATATCCACAGCTTGTCATGATAGCTGCCCAGTCATGTAAACAATCTGTTTAGAAGCTAAATTAGCTACAGAAGAAAGCTGCCACCCAGATGAACATTGGTACCAGTTAGATTGCACATTTTAAAGGCAGACTGTCCCCAACTAGCATGTCACTAAACAGATAGAATCAGTCAGTAATGCAGACTGGTTATTTGTGAACCATGCATACTATGCCAACTAATCAGGCATTATAAACTCTAATATTCTACAATTGAAAATCAGACTATGTAAGAACATCACAGTTAATAAACAGTGGGATAAAGCACTTTGTATGATACATATTGATACAGACATAACTAAAATAAGTAAAATGCTAATTTCAAATACACTGTGTAGTCATCTAGGCATCGTACATGTAAAATTCATTGTATTGAACTATACAAACTGTATACAAAAGCCTGCTTGTTAAAAATGCATCATTTTGTGTAGCTTTGTACAATATTAATGCCATAATTAGTCTAGTTGAATTAGACTCTCACATGGCTTCATGAGATGTCCGCCATACAAGGGTCTTGTAAAATGCTTCATTGATCACTGTTACAGGTAAGGTGATTTTCTAAAAAAAATTTAGAATCAACTCTACAAAGACATTTCTCACCATATCCAAATTTATATAGGCATACTTAATTTATATAGGTATACTGAATTTATACTTAATTATAGGCATACTTAATTTATACTTAATTTATATAGGCACACTTAATTTATATAGGCATACTTAATTTATATAGGCATACTTCCTGCAATCACTGAAGCCAATATTCTATTGTAAACTTAGCAGGATATCATTCAACAGATGTGGATATGGAAGATGTGTTTCAATCAGCCAATGGAATTGTCCTTGTTTATGTGAAACATCTCATCATCACAATGACATATTAAGTCACCTTATCTCATTAGCCAATCAAATCACTAGTTCAAATTTTGGGAAATCATTGTTGTGGCATTACAAGGAAAACTAATCTTTTTTTTAACAAAATCTTTTTTTTAACAAGGCTCCCATTTGGTGACGATGTCGTGGAGCACATGAGCAATCTGGTTGGATGAGACTATGCCATAATATGCCACACTCTGCCATAATATGCCACACTATGCCATAATATACCACTATATTATTCTGAGACATTATGATATTGCATTTTGATAGTGTACTCTATATACTTGCTATGAGTTGGGTTCAACTGCAAACAACATAGACTCTGATCTGCTGACGCATAATGTGCCAGCAGATCAGAGTTCATGTTGTTAGTTCTACTGATTACTCCTTGTTATCTGCATAGATCCAGATCTGCCAGTACCTTATGTGATGGCAGATCTGGGTCTATGTAGCTGGCAGTTGGACCCAACTTATAAGTGAGTATATACGGTATGTTTGACTTAATGGAAGATAACATCTGTCATATTTTACCCATTACATACTTTATCATGGCTTGTACATTTAATATAAAATATTTAAGCATGTGGAACCTCAATAATAGTAATCATATTTAACAATGTTAAAAACAGTGACCCTGTTTTTTATGATCTAACCTGTATGCCTAAAAAATCTGCAAGATGAGCCTCAAAGAAAGCCTACCTTGTAGATAAGCTGCAAAAAGACATATTTTGAAGGTATACTGTACAGATGTGGAGATAGGCCTGGCTTTGAGAACACTTCTGTTCAAGAATTTATCCAATAAAAGTTTTGAATTCCAGATTTTTTTCAATATAATTCAGAATCTGGAATTTTCATTAAACATTTATAATAATTACACAAAATCCAGAATGGCTGGCATCTCTGGAGTTATTTATCGTCAAAATTTGGGGTCGGAGTATAAACACATGCACAGAAGTTTCATAACCTCCTGGCCTGACTTCACACCTATACCTTCTGAACTGATTGGTTTGAAAATCCCATCTTTAAAGCAAACCTACCTCATAAGTAAACTACAGTATTTCTCCCATGACAAGTCCAGGTCGACAGCCTACCATATATACTTGTGTATAACCCAATACCAACTGCAAACTGCATAGACCCATATCTGCCGTCGCATAATGCGCCAGCAGATCTGGGTCTATGCAGTTTGTAAGGACTAATCAGTAGAACAAACAACACAGACCCTGATCTGCTGGTGCATTATGCGACGGCAGATCAGGGTCTATGTTGTTTGCATTTTGACCTGGCTTATACACGAGTATATATGGTAATACATTTGTTAATAAGTAGGAGGTGGGCTTATTATGAGATAAGGATATCCTTAGTAAACATCAGCCAAAATTTTAAAAAAATGGAGAGGGGGCTTATTATCAGATAAATATGGTATGACAAATATAAGTGATTATAAGCTTTGCTAAGGCTTATTTAGGGCATCTTGTGAGGCGTTAATACATGATGAGAAAATCTTGTCTGGCACGTTATCTTTTTTTTTCTGCAACAATCTACGACTATTGAACATCAGGTTTCTGTATAAATTACTGAATTTAGAATTAACATGGAAGCAATTATCATAAAAATTGAAAGGCAAAAGCAAAAATTGATGTACTTTTAATACAGAAATGAACACATCAGGTGTCCCACAGAAGGAACATTCATTGTAAACAGCTTTAATTTTTCAGTACAAAATGGTCTGCATTACATATTTCTACATATAAATTGTAGTCACCAGTCTAAGCATAAATTGTTTGTATACTAGTGAACAAGCACAAGAAATTGATCCTTGCACTGGAATTACATCAATAACAAAATAAAATGTTTAAACACCAAAAACATTTTCTGGATAAAAAATGATTTGTTCTTGTAAAAATCTGATTCACAAAACTTAATACTTATGCTCAAGAAAATATACCCACAGGCCTTCAAATTTTGTTAAAACTTTTACTCTTGCCCATGGGCAAGTGAATTTTAGATTTCTAGTTGCCTGTTACAAGTTTTACTTTCCAAGCATAAGCATCTCAAACGTAAATATATATACTGGTAACGTACAACTTCTTTCAAAATTTCAGTTTTTATTTCATCTTAAATACAACATTCACATAAAATCACTATAGGGTTACTCTACGTATAGATATTTATTTGCCGATGTGAAAATGAACTTTCCCCAGGCAACAGGCCTTCAATATCTCCCAGGGTACAACAGGCACCTGAATATAGCATGCACAAAATTGTGGAGAACCAGTCAAAAAATTAGTTCTGTCTTATAAATTGTGAGTTATATCCCATGTTTCAAAATCTTTCTGATTTTCCTTTGTCTTAGAGCTTTACTGTTGTGTATTATATTGTTATAATAATAATATTAATAATAATAACAGTAGTAATAGCAATTATACACAATGCAATAACTGCTCTCAGTATTTTTTATTTCATACCCAAATAAGGTGTGCATGCAGACCGCCATGAAGTTACTTTTTCACCACATTAAAATTATCCAGAATATCTTCATTCTATTTTGTTCCACAATGAACATCTCTTAAAAATAGCCAGAGAAATATGGTACTAAATATTTGGTTATAATAAGAATCATGACTAATGTTTACGCATTATCATCTGGTATCTCTGTTTTTGATCCCGATAATAATGAGCTTCCCATCTTGTAGTCCAGCCAGGATGTGACTGTTGCCATTAGTGACAGCCAAAGAATGGATGGGAATCAACAAGGCTACAGAGGTCAAATTCTTGAGTCTGAAATACAAATGAAAAAATGACTAATTCCCCAATACACAATATTGTAGATCAGTGTTAAAAGGTGAAGCAATCTGGAGTTATATTAATACTGTAAATATGTATCACTGTTAATGGTTAAGCAATTTGGAGTCATTTTAATATTGTATACATGTATCAATGTTAATGGCTAAGCAATTTGTCATATTAATACTGTATACATGTATCACTGTTAATGGTTAAGCAATCTGGAGTCATATTAATACTGCATACATGTATCAATGTTATTGGCTAAGCAATTTGTAGTCATATTAATACTGTATAAATGTATCACTGTTAATGGTTAAGCAATTTGTAGTCATATTAATCATATTAATACTGTATAAATGTATCACTGTTAATGGTTAAGCAATTTGTCATATTAATACTGTATAAATGTATCACTGTCAATGGTTAAGCAATTTGTCATATTAATCATATTAATACTGTATAAATGTATCACTGTTAATGGTTAAGCAATTTGTCATATTAATCATATTAATACTGTATAAATGTATCACTATTATGGTTAAGCAATTTGTCATATTAATGTACTTATTAAAAAAATAGGATAAACAAGCATTCCAGAGAACCCAATGTCTCATCCAAGTTTTGTGCATTGCATCTCCCCTGCATCTGACTTGCAGAAACTTTAACACAAAACTTTAACATAGGCTACCTCAACCAGACTCTTGCATGGATCAAAGCCATCTAGGCCGAGCAAGAACCGGGTAAAGGTTTACACAACTGATTGTAATGCTTAAAATGAGGCATCCTAATAATATGGCAAAGTTGCTCATTGGTCAACAGACTGCTTTCATTACAGTCTTCATTGCTCATTGGTCAACAGACTGCTTTCATTACAGTCTTCATTGCTCATTGGTCAACAGACTGCTTTCATTACAGTCTTCATTTCTCATTGGTCAACAGATTGCTTTCATTACAGTCCTCATCAGGGCCTAGTTTACTTCAGAAAAAGGTTTACTTGTAAGAATGTACTGTACATGTACAGTGATACCCACTGTTTGAGTGGTCATGGGCCTAATGAATATTCTATTGCATGGTCAGATGACCAGGCCACTCAGATCAAAACCATCACAATTCTTTCCTTTTTGTTTATATTTTCAATTTTGTAACAATGACATGTTAAATGGCTGATTGTTTGATCATCTGATTAGTATTTTATTATCATTTTAACACATTCTTGGTTGTATTGTGCCAAAGAAAAAATGGGGAGCTAAGTGCCCTTCCCAAGGACACACCAAGGCAGCTGACAAGGGCTGGTCTGGGAAGTTATCAAACCCATGACCCTTGGATTATGAGTCTGACTCACAACCAATTGTGCTGTCTAGGTTTCTTCAACTAGGACCTGGAAAGATTGGACAGGTTTTTGCTTGTGCATGCAAATCTTGTGAACTGTGCAACTATGATAATACCTATCAGTAATGATCAGCTGCACAGACCTTTACCAGACTCTGTGTCTGGCATAGAGATGTAATGAGTCAGGTGAGAGTTGGCTGAATAAGAATAAACTTTACCACTGACAATGCTGTCACTATTGCTGATAGAAAAGTGACATCTTGTAATTATTACACTGCTAAGACAAAAACCTACTGCAATTATTCTCAATCATACATAAATAAATATTATTTGATACCTGTAAATAATT
The DNA here is from genome assembly GCA_029931535.1 of Margaritifera margaritifera. Classification (NCBI taxonomy): domain Eukaryota; kingdom Metazoa; phylum Mollusca; class Bivalvia; order Unionida; family Margaritiferidae; genus Margaritifera; species Margaritifera margaritifera. The sequence goes on along the minus strand of JAQPZY010001312.1, from coordinate 486,806 downwards.
AGGCTTGAAATATTTTCCAATATCTATCTGTACTAGACATATATTAGGGCATTAACTACGTAAGTCCTTGGTGGCATATTTTGGGAAGAACACAAAGAACAAGAAGCACAATTGGGCCTGATATTGCTCACCTGGCTTATATAACAGTTCAGAGTTTCACTAAGTAGGCTTATGTGTAGAGTAAGAACACATCCTTTGTCAACTATCTCCCCAACTTTATATCATGTTGATTTTACTTATTTTAAAATATCCTGATATAAACTCTTTCTAAGATGAAAGCATAATTAATATGCACAGTCTCTTGCTCTTAACTGAAGTCATAACAGATCAAAAACATGGCTTCAAGAATGGTAAGAAGCCCAGTCAATCAGATGCAAGATCACCTCATTAATATGCATTGAGCTTGCTCAGTACTTAAACAGTTCTAGAACCTGATGATAGAAGCACATATTCCTGGTTTGATCAAAATCAGATTACAAATATGGTTTCCAGAGTTGTAACAAGCTCAGCAAATTCGATGCAAGATTGAATAATTAATGTGCATAGATTTTGCTCATTCATACACATGATTCTATTGGTGGTATGACATAAACACCATTTTAAAGGCCATCTACTGCATATACCATTTTATAGTTGAAATCTAACACTTCTGAAACTTAACAATTAAAACAAAAGTTTCAAAAAGACAAAAAAATCTATCCACACATTACATAAATCAGCCAGAACTAGTGTTGACTACTCTATTGTTGTAATTTAAAGAGTTTAAAGAAAAAGGCAGGATGTTTTTTGAGGTGTTAGAAGTAACAAAGGGATCAAATGTCGTCCATGATGGTTTTTGAGTCTTTGAATAAAAATTGACTGACTTATGGTCTAGGTGAAATAAAAAGGAGACCAACCAAAAAATGATTTTGGCAGAAACACTTGAGTATGTATTTTGATTTGTTTTAAAGAGGACATTTAAGAACAGCTCTTTTAATTTTTTTGGTTAATTTATGTCAAAATGCTGAAACATGCACTTTCTGCCAATGCTAAGAAACACCACTGGCAAAGAAATATTACAAAAAGTTTAGCAATGCTTGGATTGGAAATCAGAGTTTAAAAGTGTGAAGGCAAGTAGTGAAGGTCCTGAGTTTGCATTGTGTATTTCATACAAAGTGGATTTTAAGATAGTATATGGAAGAAGAAATGATATCACCAGGCACATGCAGACACCATCACCTAGGAGCAAAAGTGAATAAAGTGGCACTTGCAGAGAGTTTATTTGCAAATTTTGTTGCAGAGCATTTAACTAAACTAGTTAAAGTTATGTTTCCAGACTCAGAGATTGCACAGGAATTTTCATGCCAGCAAAGAAAGAAAACACACAAAGTCACTCAGGTCCAAACTCCCCTCTGAGACAGAAAAGCTGAAAATACATGTAGGAGTCTGAAGTTCAGTGTCATGACTGAGAATACATATTATGTCAAAAATGCACTCATTTTGTTTTCAGTCCCCTTAAAACACGTAAAATTTTTATCAATAAAAAATCTACTGTAACAAGTTTAGAAGCCAATCTGTTGATCAACATTTTAAAATCTACTGACTTGATGCCCTGGTTCTGTCACATGTATACTCATTATCAAACCCATTCAAGATTTTTATGATATCGGCCAATCTTTCAAGTTTGATCAAACTTGGATCACAAATTTGGCTTCCAGAGTGGTAACATGCTCAGCCAATCAGACACACTCATTAATATATGTTCATTTCACGCATTATCAAACTTGTACAAGATCTCTATGATACAAACATATATTCCAAGTTTGGTCAAAATCTAATCAGAAATAAAGCCTCCAGAGTGGTAATAAGCTCAGTCAATCTGATGCAAGATCACCTCATGCATGTGTGGATCTCACTCATTATCAAACCCATATAAGCTATTGATGATATAAGCTTATATTTCAAGTTTGATTGAATTCAGATCAGAAATATGGCTTCCAGAGAGGTAACAAGTTCAACCAATCAGATGCAAGATCGCCTCATTAGTAAGGTTTAGATATTTGATCACAATCGGATCATAAATACAGCATCAAGAGTGCTAACAAGTTCAGCCAATCAAATGCAAGATCACAGAATTAATATGCATGGATTTTGCTCATCACCGAACTCATCCGTGATCTTAATAATCAAAGCATATATTCCATGCTTGATCAAAACTGGATCAGAAATATGGCTTCCTGAGTGGTAACAAGATTAGCTAAAAAGCTGAAAGATCACCTAATTAACATACATGGATCTTGCTCAATAATGAAATAGTCAGAAATATTGATGATAAACCCATATTCCAAGTTTGATCAAAATTGAATCAGAATTATGGATAGACAGACGTATGACAGACGACACACGATGTTTGCAGGGCCATACCACAAGCTCCCTTGGCCTTATGGCCTTGTGAACCAAAGAAATGATAAATAAAACTTACATAGCTTTTTCCAAGAAGAAGAATGACGAGGAGGAGATAATAATAATAATAATAATAATAATAATAATAATAATAATAGCAATAATAAAGGAAGGGTAACTCTTACCCAAATATTTCCCAAATTTTCAAGACACCTGCAGTATCTCCTGTTAGCAGGTAGTCTCCCTTGACAATCATGTGACCAAGTCTGTGGGAAGGTTTCTCAGAAAACAGGCGCTTGCCATTAATGGAGTACACATGGAGGGACAGAATCTCCTGAAAATACAATATAGTCTATTGTTAACAGAAAGATATAAAAGCAATGCCTCATGATCAACAATGCTAAGTTTAAACACTGAATAGTAGACTTGGAACATTTCTGAGGTGCTGTTTATACTTGCTTATTAAGTCAGATTCTACCACAAACTGCATAGACCCAGTTCTGCCATTGCATAATGTGACAGGAAATCTGGGTCTATGCAGTTTGTTATGACTAATCAGTAGAACAAACATCACTGACCCTGACCTGCTGGCACATTATGTGACAGCAGATAAGGGTCTGTGGTGTTTGAAGTTTGACTTATAAGTGAGTATAGGTGGTAATGAACGTAGTAGTTAAAATGCACTATCTATATATATTAGATTCATGGTAAATTTGCAAGTAAGCAATGTGTTTATAATTTCATGAATGCCCCAAAACTGTTTCAGTCAATGCTTATACTGACATTATTCCTTGTGTAAGTTTGAAATTATAAAATTATAACTACAGCATGAGCTAACTTTTCGTCAGTCAAGCAAAAACTGTTACATCCACACTTAGAATCCTGTTAGACCAACAAAACTGTTGTCAGCATTTTCGTTGATATCCATGCTTGGACAGAGTCGGGTATGTTAGCTTTAAAAAAACAAAACCCCAACCCTCAAATCAGGTACAGAGTGAATTTAAAAAAGTGGTAGCAGACCAGCACTGGATCCAGACTTGACCTTGCATTGTGTGCACAACCTACAACATTCATGGGTCAATTACACTTCCAATGTTATATGAAAAAAAAAATGCAAACCTAGTCTAAATATTCTGTGATAAAGCTTATTAACGTTATCTAACATACATTCTAAAGATGTTTTATCAATAAATCAATTATCAATCTTTCACAGCAGCTGAGATTAATAGGGTAAACTAAACAACCACGAAATGGTTTATACAGTCGAACCTGTTCCAATGGTCACCTTTACATAGTAGTCACCTGGTCCCAACAGTCATTCTAACCCCCCCCTCCCCCCAATTTCCTATATAAATGTCATGTGTGTAATGGTCACCGGCTTTCTGTGGTCAGTGGTCAGGTGTTTCCCTTGCCAAACAATGGTTTCTTTCTGCCTTAAGTGGTCACTGGAGCATATTTACAGTGACCGGTCATTCTATGTAAACTAAAGTTTTGCTTCATGAGGAAGGCATTGTTTAGATAAAGGAATAACATGTGAAGCAATGTATAACATTTCTTATCTTGCCTGTACTCACCATACTCCAATCACATGTCAATGTAACTCAAAGGTGTCAATGTCAAATTTTAAAGCAAGGCAGTTTTTATCATTAGGATACAGGGTTGAAGCAATTCATTTGCTGGATGGTGGGAAAAGTACTATTGTTACTGCAGCAGAAATGGAAGTTGCCTTTGTGCCAGTGTGACAGGTATAGTTCAATATCTTCATCAATTTGCCTGTGAACTAAATCTATATCTGATGAAAAAGTTCATCTCTGAGAAGAGATACGAGTTACATCCCTGTTCATTAGGGTCAAGGGTCAGTCTGTAAAGGCAGGTGAATTTCGGTTCATGGGTCACAAAGAATAGACATATACTGCTTCTTTTGATTCCTTAGTCATCACAGGCTTCTCACATAAGCCGACTGTCTTTTGGTCTTGGCAAGTTGAGCAGCTGGCTAATCCAGATATTGTTTTTTAAAGTGTAAACAGCTGTTTCCAAACCTAATTTATACAAGCTGACTTACCAAAGAGTCAGTCCTCGATTGTACAGTCACATATAAGCTGTCAATCAGTAGTGAAATTAGTGTTTTGTCATGGTGTACACAACTAACTAAGATTAGTGATTATTTTAAGTTCTTAATGATTTAATTTAAAGGATGGATTAAAGTGAGCTGATACAGTAATCTTATGTGGAACATAAATTTGGTTGAGAACAACATATACATGTATTTGATGATTTTGTTGAATTTTGTACATAATACAATCTTGATAACATAATAATAATAATAATAATAATAATAATTGTAATAATAATACCATATATGCCGGGCTACAAGTCGATGTGGAGTAAAATTCGAATTTGCTAATTCTGAAAATTTTCCATTCTTCATCCATATATATGTTAATGTGGAGTATAAAATGAAGCCAGGTCAACACCTTGGCTTCATCTTTTTTGCTAGTAACTTCTGGTTTCATGAATATTAATGGTATCACTGTATGCTATTCGAGATTAATTGGAAAAATGATTAAGATGCTCTGTACATGTATTATTTATAGGTATTATTTATTGGTACATTGTATGCAATGATATGAACCCCTGTTGTCAAAAAGTTAAGTGCAACTTGTATTCTTACAGCAACAGTAACCTCATGATCAAATTACATGTACAATAAAAAATAAAAGAACTCTATAAAGACTTGTTGTTTTTAGTGAATGCGTGTATGTATGTGTTTGTGAGAGCGAGAGAGAGAGATGAAACAAAGCTGTGTCAGCATGTAAGAAGGTATGCATTCAGAGCAGTTTTTATTTGTACCTTTTGGCGAGAGAGAGAGAGAGAGATTACAGGGCAATTGTAATCTGTATTATTCAGTTATCTGATGATTGTGGTCTAACCCATATACAGGGGTACTACTAAATTCCATTATCAATTAATATCTCTAAATAAACAGTTCATTCTTGTTTTAATTACGATATCCGATGTCACAAGAACCATGTGGCTAAATATGCTGAGAGCTTTGGTCAGGTCATTCCAGTTGACACCTGTTTGAGGGCAAGATTTGGCAGATGAGATCAAATTAGTGAGGCTAATAATAGGGAAATGAGGCTACCCATAGGGTATTGTAATCGATCCTGTAAAGCATGTTAATGTATATGGTACTGTGTAATGACAGGTAATGCCAGGTGCTTACTCATGTAAGTTTCTCAACCAGTGACACCTTTTGTTCTCACTGACAAAAGTGTCAGACCTTTGAATTCAAAGTAACAACTAGCATGAGTAAAAATCAAACCAAATGCCGTCTAACTACAGGAAGTGTAAATGCACTTACTGATAAAGGGTAATCTTATTTGGTGGGAATGGAGAGGTCATTGTACTTGGAAAGAAAACAACACAGCATGCTAAATGGTAATTCTTTGGATTTAAACTAAATTGAGTCTATATGGATATAAATATTGTGAATATTTAAATATAAATTATTTATCTTTGAAATTGAAGGAGTATGGTATGTATTTTTATAATTTCCATTTACTATTTTATTACTGTCTTCTCTCTTTGACAAAAGCTTCAGCTAAATCGGGGAAGTAAGGTACATTAAGCAAAATACATTGAAGAAGGGCTAAAATCCCTCTCTCATATCGGGGCATATTTTATTTTGATCACGAGGTGCAAGAAGAAAAATGTGCAATGTAATACCTATGTCCATGTCATGGTTACTCGTTTTCTAACTTGTCGATTCTAATACACACATATGTAAGCAAATTAAAAAACATATATTACTAGTGCATTCTGCTTTAATGCAATTATGTCTGATGCATGTGAATTTAATACTGACAATCATGTAAATATTTTGGAATCCTTCTCAATGTTGGGTCCTATATTTTATCGTACATGATCTCTTCCCCAATATAAGAATTATTTTTTTACACATTATTTTTCTTACTTTGAACAAAAATGTTATTTTTTCAGGTACAAAAAATTACATTAAATACAATAAAGCAATTTTAATGACATAATCCACATATAAGTCGATTTGGAGTATAAGATGAAGCCCAGATTTCCTGGTAAAAAAAGTATTGATTTATAGGCTGGCAAATATGGTAATAATGATAATAATAATAATTAATAACAATAATGATAATGATATTCAGTGCATGGTACTTGTTCAAAAACCAATTTTGAAAGGTGAACCTGTGTTGAGATGTCACCTATGTACAAAAGGCAGTTTTGCCTTTTCCTAACCAATGGCCACTATTGACAGGTTTGACTGTATACAAAAACCTACCTTGTTGTCTATAGGCAGGGTTTCATGACAGTACACAATGACATGTCCCATGTCGTCAACTGCAAGCAGTGGGATGTTGAGTACATAGCCTGGCTCATTGAATGGATGAAGAGTCCTCATGTAGTGTCCTTTACGTACAGTATGGATAATCACTGTCCTGTCCTATAAATTAATACAAAAAGTGTGATTTATATTTTCTCAGTACATAGACAATGGATCCCAAATCTACAGAAACAAGATGGACAACCTACGGTTTCTGCTGACTAATGGAAAAGTCATGAGACAAGGCAAAAAGATTCCAAATACTGCATTTCACTTTGAAACCCTTCATTTTTCCTGTACCAGTGCATGTAGTAACTTCAAAGTCACCATATTTATGTTCATTATGTTAAGACTGTTTTGTAGAAATAACTTCATGAATTAAAAAGTTTGTCAATTACTCTTGTAGCTGTTCCTACAGTGATGCATACAGGTAATAATTACAAAGATGAAATAGTTTACAATTTGTTTGTAGTGTAGTGAGTATCTTGTTATAGTGAAAACTGCCTTTTTCACATTTTGGAGGGCAGTAATACAAAAACACCACTCCAGGTCTGAGAATCGGGCAGTCTTCATCTCTGCATTAAGAAAATGCAAACTACATTGATATCCTGGACAAATTCTGATTGAACTCTCAGACAGACAGGACAAACAAACAGACCAACTGACAAACAGACACTCACCTTAGCAGCCGACACAGCCATATCCAGTTCTATGGAAATGTGGACAGCAGTAACCTCTGCATCATGACCGTATAAAGTCTGTACAGGTTTACTGGACAGATTCTGGTTAACCCCATTCTGGTATCAAAAACAAATCAATAATATCAATCACAACTGTACAACTATAAAGCTATACAACTATACAGCTATACAACTATACAGCTACACAACTATACAACTATACAGGAGACCTGAATAAGACTAGAAAAAGTTCTATAATATACTGTGTAAAACTGGTCTGTATTAGATATGCCTTCCCACTCCATGGTCTTGGGATTGTTACTGACAGAAGCAAAAGTAGCTGGTTACACATCAAAAACCAGACCAGTGCAGGTTGCTTTCCACCCTAAATGGATGAATTTCATACACAATTCATAGGTATGCAAACAGTTTTTAGCACAAATATGACCAGAAGTCAATTAGCTAGTAATGGATTTCTGACTGAAACAGGGAGACCAAACAGAGTTTACAAAAAGTCCTTTTGTCAACAGTTAAGGAATAAAATCTGCAGTTAATTAAAGGAAAATACTGGAAAATTGGTGTTGGAGCCTCAAAAATTCAAAGTATCCATCATTTGTTTGGCATTTATAAAAAGATTTTCACCAGCATTTTTTACTGATGAATAAATCTTTTGAATCAGAATTATGCAAATTAATTACCATTTTTTTTTTTATGGGAGCAGGCACTTATGGACAGAAACATTATCATTTAAGTGTTCTTTACTTGCAAGCTGGGATGTAATGCAGCCCAGTTTACCTTGCCCACTTGTGACAGTATTGAACTTTCCATGCGCATCAGTACATGGTAGAAATATAAATCTTCTGGAAAATATATTCAGGGAAAATTATCATTTTTATTAGCACACAACTTATCCAGACACAGAGAAAAGTAATTATTTTTTAATGACTAAACAATTTGATGATTGTCAGTAAATTTAAAGAGATATTTTGAATAAAAAGCTAGAGCTATCAGTGATGAGTGCATCACAAACAGCCTCACTCAATACAACTCACTTGTTAGAGCCTTAAACAGATGAACTTGTGTTGGCAAACCAAGGTTCGGAGAAGATGGGCATTCAGGAACCATGATTCCTGTAAGTGATGACATGGAATGCTTGAAATCCAACTTCTTCAAGGTCTCATTAATACAAGTAACATCCCATGTAAAGACATGAAGTTGATCGACCATAACTTTGTACAAAATAGAGTAGACAAGACAAAACCCAGTGGGAACACAACAAAGTCTATGAAATAATGTTCTGATAAAACTGCATCAGATTATGCTGAGTTATGCTGATTACAAGCAACATCCAATGCAGGGATATAAAAAACCATAGCTTTCTCCAAAATGGTGTGGATGAGACAAAACCCATAAAATACACATCTAGGTCTAAGTGACAATGTTCATACCAAAGTGACACAGAATGTGCTGAATAGTTCTTCAACTATGTATGTTACAAACAACATGCCAAGTGAATATATGATGCTAATTGCCTATTGGCCATAACTATATCAAATTGGAGTATAAGAGGCAATGCCATAAAAGGCACATGAGACAATGATCATACCAAACTGCATAGAAATATGTAGAATGGTTCTCAAGCTGTGCAAGTTACATTAAATTTATTGTCAAGGGCCATAACTCTATTAAAAATGGAGTAGTCGAGACTTTACCCATAAAAGGCACATCTAGGTCTATGAGACAATGATCATATAATACTTCATCAGAATATATTGAATGATTCTTGAACTATGCCAGTTCCAAACAACATCCTATGTGAAGATATGAAGTTAACTGTCAAGGGTCATAATTCTGTACTAAAACGGAGTTGATGAGACAAAACCCATAAAAGACACATCTAGGTCTATAAGAAGATATACACACAAAATTATATCAGAATATGTTGAATGGTTCCTGAGCTATGCTGGTTACAAAGATCTGCTGTAGTTGGTGCTTAAAAAAAGTGTGAATGGATGGATAGACAGATAGATGGATGCATGGAAAGCTGATCACTATTGAGCTCCCACATCACGATGTAGAGTCATAATTCAGCAGCAAAATGCAGGAATAAGAAATAATTGGTCAGTTTAACAATGTACATTTTTGTTTGAAAATATTGAAAGCTGGAGGGATGAATTAAAGAAAAATGAGCGCGTGAATACAAATAAATGAAACAGCAATGAACGTGTAGCTGAAATGTAATCTGGAAGAATGTGATTTGGTAAAAATGATGAATAAAGCAAAATCTGCATCGAATATTTTTGGGAATAAACAAGGATATAAGTGACGCCAAGTACGATTTGCACTGTGTAAGTACTGTTCACTATAGTACAGGTCTTCCCATAAATGTAAGCGGCCCGTGAATTATGAAGTCTTTATTTACCTTTATTTTAAATCATGTTGGAGAAATCGGAAAATATGCACATGCAAAATAATAACATAAACAGCAAAATAATAACATAAACAATCATAGTAGTGTATAACAGTTTATTGACGAAAGACGTGGTAATTGAACGAGCTGGTCACTGTTGTGTGACGTATGGCGATCTTCCCAATTTTGTCTTTACATTTTTTTTTGTCTACAAGTTTTGGGACACCGAAAATGTTATATATTTTAAAGGCATATAAGTCTTGGGACACGAAAAAAAAAAATTATTTTTTCGTGTCCCAAGACTTACCGTGATTACGGTAATGATGTTTTGGAATATCCTATGACCAATATCCGGTTGCTCAGAGTATATGCCAGCCAAAACCTCTGAACTGCTGGACATATTCGTGTGTACCTAATTTTTGAGGATCTATTCATTTCCACATACGTGCAAGCAAACAGGTTTAATCTGTACTGCAGTAATTAAGTTGAGTAATTAAGTTATTCATTGCTAACATCTGGATTAAATGCGGAGATCTTAAAGAAAAGGCCAACTTCTTTTTCCACACATCTGAGCCAACACATTTAATACCACTATTGTAATCTTAAGTAATTAGGTTTTCAGGTGTTCTTAAAGACTGCTATCAAAGCATAAAATTCTCAATTAGGGATTAGGTGCTTGAACAAAGCCAATAACTGAAAAACCTCTTTTTTTCTAAACAATATTTGCCATATATAAACAGTTCTGCTAAGTGACACTTCAAAAGTTAAAATCAAAATGTCAATGACACAGTGGTTAAAGAGTGAAAAACTTGTAGCAAAATCCCAAGTGATTGGGATGTGACATGTACAGAAACTCACTGGAGCAACAAGGATTTCCATGATTCAGTTTGTTGACCGAATTCTGATACCCTATGTGAACTCTGTACATGACTTGCTTCCACTTACTCAGTATAATCAAAAGGCGGTAGCAATCTTTAATGTTCTCAAAGCGCATTGCTGAGAAAGGCTGATGTCTCAATTAAAGGAAAATGGGATTATACCAATGTTTGTGCCAGCTGCATGCATGGATAAGTTGCAACCACTAGATTTAACTGTTAACAACTTTTTACAAGGATTTCAAATCCCAATTTCATGAGTGGTATTCAACACAGGTGATTGATCAGTTAAATGAACTGGAGGACAGTGGGGATGTACATTAAAATCAGGTCTCATTGACCTTAAAACATCTATCCTTAAGCCAATTCATGCAAATTGGCTTATCTGCACACATGACAAAGTAGCACTTCGGAGAGACCTGAATGAAATGGGTTTTGAGAAAGCGGGACTAATCTGCTGATTGTTTATTTAGCAATTAGTTGTGCAAACATGTATTCATAAATGGGAATAGCGTGTGCTTTGGGAAATAAAGGACACAGACAGTGAGTAAATCTGCTTTTATTACCATACTCTACATCAGGTAGAGTCATTACAATCTTACATGAGTTTTCATATTCATGAACTTTTGCATTTGAATTAAATTTTAATCAATCAGTTTCAGTGTTCCTCATCATGCATGTACTTATCCTAATGTATATTTCACATTCTCAGTGCGATAGATAGCCGTGGTATTAAAACAAAGAAAGAAAAAGGTGATGCTTTTCCACTGCATATGACGGGGTTGGTGGGTGAATATCAGCTTGGTTGATTTTTAGTTGTGCCTTTAAATTTGTGGTCTGGCTAACCAACGAAAACCACGAAAATTGGAACCCCATGAATTTAAAGTGTTTCACAGTATCTTTTGCTTGGAACTTATATAGCCAGCATCATGCTAATGTCCCTGTTAAACCCTATACATATTCAATCCAGGTTATATACCTGTATTACTGCCAGTTTCACAGATGACAGATTCAATTTGTACATAATTTAATAACAATGCCTTACCTGATGCTGTACTTGCCAGATCATACAGGTAGTGTCTCTGGAGCCTGTGATCAGATGACTGCCACAGTAATCCAGGGACAGACATGTCACAATGTCTAGAATATCAAGCAGAAATATAAAAATAGGTTTTGCAAAGCTGCATAATGACAACTTAACTCAGATGATTTACATATCATATGCAATATTTTACACTAAATACTGAACAGAATACCAGGGAAGATTTTAATACCAAAGATAAAGCCTGTGGGTACAAAGCCTTCTGGAGTTTTCACACAAATATTTAAACATCCTAAAGCAATTATAATTATTTTAATTCTTACATAATCTATCCTCAAATAAATTGATTATACACAAATTACCTCCAACAATTTTGTTGCAATCAACACACGAAAAACTGAAATTTGAAACAAGCTGAGATTTAAAAAATCACCCACCTCAGATCATCTTAAATGGAATTGACTATCTGAACATCCAGCTTTATTGTTTGACAGTTTTTAAAACAGAATATATTTTTTATCTGAGTTTTAAATCATTTTTCAAATTATGTTATCTGTATATACACATTAAAATATCCTATTAATTTCACATCTCTTCATTCTTACATTCATATATGCATGCATCCATGAATCTATAGACTGTTTCTGGTCTCGACACTTCCAATTATTCTGGACAAGATTTTAATATATCTGATAGCATTTACACTCATGGAAACCAACTTTTCTGAGAAAAATATGCTAACCCAATCTTAGATTAGACCATTCACTCCCTTCCAAATAGGTCACACCTCCCAAGCAATAAAGGACTCTCACCTTATCTTTTGACTTGTTTTAGTAATAAAAGGGTTTAAAAGTTGTCTGCTTTCTGAGATGGAAATCATAGAGTGGTCACCCTGTGGATAGAAGAATTGGTGCCAAATTCCATTATTTATCAGTTGTTACTGGAGTGGAAATGCATGATCTTCTTGGGATGTATCTGCAGAGAGGGCTTGGGAGGGAGTGACTGTATTGTGATCAGGTAAGTATTATCTAATACACACATTTTACTCCTAAAATTGTTTTCTTTTTAAATAGATGATCCAATCATAATATGTTAGAAGAATGGTAAAAAATGTTGGGAGTTACATCCATATACCCCACAGATGGCCCTGGATGTGGTTTTCTAAGATATGTGAAGCAGGTTTGGGTCTCATGTGAGATATGGGCTAGGTTTAACACAGTAAAATGAAGGGATGCAGTCTAAAGGAACAACATATTGCTCCAGCAAATACAGCAGATTGAAAGTAACCTGCATTGCTATGAAGCTGCTGATTGGCCTGGGAAGGCAGTCTGTTGTGCTGCTGATATAGTTCCCACCAGATCAAACTGAGCCCCTTTGGAATGAAATGTTTCTCAGATCGAAGCTGGAAAATGTTATATCAGATCTCCAACCCATTGGCAGAATGATGTCAGTTGGGAAACACTTTCATCAAATGCTATGCTGGTGGCAACTGCCCTAACCTCATTAGTCAATATGCATAAAAAATTAATGTGGTCTTGACTTAAATCCTTGTAGGCTGAGAAGACAATTAAATGGATCTAGGATGACAGAGCCGAGTGAAAATCTTGCCTCAACCTTCTAAGTGTGGTAAGGACAAGTAAGATTTCCCTCTTCTGATTACCTTAGCACATTTCAGGAACCACTTCAATGCCCTGATGGGGTCCTGAAGACACCCTTGTGAAGAAGGATCCATTGAAGCCAGCAGTTTCAAAATGAAAGTCTGATTTCCCATGAGTAGGATCCTGTTATTAGCAATGAAACCTCACAAGGAAAATTGAACCATCATGAGGAAATTGTAGATAGTTCAGGTGAACCAATAAGGCATGTATTTGACTGATTCTGTCTGCATATGCAAGGGCGACAAGGAAGCAGGTCTTATATGAAAAATGAGTCACTGAAGCTTCAGACAGTGGTTCCAAAGGTACATTGTTCAGCAATGTCAAAACCCACAGTAGGTTGCATTTCGGTCAAAGGGTCAAGGCCTTTGATCAAGAAAAATCAAAACTTGCTAGACAGTCTCTAAGGGCTTTATTCTGGCCAATGTCATCTGTTCCATAAGTGACACCTGTTGGGAATAGTGGAATGGTAGCCCGTGGTTTTTGTTATTAGAGCTAACATCTCCTTAAAAAGCTACATGCGGAAGTAACCTATTTGTGGACCGAGGCTATTAAAAAGAGATATTTTCTGCCTAAACCAAAAGAGTCTACATTTACCCTTACGGGCTTTCAAAGTGGTGGTCATTCTTAACTCAGAAATTCTGTCCAAGACTTGTTTACAAAATTTTTTTTTCCTGAAGGCTTGTTGATATGAGTCTGGTATGCAGGTCCAGCATTTCTGGATTGGGATGGAAGGCCAGCAGGTGCAGTTGTTCCAGCTGTCATGGAGATGGTAGGACTTTCCTGGGAATCTCCGCCATTAGATTCAGGAGGTTGTTGATCAATAATTTTAGTCAGCACATGAATTCCGTCACCTTCGTAAAGACATTTGGAATCCAAGGGGTTGGATAAAGGGAATGAAAAATGAAGCTGTTCCAGATCAGAGAAAGGGCATTGACTGACCAAGCTTTTGGGTCTGAGGGCAGGAAGAAAGGAGTTGGGAGTTTGGCATTGTTGGAAAAAGATTCATTATGGGTCAACTCTGATGACCACAGATTTGATTGAAGACTAGGAGCTAATTCGACCACCCAGTGTGAATCACTTGATTCTGTCAGGACAGCAAGTCTGCTAGGACACTGTGTCTAAATTGAGTGTATTGGACTCAAATGTGCATTTGTCAATGATGACATCACCTGAAAAAAACCCAAACTAGAAAGCAGAGATCTGAGGAATTGGTTCCTCCTTGCCTTCATGGATGACAGCAAAGGGGTAAAAAAGAAACAGTACCCTTTCCAGACCACATCTCAAGCCGTGACTCTAAGGCACTTGCTGTGTGTTTTATCATCAGGAGACTGGTTTACATGGACCACTCTTAATAGGACCAATCCCTGCTCACTGGGAAGGGAAGTATATGTGCACCCTAACCAGTCATTATAGCATTGGTGTAAATTAAGATTTATGGCCGCTGATGCTGAAATGGAATGCCAGCTGCAAGCTATGAGAGGTCCTCCTATTTGCTGAGATGGAGTTTCATGTTGCCTATAGCTTGCATTGTTTAATCTAGATGGCAAAGCCTTGGCTGCCACTGAGGAACAAGGATTGTCAATAGGGATCTTATATGCAGACAGTCACAAGATCCAAGGCCATGTTGAGGGGTTCCTGGTCTGATATTTAACTTCTCATGAGAATAGAAGACACCATGAGGATGATTGTCAAAGACCAATCCTGAGGGTGGCAAATACAATTGAGAAAGCTTGTGATTTGCAAGTCCAGGTGAGTGAAAAGCAAAATATGATAAAATTGGATCTGACCTTGTTGAACAAAATCAGAGATTTCATGTCTTTCTATAAATATCTGCTCAGCTTGTGTTTTTTGGTGACACTGTCAAGGTAGTTCAATGAAGGGTTCAATTTAGGATTCAGCCTGATTGGACCATAGGCCCATGAAGATTTTCAAAATAGGCCACACAAATTTGAAATGGGCCACTTTTTCTTCTCAACTCTGCTAGTGGTTGCATAAAGATTAGATAAATAAATGTAACCCAAAATTATGCATAAAATATTAATCAATCCTTTAACAGCAGGATACAACATTATTTTGTACGCAGAGTAAAAATAAATCAAAATTATTGTATAATCCAAAATGAACAACTTATTTTTGATCACATCAATAAATTACATAAATTTGTCACCTGTGTTATTAGCATAAGCAAAAATAGTAATCACAGTTATTTGTTATGAATACTGTTCAAGTATTTTCCTTGTTTGTAAGTAATAATTGTTCAGCCATGTTGATTTTGTTAACTAATCATCCATGCTGGAATTTTTTCTCACAAGATTAAGACTGATATTCAGTTGATTCAGTGCCAACCGCTTCATCATCAATGCCAGCGGTTTGTTTGGAATCGGCTGTTTTGCACAGGCACTAGTTTGTCAGTTAAATAAAAATAATATTGACAACACTTACTCCCTTCTCCCATTAACACAAGATGACTTTACTGGTGCGTTTTGAAATCTGAACCCTCACTAATTCTGTGCTAATTTTCTTATATCATCAGTGCATTCAGCCACTTGTGACTTATATCGCTATAAAGAAGTCATTCCAAACATTTTTGCCATGTATGATTTAAGTATCTTACTGATCATTTAATGGCCACTTTTACTCCAAGTTTCTCAGTTGCTTCAAATCTTGTATACTAGGAACCAGTTTTGGAAGGTATACGTTTCCCTTTTGTTACACAGTGAATAGCCTACATTAATTCTGATTGGTCGTTATTGTTTGTTATCAATCTATTTCAATCCAGGGTAAACAATAATCACCAATCAGAACTGATTGTAGGCTATTCACTGCCTGATATACCTGCAAAAACTGACTCCAATTAGACAAGATATAAAGTAACTGAGAATTTGTTAGTGAAAAAGGGGTCATTAAATGATTAGTAAGGTATTTACATTATACATGGCTAAAAAGCTGGGAAAGTCTTCTTTACAATAATATAAGTTACACAAGGCTGAATGTGTTACGAAAATGATCATAGAATCAGTAATGGTCAGTTCGAACTGTGCCAGTTAGTAACCTTTTGTTGACTGGGAGAAGGAGTGTGAGTATTGTTAATATTTTTCCTATTTCTTTACTGATAGAGTGCCTGTGTTTCAGAACCAGACTGTCGTAACTATGAAACTTTTTTTTATGTCATATTACCATGCTTCAATCGCATAGTATTTTGATAAACATCTCCATGAGTGCGCCACTTAGTTTTTATGTGCTACGCTGATGCAGCAGGGTTTTTCTAAGGGGCCAGTGCCTTTTTTACAGCACGAATGGTGCAAAAATGTGCTCTAGTGAATGTTGTCCTGGAGGCAGGATCCCTGGAAGTGAGCCTCACAACTGGGAATGAGAATATCAAGGCACACATTCTGAAGTCTAAAGCTGATTTGGTTTTGTGGAGTTTAATACCATTTTTTATCACATGATAGGCTATACATGGCAGCCAGTGTATTTGGTGGAGGAAGAACCTAGGAAGAACCACTGACCCACAGGAAGCTACTGGCAAGTTTTCTCACATACAGTCCCTGTCAGATTGTGTTGAAAGTCAACAACAGTGTCTGTATCCTTAACTGTGTATTGGGAATAGAATCCCAGTGCATTTGTATTGCAAATGATCTCTACAGCCCTTTTCTGATGGAGAGTGTATGGTGAGTTGTTGAAGTCTTCCTACAACCAGGATGTCAGACAAGGGTAGCATAAGCATGGCATCATTTTCTGTGAGAACAGCAGCAGGAAGAGGAGATGTGCTCAAATCAGTCCTTCTCTCCCTGTACTGTGTTGCCTCTTGGTTTCAGGTCAATATCTCTGTCGACAGCTGAGACTTTGGTGTGGAAAATCGGCATGTGTGTTTTGTCAACTGCTGGATTGAAGTTAGATGGGAGTTATTGTTGTGAAAAGAAAGACCTGTTGACACTTGGATCTTGAAGCTCTAACTTGACCAGACTGTGGTAGCTGTTTGAAACAAAGCTGGTCTTCCTTAATTAAAAGGTCCACAGATGCAGGAATTCCATAATTGGCCACTGATAGAAAAAAAGTCCAAAATGCCAGAGGCAGAAGCTGGAAGATTTCTTCAATAAATGTGCAGAAGACTGGGTCTTTGCTGGTCATTGTTGGATTGAGTAAAGAAGAAGGGGCCTGCGAACATACATTTTCAAAGTCAGATGCATGGGGTGACAAAGAAGCCTCCTGAGATGGTAGTGATTGGGTCGGGGAAGCAGGGAGATGGGGTGATAAACCAGGCTGAGAGTCTGCCCATGTTGGAATATGGTAATCTCCAGGCATTGGCTTTGAGCATGGTCAAAAGTCTGAGATGGGTATTAGGAATCCAGGAAAGGGTCTTGGTACTGGTAATGTTGGAGATCTGATCACTAAACCCTGTGCTGGTAATGCTGGGTGTCCATGACCAAAATCTGGGGCTGGATATGGTATGCCAGCACCAGGGTGTATGTGTGGTGATGGGTTGTCCTGGACGGGCCCATGTGGGCCACCATACCATACTGGTACTGACCCGGTAGTCTGTAGTCTGTTCAGTGCTGGCATGACTGGAGTGGACATGGAGCAGATGAGGTATGTGGCTGGTAGACAGCAAGTCCCAAGGGACAGTACCGAGGGGCAGATCACCATAGCCAGAACCAGTGTGTACGTGTGGTGATGGGTTATGCAACTGTTTATCTACTTTTAGTAATGGCAGCCTTATTCGATGGCATAACTTCATTATTTGTGTAAATTGTTCAAGCTATAGACTTTCTGTCAAATTTGATCAGTCCATTAAGCAGTTTTTCTAAAAAAAAGTCATTAAAGCTTGTTTTATTTTAGTAACAGCACGATCATTGGATGGCAGATCGGCATCTTTTGTACAAATTTAAAAGCCCTTCATGCCAGAATATTTTTGCAAAGTTTGGTCTAATCCTGTTGAGTGGTGTTTGAGAAGAAATCTTTTAAATTATTTTCCATTAGTAATGGCAGCCATATTTGATGGTCAATCAGCATCATTTCATAAAATTGAAAAACCCTTAGTACCAGAATGCTTTCTGTCAAATTTGGTCAATTTCTGCTGAGCAGATTTTACAGATGTCATTTAAATGTTTTACCATTTTTATCAACAGTGGCCATATTTGGTGACAAATTGAAATCACTAGCAAAAAACTGAAAACACTATAAACCAGCATGATTTCTGTCAGTTTGGTCAAATTCGGTTCAGTGGTATTTGTTAAGAAGTAAGTTCAAGCTTTTTTCTATTTTTAGTAACAGCAGCCATACTTGATGGCAGATCAGCATCAGCTGTATCAATATGAAAACCCTCTATGCCAAGATGCTTTTGTCAAATTTGGTCTAATTTTTTTTAGCAGTTTTTTTTAAGTCATTAACTTGTTTTCTTTATTTTACTAATGGCAGCATCTTGTTTTGATAATGAAAACTACATAGCAACTAAAACAAAAGAAGATGATATGACTTTGGTGTTTTCTTCTCATAGAGAGATACTGGTAAATAGAGGGACATAGAAAGACCTGGGAAAATGGAGGCATTGATACAAAAAAGACAATTAAAAAGACATAGATAGATATAGAGAGAGACACTGGCAAATAGAGAGACACTGGTACATAGAAAGAGACATAGGTAAATAGAGGGACAGACATGGTAAATACAGAAACATACGTAAATAGATAAATAGAAAGACTGTGGTAAACAGAGACACTGGTAAATGGAGAGAGGCTGGTAAATGGAGACATAGGTAAATACAGACATATAAATATAGAGATGCTGGTAAAAAGTCACACTGGTAAATTGAGAGACATAAGTGAATATAGGGAGACACTGAAAAAAGAGATACACAAATAGAGACACTGGTGAATAAAGAGACCCTGGTGAAGAGAGATATGCTAGTAAATAGAAAGTCTTTAGTAAACAGAGAAATACTGGTAAATAGAGAGACACTGGTATATAGAGAGACATAGGTGTAACTTTTCTGGTGGCATAATTGTGAAGAAGGTTAAGATTTTGTGTACATGTTTTTGAAAGTCACACAAAGGTATTTAAATCATAGAGCTGTTCACAAAGAAGATAATTTTGTATTCCACTTAAGAACTGTTGTTGTTTTTTTTATATACTTACCAATATGCCTGACTATATGGTTAATCTTTTTGCCCTTGCCAAGATGGAACACTTGTACACTGTTATCCCAATGTCCTGCACTGAATAGGAGCTTGGCATCATGGGATACCACAAACAATTTTGGCTCAACAGTCAAACCAGGGGCAAATGGGCAACTCAGTTTCTTCTTGCTCCTAAAAGTGGAAATTACAGAGTACTAAATTTATACATAATGTACTGTATGCTGGCATATAATCCCAATGAATAAATTATTACTCCAGCAGAACAAGTGTGGTTGAAATGAATTTCAGACAACCCAGAAAAAGATGCATGTTTAAATATAAAATTTCCATCAACAAATATAGTTGTTACACAGATCATTTCAAAAACATTAATCAACATGGAGAGTGTTATATCTGCAGATCCTTAAATATCACAGATGTTTCTCGTTCATTTAAGCTCATTTAAATGTATTGTTCGTTGATTTATTAATTTGCTGAATTGTTACTGAAACTTGCAAACTTCTATGGTAATTTAGCAACATAAATAGAGGATCTCAAATGGGTACCGAATATACTCGCTTATAAGTCGACGTTTTTTACTTAAAATTCTATTTGTGCAGAGTAGGGGTCGTCTTATAAGCGCGACATTAAAAAAAATTTATAAATCTTGGGGTAATGTTGGAAACTCTAGATGTTTGCAGTACATAAAAATACTGTCAATTCATATATTTTTATGTTTTCATGCCACTATTCCTATGCAGTAATGTATATATGGTATGCACTGTGTTTATCCGTTTTATGACGGTATTCATTACACAATACATGTATCTACAGTTATTTGGATTTTAATAATTTGAAAATATTACAGGTAAATTAAATACTACCTACCGCAAAATGAAGTGTCCGTCAATGTTTACTGTGGGTGTTTACTAGTATATTGCTTCCATTTTCGTGCCAGTCCGAACAACCTCTATTTGTATTAGTATTTGTGTTTTGCTGTATAAAGACTGTGCTTGATGCAATAAAAGTTTTGATTTAATTTGTATTTTCCTTTTCCACAAGTCAGATTTGATTCCCAAGTGATATTTCCCAAGTTATCTGCCAGTGCACGTGGGCTGATAAGCCTTTGGCTTGTAAAGGCACTCACTTTGTTTTCAAGTTGACAATCCTTTTGATCGAGCTGTGAATCTAATACTTGTTCAGTACCAAGTAGAGTTCTACAACTTCCTGTGCATATACTTTGACCTTAATCCCTTAACTGGTAAAGGCACCACACTCTTTGTTTTCCCACATGACAACCCTTTGATCAAGCCGCGATTTTGATACTTGTTCAGTGGCAAGTAACAGAGGGTGGTTATTTGAACTCCCTGTGATCTTGCCGCACAATTGACATGTGTTCCGTTGCATCCTTTAATAGATTTCAGACTTTATGATCAAAGTGTTACTTACAGAGCCCAAGCTCAGTCTCTGCATAAGCACCCGCATATGACTGTAAAGCCAAGGAATCGGAGTCGGATGAGATTGACGATGACTAGACGACGACGATTTACAATGACTAGACGACGATGTAGGATTTCAGAACTTTATCAGACAATGAGGATTAATTCTTGGACTTTGTACCAGATGACATTAGATAGTCACATTTATAGAATACCGTGAATTGCAAAAAAAAGTTGACTTAACTTTCATTGTTTATTTGTATGACATGTGGAATTAACATATTACGGGATATTGTGAATCGGATCAATCTGAACTTCTATTTTTATACCGGTATGTAACCTATAATTGAATTCATGGATTTATCATATAAATGGATTTAAAATGTCAAGCATTATGGATTTCAATGGACTTTATTACACAAAGATGGACAAATTGTAAGTTGTAAATTTATTTGTGACATATTTCACTCAATAATATAATTGTATTTTACACTGGTTTTGTCTTTATTTTTCTTTTCTATCTATCCAGTTTGGCTTGTTTTTATTTCCAAAGTGCACTAAGAAGTCACCCTTTCAGATGGATCTGACTTACAAAATACACCACGACTTATAGGAGGGTCAAAGAGAAATTCACTTTTTGCAGCCCTAAAAAGGGGAGTCGACTTATAATCGAGTATATATGGTAATGGTTTAATACTGAATGTATTAAATGAGTTGAATAATTTTCATCTTTTGCAAGCCTTCGCAAGCAAAAGATGGAAATTATTCAATGAGTTTCATAAATTCAATATTAAATTATTATCCATTTGAGATTCTGTTTATTATTGTACTTGAAAAAGTCTAGATAGAAAGAAGAACATAATAATTTTCAGCATTTCATTTAATTCTGGCTCAGATGCTGCACCTTTAAATTCTCATGCATGAAATATAGTCCAGATGTGAGTTGAAGCAATATTGCACAATTCAATAAACCAGCAACATTGAGAAGTACATTGTTTCACAGATTGTAATTCAAAGAGCAACTGTCCTTCCAAATCAGTAGAACATCTGACATGGACAACATCATTTCGGATATGGCAAAAGAAATAGCATTTCAGTTGTTGGATATTCGTGTGAAGGGATGATTACTGGATAATAGAAATTTTACTAACACTACTATAGAGGCACTGCTAAGTATGGTGGATAATTTATATACTGGTGTTGATTTGCATTCATATGGCTCTAGTGCTTCCCAGATTTAATGTTTTTGTGACTGGATATTTTCATTATTTGATTTGAAATAATGCTGTGGTTGAATAACTTTCTGTCAGTTGAAAGACCAGCATTTGTTGACATTCTTTTCATAAGAGAGGCAAGTTTATTTACTCCTATAGATTGACATTTAAACCATGCTTGTCCTGGGGTGGGTTGCAAGATCCATACCATGTGGTAACAGCGAGGTAAATGGGACCGTTTGCATTACAACAGGCTGGCAGGCATTTATTTGCATAGATTTTGTATGTTCATGTTGGACAGTGTGATGGATAATTTTAGTTCTCCTACATTTTCTGTTTAACTAGGCAAAGCAGGTTTATTTGTGTTCTAGTTTTAGCTTGTCATTCAGAGGGTAAATGTAGGGTAAATGGGCCATATTCCAACATATGTAACAACTATTGTGTATTTTTGTGATAGTCATCTGTTTGTCCTAATATCCATTCAGCTACCAATTGGAAAGGCAGCTGCCATATTGTTAATATTAATATTAAAATAAAGTGGTTCTAGAAGGCGGAGCAAGGAAATTACCCATGGTCACATTCAAAAAATAATGAGAAAACTGTGCAAGGATTTCATGGGCTTATTTGGACCAATCAGATTCATAGAAAGTGATATGTTAACCTGTTAACATATCAAAAATAAGAAACTGCAAACAATGTATGTAAAAGTGTACCAACTATGTGATAAATATAACTCTGAATCAACTAGAAACAAAGTTATATAAATAGAAGCAAAATTCACATACTTTCAAGAAAATGTGGAATGACAACAAATGTATATGAGCACAGTAGAAATAATACTGTGATTCACAATTTTTCTAGTGTTTTGTGGTTGATACAAACCACAAATTCTTAAAGATGCAATGAACATTGATCCTATTGTAGAAGCAATAGGATCCCTTCCCTAGTTCACAAATTAAAGTACCAATGAAAATTCAGTTTTCGCAAAACTATGAAAATTGATGTCCACAAAAGTACATGAATTCTGAGTATTAAGTGCAGGAATTTTAAATGCATGATGGGAAAATAACCACCACATATGATGACACAGACTGAACTGATTCTTACTTGGGGTTGGCAGTTGAAGGGTCCTTCTCAAATGTGAAATAGTTGGAAATGTTCTTGTCATAGGGTAGCCAACCATGTGTACCTATAATCCCCGAGTCTGCTACTGTAACCTGAAATCAAAGTATTGAGAATACTGATGACTTGGAATGTTCAAGTGATAGTAATTTACATAAAATCAAATGGAAGAAGACACTCCAGTGACACTACTATTCATACTTCTGTAATATAATCTTCATAATATTTTTCTAAATTTTCTTTTTTTTATGCATCTCTAGAGAACTTATAATAACATGTGAAGCATTATTGGAGGAATTGTGGTGATTTCCTTTTGAAGGCATTTTCTACTATTGCTTCAAAATGTATTACAGAGAAATGTTCAAGGGAGATAACTATTATTCTGCATAATCATTTACCTAAATTTGAGTTGCTTCCCTATAACAAGGCACATGGATCTTTTACCTTGTTACTAATGTTAGCAAGACCATAAAGTTTGTTACTATTATTTGTAATGCCAACTATATTTGGTAAAAGCGAATGGACCCAATGTCATAAGGCATGCAGAGATTAAAATCTCTCTAAGCCAAAAACAGAACAAGGAGAGATATTTATCACTACCACCTCGAGAGTAATAATTTTTGGTTCTTTGGATACAACAAAAATGTTAATCAAGATTTAATATTGCAGTGTTAGTCTTGTGTAACTTTTACAAATTCTTTGTATTCATCAATCTGGCTTAAGTTGTGTTCTTATGTGTTAATAAAAATGTGGGGAGTGTTTAAATGTGTTCTTGACCTATTTATAATTATGTGTCCGGGATGTCACATTCTCAGTAATTAACTGACAGTTATGTTCTTATGCTTTAATTAACAATCTCATCACTATAGCTTCAGCACGCTCTACCAAACACACTCCTGGATAAGTCAAAACATTCTAAAACTGTTGCCAAACCTCACAGGCTGAAGTTTTTCGCAGTTTTCACGGTATGATTCCCCCTGCAAGCACAGTGATGTAGAATAGGCCAACATGTTTTAAGAGGCAACCAATGGAGGTGGCCTGTTTGCCCTGTGATGTGTCCCATGATGATGTTTCAGCTGAGAAAGTCTTGGACCTTTTAAAAGAGTGTGGTTTATATAAAAAATTGGACTTCATACTGTAAAAACTTCACACGTGTTTGGTTTATCTTTGTTTTGTTTGTCTTTTTTGGGATACCTAAACTTACTCAGCACTGTGTAGCCAGGATTGTGCCAATGTGCCGGTAAACTCTATCGAATGTGGTGACTCTGAGAACAAAATTCCTCATCAGTGGGATGCCAGTTACAGGTACCATATATTTCCTACCATAAGCTGGGGTGGGGCACCTTGTAAATTTGCAGAAAAAATGACTGGAATTACATGTATCACTGGACAAAGTGTTCTTAACTATACTTTTATAAAAGTGTGCATGAGAGTGTGTGTGTGTGTGTGTGGGGGGGGGAAGCATTTTCAATCTTACAATCAAGCTTGTACTTAATTATAAAAGAATTATAGTACACATTTACACCTGGATCAACTGATTAAATCCCTTCACAAGGGCCCAAAATAATTGGTAAAGACAGCACCTGAACTCAAAACCTTCCCATTCTAAGGTTAATTTATTGCCCTTGGTCACACTACAACTTTTTAATTAAGCAAACAGATGACTTGTCTTTTCTCTTTTGACTTACCATGGTGTCCGGCATCCCATGTTGTATAAGTGATCGAGCTTGGTTGCGTGGAACACACACATACACTAATGGGTCCTTTTCTGTGGAGGCCTGTATTAGGTAAGAAATTGTTTTTGAAAAAAATGTTCATTATTGTCAACATATGAATGTTTCCGCTGTTTTAACATCAATGTAACAATTATTTTTTGTACTGTATTCTCTGCATGAATTTCTTGAAGTCACCTTTAAATATACTGAAAGGCATATGTAATGTGACAAAGTAGAGCTATTATCAATGGGTGCATTACAATGGGCCCCACTTACTACAATGTGCTTGGAAGGGTCATAAAGGGAGAAACTTGTTTTGGGAAATCAAAGTTGAGAGAAGATGGATAATTAGCAGCCATAACTTCTCTAAATGATCACATGCAATGCTGGAAATCAAACTCCTTCAAGATCTCATCAACACAAAGCCCCATGCTAAATCTGGTTGAAATCAAACAATCGTTAATAAAGTACTGCAGCTGCAGAAAGCAAAGTCAGAAAAACAGACAATACAAGGCCAAAAATCTTGTAAATGATGTAATGGAACACTAGAAATGAAGTAATGAAGCACTATAAATGATGCAACGGAACACTAGAAATGATGTAATGGAACACTGGAAATGATGTAATGGAACACTAAAAATGATATAATGGAACACTAGAAATGATGTAATTGAAGACTAGACATGTAATGGGACACTGGAAATGATGCAATGAAACACTAGAAATGATTAAATGGAGCACTAGAAATGAAACTCATTCAAGGTCTTATCAATATAATACTGCATGAGACATTTAGTGGATATGCAATAAACCTTGGTAAATGTATGTCACTGCCATAACAGAACAGGTAAGAGAGACTAAATTTTACAACCACTTAATTGCAAGGCTCCAAAATACTCAATGGGTTGGATTAGACAGAACAAAGAAGAATTACAGCTTGTGTAAGAAGTGAACAAAATAACCCCCACATTTCCAAAGCTGACTAAACAAGGTGTTTACTCATAAATACAAATTCCATTACCAACAAGAGCACTTCTGGGGTTGCCAACAATAATATATAGACTGGTTCTGAGGATTGAACTGCTGCAATGGAAGTTAGGTGCCTTGCATAGAGATACACCACAACAGCCAACCCAGGCAGGTCTGGACAGAATCTGAACCTATTAACCACTGGTTGTGAGTCTAAGCTATTAACTAAACCACCAATAGTAGCTGACAATATATAGACTGTTATGGAAGTTAAGTGCCTTGCTTAGAGATGTACCACAACAGTTGACCCACGCTGGTCTGGACAGGATTGGAATCCATTAACCCACTGACTGTGAGTTTAGGCTAATAACGAAGTCACCATGGGAGTGGGCAATATTACTGCAATATATTACTCATGAAGCTGCTTGAAAATACAAAGCTTCATCAGTGATGGGTTAAAACAAAGTCTGATTAGTCTAGATGTAATAGGGTTATGGGCAGAGGATGTAAAAAATGGCTGAAAATAGTTACAAAAGGAAGAAAATTAGGCCACAGTGATCTGGTTTTGGTATGGTTGGGGTACTCTCCTTGAGATGCATCAAAATATGAATTTTCATGAGTACAGATGAAATAGAGTGCAAGATGAAAATAAAAGAGTCACTCAAGTGTGACAGTTAGGTAACAGTGACCTAATTTTGGTATGGCTGTGTTACTCTCCTTTAGGTATATCCACATACCAACTTTCATGAGTGTAGGTGAAATAGGGTCCAAGAGACTGAGGGTATAATGAATGGATATTTTAAAATAAAACAAAAGTCTCTTGATGTTATTGATGCTCTACTGGCCAAAGAGAATTTGATGGAATTGATGATAAATTCATTTCTTCCCTCCGTTTATGTTTTTCAATTTGCTGAGTACTGAAATCATCTCTGATATTCCTAAAAAGCTCCAACATATCAAATTCAGTAACAAAAATACTTTCTCATTTGCTTGAGTTAATACATTCAAAAGATACAGTAAGTGCAGTACAAAAATCTTCATCATGACCTTTGATAGTGGATAGAATGATAGATAGGTTATCATAATAGTAGATCTGAAAGGTTAAGGATCGATTTTTAAGTCTAGAAACTTATTATCATATGTAACTCTTGTTTGTCATTGCCCCCCACCACCCCACCTAACCCAAGACTTGGGCTGCTGTAACTGGCTCAAGGGTGAAGCTACTCCCCAAAATAATGCAGCATACTATGTAAAGATGCTGCAGAGTGTCCCCAATGGCCCAAGTCTTGAGTTATGCCCCCAATGGCCCAAGTCTAGAGTTATGCCCCCAATGGCCCAAGTCTTGAGCTATGCCCCCAATGGCCCAAGTCTCATGTTATGCCCCCAATGGCCCAAGTCTAGAGTTATGCCCCCAATGGCCCAAGTCTAGAGTTATGCCCCCAATGGCCCAAGTCTTGAGCTATGCCCCCAATGGCCCAAGTCTTGAGCTATGCCCCCAATGGCCCAAGTCTCATGTTATGCCCCCAATGGCCCAAGTCTAGAGTTATGCCCCCAATGGCCCAAGTCTTGAGTTATGCCCCCAATGGCCCAAGTCTCATGTTATGCCCCCAATGGCCCAAGTCTAGAGTTATGCCCCCAATGGCCCAAGTCTAGAGTTATGCCCCCAATGGCCCAAGTCTTGAGCTATGCCCCCAATGGCCCAAGTCTAGAGTTATGCCCCCAATGGCCCAAGTCTTGAGCTATGCCCCCAATGGCCCAAGTCTAGAGCTATGCCCCCAATGGTTCAAGTCTTGAGCTATGCCCTCAATTTGGGAAATAGTTCATTGACTTAATGCAGTATTAACAATCCATATTGACTGTTTTTGCTCATAATTCAAATTCACATGCTGCCAAGCTGCCCCCAGAAAGCCACATTTTATTTAAGTTTTTGCATATGATTTTAATAAAATAAATAGCTAAATGACTCTTCTCTCATGTTGAGTGTTGTGTAAATAAGGTGATTTGCCAGAAAATCACTTAGAACAGGCATGTGCAACCTAAAGCCCACGGCTTGGTTTTATCCACTTATTTACATCACAAGGTGTGGCTTTAAGAATTGCATATTCGGCCCATGCCCTTGAGGAAGTTGCACATGCCTGGCTTAGAATGAACCTCTGTTTGTTGCATGAATTTATTTTTGCTCACTTAACAAACATGTGTTTAAAAAATGTATATAAAAAACTCGGAGCAAACAGGTATGGGTGAAATGAATGCTCAGATTTTAAAGTATGTAAAATAGTAGTCTACTTACAACTGATGTCCTGAAATTAAGTTGAAATCAAGTGACACTATGACCAGTTGAGATAAGCAGTGAATGAGAGTGACACCAATGACATGATGCTACAGACAATTGCTCTACTTGTTTTACTGAAACTCCCTTGTTTTTCTCGTGAGGTAGGTGGTTGCTTTTTAAAATCATAATTAAACTACTATTTTACATTTAGCAAACAAAATGACCATTAAATTACTTAATAAGATACTTTTAATGCTATTTTATTGCAAACTTTACTTACTAAAATTTGACAAAACTTTACCTTTAATGCAAACTTTATATGACTGTAAGCTTGGCCCCACTGTTCAAGAAGCATGCAAACATGTTATTGAATGAACCGTCTTAGCTTCATAATGATTCATCCCAAGTATGAAGAAAATCCATTAAGGGGTTTAGGAAATACATGCAAATAAAAAATCTTTAACTAAAACCTAACAGTAAATTTTCTGTAACTGTGACCTTGAACCCAAGGTCATAAGGGTAAGTGAGTGTCATGCAGAATGAATTGTCTTAGCCACATAATGCCTTCTGCCATGTACGATGAGAATCTATCAAGGAATTAAGGAAGTATAGGGAAATGATAAAACTTAAAACCAAAACCTTAATTAACATTTTCTATGACTAATACTTTGACACCAAGGTAAAAGGGGTAAGTAAACTTGTCATAGAATGAACTGTCTTAGCTTTATAGTGGTTCATGCTAAGTATGAAGATAATTTATCAAGGGCTTCATGAAATTTACACAAATTAAAAACTTTAACTACAACCTTAACAAGCTGTTGACGATGATGAGTATGCTGTTGACGATGATGAGTATGCTGTTGACGATGATGAGTATGCTGCTGGTAGAGAAGTGACTGTTATGTCTTGCTTCCCAGAAATGTGGGCTCAAACAAAAAAACAAGTTATTCAACTGGCATCACTTAAGGCATTCTTCTGATATGTCCACAGACTGAGTTTGATAAAAATCCATCCATACTTGTTTGTGTTATTACATTCACAAGCCATGAGAGATAAAAAAAACCCCACCAAGTCAAGACCTCTGACCATGAAATCAATGTCAGAGTACTGACTATCAACTTGCTTATTGAGAAACAATGAAATACAAACTCGGATTAAAATTCATTTGTATATGTACAAGACATTGTATTCATAAGTACAAAAAGGCCAGTGGTGACCTCTGACTTGACCCTCAAGCAGGTCAGCTTTCAAACATTGTTCAAAATAGCATGGTCATGTTTTAAAGACCAATTACATATTGCAAGAGTGTTTTAGCATAAACCCCATATCAATGCCACCATTCTTGCAAAAGGAGTAGTAATAACAAGATTTTTGAGATTGCCAATTTTGGTTGCCATGTTGGAGGTCAGATCAGCATCATTTTCATTCTTGACTTGCTACATACTGTTATAGTGTTTTAGTAAAAACGCCATGTTGATACAACCGTTCATTCAGGAGAAGTAGCCATAAGATTTTCAAGATGGCCAACAAGGTAGACATTTTGACAGATCAGCATCATTTTAATATATGACAAACTACACATGGCACAAAGTGTTTAGTGAAAAACCCCATGTTGATACAACCATCCATTCAGGTAGAGTAGTCATATTAAGATTTACATGATAAACTCTGTGGCGACCATACTGAGACATCATGTCTGCACCATCTTCTTTCAGGACCAACATTATACCCTCAGTCTCTTGGACCCTATTTCAACTACCATAAGAAGTCTTTTAGTGAAACCCTATGTCAATATGACCTTCCATCCAGGAGAAAAAGTGATAAGATTTTAAAGATTACTGCCATCACAGCACCGTTAGACATCAGATCAGAACGATGTTCATTTCAAACCATTTGCAGGTCATACGAAGCCTTGTAGTGAAACCTCATATCCATAAGACCATGGCATCCATGCTGGATGTCAGAAACAGCAATGTTTTCATTTACAACCAACTCCAAGTCATAAGAAGTTCTTTAGTGACAACCTCACTTCAACAAAACCTTTGGTTCAGCAGAAATAATGATAACAAGATTTTCAAGATGACCTACATGGCAGCCATTCTGGATGTGAAATCAGCACCATTTTCATTCAGTACAATCTATATGTCACAAAAGGTCTTACAGTAAAAACCCCATGTCAATATGACCATCCAATCAGGAGGAATAACGATGAGATTTTCAAGATGGCCACCATGGTGGCCTTGCTCTATGTCAGATTAGCACCATTTTGATTTAGGACCATTTACAAGTCAAAAGAAGTCTTTCTGTGAAACCCCATGTCAATATGACAATATGTTCAGGAGGAATACAATAGTAATGTTTTAAAAACTGTCACTATGGTGGCCATGTTGGATGTCGGATCAGCACAATATGAAGTGTTTTAGTAAAAATCCGATGTTGATATGACCACCCCTTCAGGTGGAGTAGCGATAAGAAGATTTTCAAGATGGCAGCCATATTGGATATTCAAGGGACACCATTTTCATTTAGGACCTACTTTACCTAGGGATGAAATTGTATGCCACGTTTCATGACTTTCCCTCAAGTAGCTTAGGAGAAGTAGTGATAACACTGCTAATGGATGACAGGTGGATGACAGACACTAGATGATGGACCGACAGACAATGGACACAGGCCAAACATATAACCTTTTCTGGTCATCCAGTCAAAGTCCAGAAGAGCTAAAAAGATCACTAAAGTATGATCATTAGGTCACAGTATCCTAGACTTAGTAGTTTGGGTAACTCTCTTTGAGACACGTTCACATGCAAATTTTCTTCACTGTTGGTGCAATTGAATCCAAGATTTTGAGGGTGGAATGAACAAATGATCAAAAAAACACATGAATGAACAAATGAACACATAAACCAAAGGGCAAAATGCTATATTCCCTCCCAACTTTGTTGATGTGGGAATAACAAGATTAGAAATACAAACCTCAACAAAGTACAACTTCAGCTGGTCCAAGAAGTAGAAAACACTTAGGTGTCTATCTGTTTTCATGGCTTTTGTCACAACCTCTTCAAAACTCAGCCTTCGAGGATGGGGCTCCTATAAGAAATGAAGATGTAATTCTTACACAGCAAAGATTCAAAGCATTTGAATTTTTTTCTGTGATGTGTGAGTGTTTGGACAATGGAGTCAATAAATATTCATGATCCAGAGTGATATGATATAATATTGCTCTGGGCTTGGGTCTTTCATAAGCATTTGCACAGACTTGGATACATACATGTAGCACATAACCTAGATTTTGGTGGAAGTGGTGGGATATACAGCAGAAGTCATTTACAGAGAGATGCCATTATTTCAATTTTAATTTGCAGTTGTTCAATTAAAATGTAAAAAAAATTGTATGACTCCACACCCTTTGACTTCTGTTTATCTGAACAGCTGTTCACAAGTTCTTGAATTTTACATGTGTTTTAACACATTTGGTGTCATGCTCAATTGGAACCAATTATGACATACCATCTGATGAATTTAGGTAAAAATGAACAGAGGACACCTTAGAACTTAAATCTGACATATGAACACTTCATTTGGATACTGAGCATTAGAGCAAAGGTGTATGATGTGATGAGAGTTTGCACAATTCTGCAAATCACTAAGATATGTGACTGAATTGTAAAAATATAATGTAACACCAATATTCTAATCATCTATGCTTTTCCAACCTAGTGTCTTAAATAACTGTTGATGTTTGTTGTAAAACTGTTGTAATATAAAACAGTTGCTAACCTTCAACAGTCGACATGGAGTCTGCCCAAAGTTGTTGATCATTCCCTCCAGAGCTTTCCTCTCCACAGGATTCTGTACAGCATCCAGATCCACAGCACCTACAGTAGAACATACTTTTTACACAAGGTGTAGTCATAGATATCTACACCCTGAACACAAGTGATCTGTGGAACAGTGTCTGACCTGTGCAATCATATATATCTACACTCTGAACACAAGTGATCTGTGGAACATAGTGTCTGACCTGTGTAATCATAGATATCTACACTATGAACATGTGTTCTGTGGAACATAGTAGCTGACCAGAGTAGTCATAGATATCTACATTCTGAACACAAGTGTTCTGTAGAGCATGGTGTCTGACCTGTGAAATCATATATATCTAAACTGTGAACACAAGTGATCTGTGGAAAAAAGTGTCTGACCTGAATAATCATAGATATCTACACTCTGAACAGAAGTGATCTGTGAAACATAGTTACTGACCTGTGTAATCATATATATATCTACACTCTGAACACAAGTGATCTGTGGAACAGTGTTTGACCTTTGTAATCAGAGATATCTACACTCTGAACACAAATGTTCCATGGAATATTACTTATAGTTAAATATTAAAACCCAAATAAGTTTCATTACATTGAAAAGCAAGAGAAAAAGTACCCTGTTACTAATTATCCATGAAAGAAAAGCTGAACGAGTAAATATAAAAATCATTAAATTTGCGCAGGTTGAAGACCCTTATTAAATACACAAAGAAAACAGTATGCTTGTGAGTGGCTTTTTTCAGTATGATTCAATTATAGAGATCGCATCAGTTTTCCACAACATAGAGCCTGTACTACCATAAACTGCCAAAGATCTCAAAAACTTTTTGTTAACTTTATCCTTTTCTTTCACAGGACTGTTTTTGTGATTATTAAAATTGTATTAGAATATTTTTCCTTATTTAATAAGAGATACAAGTCACAACACATCATTTTACATCCAGTATCTTCCTGAGTTAATAACACTATGATACACCTAGGCAATAAATGATGTCATAATGTAATCATCACGCCTTTTTGAGCTGCTCAGTAAACACTGATGTTACAGGATTGGACTACATTAAGCAGGAAAGACAGAAAACCCTAGAATAACAGGGTATGTGTAATAACGAGGGAGCAGTATACTCCATAAGAATGCATCCACCCAACAATGTCAGTGCTAAGTGTAACAAGAGTACCACGAATGGCACATTATTTGCCTTCCCCTATGACCAATGGGTCACAATGGCCTGGGATCTTGGTCAAGGTATGTGGTCGTCAACTAAACTTGTTGTGCAGAAACCCTTATTTTCTTATCTGACTTACCATTATCATGGCCTTTGACCTATAGACCCAAAATTTATATGTTTCTTTATTAACCTATGTGCAAGCCATCCACAAAGTTTACACAAGAAACTTACTCTAGAACAAAAGTTAATCTGCAAACTCCATTTGTCTCTGATCCAAAAATTACATTGGAATTTGGCCGCAAATCAACAGGCTTCTTTTTTTCACAACATGTAAACCAATCCACAAACTTTGCACAATGGTTGAGAACTGACATTTTCTGTGCAGAAACCATTTTTCTTCTTTCAGTCATAGTGATCTTGACTTTTGACATTTAGACCCCAAAATCGATAATCTTCTTCCTTACCCCAAGTGCAAGCCAAAGTTTAGTCCAGGTCTGTGATGTAGAACTAATGTTATTGTGAAGATACCATTTTTTTTTCTTCTGTCAAAGTGACCTCTATCTCTGACCCTTTCACCCAAATATTGCAGGATTCATTCTTACCCCAAGTGCAAGCCAGCCACAAAGTTTTGTCCTGGTTTGTAATACAGAAGTAAAGTTATTGTGTGGAAACCATTTTTTTCATTCAGTCAGAATGATCTTGACATTTGACTTTTTTATCATATAATCAATAGGCTTCTTCCTTACCACAAGTGCAAGCCAGCCACGCATTGTTCCAGGTCTGTACTGTAGAACTAAAGTTATAATTGTGCAGAAAACAGTTTTCTTTTTCAATCACAATGACCTAGACATTTGATCTTTGACCCCCAAATCAACAGGTTTCTTCCTAATCCCAAGTGTAAGCCCTCAACAAAATCTGAAACTGTAAATGGTGGCAAACTCAAGTTATTATACAGAAACTAAATTGGTAACATACAGATGGATGGACAACATCATAACATAACGCCCTAATCCTTATAGCCAGTGTATAAAATTCATTCAATGAGAAATCACAGTATAATTCCCTGTGTGTGTGTGTGTGTGTGTGTGTGAGAGAGAGAGAGAGAGAGAGAGAGAGAGAGAGAGAGAGAGAGAGAGAGAGAGAGATTGCTTATGCAATGAATGGATATTGCCTAGTGTTAAGAGACATGTGCTGTGAAGGCTGTTCATTGACACAACTGAATCTTGACATAACCTGCATTAACTTTGATCTATATGATGACCAGATGTACCTAATACAATCTAATATTCTTGTTTGTACCCGGTTGACAAATGAAACACAAAAAGACAGTTCACAAAATGTAGTATAATGTAATATTTTAAGAAGTTATTTTTTGTTTAATACAGAACACAGTACTGTACATTAGTGATGAGATGAAGTTTAAAAAACAAATTCAAATAAAAACTTTCAAAATAAACAAGAGTGTGTCTGCAGGTCGTCACTCTCCATTTGAAATGGTTCGGGGGATAAGGTACATGTAAAATATTTAATCAGTCGATTTTAAGACAAAATTAAGTAACAGAATGTTACAAATCTAAAAGTTAGTCATCTGTACATAGCTATTACCATAAATAATACAATTTAAAATGAGCATAACATTTGAAGTTGCCATTATGTAAAAATTTTGGAAATAAATGACAGTAAAATAATAATATGATTTACAGTATCTCCAAAATTATAAAAATTACGGTACACTGCAATGGTCTCATAGTCAGAATTAAATTATATTATGTTTTCAAAACAATAGTACAGTCATCAAAACAATACTCAAGTATAAATATGGAAATAATGAAATCACACTATATTTATTGACAATTTTTCTCAAAGCCAATTTTGATTTTTATTTGTACTTATTTATCAAATTCAGCTACCAAGCTTGCTATTATCATCATTATTATTATTAATATTATTATTTCATGTGCTCAGGATCATATGATTTATCATAAGATTTATTATATTAGGAAATTATCAAAAAGATTTTTTTAAATACATG
Source organism: Margaritifera margaritifera (assembly GCA_029931535.1). NCBI lineage: Eukaryota > Metazoa > Mollusca > Bivalvia > Unionida > Margaritiferidae > Margaritifera > Margaritifera margaritifera. Next base: position 451,524 of record JAQPZY010001312.1, on the reverse strand, counting down.
TAGAAAAGCAGGATTTCAACAAAGTGAATTTTCTATCTATGAATTTAACGTTATGTTTCATAGTAAAACTTAAAGTCATCGGCCAAATAAATTTGTGCCAAAAAAGAACACCTGATGTCAATACGCCTATGCCAATTTTGCACTTTTATTGATTTTAAATTGCTGACCAATAAAATAACAAATATTGCCATTTCTTTTGTGAATTAAAATTGCAATGACTGTTGAATGATAATCTGTTTGTTTATATTACCCACTGTTAATTCCTCCAAGGGTTTTTCATATGACCTCAAAGGTAAAACCAACCCAACGCAGGAAGTGTGCAATGGTTGCCAAGTGTTATGTAAATGCGGGGATGCTTAAAAAGACATATCTCCATAACCACATAACCTAGTTGAATACATATTTTGTGTCATAATTCTTGAGACATACTTTGAATTTCAAACAACATGTAATTGCATTGGACAATCACTTTAATTGTTTTATACGGCTGTTTTTGTATTTTTGCAAGTTATCTTCCATACTACAGTTTATACTGTTTTTGATAGTGTTCAACCTTGAAACACAGAATCTCCATGTTTTTCCCTTATTCTCTCATAAGTTTAGGAGACAGTCCATGTAATCAAAAGTCTGTAAAATTGTAATGTCTTTTCCAGGATATACAGATACAGGGAGACAATCTCTGTCTGGCAATTTCATTACAGGGAATTTTCATTTGTTTAGGAATGGACATTTTTGTCAATAACATGTAAGAACTGTTACAATAGAACAATGAACATTTTGACAAACCTGTGTGAACATTTACATTTATAGTAATATATCATAAATCACTCAGGCAAACTTATATCTTCCAAATTTACTGGAAACTCCAGTATTATTTTTACCTCTTTTGGCTTAGCAGCCGATATCCTTTCATAAAAAGACCAGATCTTCAGACTTTAATATACATTGTAACCCAAAATGTTAGGTAAGAAAAGATTTCACACTCCTAATTACATTTGTATGTTCTTTTTTATGCAGGTAAAAGTACCATTTAAAAATCTATCAATCATAGGAATTAATTCCTGATGACATTTAAATTCTTCAGAATTTTGTTCCATGTCCAGCAATTGTCTTCTGGAAATAACATGGTATTTGTATGGATCTAGATCAGTGGGAAAAACCTGATGGTTGGTATTATATGAAGTTAAGTACATGCTGCTTGACAATGTAATATTGCCCTGGTGCTCTTTCATGACAGCCCCTACCTTCATAAGTACAATAGTAGAAGACATTGAGTGCTTCCACAGCAGCTGGTCCTTTCTGCTTGTAACCAAAGATCAGATCAATCCAGTGATGTAGGTTCCTGGACACATATTCACTCTCCTGCAAAGGACATTTGAAGGTACATTTTGCTGCTAAGTGAAAAAAATAAAATAAAGTGGCTGTTAAGAAGCTCATTGGCAGACACTGCAGACTCAGGAGAAGGCCAAGAAAGCATACAACTTTTAAGGCTTAGCTTGAGTTTGAGATTTTACGTCAATTAATCAAAAATGCCATTTTGACTGGATGTTCATGGAAACTCAAATTTAAACCAAAGGTCAGACTTGTATGATCTCCAGGCAAGGTGACCATCTGTTCCAGTCCTGCCATGATAAAGTGATTTTGCATTAAAGAATATATAAATATATTGTCTCACTTGCAATGATGTCAATGTGACCTTAGCTATGCACAACAAATGACTTTGTGACCATGACCTTTTATCTTGTGACCAACTCATTGCTAGCGATGTTTTCATGACTTCTGTTAAACTTGTGTGCCAAATCTGATAACAATCCATCCCATGACCTTGACATTCAACCCTATGATTTCTAAAGCTTTGTGGACACTGGTAAATCAGATTTAAGTTCTGATGCCTACCCATGGAACATAATTATGTTCATTTTTCTAAAAAAACTTAACCATGACCTGTGACATTTGAACCTCCAAATCTCAAGAAACATTTCATATCTCACAGTTAACTTCTTTGTAATGTCAAATGACTATTTATTCATGGTACTATTAAATATTACCAGATTCAAATACTTTAACCATATAAAACCGATCTGAAATTGAAACACCTGCACTTGTGACCTTGACCTTTGATCAATTTGACTGTTAATCTCCAAGGGTGTACCTTCCTGTCTAATTAAGTTGTGGAAAAAATCTGAGGATAATCGACTGATGCAAACAAGAGATACTGCCATTTAAAAAAGGTTTAACAAAAAGTTGATGCTTATTAGCTGGCCAGAACAAAGAGCCACTTTTTGCCTTATCGAAGATAGCCAGCTGGACAGCTGGTCAGACACTGTGACTTCTACATGTATGACTCATCTTTTGCATCATTCACTGCAAGTGAGACAAAAACAATACTGAATGAAAAGTTTAGGTTCAAACACAAACATGTGACCCACTAACTTGTCAATGAAGACCTAAATCTATCCACAGAATGTGAAGATTTTGAAGTACAAGCAAATTTTGAATGAAGTCAATAACTGTGTCTATCAAGCAACCTTCGTCTGTATATTTACTTCAAGTTAGATAGTAAGGACATTTTTAACCCATGAAGACAAACAATAAAGGCCTCAAAAGGATGTGAAATTTTACCAGAATTATATAATATAATAATGACTGAAAGTCATCTACAAATTGGGAATCCATGAATTTAGATGAAGCATTATATGATCAGCATTATTTTTGCTAAGCAATGGTACATATCAATTAATGATATTTGGATTATTTGGAATAAATAATTTATTGTACCTTTTGAAGATAACTTATATGACAAAGACAGACATAAGAAAGGTTTGTTCTGTTTGCCTTACCAAAGCCTTCCTGTGTTTGTAGATGAAGTCCTCAGGGGATTTGGCCCACTTTGGCAACAGCGCATCATTCACTCTCTCCTTGCTAATCTGTAACCTACCTAGGTCAAAGTCTGCAAAGCAAACAAATTACACAGTCATACACTATTGTATGTGTTTGAGTTAGTCTCAATTCACATTCTTCACAAATTTACCAATTCAATTTAGACAGATATATTTAATACTCAGGTTGCATACAGCTGTATGTGTTCTACTTGTGTCCAGTAACTTAAAAAAAAAAAAAATAATTAAAAAAAAATCTAAGCCTGAGGAAATCTTTAGCTGCTTCATGAAATTGGGGTCACGTTCATAATGCATGAATTACTTTGCCGTATAGTGGCATGACCTAATTTGAAATACAACCTATTTTGAGAGACCATTTTTTTTTGACAGAGGGGGTGGTTTCTCAAGACTGGTTTTACTATATTGTCCAACTTACTGTTCATATTAACAAGAAATTCTGGGAGATAGAAAAATTCTGGGATCAGTTCCTTCACATCATTAGGGTTGTCATATATGGATTTCCAGGTGGCTGGGATAGAGTGAAACTGTCGGTCTGCCACATCAAATCTACAAGTGAAAAGTAGGGTTAACTTTGTCCTAAAAATATTTCATGCATACACTATAGTACAAAAATACCATTTCATAGGTCTATATCTGTATCTATTTTTCTATCCATCTATCCAACTGTTTAGCTAGTAATGTACATATATATGACGAGATAATTTGAAAGAAACAGACAGGAACCACGGATTACTGATATAAAAACTTAATTAGAACAATCTATAAGGAAAAAGTACACAATATTTTTTTCATGTAACTGGTGTGTAAACTTAAGTATAAATAGGAAAATAGTTCTTCCCTTTCTGAAACAAATAAAGACATGATAAATTTTGTTTCATATGTAATTCCTAATGCTTTTTACCAAAATTGATAAGGAATTCTTTAAATAACATTAAGTTACTGTCAACAATGTGGGCAAAAAATCAAACAGCTGCTTGACAAATTTTGGAAACTGCTAAAGTATCATTTGAACTTGATTCTGACCCCAAAAACATACCATCACACTAGATGGTCAATCATGCACTTCAAATCCATAATGACAAAAATATACCCAGAATCCTGCTTGTAGTAAGGAGACAACATGAAATTGTAATGTAAAAACAATTCTCATCAATTTACCAACAGTTTGTCACAAATACAAATATTAAAAATAACTTTCAAAACCTTATTGCCCCCACTTTCAATTTTGCCAGCACATCTATGTCAAGTCTTATGTTTGATCCAATAACCAATCATTCTGCAACACATCAATGAATCTTTCTGTAATTATTTTTCTTCCATTTCTTTGTCAGAGATCAGGTACATGGGATGCAGTCATCAAGAAATGTTTTACACAACAAATAACTCTTGCTTTATATATACAAAAACTTTTCATTATTTTAGGTGTACAAATTAAGGTTTAACTTGTAATTAACTATTTTATAGCTCACTTTTCCCAGACATCTTTTCTCCATTTTAAGGGATCATAAACCTATGACTTTTCTTCATTTATCATATAAAAAAAAACATTTTTTTTACAAGTAACTCCCTTATTTGTTTGTCAAATGTCGAAACAACTTTCAATTTACACTCAACATTACTGTTAAAATGTGCATGCTATTTTCGGAACAAAATCTCTTTTATTTGGCGAAGAGTTTAAATGCACCCACTGTCAAGTCTGTATTGACTGACTGATTTGGGCTACTGGAAGTGTCATGCTAGCTTGGAATAACTTGTCTGGGAAAAGAGAAAGCCAACTAATAACAATGTTCATTTTTGAGGCAGCTTTCTTCTGAATTAATTGCAGCTTCTAAACATTCAAACTGTTTGCACTACTGGGCAGCTATCATGAAAGGTGGTATATATTAACAGATAAGACAAGCATAATCAGCAGATCAGTTTTAAAGGAAGAGAAGGAAACATGAGGCAACCTCAAAAACAGGGAGAAAGACTGATGCTCCACTTTGAAGCTGGATATGTAGTATTGACAAAAGCTCCATCCTAATCATGTAATGCATGACTCCTGCAGCATTGGAGTAGTGTGTCCCATAATATAATGAAGAGATAACAAGAATAAGGGGAGGTAACTGACCTTCCACTCTGCAGATGGATGTGTAGTGTTGTGAAAGGCTCCATCCTAATCATGTAATGCATGACCCCTGCAGCATTGGAGTAGTGTGTCCCATAATGGAACTTCTCTACCACACCTGTTGGGTCTTCAAAATGATCATACCTGAAACAAGTAGAATTTAACATTCATTATCACTACATAAAAATGTCAAGAGATGACAGTTAATCTGCCTTTGCTGATGAACATGTAAATATATAATATCAGTCACACTGTAAACACTATACATGCTGCAAGAAATGATTCAATGAGAACAACTAAACGATATCCATTATTACATAGATGAAGTATCATAAACTATTAAGAGTTCATATTATATGTACTATATAATTAAATATTGAGAGATAGATATAAGAATTATTTTCAAACTAGCCCTAAAATTCATAAAAACATTTGCATAGTTTAGATAAGGTAAAATCTGGATAATTCTGTAATTAGCGGAGGTTTTATGCTCTTATTTGTTTATATGTGTTTATTAATAGTGAAATGTATGAAGATGAACTATCTGAAATTAAAGTTTCAATATTTACACAAATTAACTAGACTGAATAGCATAATAATAAGGACTGATTAAAGAAAGGAATGATAGCAAAAAGGAAATGGCATAATTTAGAATAAAGTAAATAACAGCCATATTTATCACTTAATCAGGAATGAATTATTCATGTGTCAGACTAATTTTGTTACATACATACATGATAAACAGCCACCTATGGGAAAAGGCCAAACTGTCCTCTAACACAGGTGACCTCTGAATATAGGTTCACCTTTCAAATCTGGTTCTTGAATAAATCTCATGCACCAAATACTTTAATAATAATAATAATAATAATTATTATTATTATTCCTGTTGTTGTTGCTGTTGTGGTTGTTTTAATCAATCTCCCTCTAAAAACACTGCTTCAATCAATATTATTTTTATTTTGTTTTTTAATTACTACTTTTGCTATGGAAGACACCACATTTCACCTATAAGTACTCCTATACCTGCATGGTCACCTGACCCCCAAATTTTTGGGAGGGCAATTTCCAATTCAGAGAATTTATTTAACATTCAGATATTTTGGAGGAAGAAGTTTTATTCTCACATTTCTTCAAGTTATTTCATCTGTGTAATTTATATGCATATCAATTCTACTTGTATGTATGTTAAAGTAGGTGCTGAACTTCTTGTATATTGCAGCTGGAGTTTGTGGCCTCAAAAGTAACAGACCTAGGCCAAATATAGAAAGTATCAAGCCAATGATAGACAGGCCATCCTTGTTCTAACACTTTCAAGTGGTTTGTTGAGGAAACACTTGTCCCATCATTTGCTATCAAATGTGTATTATTGTTTATCCTCACTTTAATGTTCTTGCTAAATCTGGCAGAGCATTACTTGACAAGTTTGAACCAACAGAATATCTTAGATGGAAATGTGTCATAATGTTGATCCATTATCTTTTCCATGGTCAAACAGACTAAGTTAATGATTAAACACTTGTGTACAAGTGTAAATATTTTCATTTAAAATATGGATATTTAATGAATTTACCATAATGACTATCCATTCATTTTTCTCATAACAATGACTCACAATGCATTTGTACATACTGATTTGTGCAGACTTTTCCTTACTATTTTAAAGTTTAAGCTTTTTTACATGCAATCATTATAATGGCACTAGCTGACAAGAATGAGTTATATTGGAAAGCTGAATTTGATTTGTTGCATCATAAACACTATTTTGGAAGAGCTTGCCAAAATCTTGATACTAAACAAGCAGTACTTAAAGATAATTTGAAAAATACAAAGTTGAAAAAAAGAAAATAAATAAGAGGTAAAATTAGTTTTCTATGAACCTTGTATAGTATGGTCAAAATGCAGTTAAAGAGGGGGTGGGGGGGGGGGGTAGACAAAATGTGATTCACCTCATATTTTTATACAATAAATAATAAACTATTTTCTAAGCACCCTGGCTGATTATTGGGGTCAAACACAGTAGCTTTAATTCAGTCATCAAATAACCATGGACAAATTAAGCCTATTAAAACTTAAACAAACCAAGTAACTTCAGCATGGCAAATATAAGCAAGATAAAAAATGTTTACATATCTATTCACATAACGTGTTCCTTTCTTTTGAAGCAAATGCTTCGTTTGCATACATCAAGTGGTGACAGCTTATACACTAAAGTGACTGATCAAAGCAGTAAGACACCAGTGTTTAGTAAGGAAAAACCTGGACACCAATCATGGAAGTAGGAAACCATTTAATACATGACCTTTATCCAGGAATTGGGGGGAGGTATTAGAATGGCTGAGTCAAGATGACCTTTGAATTAAGTTTGACCACTAAGACAGATTTATCTGTATTACTGCTACAAAAAATACCTGAAGGTCCAGGTGTGCTACTTTTCCATATACATTGATTTTCACAAATGCATTTATTGTCCAGTTTTCAAAGTACTGAAAGAAATTTTTCTGGTGATATTTGAAGAACATAACTGACTTTTCCCTGACTTCTTCTTCATTCTTAGGGTTCACAACCCCAATGGGTTTGGACAGGTCTCTGAACACAGCAGGATTATCTAGATCAAGCTCTTCTGATGTGTAGTCACAAAGTATCCATGGAAACTGTAAGTAAGTAAAGAAAACCTTAGTTAATACAGTCTAATCAGGGTATTACAAAATTCATGGAACTGGAAAAATTATTTAGTATTCGCTATGCTTTGTGATGAATAGGTTTCATTATTGTTGTTATATTAGTCAGAAAACAATACTGCTGGATGTTATCTCTTAAACAAGAAGGCCAGGGCCTGTATGTAGTGCCCATAATTGAAGTATTGCTTTAAAACATGTGACCTTGACCCAAAACTCAAAAGGCTGAGCACACATGTCATAGAATAATTTGTTTTGGCTTCATAATGATTAATCCCAAGTATGAACAAAATTCATCAATGAGTTTAGGAAATATAAGCAAATGAAAATCTTTAACCAAACCCCCCCCCCACACAAATTTTCTATGACTGTGGCCTTGATCCAAAGGTCAATGGGGCGAGTGAGTGTCGGGAAAAGAACTGGCTTAGCTTCATGATGATTCATTCCAAGTATGAAAAAAATCCATCGAGGGGTTTAGGAAATATAAGCAAATGAAAAAACTAACCAAAACCTTAACGTACATTTTCTAGGGGCAAGCAAGTGTCTCACATAATAAACTGTCTTAGCTTCATAATGATTCTAGACATGTATGATGATAATGTACCAAAGTGTTTGGGAAATATAAACAAACTGTAACTCTGTAACCGAAACCTAAATAAAATGTTGATGATGATGTAGGGGTGTAATCATCTCATCCACATCAGTTCAAGAGTTAGCAGTCTTATTTGTACAAGTTTCTGATTCTCTCTCTCTCGAGTTTTTCATGTTTGAGCAAAAAGCACTTTAAATCATTCCTACTGTTGATATTTTGTACTTTTCCCCCTTGCATGACCCATAGCATGGGACTTCATAGCATTTTCACCCACTGATCTAATGTAAATTTCCTTCTGACAAATGCATCACATAGATCTTCATTCACTGCATGGACACCTAACCAATATATAGTACCTGACCTGCCAATCTTAACATGACCTTCTCAGTAAGGCAGTCAAAATTTCTCTTCAAGTTAGACCAATTTTTAGTTAAATGTAATGAAATATTATGTACTGTTTTTGTTATATTGGAAAATATACATTTGAAAAGTTCACAAGTTTGATTAAATTCACCGAAGGCAACATTATGGTCAACTGAAAAGTTTGTTATGTACACTTAGACTGTAATGATCTCCAATTCAGTTTAAGAAACTGCAGTTCCAAACTTTATGGAGATGAATGACTTCTTGCTAGATATCTCTACTTGGTATAATCTTTTCAAATTTAACATGGTGGAAGCAATCATCTTTCCTGCCATAAGCAATACTCAAACACGATGACCAATAAATGTAACTGTTGCCTTTCCTGCTTTTTTCCCCAATAATCTGAATATACTTTTTTATACTACTGTGCTGATTATTTGTACTTTTTAAGAGACTGATTGTCCCTTTCACCTTCAACATGTTTTTGTTTGTTGGGTGACAATTCTGGATAATGCTATAAACAAAAGCTTGATGATGCAGGCGTTTTGCATGCAAAACATGGGCAGATTAAAGCATCTGAGGTACTCCTGTAGGACTCACGGTACTAATTCAGCTCCAAGAGTAAACCCAGGCAAATACCATGATATTAGAAATTCAATAACTTTAAATTTCTGAACACTCATGATCAAACCTACATTTATCAGTAGAGACATATCCTTGATGACAGCTTTTGTGTGGAGAAAACAATATGAGCCGCAGCATTTCTGGATCAACGTGTTTGTAACATGTGCTTTCAATTATGCACCTAAGAGTCAGGTGCTAATTTAAGAAATGTGTTTTCCAAACTCAGCTCTGTAAAAGGACTGAAATTCCATCACTAAAACATGGTCTCTATTTTTTTCACTTACAACTAGGATAAACTCTCAAAAGATTCTTTTCACTAAACTTTTACTTTCATTATCAACCAATCCTGGCCAGCCAAACCCATATATACTCTATTTTATCTTCACCAATTTCTAGACTGGTTCCCCTTCTTCCATATATTTAGTACCCCGAGTCCTGTAGAGTTAGTCTGGTTCCCTGACCAACTCCACTGAATCTAATATGAAACCCTGGATCTAGACCAAACCTGGACAAGCCAACATCTGAATTTGATTTGTGCTTTTTACTATCATTCTAGAAGTCCATAACTTGAGGATCATTTCAGTACGACTTATGGTTAAAACACAAGGATTGGCAGGTCTGTAGTACTTATGACAATCACTTTTGAAAACACACTACACTTCCCACAAACCTTTTTATCAGACTTAACAGCCCAGTCAACACAGCATCCATTCATTTAAACACCATGAGATGGTTACAATCGCAAATGAGGCTGAGTATCGCAAATGAGGCTGAGTTCTAATGAGTACATAAGCAATCCAACCAGAAGTCTTAATGAATATGTGAGAGACCCAACATGGAAACACAATTCCAAGGCGATTGAGTTTCTGTCTGTTTTAATGGATCTTTTTTTTTCCTAGATATTTATATCAGTAACTTCATATTTCCAATGAAATGCATTTGTTTAGAAATTCAAGAACATTTAAAGGTAACCACCAGAATTCAAGCACTTTTCAAGGTAGCCACCAAAATGCAAGTACTTTTTAAGGTAATCAACAAAATTCATGCACTTTTCAAGTTAACCACCTAAATTTAAGCACTTTTCAAGATTGTGCAAACCCTGAAAATTATGACCATCTAGACTATGCTTGATAAATATTGAGTTATGTGATGAATTCATAGTGAGTTATGTGGTGAATTCGTAGTGAGTTATGTGGTGAATTCGTAGTGAGTTATGTGGTGAATTCATTGAATTATGTGGTGAATTCATAGTGCTTGCTGCTTAATGCTACGAGATACATCTTGGTGACTAAAAAAAAAAAAGGTAGTACTGGAAGAAGGTAGCTGACCATGTTAAACATATGTAGCAATGGTTGCACACACAATGAAGAGTTTGTTGAGGTAACATGACAAAGGTTCAGGGGCCTATATATGCAGTTTCTAGACCAAGAATGTAAGTTACCATAGAAACCATGACATTTATTTCAAATAATTATTATGATGATACTGACTAAAATACTCATTATCTAAAATTAAGTAATGTTTATTTCACAATCAATTAAGAACAAAGTTTAAAACTCTGAAAAGAGTGTGTACTTCCATCATATTCTCTATGTTTGTTTCTGACATGCTGAAAAGAGTGTGTACTTCCATCATATTCTCTATGTTTATTTCTGACATGCTGAAAAGAGTGTGTACTTCCATCCTATTCACTATGTTTATTTCTGACATGCTGAAAATAGTCTGTACTTCCATCATATTCTCTATGTTTGTTTCTGACATGCTGAAAATAGTCTGTACTTCCATCCTATTCTCTATGTTTGTTTCTGACATGCTGAAAAGAGTGTGTACTTCCATCCTATTCTCTATGTTTGTTTCTGACATGCTGAAAAGAGTGTGTACTTCTATCATATTCTCTATGTTTGTTTCTGACATGCTGAAAATTCTTATACTGGATAGACTATTCAATGAAACCTAAATGCCTTCTGCCCTATCAGTGTACTGTATTGCAAACAGAAGATTTCATAGATACCTGGATCTGAAATGGACTTATGCTGCAGACAAGAAAAAAATTAATGAAATTTAAAGAAGCCCCCACACTGGTCAAGATGTATAAATTAATGACCTAAAAGAATTCACATGTAATATTAACCAATGGAATGTTTGTCACCAAGAAAAAAGCTATGCTGTTTACAAACCATGAAAAGACAAAAGACTTGGGTGAAACCCACCCACGTAAACAGGCTACTTAAATGTCTATATAATTGTTTAAAATAGCTACATATTACTAGTATTTCTTAATTTGCAAATCCTAGTAAATTTTGTTCTGGGTCAACATCTACAAGTACAAATTACAATTTGCTGATTTGTCTTGGACACTAACCACTGGGTACTGGCTTAGGTCGTTGTAAGTTCTGCCAGCTATTGTGTTCAACTGCATCAGGTACTCAAAGTTGGAGATCTCACGCTGGACCCATTTCTGTTAATCAAGAAAAAAATCTTTGTAATGGTTACATTCTAGTCTAGCCTTGTTAATCTAATACCAAACATTTCAAGAAATTACATGATCCCTTGCTCCCATGTCTGATGACCTTGACCGTACCTGCGGGTTATAAAAAAAGTAGGGGTGTATTAAAATTAATGGGGGAAATTTGCTGATTCTACAGTCAAAGTATGATGGCTATCCTTACAAAGGTTTGGGATTTATGACCATATGGAAGAACTTTTTTTGAAAAAAACCAAGGATTTTCAAATGACCTTGACCTTTCCTAGGGGTATATGGATATAAAAGGGCATAGCTACCTCTTTATATAGTCCAAGTATGATAACTAACCCTCCCAGAAAAACTTTAACCAATATTGATACTGCTGCTGCTGCAACCATCATTGGTGACAGGATGAGTGATACCTATATCTCCCCAGTGCTAAGCATGGATGGCGGATGGATAAGTTATACTTTTGTCTTCCTAAGCTAAATCAACACAGTGGGATAAGTGATGCTTATATCTCCCCTAAGCTAAATCAACACAGTGGTGGGATAAGTGATACTTATATCTCCCCTAAGCTAAATCAACACAGTGGTGGGATAAGTGATACTTATATCTCCCCAAAGCTAAATCAACACAGTGGTGGAATAAGTGATACTTATATCTCCCTAAGCTATGTCAGGCATGATAATAATCCATTCCCATTCAAAATGTAATATTAATACAACTGTCAGATACAAGGCAGATATTCTGAATGATTTGCTGCAATAAAATTTCCCAATTATTGCATTGTATAGACACACATAATATACATATAACGGCAGTTAGAACTATGTAACTAGACTATATCTGATGGTCTTACTACAAAAGTAATGTAAATTGAAATTGAAAAAGAAAAAAAAATAGACACTTGTCTATCTTATTGCAAGCCTTGGTCTTCTGTGTGATAACCTTTGCTTAACAGGTTAACTTGATAGTAGTGATTTTATTGCAAAGTCGTGTGACAAACCATTCATTCATACAAACATGCAATATAGGGATCACAGGCACTTTACATGAGCATTACATTTATGAAATGAGTTCAAAAATACCATATTCCATGAGATACAAGTAGCATATTGTGACTTTAGATGAGTTTCATACATTTCATATCTAATGAAAATAGGTTCATATTTATTTATCACATACCTGCAAAGAATTCTCATTACTATGTGACTTTGTTATGTAATATTCAATCATTTTTTTTCAAAGTGATTTATGATACAGTACAATGTGAATATTACTGCTATAAAATATGATTATATTTTACAAAATACATGATTAAAAGCTAAATCTGACCTGAACAAGCCCTGAGCTCTTAAGGAGTTCTGCTGGTGAACGAGACTGGTATGAGATCAGATTTGGTGGATGTAGGCTGACTATACGACTGTACACTTTGTTTCTATCCTGAAAAAAACACAACATTATTACACAAGTTAAACATTCCCAAAATACAAATACATCGAGTGAAACCTGAGTAAAGAAAACACTTCTAACAAGAAACCAATATTTAGAGTAAATATGTTTCTTGGATAATACTTATCCAACAGAAGGTTTGGAGAACATCCACTACCTCACAAATCCAGCTCTCCCAAGCCCCACAAGATGTTAACCATGTCTTTATGACTGTTTTAGAAATAAAAAAAGTACTTAAAGTTGTCTTCTTGCTGAGACTGATGACAAGACTGGTCTCAACATGGACATAGGGACTAGCTCCAAATCCCATCTCTTGTCAGTTACTACTGTAGTGGAAGTGCATGCTTTTCAAGGGATGTAATTGCGAGAAGGGCTTGGAAGGGTGTGTCCATATTATAATTGTGCAAGTATTATTGTAAAAACATTTTATTCCACAAAATGGTTTCTTCTTTCAATACATTACCCAATCATACTATATATGGAGAATAGGTTAGAGTTGGAGAGAGTTAGATTTCCTTATGCCAGAGTAGGCCATAGCTTCAGTGTCATAAAGTATGCAAAGAACCTTTGAGTCTTGTATGAGATACAGGCTAGAGTACTAACAGATCAGTGAAAGGACATGGCCTTCTTGATAAAAATTGTTGCTCCAGTAAATCCAGTGGACGTGGAGTAACCCAAGTCATTAAGAAGCTTCTGAGTGACCTCTGAAGTTAGCCTTTGGCACTGCTGAGATAGGTCTCACCATGTCATCTCTGACATCCAAATGGCTTGAATGCTCAAATTATATGCTAAGGGCATCAGCCCTAACATCATGAGCCAATATGCATACGAAATTCATCTGTCTTGGATTAGTTCTTGATACGCTGAACAGATAACCCAGCAGATCCAGGATGAATCAGTCAGAGTAGAAATATTCTCCCTTCCTTCTTTGAGCAGTATGAACAATTGATATCTCCCTTTTCTGATTAGCTCAGTATCCTTCTGGTACCATTTCAATGCCATAACTGGGTCCTGAAGATGCCCTTGGCAAGAATGATCCAATGAAGTTAGCAGGTTCAAAACAAAAGACTGACTTCCTATGAGCTGGAGTCTATTCTAAGCAATGAAACCACTGGCCATCATGAAAAAAACTGAACCATTCTATAAAAACTGCAGATTTAGGTTGACCTAAAAGCATGAATGTCATTCTGCCTGCTGAGGCAAGAGTGATAAGGAAACAGGTCTTGTACAAAAAGGAGTCCGATAGACTTTAGACAGTGCTTCAAAGGATGCCTTCTTCAACCAACCATACCAGAACCCAGAGATGGTTCCATTTTGAAAAAAGAACCAAGGCTTTCAGTCACGACAAGTCAGAATTGAACAGAAGGTCAGAGAAGTCTTTGTTCTGGCCTATGTCCTCACTTCCATGAGGTAAAATATTTCAGAAATCATGAAATGATAGCGCTTGATTGTGATTCGCAATAATTGTTTCTCTTCGAAAAGCCATAGGAAGATGTTAGCAATTTGTGGTACCAAGGCCTCTAAGGGAGATGTTTCTCAGCTCATACAACTGGGAGAAGACCCTCCATTGTGCTCACAGTCTCTCAAAGTGGTGGGCCTTCTTGCAGGTTCAACATTTCTGGATTGGGATGGAAAAACTGCATGCACAATTGTTTCTGCAGACAAGGACAAGGCATGATTTTCCTGACAATTTCTACTGCTAGATTCAGAAAGTCATTGATATATGGTGTGTCCCACTTACGGGAAGCATTAAAAATTAGTCTACACACACATTTCCTTGCTTTCTGAATGACCTTGGGAATTAGAGGGGTTGCAAGAAAGGAATGTGCATTGAGACCCTTGTATTTTTGCTCAGGACATGGCAGCCTTGAATGTGGATTTGTTGACTATGACACCACCTGAGAAAAGCCCAAAAAGGAAGGCAGAGATCTGTGGACTTGGTTCCCCATTACCTTCTGCGATAAATGATTACAGTTAAGTTGTTGGAAAGATTCAGGATGGAAGAAAAAGAGTCCTGATGGAAAGTTGCATTCCCTCCCATCTCCTAGGGTGGTCTAGTCACTCCCAGTCCCTGACTGATTTTGTTATCCTTGTAACTCATCAGAGGGAAAAGTTCTGGTCTGATGCAATGGTTTAACTGATCATTGTTTCTCATCTAGCAGCCAGTGTAAGCGATTTTGGGCCATGTGACATACGCACAACCATGTGTTAGTAGGCAAAAATATCACAAACCAAAGATCTGCAGGCAGTGCACTCAGTGTGAGTGATATTGTCTGATGGTCATTATTGATAAAAAAAAATATTTGTTTTTTGGGGGTGGGGCAAAGGACGAAATCCTGACATTTTAACCTGTAATTAAAGACAGCAAAACACTGACATATACAGGTGAAATCATTCAAGCATTGTGTCAAGTTTATGGTGAAGTGGATGCTGTGAATTAAGATTAAATGCTAGCAAAAATGACAGAAATCTTATTTATTTGAATATATCATCATTTACAGTATAAAATTTATAGAGATGCTAAAATCTGAGATGAATTGTAAGTGGCATTGCCCATTAGGGCAGGCAACCAAGATGGTACTGATTAGCTTTTGTACAATAAAATAGACAAGTGCAAAATATTTGTCTGGAATAAAAGTCAGTAAGAAAATAGACTGACTATATTCCCTGTAATGAGAAAACTTCTAAGGATCACTCAAACTTGTGTAAAGGTACAAAATGAAAGGTATTTGTAAGACCTCTTATGAAAGGTATTTGTAAGACCTCTTATGAAAGGTATTTGTAAGACCTCTTATGAAAGGTATTTGTAAGACCTCTTATGAAAGGTATTTGTAAGACCTCTTATGAAAGGTATTTGTAAGACCTCTTATGAAAGGTATTTGTAAGACCTCTTATGAAAGTGTGCTGACCAGGCATGAGCAGAAGCAGTAACTGGAAATTGATGGGAATTGGCAAAAATTCCTCTGTCAAAGGCGAGACCACTCTTGTCTAACTTCTGTCTTGGCAATGGAGACAACCATTTTGCACTTTTATTGCTAAAACAAGTCAAAAAACATAGTTAATGTCTCTTTTCAGCTTGAGAGGGCTGGATTTGTGATGTAGTGGATATTGTCCTAATCTTTAATGATCAGGTAATGTATCTGAAAGAAGAAACTGATTAACAATCAACTTTTATTCAAAATACCAGCACTTGGCAGTAAATCATCATGTTCCAAAACTTTTGCACCCATCTATGAACTATCCAAAAGGACTATCATTATTCAACTCAATTAAAATGTTCTCAGTTTTTAGCATCTTTCGATCTTCCATGAAAACTGATTATAACAATTTGGATACTGGGAATTTTTGTTGGGTACCAAATTTCATGGATTTTGTGGTTGCTATAAACCTTGAATTTAAGGATCCAACAAATAATTGTACTTCTGTGGGAACAATAGGATACATTCCCCAATCCACAAATAACTGTCCCTCTGTGGAAATTATAGGATACCTTCCCTAATCCACAAATAATTATCCGCCTGTATACTAAAAACACAGTGAAACTGCTTGGACCACATGTGTACTCACCTTTTGCTGGAAATTGAGGAAATAATTGGTTTGATCTATGAGAAACAATTCTAAGGCACTTCTTCGTAGATTGTAGCGGCGGAAGTGAATTTCTCTCAGTTGTAACAAGCTCCATTTGAAATCTTCTCCACCTACAATAGAAAGAAAGTTCAGTAATTGCAGTACAGACTCTCAAAAATATTTAGATCCAGTCAGATTTTCCAACTTTGGGAAAAGGTTTCTGCCATTGTTTGTACCAATCTTCCATTATAATAGTCTCACTGAGTGGAATACCCCTTTGTCACATATTATCAGAGTGATTTACACAAACACAAAGTATTTTTTTAATTCTGTTATTGGTTTCTCCTGTGGGAACTGTTTTCCTAAAGTGCTGCAGGGATGGCATTTAGCCACACATCTGTCTTTGAGATACTTGTTCTCAACTGAGATGTATTATTTTGCTCACTGAATACTTAAAATGCATCCATAATGTTCAGTTTCCAGTCTGAATGGACACATCATTTCATGCCCATTGGCTGTCCATTAAAAATTCTGCAGTTTTTATGTAGACTGGTAGCATACAAATTCATGCTTGAATGCATTCCTTGTTTGGCTGTTCACAAGAAGAAATGAATACCAGCCAGAAGCTTGCAATAGTAACAAAGAATGCTAACATAAGCTCCTTGGCAAAAGAGTACTCATAATTAGTTTGCAGTGGAATCAGTAAATATTGTCCATTATGAGCAAAATCAAGATTGGTACCAGGAAGGGAAAGAAAACTACATTAAGTTTTTCTTGAAATGACTAGTGCCCCAAAAAATAGCTTGTAGTGGTAATAATCTATAAGTTTGGGAGATTGGAACAACTTTCTCAAACAAACCAGCCCGATGAACCAAACCCCTGAAGTTTTATAATTACATGTACCCATGAACCCTGAAAAACTGAGAAACTGGAAATGAACCCACCCTTTTCCCTAAAATAAAGGCTGACTGGGTTCCAAGTTTATTTGGTGGAGAAGGACTAAAAAAATCCTTAATGCTACACCTGGTGTTGTCTGGTCGGGTACAGTGCTCCAACCAAAGCTATAGGCAGTTTAACACATCAGATGATGCTGTAGGAGAACAATTCCCAATAATCAATTTAATGTTACATGAATGTAGCAGACAATATAATTTTGTAAATAACATTTTTTTTCAAAGCATCTACATTTCCATACCATGACACTGAGTATCAAACAACAACTGCACCTACACATGGGTCATAACTCTAAATTGTCAGTGCACTGAAATAATCTCCCCTGGAATAAGTGAAATGACCATAGGTAGGTTGAGTAACCTAGAGTTTAGGACAAATGCATACTGTCTAAAAATAAATCCTCCTGGTTAGGCAATCAGAATGTGAACATTTATCATGTTATGTACAAAATGGCAGTGATTACAAACTCAAAATCATTGTGCCAGTGATAGTGCAGATAATTTGATTAAAATAATAATCATCTTAATGGAATAAATTTCTACCTACATTTGTTAAGGACACATGATGCAGAAGATGGTGGACAATAATAGAAATTAATGGTAACAAGGCCAATATATACATGAATATAACTGTGACATTGTTGAAGTTTGGTGATCATTACATAAGCAAATTTAGCCAAAATAAAGTATAGACTACAATACTACTGCACTTGATTTTAATAAGCACAAAACTAAATGAGACAAGAGTTATCTAGAGATAACATATCCCCAAGTCTCCCGCTTATGTAAAGACTCCTATTTAAAAGTACCCTATGGTCCACTCCAGTTAATATTTATACCACATTTGATAGTATAGCCAATTACCCTCAATTTATATACTACTTATGATAGTACCCTAGAGCCAATAACCCTAAAATTTATATACTACTTTTGATAGTACCCTATAGACAATTACCCTCAAATTTATATACTACTTTTGATAGTACCCTATAGTCAATTACCCTCAAATTTATATACTACTTTTGATAGTACCCTATAGTCAATTACCCTCAAATTTATATACTACTTTTGATAGTACCCTATAGACAATTACCCTCAAATTTATACTACTTTGGATAGTACCCTATAGTCAATTACCCTCAAATTTAATGTACTACTTTTGATAGTACCCTATAGTCAATTACCCTCAAATTTATATACTACTTTTGATAGTACCCTATAGTCAATTACCCTCAAATTTATATACTACTTTGGATAGTACCCTATAGTCAATTACCCTCAAATTTATATACTACTTTTGATAGTACCCTATAGTCAATTACCCTCAAATTTATATACTACTTTTGATAGTACCCTATAGTCAATTACCCTCAAATTTATATACTACTTTTGATAGTACCCTATAGTCAATTACCCTCAAATTTATATAGTACTTTTGATAGTACCCTATAGTCAATTACCCTCAAATTTATATAGTACTTTTGATAGTACCCTATAGTCAATTACCCTCAAATTTATATACTACTTTTGATAGTACCCTATAGTCAATTACCCTCAAATTTATATACTACTTTTGATAGTACCCTATAGCCAATTACCCTCAAATTTATATACTACTTTTGATAGTACCCTATAGCCAATTACCCTTAATTTTTGTACTATTTATGATAGTTTCCTATAGTCAAGTACACTCAATTTATATATTACTTTTGATAGTACCTTATAGCCAATTACACTCAATTTATGTACTACATTAGGTCAAGCATCCACAGCTTTACACAATTATGCTACACATTGTTTCTATGGTAAACAGAAACAAGACTAAATGTGGAAAATTATAAGCATCAAAATGATACCTAAAGGCAACTTGCTTTACATATGTACCAAGTTTGGTTGAAATTTACATACCTGAAGATAATTTTTTTTTATCAAACTCAAAAAGTTTTTTAATATGCAAAGGGACCTGAAAAGGACCTGCTTCATTTAAACTTTCATGAATATGCTATTAACCTTCCTCCTTGCTTGTACTGCAGTCAAAGAAATAGACATGTGTGTTGGTAATTTCCAATCTTCCTTCTACTACATCAACCAATGTAACCAGCTGACATTCCTCTGCTAGAATTAGCTTCTCTTTGTCCTGGTACTCCTCCAAATTGCCACTTTAAAAGAAGAAGAATTCAGATGAATGTCAGGTTTTGCCTTTGCATTAATGAAAAACTGAAGTTGTAACTAGAGCAAACATGGTAAGTCACTCTGCTCTATTTATCAAGGTGCAAAGAGAGTCAATGAGAATTTTAAAAAAATGCAAATATAAGATGAGACAAAACCCTGTAAAATCAAGACAAGAAAGCACAAAAGAGACAGAAATGACACTGCTTGAAGGCATCTTGCCATATGGCACTGAATGGAGATATCTTACCATGGGTGGTCATAGAAACAGGGTTTACTGGAATTCCCAGCACTTCTTCATTAAAAATAGTTGCATTTAATTAATTAGTAAAATTGTAGAAAGCACATGACTAGATAGATGGTTGGATGGATGCATGGATATATAACCTATCCCAACAGAACCCACACATATGTGCACTCATCCCCAAAAAGGATGGAACAAGGTCGAATGTAAGAACTTGAGATGCACAAGACCTCAATAGGCAAGCAGTATTTACCACTCGGTTATATGCACAAATCTGATGGATTTATATTTATAAATGCAAGATATAGATATGAAATTGTAATTATAAATTGACATATATATACCAGACAGATAGGAAAGCAGGTTAAGTGCATGGCGGTGTGGATCTGGGCACTAGTGTGCACTAATTTGGTGATAGGTGCAGTTACTTGTGGCATGGGTTCACTAAATGCATGGAAAGAATTATAATTTTCTAACCTGTCTGATTATATTTGTATCCGGTGCCATACTGTAAAGTTTTGTTCATATAATCATACAGGTAAACATATAATGTGGGATCCAGGGAGATAAGTGCTTTCCTATTATATAGGTCAGAATATATATATATATATATATATATATATATATATATATATATATACACACACACATCTATATACACACACATATATATACACAAATACACATATATATATATATATATATATATATATATATATATATATATATATATATATATATACACACACATATATATATATATATATATATATATATATATATATATATATATATATATATATATATACACACACATATACACACACACACACATATATATATATATATATATATATATATATATATACACACACACACACACACACACACACACACACATATATATATATATAATGCATAGACGCATAGAACAAATTATTTCATGACTAAAAGGAACCAACCTATTTGTGGTAGGATATTAAATACTGTATTTAAGAAAATGAAGGATGAAGGTGACATTTTCGCTGAAAACTATTACTGGAATTTAAAACTTTATTTTTGGGGGAACAATGCTATGTATTGGTAAATTGTACTCAATAATAAACCTAAGACAAAAAAACTAGTTTAATTTTATTAGTTTCACTTCTCAGTTACTCCACAATGTAAATGGGGAGATTTTGCCAGGCTGGATTTTGCTTTCAAGTATTTTATATTGACTAGGAGCCTATGCAACAATTCAAGACTATTGTATATACTCGTGTATAAGCCCATACCAACTGCAAACTGCATAGACCCAGATCTGCCATTGCATAATGTGCTGGCAGATCTGGGTCTATGCAATTTGCAAGGACTAATCAGTAGAACAAACATAGACCCTGATCTGCCAGCACATTATGTGATGGCAGATCAGGGTCTATGCTGTTTGCTTTTGGACTTGGCTTATACGTGAGTATAAATGGTAACTCCCTTTGTTAGAGTTCTGTTAAACTGTGCATTATAATTCATTTGGCTCAGGCTATACAACATATATACATATTGGAACCAAATACTTTTGGTTTTGTATATATCTACCATTCTGAGAGGGAAACCAAATACTTTTGGTTTTGTATATATCTACCATTCTGAGAGGGAAACCAAATACTTCTGGTTTTGTATATATCTACCATTCTGAGAGGGAAACGAACTACTTTTGGTTTTGTATATATCTACCATTCTTAGAGGGAAACCAAATACTTTTGGTTTTGTATATATCTACCATTCTGAGAGGGAAACCAAATACTTCTGGTTTTGTATATATCTACCATTCTGAGAGGGAAACCAAATATTTTTGGTTTTGTATATATCTACCATTCTGAGAGGGAAACCAAATACTTTTGGTTTTGTATATATCTACCATTCTGAGAGGGAAAATGTCATTCTTTGGTGGAGAGTTTTATCAATTTATTATAACAGCTGTCTCCCAAATTGAAACAAGAAATACTCTGATATCTTCAAAACAGTAAGTGCAAGACCTTTGCAGGAGATTTTAAGGAGAAATGCTTTCGGCTATGAAATATGATTATGAAAGTAAAATTTGATTTTAGGTCACATACAACTAATTATTTATTTTAAAGCTACAAAACCAGCCTATGTGTGGTGGAATGTTAATTACGGTATTTAAGAGAATGAAGGCCACTGATTTGCTGAAATAATTACTGGAATTTCTCAAACCTAATTTTTGGGGTTAGGAGGTCACATATGGTTTAAACTATACACAATAGGAGATTTGAACCTAAAACCAATTTCATTTTGTCATAGTCACCATACAGCTATTCCTAAATGTAAACAGGAGACCTACAAGGGAATTTTTCTAAACCATGGAAACCCCACGATCTGTGACCTATTTGACTCCAAGGTAAAATTGGAATGGCAAGCATGTCACCAAATGAATTATCTTAGCTTCATAATGATTCATCCAAAGTATGAAGAAAATTCATAAAGTTTAAATATATAAGCAACTGAACAAATCTTAACCAAAACCTAAACACAAATTTTCCATGAATGTGACCTTGATTCCAAAGTCAAAGGGACAAGTGTGCATGTCACCAAATGATTTGGCTTGGCTTCATAATGATTTCTTCCAAGTATGAAGAAAATCCATCATGGGATTAAGGAAATATAAACAAATGAGAAAACCAAAACCTTAACACAAATTTTCTATGACTGTGACTCTTACCCCATGATAAAAGTGGCAAGTATGCATGTCACCAAATGAACTGTCTCAGCTTCATAATGATTTATCCCAAATATGAACAAAATCCCATTCAGGGGTTGAGGAAATATAAGCAAGTGAAAAAACTATAACCGAAACTTTAACTGCTGAAAACAACACTGGTGCCAGCAGAGGAAAAATGACTGCTATGTCTCGATTGCCACTAAAGTGGGTTCAACAAAAATGACACATGCAGTATATAATTTTCATCCTTTTAAATGTTTACTCTCAGACAGATTAAGCATGAGATGCAAAACTATTTTTACCATGTACATATAGTAATTTT
Source organism: Margaritifera margaritifera (assembly GCA_029931535.1). Lineage (NCBI taxonomy): Eukaryota > Metazoa > Mollusca > Bivalvia > Unionida > Margaritiferidae > Margaritifera > Margaritifera margaritifera. Next base: position 428,370 of record JAQPZY010001312.1, on the reverse strand, counting down.
GCAAAACACTAACATTATGGTCTATGCAAATTGAATTAGTTGTCTGTGCCCATATATAAATATATATGCATATATGGATGGAGATAGATAGATATCAGTGTTATAGTTTCAAATCAGTCTGCCAATTTACCTAGAGTTGCTAATTGCATTCCATTCTTCATCTCCAATGACATCATCTGCTATGCTGTCTTTGGCAACCAGAGCTTCCTTAGAGACAGCTATTTTCTCCAGTGGAATGTCAGCAGAAATATCAGGCACCCCTATTGGTAAATTGGTGTTCATTAAATTTAAAAATTTTCAAAGCAAGTTAAAAACTATACGTTTCACAAGAGGTTTTCTGAGTTCAAATTTCACATATGATAAACAAAAGAATGAGATTCAATTTATCTCCTTATTTGTGACTTAATGCAGTGGCAGATCCAGGAGATTCAATTTATCTTATTATCTGTGATTTAATGCAGTGGCAGATCCAGGAGATTCAATTTATCTCCTTATTTGTGATTTAATGCAGAGGCAAATCCAGGAGATTCAATTTATCTCCTTATTTGTGATTTAAATGATGTGGCAGATCCAGGAGATTCAATTTATCTCCTTATTTGTGATTTAATGCTGTGGCAAATCCTGGAGATTCAATTTATCCCTTATTTGTGATTTAATGCAGTGGCAAATCCAGGAGATTCAATTTATCTCTTATTTGTGATTTAATGCAGTGACAAATCCTGGAGATTCAATTTATCTCATTACTCAATCTCACTGTATGACATTTCTAAGTCTTGCATTGCAGTGTAATATAAAGTACTTGTCATTTAATGCAGTGGTGGCTCCAGGATTTATTTCTAAATGGTGAAATTTTGAGAATGTGATTAATCACTTCTCATAAATTGCAAACTTTTGGTTTTTTACTGATAAAAACATTTCCTATTTATACCATGTATTGGGAGTTTGATTGAATCCTCAGCTTATGGTCTTGATCCACCATTTTGAGGTCATGAAGTCAATATATGATAATTCTATATGACAAAATCACATAATTACTGGAACTGCATACACTTGGTATAATGTGTATGATAAATAACAAAGGTATATCAATACAATCTGATTTCTGTTTTCATAGAAATCAAAATATGTGGTAGTAAAATTTTTGATAATCCTTAAGAAACATTTATGTCAGTGTGATACCATGACACTGTACAACATAGTAATATCAATATTCATTTCTTCAATAATTTCTCATACAACTGGTATAAGTCTTGTGTTTGAGATTGGTTTATTTTGGTGTTTTACAGCACAGTAACAAAAGTAGATCATTTAGTGCCAAGGCAATCGAGTAAAGTGCTCTGCACAAAAACACACCACAGCAGCCGACCCAGGCTAATCTGATGGTATGATCTGAACACACATGCTTTTGGTCACGAGTCTGGTATGCTAACAACCGAGACACCATGGTTCCTTCCTCCATTAGTCATCTCTCATGACATGCAGGAGAGCACATTTGGCATATTCCACATCCCTGAATCTGCAGGGGTTCAGCTTGAGGACATTAATGGTGGTTTTACTACTGCAGATACTGTATACCAGTGACAGGTGACAACTGAATATGTGAAGCAAAATCATTATTATATTTCTCAAATCTACAATTACAATTATCTTTCCAATGTCTATCAACTAATACCAAAGTTGTCTCGCAGCCTGCTGGCCTCGGTATGAGGATCAAAGTTGTAATTCTGTATCAACCTGACCTTCATGCGGGAAAAGTTTTCCTGATTAGAAAGCTTCCAGCGGATCTCTCCAGGATATCTGCCAAACAAAAATTAATAAAGAAATGAAAATCTCAGAAGAGAGCAAAGCCTGCCTGCACAAATACTTAAAGATAAAAGGTGTACATTTGCTAATACCAATGCTGCTTCTGCCAAAAGGATAAACTCAGTGCAAGGAAGCTAAAACAAGTACAACCTAAAAATGTTATGTAATGAAAATAAATAGAGGGCATTGAATAATTTCTTATTTCATACAAACCTTGCTATAAAAATATGAATACCATATTATGGGCAATTATGGCAAATTGGAAATATATAAAAAATGAGAATGAAATAAAAACAAGAAATATGTCTTTGGAAGTGCATGGTCTATAAACAAATCTAAATCAGAGAGATGGTTGTCATATGTACAGACAGACAAGGGCAACATAGTTACTATATTCCCATCCCACAAGCGCAGTGGGGCATCAAAACATATGCCTCAAATTAGTTGTAACTTCCCAGAATATGTCAGAATTACATAATTTCTTTATACCTCTCTGCCCAGGCTCCTCTTTCCCCTGTGAAGAATCTCTTTGTGGCACGCCACTGTCTGAGGGCTGCAGAATGCTGATTTCTCATCTGAATGGTGACATTCATGAAACGCCGCTCCTCCTGAGAGACCTTCTTGTTGAAATCTTCCAGTATTAGGCTCTGAATGTAAAATATTAATTAACTTATGAATTTAATTAATTAATTATTAAACCATTCATTATTAAGTTGTTAATTCATTAAATTTATTTCTAGTTTGTCTCTTCCTTCATTTCTTTCCATACAATGTTATTTTATATACCTAGTTACACATTTTAAACCACCTCTGTCAAGTTTATTGCATTTTCATTGGCAAAAGCATGTTACATGAAGAGGTATAAGACCATACTTCATCAGAAGGAAAAATACCTGGTCAGTATGATGAGTTTGTCTCAGACTTGTTTCTATACGAATATCATATGAAATTAACTTAAATAGTTTAGGTCACTGGTGCAATACATTCATTACAAGGTACTGTATGTTAGTAACCCAATATGGAATGATACCAAGTCAGTTGAAAACTTACCTGGAATCATCATACCAGGCTATTGACAAACCATGTAACTAATAATAACTGACCCTTATGCCTCTACAAGTGTCTACTCAATAGTTATTTTTTTATCTCACAAGACATCAACAACTTTCACTAGACATCTACCGCATTTAGATCACATCTTCAGCCAAAAAGGGAGACATGAATAGTTCAGACCTATGAGATTGGGGGAAGGGTAGAGGGGGCGTCTTTAAAATTTTGAAAACAAACTGCTACTGTAGGTAGTCTACTCGACAGATACAAATTATATGCCTGCCCCCATTTTTAATAGTCCTCTATGCAGGCACTTAACTCACTAAACTCAATGTGCAGAAGCCATTATTTTTCTTAATAGACTTACCATGACCATGACCTTTACACTCCAGAATGAACACGTTCCTTTATTACCTTAAGTGCAAGCAATCCACAAAGATTAGTCAAGGAACTGTCTCCAGAACAAACGTTATTCTGCAAAACTAATTTGTCTTTCAGCCACACAGACCCTGACCTTTGACCATCGGACTCTAAAATCAACAGACCTCTTTTATATCTTAAGTACAACCCCTCAACAAATTACATGCTCAAGGTATGTGGCCAGAAACTAAAGCTATTGTGCAAAAACCATTTTTCTTCTTTTAGTCACAGTGATCATGGCCTTTGACCTTTCCAACCCAAAATCAATATGCTTCTTTCTGAACCAACACTCAGTCATTCACAAACTTGTACATGCTTGACAACTCAAATGTTTGCTCAGAAAAATGTTTTCTTCTTTCATTCAGTGACTCTGACCTTTGGCCTTTTGACTCCCAAATCATTAGTCTTCTTCCTTACCCCAAGTGCAAGCCATCCAAAAAGTTTCATCTAGGTATGTGATGTAGAACTAATGTCATTGTGCAGAAACCACTTTTCTTCTTTCAGTTATAGTGACCTTGGTCTCTGATCATTAGAACCCAAAATCAATAGGATTCTTCTTTACCCAAAGTGCAAGTCATAAACAAAGCTTACTAACAGGCTGATAGAAAGATGGATGGACATCCTGACATAAAATGCTCTGCTTTATGGTGGGATAAAAATATGATCTGCCTTATAGTGGGATAAAAATATGATCTGCCTGATGGTGGGATAAAAATATGATCTGCCTGATGGTGGGATAAAAATATGATCTGCCTTATAGTGGGATAAAAATATGATCTGCCTGATGGTGGGATCAAAATATGATCTGCCTTATGGTGGGATAAAAATATGATCTGCCTTATGGTGGGATAAAAATATGATCTGCCTTATAGTGGGATAAAAATATGATCTGCCTTATAGTGGGATCAAAATATGATCTGCCTGATGGTGGGATCAAAATATGATCTGCCTCATGGTGGGATAAAAATATGATCTGCCTGATGGTGGGATAAAAATATGATCTGCTTTATAGTGGGATAAAAATATGATCTGCCTTATAGTGGGATAAAAATATGATCTGCCTTATGGTGGGATAAAAATATGATCTGCCTGATGGTGGGATAAAAATATGATCTGCCTGATGATGGGATAAAATCTGCCTTATCGTGGGATAAAAATATGATCTGCCTTATAGTGGGATAAAAATATGATCTGCCTTATAGTGGGATAAAAACAGTTGCTGCTTTAGAATACTAGCTGTTTGTTGTATCATCCAAAACCCTGTATTTATACACTACCAGATGTTTTGATATTAACACTGACTTTGTTGTAAACCTATTGCAATGCTGTCACTAATATTCCTGTAGCCTGACATATACTTTCTTGTAAAACCAATGGTAATGCTGTCACTAATATTCCTGTAGCCTGACATATACTTTGTTGTAAACCAATGGTAATGCTGTCACTAATATTCCTGTAGCCTGACATATACTTTGTTGTAAACCAATGGTAATGCTGTCACTAATATTCCTGTAGCCTGACATATACTTTCTTGTAAAACCAATGGTAATGCTGTCACTAATATTCCTGTAGCATGCTATATATTTTGTGTAGATGGACTGGACAAAAATTATAAAACTTTTTTAACCTGGAACCTGAGCTTGCTCTCTCCACGCTCCCTGTTTTTCTTGTGTAGGTTCACCATCATTTCTTCATGACAACTCTTCCAGAACTCCTGAGTTGTTGTCAGCGAGTCTTGGAAGGCACTGTCAATAAAATGCTCCTTCTGTGGGGTGACCTGGAAAACAAATTCATTTTTTAAAGATGTGTATTAATTTTCATACATTTGAAACATTTAGTCCAAAGTTGTCAGCATATTGAGCCTGCTGCAAGTATACAGTTCCTGCTGTATGATGGTGCATTTGGTCAATATAAACTATGCCAGCCTATCAGTTCAAGTTCCAATGTTCCATGCATGTTTGTTATGATAGTACTTGATCACTGTGAGAAAACTCACTAAAACTGAGCCAAATAATCAAATGCACCCTGAACTAGTTTCAGCTAAAAGATACATTTAAGATTTTGATGATTTGGACTTGATCTCATAGCATAAGTTTTGTCTTTTTGTGGTTTCCACATAATACTCCATCAAATTTAAAAAGTGCAATTAGTTCCAAACCTGGGCATAAAATACCCAATTTATAAAAATCTTATCTATAGCTCTGTCATATGTTGGTGACATTGTGACATCTTGACGCTCTTCTAAGAATTACCTTTTGTACAATTTTTGTTCCACTTTCAACTTAATCTACTTTAGTTTATAAAGCTTAATGCAAACTAGCAACATTAACAATGTTCTATGTAACACAGATTCTTTTGGAATGATTTGGGTCCTAAAATGAAACTAGATTTGTTGAATTTCACAAGACAGTTGATGCATGATAGCCTAGTCTCTTAACAAGTGCATCAAGCACTGTACATTTTGAAACCCATTAAAACTGTTACATGTACATAACAAATCAAGTTTTTGTGCTCTTTCAGGTTTCTTTTATCCCAGCTTTACAAAGATCTGCTATATCTTATTTCTTAATCAGTAGCATTTTTAAAATTACTGCTGCCAAGACCACATTCCATGTTGGATTTTGCTTGATAATGTGAGAGTTTGGAGGCATGACAGATTATCAGATTTAGAAAATATATCACAATCTTTTTTAGTATTAAGAATTCAGAAGAAAATAAAACTTATGTAAAATTGTCATTTATCTTTAATAAGGAATATAGAGAAGATGTACATTAATTTAATACAGGTCTTTTAATAACTTATTAAGAAAACAACAATGATTATATATATGTCATATAATATTTTAAGTCAGTATATGGAATCTACCATTTGGAAATGAGTGACTGCATGGCAGCCTTGCCTGTTTTATCTTACCTTTTATTACCCATAATAAAAATAGGGCATCAAAAAAGTAACTAAAACTGAAAGCAGAACAAGAGTAAGTGCTATAACATATCCCTTTTTTCACAAGTGTTAAAAAATGAAAATGAAAATCTATATTCTCTTTCGTTAGCTCGTGTTTCACAGCAATTATTTTGTTACTACTCTTGCCATTAAAAACTGGAACCAGGCTGCATTTCCCCCCATACAATCAGACCATCCTTAAGTTTTGAAACTGTACTGAATGTTTGAACTTTGCAGTCAAAAGTAAGTACAACTGAAATGAAGAATCTTCATAAACACATCCAGTACAGACTTGTTCTTTATATCAAAGAATTGTGAATCAACACACTGCTGAACATAAGGAATGCCAAAGTTGGCTGAACAAGGTGTGCAATTTTCTGAAATGAAACTGAATGTGATTAGACATATTCATTTTGTTAAAGAAATTTTGGCGTTCGTTCAACCAAATTCGGCATTATGTGGCTATCATCATTCTTCAACAAACTGAAATGGTAGTCTGCAACAGCAACACAATACAGGAGCAAAACAGGCAATTTCTACATTTCTTTGGAAATAAAGCATGCATGATTAATGAAAATGTGCCCTCAATCCTTATTTTTTGTGTGATCATGCCTGTACAGATTAAAAATGTTTGAAATTTCCATTTTTAGCAAGATTTTCACAATCAGGCATCCTAGGTGCAACCCAGAAACTTGTGCTAATGGACATCAGATGACAGACAACAGGCCATCCCACAAGCTCTTCTGGTTTATGACCAGCAGAACCAACAACTGACCCAGAGTGATAAAATACAGAGATATAGACATAAACAATAACTTGTCCAAAAACTTTAACCAAGGTGGGACATGGATGCTGATGTTGATGATGGGGTGAATTCAAATAATCAAGCTAAAAAACATTTTAGTTCAATTATACACAGCTTTCCTGGTTCTACTGACCAAAGGTTCCCCTTCAGAAAACTACGGAAATGCCTGCTTAGCTTTCCAGCACAGTGTTTTTTTAAGGTATGCTTTAAGTGACTTACATAAACCTCCAAAAATGTCCTCCACTCCTTGCACCTGCAGTACACCTTGAAGTCCTCAAAGAAAGTTGGGCTAAGTGAGGTGGAAGGGAGGTTGGGGAGGTTAAGATCAATATTCATGAGGTCAAAGGCCTTGTCAATTAATGCTTTCATCACTGGAATCAAGAATGAGTAGTTGTCTGTATTTTCTGAAATTAAATGCAAATTTACACATGAAGTAACTGAAATGATGGAACAGACCTATAAATTACAAGGTGAAATATTTTTAATACTCTTTTGTAACCAAGGATTGTTATAAAAGTCATGAATGAGACATCTCAGGAAGCAGAGCATCCAACTGTAAGCTAGCAAGATCATCAACTTAAAGATAGTAACAGCATCCAACTTAAAGATAGTGACAATCATCCAACGTAAAGCTAGTGACAGCATCCAACTAAAAGTTAGTGACAGCATCGAACTAAAAGCTAGTGACAGCATCCAGCATAAAGCTAGTGACAATCATCCAGCTTAAAGCTAGTGACAGCATCCAGCATAAAGCTAGTGACAATCATCCAACTTAAAGCTAGTGACAGCATCCAGCATAAAGCTAGTGACAGCATCCAGCATAAAGCTAGTGACAGCATCCAGCATAAAGCTAGTGACAGCATCCAACTTAAAGTTAGTTTCAGCATCCAGCATAAAGCTAGTGACAGCATCCAGCATAAAGCTAGTGACAGCATCCAACTTAAAGCTAGTGACAGCATCCAGCATAAAGCTAGTGACAGCATCCAACTTAAAGCTAGTGACAATCATCCAACTTAAAGCTAGTGACAGCATGCAACTTAAAGCTAGTGACAGCATCCAGCTTAAAGCTAGTGACAGCATCCAGCATAAAGCTAGTGACAATCATCCAACTTAAAGCTAGTGACAGCATCCAGCTTAAAGCTAGTGACAGCATCCAATTTAAAGCTAATGACAGCATCTAGGTTAAAGCTAGTGACAGCATCCAATTTAAAGCTAACGACAGCATCCAGCTTAAAGCTAGTGACAGCATCCAATTTAAAGCTAATGACAGCATCCAGGTTAAAGCTAGTGACAGCATCCAATTTAAAGCTAATGACAGCATCCAGCTTAAAGCTAGTGACAGCATCCAACTTAAAGCTAGTGATAACATCCAATTTAAAGCTAGTGACAGCATCCAACTTAAAGCTAGCAACAGCATCCAACTTAAAGCTAGTGACAGCATCCAGCTTAAAGCTAGTGACAGCATCCAATTTAAAGCTAGTGATAACATCCAATTTAAAGCTAGTGACAGCATCCAACTTAAAGCTAGTGACAGCATCCAACTTAAAGCTAGTGATAACATCCAATTTAAAGCTAATGACAGCATCCAGCTTAAAGCTAGTGACAGCATCACACTTAAAGCCAGTGACAGCATCTATTGAAGTTAATGCATCATATCCCTCTCATACTATATACTGATTATGGGCCTAACATTTCTCCTTTTTTTGTTACAATGCTCAGAATGACTTATTTTTGCCTAAAATCCTTGATGACTCTCATAACACATCAGAAATATGCAAATCTAACACTCATTAGTTAATTTTTTAAATAACACATATTAACATGTCATAAGATATAATTCATGCTGATAAAAGGTATGGTTTAAAAAATACAAGACACAAAGACACAAATTGTGTACTTTTCTACATTTCCAATTTCAATATTTCCATTTTATAGATCTCATTCAAAAAAGCAAAGGTTTCAGAATTTAATTGCAGAAGATTGCAGATAAAAAGAAAGAGGCAATGATTAATGACTGACAATGATGTGTGCATACTGAGAAATGCTCCTCCTACAACAAGAGTTCCTAGAGAATGTTGTCTCCCCTGCTTTGCTGTTGCATAATCCCAAACCCTAACTAAACAAGTAGGTCTATATGATCTACTCTTGCAAGCAGTAAGTATTGCTTAAGAATAATGTACCAACCAAGTTTCATAACATATGTATGTATGTATGTATGTATGTATGTATGTATGTATGTATGTATGTATGTATGTATGTATGTATGTATGAATGTATTTATTTATGCAGAGATATACAGACCCTGAAAAAGCTCATTTTACCAGAGAAACTAAATGATACATACACAGACCCTGAAACAGATAATTTTACAAGAGAAAAAAAATGGAACTATACAAATACAGAACCTGAAACAGGTGATTTTACCAGAGAAACTAAAATGGAATGCAACTGGAATGCAGAATGAATTCAGATGAAATGCTGAATGAATGCAAATGAAATGCAAACAAAATGATGAATGTAACTGGAAGAATCCAGTGCAAATGCAAAACACAGAATTATGAATGATATATGAAAACAAAAGAAAAATGCATTTCATGAATGATTTCGAAAATCTTTTTACCTGTATTTCAGGCTGCCACTAAATTTCTACAATTGATTGTCCCTTTGCATGATAATATGGTTTGTGTACAAGATAATCTGTAATCAGAGCCTTTACACACAATCTTTCACTATTTACAAGCCGTGACATTTTTCTAAAACTGCAATTGATGTAATGACATTATGACTGATAGTTATATCAGCACAATTTTTATTTGAACAAAATGTAATAAGAAATAAAATTTGCTGACAAATACTCAACAACTCTTTTTTGGATATATTGCAGTTGTGGTTATATAGTTATTTATTGTAAATTCAATGCTGTGTTTGAGTTTTATGTATTTAATATTTTATTAAAGCATGCTTGTAATAAAACAAGATATGAAAGCAATAGTTCTCTGTCTAATAACAGAAAAAAAACCTTTAGTAAATGCATTAGAAGGAAGGAATCTAAAAGTAAGTGTTCAATGGAAGTGATTAACATAAAACTCAGAATGCATTTCTGAAACCACAAACAAAATATGATGAGCTGAAATAAAAACATGAATAGAATGCAAACAGAATGCAAATGAAATGTAGAATGACTGCAAATGCAATATATAGAAGTACACATGAAATGCAGATTTGGTAAAATTAACCATTTCATGGTCTGTATCTTGCCTATGCTTCAAAAGACTGATAAAATCACCCTTCTTGTAAACATGATAAAATATACCACAACACTATTCGTACCATCTACAGCCTTGGTTATGACATCATTGAGATTCCCAATCAGGAAGGCAGCCTCAGCAGAGCTGGAGATCAGCTTTGTCTGTATCAACATGTGAAGTCGGGCAGTTGCTAGTGAACATATCTGGAAATTAAAATTATATAGAATATTTTACACCACTGCACTCCATATTTGAAATGTATGGAAATAGTTAAATAAATGTTACCTTTGTCAGCCTCAATCTCTCATATGATCACCATCTCTTATTGTATTCTATCAGCCAAGATGCACATGGTGGCCAGTATATATGGTGGAGGAAGAACCTGACAAGACTCCTGGAAGAACCACCGACCCATGAGAAGCTACTGGCAAACTTTCTCACATACCCACGTTCGTCAAGCCAAGACTGAAACTTATGCAGACAGAGGTAAGATGTGTGAGTGATCTGTAAAGGTGAGTACCTTAGACCACTCTGCCACCCGAGAGAGAGAGAGAGAGAGAGAGAGAGAGAGAGAGAGAGAGAGAGAGAGAGAGAGAGAGAGAGAGAGAGAGAGAGAGTGATTATTAAAGGGATATTTGATTATGCACAAGACAGGTCAAAACTGTAAATAGAATAAATGCCATAAATGTAGAAGCAGGATCCAAATGTTTTTCAGATCCTACCACTGCAATTAAATTGTCCAGAGAAGTCAAATTTAATAAAAACTTTAGTAAAACAAGGAAATGTATGGGTAAATTGGCAACAGCTAGATCTTCCCATGTAGAAATAGCTGGGTTAAGAAAAGCGTGGTGAATGTTCATAACATTGCAACACTGTCAAATCACTTAAATCTGTCAGTGGCATAGCTACCATATGCATATGCATAAATTAATGTGAATAGGTAGAGAAGTCCAAAACCTAAGTCCATAACCCACAACCACAAAATCAATGGAGCTTTTTAGATGGCTGATGCAACAGCCACATTGGATGTCAGATTTGCATCATGTTCATTTGGGATCAATTAGACATCAAAATAAGTCTTTGGTGAAAACTTCATGTTGATATGGCCATCCATTCAGGAGGAATAGCTATAATAAAATTTTCAAGATGGCCAAAGTATTTCATTTCTTATACATACACTCCCAAATATGAAAAGCTTGTGCATACATTTTGAACATTTTTAGTAACAAACTGAAAAATTTGAGTAGAATTAAGACTAAATAAACACTCAAAAAACTCTTTCTGTATAATCTAATTACCTTCATTGAGTCAAAATACCTGCCCTAGAAAATGGTATCACTGTGTACCCACACAGCTGTGCTGCTTAGTACACTGTAGCCTAAGGTGAGAAGTCACATGGCCTTGCATGTTCAGGCAATAATGCTGAGAGAAGTAGCCTACCTGTGGTATCAAAACTACCACTGAGTATTGGCATGTTTATTTGGTCTTGAGATGTACATTGCCTAATCAACAGAAAACAAGCATTTTTTTCAAAGACAAAAGAATTGGGTACATAGCCTCATGTGAAACTGTTAAATCAAATGATGCAAAAGTAATTGTATCATCAACCACTGTTTTTTTGTTAAGGCAAGTGTTCAATGTTCCTAAAATAAGGACACATACTGGGACAACTTTGTCCTCATTACAAACATGTGTTACTTGCTCCAAGTCTATTTAATAAATGCCCACTTCAAATCTACTCTCTCTCTCTCTCTCATTGTAAACATGTACACACATGGAAGCCACCATCTTTGTTTCAATCACTGGAGTCTAAAGAGATGATGTCAGATTTGCTTTTAACCTGTGGCTTCAAATTAGCGGCAAAGATATTGTTGGTATGGATAATGACCACGGCAAACATATTGTTGGTATGGATAATGAAAAATATATCAGTTTAAGATATATAGTCCTCAGCACCTTCTATTCTTGTTGATCGTTAGTTTTGTCGTATGACTTGCATTGAATCTACATCGAAGCTACGGTGAACATGAATGTTACAGCAAAATTGATTAATTAGTTACAAGTTGCAATTGAAAAAAAAAGATCACAAAACAATAAACCATCATTAAATCTTTATTTTGTATAAAATAGAATATTAGAATAGAATTAGAATATTTTACCTGCATGTCAAAAATCACAATTTTCATCATCACAAAAGGTAAAGCCTCTAATGTTGCCACCTTCAAATTTGAAACATCTTAAAATGCATCTATTACAAACACACCCAAAGTTGAAAGTGGCTAAAAAGGCCTAAAAAGGCCTAAATTAGAATAATTACAGTACAAGAATCGGATCTATCCTATTTTGATGACACATACATTCAAGTTACAAACCAATCATGCCATAACAAACTTCTTACCATACATACTCACTTAAAATTTAAGTTCAGTCCAACTGCAAACAGAATTGACACTAAGAAACTGCACAGTCCTAGATCTTCCAGCAGATTATGTCACAGCAGATCTGCATCTGTGTAGTTTGCAGTTGGACTTGACTTATAAGTGGGTATATATGGTATTCATTAAATTCTATGTATAATGAATGTCATATTTTGATACCAAACACACTGATATCAATAGATCAACACATTGTGGAAAGACAGCTTGTTTTAAAATACATTTCGTATTGATTGCAGATTATTTAAAAATACACTTTGTATTGATTGCAGATTGCTTATTAAAGAATGATACTACTGTATTTAACAAATTTGTAATACATCATGCATATCAACATGTCACCATTAGTAAAAATCAAGTTTATTAAAACAGGTCATAACCCCTGGTTATCACCCTGGCTCCATATCCTGTTCCTTTGGACAGGATTAGTTTGCAATGGTATTTGCACCACCTACAGCAATGCAAGGAGCTCAACCTTGAACAAGGGGTCCAAGTGGGCATGATATGATTGTTCATATGGCTGGCATCTGCCTAATATTCAAAATGCAAAAGCAATTGGCCAAACATCTGGGTCACCCGAATGCTTTCTAAAGAAGTTTCTCTCAATGGTGTTGATTGCTTATGTTACAAACATACCTGTTTCAAGGTTTCTCTATTTTTTTATCTTCTTGATGAAAGATCAGCATCATTTATCCAACACTGAAAGGCCTATATGCCAAGATGCTTTCTGTCAAATTCTGTTAGAGTTATTTTTAGTATTAGTTGTCATATTAGAAGGCAGATAAGCATTATTTGTCATTTAAACGACCTTTCAGCTAGGATGCTTTCAGTAAAAAAATGGTGAAGTGTGTTGGGCCGTTTTTGAGAAGAATTAGGCAAAGGTTTTTCTAATTTTAGTAATGACAGCCATATCTGATGGCAAATTGTCATCATTTGTATAAATTTAAAAGCCTTTTATGCCGGAATACTTTCTGTCAAATTTGATCAAATTCTGTTAAGCAGTTTTTGAGAAGATGTTGTTTAAAGATTTTCTATTTTTGGGTAATGATGGCCATTTTTAATAGTGGAACTGTATCATTTGTACAAAACATGCAAGCACTTCATGTCAGGATTCTCTTTGTAAAATTTGCCCAAATTCTGTTAAGTGGTTGTTGTAAAAAAATTTAAAGGTTTCTCTACTGATAGTAATGGCTGCCATATCTGATCGCAGCTGACTGAAACTGCAATATTTCTATAAATCTGAAAGGCCTCATGCCAAGATGCTATCTGTCAAATTTTATTGAGCAGCTTTTGAAAAGATATCAATGAGGTTTTTCTAATTTTAGTAACTGTGAGCGTATTTGATTGTTGATTGGCATCTTTTGTACAAATTTGAAAGCTTTCATGCCAAGATGCTTTTTGCCAAATTTGGTCTAATTATGTTGAGTGTTTCTTGAGAGGAAATTGTTTAAAGGTTGTTCTATTCTTAGTAATGTAAGCCATATTGGTCAGTAGATATGGATCATTAATACAAACTTGAAAGCCCTTCATACCAGCATGCTCACTGTACAAGAGTCCCTTGAAGGGATTGATACTCAACTGGCTTAAAAGAATTTCATGTAATCTTAGATAAGGCTGTTTCTTCTTTTCAATTGCCGAGTTGTGAAACAATTGTTTACATTCTTGAGCGATAACAAGATTTTTAAATTGGCCACTGTGGAGGCTGTATTGGATGTAAGATTGGTACCATTTTCAGTTAGGAACAAATAGACATCATTGGAAGTCTTTTGTGGCAAACCCCATGTTAATATGACCATCAATTCTGGAGTAGCAATAACAAGATTTTCCATATGCACATCATAGCAGTCATATTGGTTGTAAGATTGGCACTATTTCCATTTAGGACCAACTAGATCTCATAAGAAGTCTCTTGGTGAAAACTCCATGTCAATATAGCCATTCATTCTGGTGGAGTAGTGATGATTGGATGTCAGATTGGCATAATATTCAGTTAGGAACAATTAGACACTATAAAAAGTCTTCTGTTGAAAACCTCATGTCAATATGACTTTTTCCTTTAGGAGGAGTAGCGATAACAATATTTTCAAGATGACTGCCATGGTAGCTATTTTGGATATCAGATCTGCACCATTTTCATTTAGGACAAACTAGACATCATAATAAATATTTCACCAAACCTAGACATCATAAGAAGTCTTATGGTGAAAACCCCATGTCAATATGACCATCCATTCAGGAGTAGTAGTGATAAAAAGATTTTCAAGATGATCATCATGGCTGCTATATTGGAAGTCAGATCGGCACATATTGGAGGTCAGATCAGCACATTTTTCATTTAGGACCAACTAGAGATCATAAGAAGTCTTCTGGTGAAAACCCCATGTTGATATGACTTTCCCTTCAGAAGAAGTAGCAATAAGATTTTCAAGATGGCTGCAGTGGTAGCCATACTGAATGTCCGATTGGCATAATTTTTATTTGGGACCATCCAGACCTCCTAAGAAGTCTTTTCATGAAAATTTCATATTGATATGACCATTAAGTCAGAAGTTAGTAGCAATAACATCATTTTTAAGCTGGCCAGTGTGGTGGCCATATTAGATGTCCAAGTGGCACTATTTTTATTTAGGACCAACTAGATCTTGGAATGAATGTGTGTGTAAAGTTTCATGCCAATCCTTGAAATATTTTAGAAGTAGCAATAACAAACTTGTGCTAACAGATGGATAAAGGATGGACAACAGACAACAGGCCATCCCACAAGCACTTCTGCTCTATGACCAGTACACTAAAAATTTGGTTGAAACTTGTCCATTGGTTTTTGAAATGTATAAAATTGCAAATATTGATGGACAATGCATGAAGCATGCCTGACAACAGAGGACACATGATGCATGGTGGTCCATATCATAAGCTATTTTGACCTTATAGACAGGTGAGTCAAAAATTACAAGGTCTAGTGCTCTAAATTTATATACTACTTATTATGCTACACTTGGTTTCTATGGTAACATAAGAGAATACTGAATACAGATAATTTTATGTATCAAAAGGCTTGTCTATGCAACTTTCTTAACATGTGTACCATTTATGGTTGAAATACCTTGAATGGTTTGAAATTTTTGCTCCAGAAGCAAAAATGTTTATAGATGGATGGACAGATTAAGATGATGATAGCTTTATCTTCCTGGATTACATACCAGGTGAATAATTAGGCAAACAGTTGATAATAAATGGGTACTTTAGCTTGGTATCCCTGTTTTGCAATGAACCCCAAAGTTAATACTAATTAATAAATGAGACATTGAGTAATTGTAAAATACCTCTATATGTGGATGCTGAGTAATTGTAAAATACCTCTATATGTGGATGCTGAGTAATTGTAAAATACCTCTATATGTGGATGCTGAGTAATTGTAAAATACTCTATATGTGGATGCTGAGTAATTGTAAAATACCTCTATATGTGGATGCTGAGCAAATGCCAGAAGAATACTAAGGCCAAGCTGTATCATCTCTTGCCATTGTGTCCCCAAGTTGACGTCCCACACTGCCAAGGTGTCCAACAGCGACATCACATCCTCTAGCAACTGTAGGAATAAAGAGCCTCATGCAAGTCCTTATTTCATATAAATTAATGAAAACATAAAATGGTTTCAGAGCTCAAGATAAGCAGGATAGTTGCATATTTTATGCAGACAAATCAATTAAAACAACAAAAAGACATTTCTTAATGCAATCAAATTATGCAAAACAATTTAATTTCAAGCATTTAGTCCAAAATTTGTCAGGGCATTGCTTCTGTTCCTGCTGTATGTACTGTTGATAATGTATGATGTCACGTTTGATCAATATAATCTACGCCACTGGTTCAAGCTGCATATGTTTCATACACGTTTGAAATGATAGTACCTTATTCTCCTGATAGCGATCACTCAAACTGACATATAATTGAATGTACTGTGAACTTTTAATCTTGGTCACTAAGCATTATGATACATTCCAATAGGTATGATACATTCCAATATGTATGATATGTTCCAATGCATATGATACATTCCAATATGCATGATACATTCCTATAGGTGTGATACATTCCAATAGGTATGATACATTCCTATAGGTATCATTACTGTCTTGATGATTAAGATTCAGTCTGGCTGCGTAAGTTTTGTATTGGTAGTTTTTACAAAATGTACCATTGAAAAATGCAATTAGTTCTAAACAAGGGAGTAAAATACCCAATTTGTTTAAATTCTTATCTAGAGCTCTGGGTTTAATTTTTGTTTTGTAATTTTTTTTTTATTAGCTTACCTTGAGAAATGGAAATTATTATACATGTTTCATAAATTTCATATGAAATTTGAATCAATGAAATATATTTATCAAATTACAAAACTCACTGATTTAATTCAATAAGCAAAATAAAATGTGCACAGATGTAACTTTTTTGAAGTGCAAAGATATGCCTCAGACAGAACACCTTTGTCTTTTTTAATGATATAAGGACACCATTCAATGCATCATGAAAGATAATCAAATGCATACCATGTTAATGAGTAGATGTGATTTTCTCAAGTCTCCAGTCAGTATAGATATCGATTTTCCTGGCATCCTTATCCTACCTCAAAAATGACTGTTATCCTGCCTCACATGACATCACAATAGCACTTTAATTGGCCCTTTGCTACTCTGACTTGTTTTTATGATGTAATCACATACATGATGTAATCTATCAGTTTAATTTCAGAACAAAAGTTAACTCTCTCTGTTTTTAATCACATTTCCAAGTTAACATTTAATTTTTCAGTGGAAACCAAATCTTATATGATGTTTCTAAAATTCTAATAATTGTCAATATGTACTTGGACCTTTTACAAATAGGGCTACATTTTGTTTAAAATCCATATTTTTGACCCAGGAATGTGAGAAAAATAATAAACCAGTGTATTGTTGTGGGATAGAAAAATCCTCATTTGTACAAAAAGCCTCATTTCTGCCCACTAATTATAACTCCTCAATCATGTGTATTGTTGTGGGATATAAATAGCCTCATTTCTACAAAGTCTCATTCCTGCCCATGAATTATGACACCTTTTGTGGGATTCCTTGTCCTACATCAATTCATATGAAAGATTCTACTCATTCTGGTTCCTGTCATTCATCCACTCACTGACAAGCTAGATGGCAGTGTTGTAACACTACAGGTACTGTATTTCTTTTTCGTGAAAGTTAGGATTTCTGGAGCAAAATTGTTTTATTGCCAGGATGGAATGAAAGTGAATTGCAAATCAAATATATTGTCCTGTGAATGACATACATGTGATTCTACAGGCAGTAGGACAAAAATATCATTTTTAAGGCCGTCTATCACACATACCATTTTATAGTTGAAATCTACTGTATTTTAAAAATAAAAGTTTTTTTTAAAAACAATTATTTATACAAAAAAACGAAACTTTTATGAGTTCTATCACACATTAAAGAAACCAGCAGGAACCAGTGTACTGGGGATCAGAAATGTTATACCAGTGCAATGATGTGTGGCTGAGTAATTGGCTCAGGAAGACCATTAGGTATACACAGCAAGCTGTTAATTGATTACCTTATTGTTGTAATTTGGAGAGTTTAAGGCTAAATGTGGAATGTTTTATGAGGTGTTATGAGTAATAAAGAGATTCAAGTTGGTTCATGATGGCTTTCAAGTCTTTGAATAAAAATCGGCCGACCTTTGGCAGAGGTCAGATAAAAAAAGAGAACTGACCAAAATATGATTTTGGCATAAACACTTGAGTTAGTATTTTTGAGTTTGTGTATTGTTTAATTGTTAGTGCACTGTTCAAGATGTTTTTTGAGGAATATTTATGGGCAGCTCGTGTATTTTTTTGTCCAAATAATGTCAAAATGCAGAAAAATGTGCTCTCTCCCAATGCTATAAACCACCAGCTAAGAAATATGATTCAGGAATACATCTTAAGTCCAACTCTGGAACTTCCTTCTCGGGGTGAACTTAGCTTGGAGTACTGGAGAGCAGTCAGCAATAATAGGTTTACCAGGTTTCATCCATTGATCTTAAACAGATCTTACTATGGATTTCAACTGCATTGTCTAATTGACCTAGCTGTCCCTTATTGCTATGAATTGTGACTGATGATGTTCTTCGCTGCTAGTGGGTAACTAGCAGTCATATATCGTGTGCCAGCTGCCAATGAAATCTTCCCATAAGATGACCTAGACCTTGAAGATAGGAACCCCAATGTGGCACATGACACACCTTCTAGTGATGATGTTTCATTCCTTATTCTCAAACAGCTTTAAAATTATAGAACAGAAGGGAAAGTGTGATAAAAATGTAAAATATTGAACTGTGACCTTGATCTTGAAGATAGGACCCACTAATTGGTATGCAATACACATCCCAATAATGATGTACAAGTATACCAAGTTTCATTCCTTAATCACAAACAGATTTAATGTTATTGAATGGGCACAAAAGGGTGATGGATGAAACGGTGTGGGACAAAAAGAATCATGGATGTCAAACACATACGCTTGGAAAATCAAAATTTCAAGGAATAGATACAAAGTGAAAATGTGAAACAGAATCTTTTACTAACCCTTTCACTAAATCTGTCCTCTATGCTGGAAGACTTGTCCACAACAAAGGCCCTTGTAATACGGACAAGTTCTATAGAGTTCTCCATCATGCTCACTGTATATTGACCTGTACACAAGTAATTATTTAATACCAGAATAATCATAAAGTATAGAACTTAATCTGTTTTATTTTGTGCATCTCTAACCCATACTAATTTGGTTAGTCATACAAGCATGGGTAAGTGTATACATGAGTTGACATGGATGATGTGGGAAAAATACTCTTGAAATTTGAAAGTTTTTGTTCATTTCTCTGTGTAAGAATTTGACTATGTACTTAAAATGTCATTGCCAATCAATGATTAGTTGTCCAAGCTTGTTGGGCTAGGGAATTCTTTTGTCCACTGATATGGGATTAGTCATATTGCTTGTAATATTGCTATGGTTACAAAAGACTTAGCCATACATACATGATTAATCCTACTGCTAAGGATTAGAGATACCCAACACAAAATATCTTAATGTTTAATTTTGATAATTATTCTGGAATCATATAATAACTTGTTTGTAAATTACAAAGCAAAGGTTAATACTGTGTAGTCAAACAGAGTGCAATAAGACTTTAAGAGATGCACTTTTTGTCCAGCTTGCTTTTTATTTAACTGGAAAATAAAAATCTTTAGTACTGAGTTTAATCTAAAACATCTTTAACATGGACCTTAATCTGGACACACATACAAACATATGGACAGACAAATGGACAGGCACATAAATGTCAAAGTGATCACTATATCGAGCTTCTACCAATGCAGGACTAAGAAATAATTTGAATATCAATCACTCAATTGCCCATCATCATTGGAATGATTAGGGGGTTGAAAAATCTCTAAAATAAATCTACTCACCCAGTCAGGAAGTACTAAAATTTTTAATCACCCAAAATAAACTCTTACTGAACTAGTTACTACAGAAACCAGCTGTAAGTGGTTACAAACTGAGACTAGTCTGCTCTCCCTCTGTTAAGTGTTTAGTAGTTTTGAAGAGCGAGAGTGAAACGCTCAGATAAGCTTGATCAAAACAAATGGAAAAGAAACCCTGTGAAGAAAGTATGGACTTTAAACTAACAAAGGTGGTAATATTCTTGACAGATGTATGTATGTAGTGATGTTTCATGACACCTCAGCACAAAGTGGCGATGTAGTGCCAACAAAAGGTTAAGCTAAAAAAAAGGTAAAATTGATTGCACACAAATTCAGGAAGATAAAGCCTTCCAAATAAATATATAATTAAGTACAACAAAATAAAATATAAAATGTAAAGATGTTAAAATTCTGTAAATTGTATACAAAATAACAGATAAAGGTAACACATGTAAAATCCTAACAACATGATTAAAATTTCTTGTATAAACTGCATTCCTTTAAAAATTCCAATATTGTCTTGGGTGATATGTCCTCGTACAGATTCTCCAAGCAGTTCACACCAAAATACTTCTGTCTAACAGGGTAAAAATTGACATGCTCAACAAGAATGTGCTCCACTGTCAGTGGACACTGCCAGGGTACACACCCTGGTCGAGGTTTGCCCTTCAGGAGGTATGCATGAGTCAGGTATGTGTGTCTAATACGCGATTGGTATAATACCTCCTCATCTCTCCAGTTTGTTCTATATGAGGAATACCACTCACCTATAGTTGATTTGATATTCTTAAGTTTGTTTGTGGAGTTTTCATTCCACATATTTTGACAAATATGACAAACATGCTGATTTATACAATATTTCAAGTCAGAATATGGAATCTCCATTCTTGACACAACATCCTTTTCATTAAAGAGAAATGCTGGTCAGCACTGAATCAACATTTGCCCAATTGTCTTAGTGATTGGAAAATTCACTCAACTGCCATAAATTTTCACAAGAAATTGAGTTGGACAAGAGAATTTTCAACCCATGATGACTTGTTTAGTCCCAATAAAAAGCCTCATCCTGCTTACAAACTCTAAAAAACTAAAATAAAAAATTTTCAAAAAAATGTTTGGCTCAAAGCTCTTAAAGTTTTGAAATTCTATTGTATTAAGCTTTATCAATATTGATGTAATACAAATAGAAGGAAAAATACACGTACTATATGCCTCTGACAATATGATTGTAATCATTCAAATTTCAACTAGTATAGTTTTGAATATATCATGAGACATTGCAAGATGTCATGTATTGCAAATGTCAAACATTTCAGACAGATTTATTCAGGACTTTACATGAGATCATTCCATACAAAATCTATAAAATGGATTGAAGACTTTCTGCCTTTTGCAAACCTGAGTGAACAATGATCAAAATCATTTCATTTGTTTCATGAATTTCATATTAAGTAGACACAAATTTAAGAATCTATTTGTCACATAATGAAAATTATATTGAATAATGGTGTAATTAAATGATTTTGATGTTTATTCCACTGCCTCAGATTGTATATCTTTGCTCTGTATGAAAGCATGGCATCTTGTGTTATGCCATGATATTACACATGACCAATATAAAATAGATGAAATGGCTTCATGAAACATCGTATCATGTGATTAGAAACAAAAATGGTGTATAATGCTAGGGCCTTACCTGGTTCCTTCATATCTGATGTACAGGAGTGTAACATCATCTCTAGAAGACGTCTTTTCAGCTCTGCTGCTGGAAGGATCAATTCGTTGGTCTGACTCAGGTAATCCAGCCATGAGAAAACCTGACCTCGCTCCTGCAAAAATGTTTTGTACAACTATATCAGTTGTCTCCTTGCTTTTTATTTATCAGGTCAAATTATTTTATTTTTGTCTCAAGTGCAATACATGACTTTCTTACTTAGGATATTTTTTCCAAATCACCCAGACTTTATCTGCCAAGTAAAAGTGTGGTCATGCTGTTTGGTCAAGAAAGCCACTGAGGTCAATCAATAAAAGACAATCCTTAAACAGGAAGGATGTCATGGCTCTACACTTATCAAGCTAAAACACTCTCCTATCAATGCATGCATCAAGATCTTGTGATCATTAGGAATGACAATATGTTGTTGTTCAGAGTACAAAATTAAAAATTTAAATATGTTTGATGATGAAGGAGGGACAAACATGTTTTTTTTTTCAAGAAAACAATGAATACTGATACCAACAAAAATAAAAAATGCATTCACAGTATTTGAAAGGGGACAACAATTTGAAGATTATTTTCAGAAAATAATTAATATGAATATAGCTGATAAAACTCTGGTGAGCAAATGAGAAGAAATTGACACAAATTTAATATTAGAAAAAGGTCTTTAAAATGCTGATGTGAATTTCTAGCTATCAATTTTACTGAGATGCCTCAAACAAAAATGTACATGAAGGTAAAGCTTTGGGAAATCAAATTGATGAAGCCCAAATAAAGCACTTCAATATGAACCTGTTAGCTTGTAAATATATTAAAAAGCTTTTTCCTTTTTATGAATCATAAAGAGTTATTTTCCTGTATGAAATACTAAGATTTCCTAATTTTTGTGAGTATTCTTTTTTGTGTTTCTGTAAACGATGACAGTTTCATTTGTACTTTAATATTTTGAATATTCTTTTGATGGGAAGATGGTCCTACTGTCTTTAACTTCACAGTTGGGATGTAACAATAAAATGATACTTATAGATCTTATTGTCTTTAGCTTCACAGTTGGGATGTAACAATAAAATGATACTTATAGATCTTATTGTCTTTAACTTCACAGTTGGGATGTAACAAGAAAATGATACTTCTAGATCTTATTGTCTTTAGCTTCACAGTCAGGATGTAAAAATAAAATGATACTTATAGATCCTATTGTCTTTAACTTCACAGTTGGGATGTAACAAGAAAGTGATACTTATAGGCCCTATTGTCTTTAACTTC
This sequence comes from Margaritifera margaritifera, assembly GCA_029931535.1. Taxonomy (NCBI): domain Eukaryota; kingdom Metazoa; phylum Mollusca; class Bivalvia; order Unionida; family Margaritiferidae; genus Margaritifera; species Margaritifera margaritifera. The sequence goes on along the minus strand of JAQPZY010001312.1, from coordinate 405,162 downwards.
ACATTAGTGATGTAACAATAAAACAATATGTATAGATTCTACGGTCCCTAACATCACATTAGGAGAGTAACAATAAAACAAATGCATAGATCCAGGCCTACTATCTTCAAATTCACAGTATGGATGTAACAATACAAGGATACATACTGGGAATATTTATATTTTCATATCAATACATCATACTGTATCATGATGCACATCATGCATATTGGGAATATTGATATTTTCATGCCAATACATCACACTGTATTATGATACACATGATTCATTTAGGGAATATTTATATTTTCATATCAATACATCATACTGTATCATGATGCAAATGATTCATATTGGGAATATTGATATTTTCATGCCAATACATCATACTGTATCATGATACACATGATGCATTTAGGGAATATTTATATTTTCATATCAATACATCATACTGTATCATGATGCAAATGATACATATTGGGAATATTGATATTTTTCATACCAATACATCATATTGTATCATGATACATATGATTCAAAATGAGAACTTCAGATAATAATAAAACATTTTGAACTGACAACTGAAACTGGAAACAAGTGTACTGGTAAGATATAATGACATCTAGTTTTTACTTCATTCTGTCAAAAAATCTAGTTTTTACTTCATACTGTCAAAAAAAATTGTGTTTATATTATGGCTAGTTATGATAATTACATACACTTTGCATTTACTGAAATGTTTTAAAGGCAAGAACTACTATAGCTGTACTACATTTAGATGACAAAGTGAAGCTTATTATATGCTATTTACATGAGAATAAGCACAGTGCATATATTAGGCTATATATATATTGTATTGGGACATAGGTATAATGATACATATTGCATTGCAAATTCAGTGGCAATACACACACCTAGTTCCCACATGCATTACTGTTCATTTAGTCTTAAAATCTGTGTTTTGTAGCTACTACAAAAACCACAGAAACTGGTATCCTATGAAAAATGGGACCCTAGTTTCCACAAATCTGGTATTCCACAAAAATTGGTACCCTAGTTTCCGCAAAAACTAGTAGCTTAAATACAGAAGTGAATTCACAGAAAAAGTCATGATGTAATGCAGTAGCCCAATGTGCTACTTTAAGTCAATATATGGTAGCCCAAAGCCTGCATTTTGCTAGCCCTAATGCTTAATAAAACAAGATTTCTCAGAACCTGTCCTGATCACAGAACTCTACATTTGTCCTACTCACCATCCATGCTGTTTTATCAGAGCCCTCTATTCCCTTCCACATGACTGTAAACAAGATGATCAGTAAGTTTTGGCACAGTTCTTCTGTAGCTTCTTCAGCACTGCCGACATAAATCCTCTGTAGACCAAGACTGTCTAGTGCTCTCTGGATGTGTTCTGCCTGTGTTAATGAGTCCCGATGAGATTCAGTTGCCTGGGGAGATGACTCTGATGATTCCTCAGTCACTGAGAGGGATGATGATAAGCATTCAGAAGTTGTGCTTCTTTGTTGCAAAGCTCGTTGTCCTATTGCACTCAAATCTTCTGTACTAGCGCTTGAACTGCGTGACATATTACAGGGTAAATCATCTTCCATTAAATCCTGATTCATTTTCTCAAATAATGGTGTAAAAGGCATTTGAGGTGAGGAATCCAATGCACTGTCAACATTTTTAAAGTTCAAATGTAACTGTGTATGATCAGGCTTTTGACTTTGACTCATAGTTGTTGAATCACTTTGAGAATAACTACTATTGCACAATGTAAGAGAACTGGTACTTCCAATCGCTGCATTCTCATGAATACCTTCTCCATTTTGTGTAACATGAGTCTCCATACGATTTTCAATATCAGTACCTTCATGAATACAATCCTGATCTTGGATAATTTGAGTATCTGTACTCATGGCAATATCATCACTTGTAAGGTCAATAAGGTTACTAGAGTCAAGGTCACTGGTTTCTTTGGAGATGGCATTAAGAATGAAGAGTTTGGTGAAAGCTTCCTGCCATCCCAGTTGTTTGGCAAACTGTTTTGCAGCACCATTTTTTGAGACAAGAATTGACAGAACCTGATAAAAAAGTAAACAAATGATACGTACAATCAAATCTGAATAAATAATTCCTTACACTTGATACAACATGGAATACTGTATGAAAATAAATGAACACAATTTTCTTTTAAATTTAAAATGACCTCACTGTTTGACATAACATTTCTGTTGAATCATTTGCAAACTGAGGATAGTTGCTCACAATGTATATGTATGAGTATAGGGACCATACAAGGTTTGCTGGGTACAAATGCTTGCTGGAGCTAAAGGAACGAGTTTGTTAACGAATTTATTTATTTATTTTTTAATTCATTTTAATTTATTTAATTAATTCCAGTCTGAGTGTTCCAAGTTTTTCCTGAGTATTGAAGCAGATATCTTCTTACAACACACTGCTTATTATTGGCATTTTTACTTGATCAGTTACTAAGTGCAGTGGTCTCTCACTATAACAGTGTTTAAGGGAGCCATACAAGAGTACCATGATACAAGCAAGATTGCCCTATACTGGGGTAAATACTCACTATAACAGTGTTTAAGGGAGCCATACAAGAGTACCATAATACAGGCAACATCGCTTTATACTGGATTTTAGTGCAAAAACTGTCAAATTTACCCCCGCGAGCGGCCACATAATGGTTGTTTACAGAGTAAAATCTCAATAATATTTTTTAATTTCTCAATTCAACACATTGACATTTTGTTCCAACATGCCAATAAAGTAACTTTAATCCTTACAAAGAGTTAAGTAATCCAATTACTGCCATGTGTTCCTTAGATGTTAGCTTTTGTCACTTTGATAATTACTGGCTATTAATACCAACGATAATTATCAAGAGGACAAAAGCTAACCGCTGAGAAGCACAGCATTGTTCAGCTCAAGTCAGCGTGACATCCGGTCGCCAGATAGTAAAATGGTATGTTAGCCTTTATGGTTTCATTCTAATAGATTATGAAATGTACATAACCAAGTACCAGACTGGGGAAGAAGAAAAAAAAGTCGATCACGTGACAGACTCACTTCCGTTGTAAACACTGTGCCTCACGCGTGAATGCCCGCGAAGGATTAAGTTGTCGCAAAATATCATCAGACATTCTCAGTTTAGAACAAAAAGTGAATGCAATTAAATTAAACGAAAAGAGGGAGAGTCTTTTGATAACTACGGAGAAATTTTATGTCAGAAAGATTCAAATAAACATCGTCAATATACATTCAACTGCATTGAGTGGGAAGACGGAATCGACGGACGTACAGGGATAGTTACAACCAAATGTTTGTGCCCAGAATTTACCGACAATGTAGTTTATCACCATGATTCATGATTATTCATATTATTAAAAAATTTCATTGATATTAGTATTATCATATTGAGTCCTTAACCAGATAATATTCCTGTGATTTTTAATATAAAATATATAAAAATTAGTTACATCTTTTATACTTTACATGTAGTTATTACTCACAACTGTGTGATCCCCCTCTAGAAGGGCCACCAGTCTTATAAGGCCACTTTCTTGCTGCAGAAGGGGTGGCCTTATAAGAGGGGGACCACTGTACAGTTGATGTCATATAATTCCAATGTTGGACAACAACTGATGTCATACAACTGCAGACTTTAAAGAAGCTAAAGCCTGCCTGGTCAAGTAAGAATGAAAAATTAAATATATACATATTAATAACTACGTGTTAACAAACTGACAACTTGATATAAGTATAGTACCTGCTGACTGGTTGACAACCTGATATAAGTACTGACCTGCCAACCCTTATGATTTGACCGAAAGTGTTACTGAAATATCACTTAAATTACAGACTTATAGAATAATAACAAAGATTATGAAAATATGATCACTGTGATCAAATTTGGATACTGGTTTTCCATCTTTGACCAGATCTGTATTTCATATTAGATTCAGTGGAGCTGGTCAGGTAACCAGTCTAACTTTACAGGAGTACCTCAGATGCTTTAAACTGCCCATATTTGTCATGTAAAATGCCTGTATATTCAAGCTGTTTGTGCCCATATTTGTCATGTAAAATGCCTGTATATTCAAGCTGTTTGTGCCCATATTTGTCATGTAAAATGCCTGTATATTCAAGCTGTTTGTGCCCATATTTGTCATGTAAAATGCCTGTATATTCAAGCTGTTTGTGCCCAACAAACAAAACTATTTAGAAGATGAAAGGGACAATAATCCTCTTAAAATGTTTACACAATCAGCATAGAAGTATAAAAAGGAATGTTCAGATTCTTGGAAAATAAAGCAGGAAAGGCAACAATTACATTTATTGGACATAATGTCATGTTGATTTGTCTTATGGCAAAAGAGATGATTGTCATCGCCGCTTGAAATTTAAAAAAACCCAATGATTATGTCAAGCTGAGAGATCTATCAAGAAGCCTTTGAGCTCCATGGGGTCTGGAACAGCAGTTTCTGAAACTATGCTGGAGGTAATCAAGGTTTAAGTGTACTTTACAAACTTTTCAGTTGAACATAATGTTTGCCTTCACTGCATTGTCTCAGATCACACTTCTGAACTTAATAAATGCATGTTTCCAAGTTGACAATAGCAGTACCTGATATTTTGTTACATCTTACTGAAAACTGGTCTAACTTCTGGAAAAATGTACACTGCTTTAGGTCTTGTTAGGGTTGGCAGGTCTGTAAGTACAATGCCTGCTGACTGGGTGACAACTTGATATAAGTACAATACCTGCTGACTGGGTGACAACTTGATATATGTACAATACCTGCTGACAACTTGATCCAATACCTGCTGACTGGCTGACAATTTCATATAAGTACAATATCTGCTGACTGACTGACAACTTGATGCAAGTACAATACCTGCTGACAACTTGATCCAATACCTGCTGACTGGCTGACAATTTCATATAAGTACAATATCTGCTGACTGACTGACAACTTGATATAATACTTGCTGACTGACTGACAACTTGACATAATACCTGCTGACTGGCTGACAGCTTGATATCAAAACCACTTGACTGGATCAATTGTAAAACCGCCAAAACTGCATTGTAGCTATGACCCGTGTCTGGAAAAAACAGAAATAATATTATCATATAGCACATTCAATTTTTTAAGAAAGATGAACAAATTTACAATGTGATTCATACTTGGACAACATTAAAGAAGTGATCCTTTGAACTTGTGATCCAGTCAGTGAAGTGAGCCTATAAACTCAGGTTACTTTTATTTTGGGAAACAAAACCATCACTTAGAATAGGAATTATTGTATCTGGCATAATACCCACACATACCTTAATCTGACATAATACCCACACATACCTTAATCTGACATAATACCCACACATACCTTAATCTGACATAATACGGCATTTACCTTAATCTGACATAATACCCACACATACCTTAATAAGCACCCATCCTCTCTGTGATCAAAACAAAACTAGAAACAAACTCCAGTACTTAACATACACATCTCAATCCCAACATGCATCATGGGAGGTAAGCAGCAGCTAAAACTTGCCTTGAACATCAGAATTTTCTTAGAACTTATGCCAATGTCTGTCTAGTGTTTTGTTACTGCTAACTTCATTGGTTAGATCACGTAAAGATGATCTTGATACTGGATATACCAGTATTGTTGACGATACTGGATATTAAAACAATTTCAGTACTGTTACAAGTATTGTTCTAGTATTCCATGAGTGAACAATACCAGATAAATACTGGAAAACACTGGTCATCTAGTATAGCATAAATTTAATAAACATCCTACCAATATACTGAACAATCCAGCATGCCACCCACCCTTACAAATTTTCGAAATTGTATATTAGTTCTATTTCAGGGCCACTGAAATTCGGAATTAACTGTCAGCAAAAAAATTAAACTTTTCCAAGAACCAAAATTGTACAGGAAATGCAATGGTAGACATACAAAACTCAAAATATATTTACGAAATCACTATGCCAGACAAAATCTAGTTAAATTCTAAAATGCAAACAATTTCTGGAACCTGCTAATATAAACTATTAAGTATCACAACCTGATTCTCCATGAAATGTTGGTACTTTGACAATGACTGCTAGTGGGGTGGATCAATGGCAAGATATGTATTATGGACAGTATGGGCCATTTCTCTTCAGCTTGCGACAATTTTGGTCTCACAATCAGTATCAAGAAGACAGAGGTGATGCACCAACCTGCACCAGGAAAGCCTTACATAGAGCCTACCATCACAGTAAATGGCCAAACCCTCTTGGCAGTGGACAAGTTCACCTATCGCGGCAGCACACAGTCACCTGCAGTGCACATCAATGTGCTAAAGCAAGTGTGGCCTTTGGCAGACTACACGCAAATATGTGGGAGTGCAGAGGCATCAGTCTACAAACAAAACTGAAGGTCTACAAAGACATTGTGTTGCCGACATTGCTGTATGCATGAAAAACCTGGACATGTACAGACACCATGGAAAGAAGCTGAACCATTTTCATATAGGCTGCCTGAGGAAACTGAAGAGGATAAGATGGCAGGACAGAGTCCCAGACACTGGTGTTCTCATACAGGCAGGCATTTCCAGCATCCACACTCTGCTGATGAAATCACAGATGAAATGGGCAGGTCAAGTCACCAGGATGTCAGAAGAGTGACTACCAAAGAAGATCTTCTATGGAGAGCTGAAGGAGGAAAAGCAATCTCAGGGTGGTCAGAAGAAATGCTTCAAAGATTCCCTCAAGTCATCCTTGAAACACTTCAACACTAACCCTGAGTCTTGTGAAGATCTCGCACAGGATTGCTCCACCTGGCACAGTCTCATCCATACTGGAGCTACCAACTTTGAACTGAGAAGAATTGCAGAGGCAGTGAAGAAGCAAGAGCAGCATAAATCTCAGAACTGCAGCATGTCCTCTACTGATCAAGCAAACTCAATCAGCATCTCCTGTCAAGTGTGTCACAGACAGTTCAGAGCACAAATTGACCTCATCATGTACTCACAGAAACCAAACCAGTTAGTGATGTCATGGTCATCTTCGAATGCGAAGGACAAACAACAATGTATTATATAATATAATAATCACATCATTAGACTGGACCACTTAATGTTCCAAGTCCTTGCCATACCATCAATCGTCTTTTTTTCTTTTTTCTAGGGGAGGCAAACAATCCAAATACCTCCATATTTTAACAATCAGCTAGCAGCTCTTATTCAATAGCAAGATATATTTGGCATTTGGAACACCTCCGCTTATTCTAGGCCCGAGTCTTTCAAACCCTTTAAAACTGATCTATATATACAAAAACATCTACAAGACACACTGACATATTGGGCTGGATACTTTAGTTTGAGAAGAGTGTAATAATAATTTCCTGCTCACAAGTGCTTACATACTACTGATGCTTGTGAACCAGATAGATATTCTATTTGCACCAGTTCAGAATTTAAACTGATACAAAAAGATAATAACAAAGATGGCATTGACGACCGCATTGCCAGTGCACACCTTGCTAAATAGGAGACTACTAATTTTTGTGTGCTTGTACTTTTATCTGATTCAGATTTCAATTTAACACTAGCCAGCTGGACTACCATATTTTGGCCTTTAGTAGTCCTTAAAAAAAATTACTAGCCTTGGGGAAATGGCAAGCATTAGTGTTGACCCCTGAATTATCATTTGCAAAAGTTGAGGATTAGATCAAACTCCATCTACAGAAAATAAATAACCGTTACTACAGTACAGAAGTTTATCCATATATGCAGAGATGCTGCCAGGATTTTATCTAAAGGGGGGAAATTGGCCATAGTTCAGTATTTACCTAACACATAATTATCCATCTCTTTCTTTCTTCGTGCTCTATTGAAATCTAAATCCTCAAAAGATGTCTCCTCTAGTTGTATAAGCATTAATCTGCTGATCATTTCTGAGCTTAATTTGTGCCTTATCTGTGTATGAATATTGTTCTGTGCTGATAACCCTCTTTCACATATGCATAGCTACCTAAGCCAGCTTGAACAAGTTGGAAAAATGTTCTTTATGGTTGTTATGTACAATTTTCAGCAGCTCAGAGGTATTGTCTCTTGGATATCTCTGCTCCAAAATAATATTTTTCACTAACAAGAGTTCTGCCAAAGTTTCACTTTCCTGAATCAGTGCTTTGCTGACTACGACATGTATACCAAATTTTTGATCTGTTCCACAATTTTGTATTAGGATTTTAAGTCCATCAATGCCATAGGCAGCTTGTTCAGACAGAGTTATTCTGATTAAAAATAATCCTTACTTTTTAATTTCTTTTGAGATTTTTATTTATACCATTTTTTTCTTAACCCTTAGAGTGCTATATAGTTTTGTACCATAAGATTCCTCAAGGCAGAATTGTTTGAGAAAAGAAATGAAAAATTGCACTATACTTTTTAACTGCTTGTACTTTAATATGGCTTAGTATTCAGCCTTTTTGACATTTAATTTCAAAGGACCGCTTAATAGGGGATTGACCGGGATACCGTCTGTTTTTGTCCATCCAGCATGTACGTCAGACTCGTATTCAACATTATTTTCTGGTTCAAAATTACTCACTGGTATTTCCAGTAATACTTTCCGGGCTCCAATAATCTCATATACTTAAAAACTTTAAAAATCATTGTCATCATCGCTATCATCGGCCAGTATTTGCCAAACGAAATTGTCATGTGAAGATGAACTATGTTGCGAGTCAGCCATTTTGGATTTTCTAGGGGCCCTTACTTTGAATGCAAGGATAAAACTTGACAGTGCTTGTTCCAGGGTCCAATATGCCAATCAAATTTAGTTTTAACAGCCGTTCATATCAAGCTGAACGATGTGTAACAGTTGCCTGTCTGAAAAAAAGACCGATAATGAGACAAGCGCAACGAGACTTCTACTGGCAGCGTGACTTATGCTCCTATAAGCACTTTAAGGGTTAACAGTTAAATAAAAATTGTATACTGCGCATAATACATTTTTATATGCATGACTTTAAGCTAATTTTTGGGAGTTCTCACGCATGACTGCTTTCCACGTGCGCGAATTTGTACAAATTGTGTGCAATTCACGCAGTCACGCGCCCTGGCAGCATCTCTGATATATGGATTATAAAGAGTCTGAAAAAATTATAGTTAATGCAGAAAATAATACCAACTGCCTGAGGGACTTTTGGTCACCAATGCTTTTCAAATTATACTCTTCAGATAATACTGTAGAATACCAGTATAGTGTTAGGAGAATACTCTAGAATACCAATATTGTGTTCAGAGAATACTCTAGAATACCAGTATAGTGTTAGGAGAATACTCTAGAATACCAGTATTGTGTTCAGAGAATACTCTAGAATACCAGCATAGTGTTACGAAAATACTCTAGAATACCAGTATAGTGTTAGGAGAATACTCTAGAATACCAGTATTGTGTTCAGAGAATACTCTAAAATACCAGTATAGTGCTACAAAATTACTCTAGAATACCAGTATAGTGTTAGAAGAATACTCTAGAATACCAGTATTGTGTTCAGAGAATACTCTAGAATACCAGTATAGTGTTAGGAGAATACTCTAGAATACCAGTATTGTCTTCAGAGAATACTCTAGAATACCAGTATTGTGTTATAAGAATACTCTAGAATACCAGTATTTTGTTAGGAGAATACTCTAGAACACCAGTATTGTGTTCAGAGAATACTCTAGAATACCAGTATAGTGTTAGGAGAATACTCTAAAATACCAATACTTTGTTCAGAGAATACTCTAGAATACCAGTATATTGTTAGGAGAATACTCTAGAATACCAGTATAGTGTTAGGAGAATACTCTAGAATACCAGTATTGTGTTAGGTGAATACTAAAAGAATACTAGAGATGTTAATTGATAATACTGAAAGAAGGAGTATTATCAAGTAATAATTCTAGAAATATATGTACCAGTATTTTCTATGAATAAACAGGTGATTTCATAGCTAATTTTTAGGCCCAAGGACTACCCAGACATGTAATGAATAATTAGACATGTAATGATTACCTAGACATGTAATGTGTACCTAGACATATCATGACTACCTAGACATGTCATGACTATCTAGACAAGTCATGACTACCTAGACATGTAATGAATACCCAAGTTATATCCCCATAAATCCTCTCATTTAATGACACCATGTTCTTAGGCTCAAGGACTAACCAGATATGTAATGAATACATACACATGTAATGACCACCCATGTTATATCCCTATAAATCCTCTCATTTAATGACACATGGCCGAGCAAATCCCATAGTCTGACATCCCGGACTATTCATTTTTGAAGTCAGGCAAGTAAAATTTTCCAAGTCGCTAGTCTGGGACAAGTGTTTTTAGCCTATTTTAAAAAAAGTCAGGTAAGTAACTATTTTCATGCCATAATCACTTTATCTACCTTTATCTGGCCATTCATGCCCTCTGGGCATGCTGAATGCTTGATTCTACCCGTCTCCATGTATTTATTTACATCCAGTATCACACCTACCAGTGGTAATTGATAACTCTTGCATGTGCACATGTTATGTTACAGCTTGACTGCATATTGGGATAAGTGACTAAACTATTAGCCAATCAAAACACATGAGACAAAACAAAGCCGGTATGATTAATTAGCAGTGTTTTACATGGCTTCCTTGTATTGTGTTTGCTTAAACCAGATCCTGATGAACGACTCAACCTATTATCTTAATCCAGCAAATCAATCCAAATAAATTAATGAAAAGCCCTTTACCGATATTAGTGTCGGTTCTCTTTATGAACTGATTAAATGGCATTGATGATTCTTTAATTTTCAATTGATTATATACAGGATTAACTTCCACATCTAATACTGCGTTTGAAGCAAAACAATTATGCTAATAAAGGAGCTGTCTCTGTTCATATTTAAAGGACAAAATATTATGATCGCTTTAGAAGTAGTCGTCAAGCAAGTTGACATTTACTATCTGGATAAAATGAGTTTACCAAATTATTTTTTCAAGGATGTTAAAAAGGAAGAGTCGGAGAATGAAATTAATGTGAAAGTGGAGCGGTAAGAGACTCAGAAATTTTCAGCCACATTGGGTTGATAGTTATCCCTGGCTTGAATTAATTGACTCAGAAACAAAAATGTTTTGCAGTAATTGCAAACAATATCCCAAACTGGCACAGGTTGGAAATTCAAGCAGTGTATTTGTCAATGGAACTAACAAATTCAGGATTAAACCAATCAAGACTCTGGACAGTTTTAGACCTCACAATATCTTGCATAGGGAAAGTCTGAATTCCAGTAAAATTCCTTTCCATTCTTGCTGATGGAAGTACTGATGCTACTGTATCAGAGCAAAAAATAGTGCATATAAGATACATGGACAGTGGAAAACTGAAAACCTCTGATGTAACAAATGTATAATATCAACCTATGTTTTTGAAAAATTAAATTCTTTTAAGAAATAAATATGTTGTATGTTATTTTGTTTGTAAATGGAGCTAACTTTTCTAGCATGCACATATATGTGAAAGGAAGTGTCAGTATTACATAGATCATGGTGAAAGTCACTGATGGCAGGAATATTTCCCTGTATAATTCCCCACCACAACCACAAAATACTACAGTATCTTATGGCATTAACTTTATACTGAACGAGTGCTTAGCCATGATACTTACTTAAAAACTGTAAATACAATATCAATGAAGTCAAGATAAGGGGTCACAGTCTGTCATAAAGGAAATAAATAAAATCTCCAAGGGCCCTTCTTAAACTCAGAATCTCTGAGAATACTTACCAGACCATGAAAAGTTAGGGAGACTAGATCTGCATTTGTAAAACATGTAAGCCCCTACTGCAGACCAAAATATTGTTTTTAAAGTCAAAACGCTCAAAATTGTTCAATTTTTTAAAAATTTAACATAAACATCTAAACAGGTCATTTACATATGCATATAAAATGCATTCAAAATTTCATTTGTCAACATCAAGTGGTTTTTGCTTTATTGGATAACAAGGTAATCATCAAATATGTCTGAGTTTAAAAATGAAAATTTTTTTTAAAAAATTGAGAAATTGATGAATTGGCATGAAAATATAATTGGTTATCCACATATGAATACAAAATATGTCTACTAAATGTTTTATGTTTACTTGAAGTGGTTTTTGCGCAATCTTGTAAACAAGATTCTTGGCACAGATGGACAGAAGTGTGGACTAACAGGTCCAAATAAAGATGCCCCTGCTGCAAAGAGTGTCAGCATAATAAACTCCATATGAGAAAAACATTGAAAAATGTGTTTTTGGCAGTATACATTTCTAAAAGTGTCATACTTCATACTTCAGTAAAGAGAGATAATCCACTGAAAATTTAAGTTTACCTGACATTGCCCTCTTCAGCTTGAAACATATTCGAAAGATATATACAACAAACAAGAAAGTCCAATGGTTACTCTGATGGTTTGCTATGATAAAACAATGAATATACACATGAATGACTTTCCAGTTAAATTATTGCAGAGGTGAAAATACTGATATTATAAAAATTTCAAGAAGCATAGAAAGGTAAAGTCTTTTTACTGGGAATGTAACAGAGATTGGGATAGGGAAGGATAAGTTGAAATTGAAGCAAACAAACTGAGGGCTGTTCCATTTAAACATACATGGTAACCAGGACAGGTATTTGTAAAACAAAATGCATATTAGGGTACTCTGATTATTTAAAGAGTTCATATGGAAATCATTAAAAAAATTTCTAAATTACAACTAGGAGTAAATAGTCCACATTGAAAGTGCCTTCTTTGGGTCGCAAGTGTATTTTACTGGAACAGCTTTGAACTAATATGTGGAATAAAAGCTGTCTATCTGGGGGTTTTCCTTATGGCGAAAGTGGTTTTACTGTCATGAAAGATGTGAATTTTACCAATGTGTTAATGAACCTGATCAAATGGTGACACCACCATTAACATCCTCAAATCCTAAAATACATGACTTATATCTCTACTTTAAGAAATTGTACAATATTTTGTCTATTGTTGAAAAAGTAATTCTATATGGTGCTATGTCATACAGTTTCACAACAATACAATTCACTGCAACAAATATTGATGTTCAACCAATCAGTTAAATTGCAAATGTCTAAGCACAGTTTATATACTGAGTCTACCTGTTATGGACACCTGCTCCAAGAATCTCTTGATAGTAGGTACAGACACCTCACAACCCTGCATAAGCCCAACCAATCCCAGGTATCCACAGTCCAGCAGTCGTAACCGGTTTTTGTTCTTTTCATAAACCCTGTCTGTCTTCAGCAAAATACACAGCACCTGTGTATTTTCAATCAATGATGGAAGAATTATAGTTTATGGTGGATTTATTTTTTTATTTTCTGCAGAATTTTATTGAAATAAAGAGAAATTTATTTCAATCTGTATACTTCGGTACCATCTTTTTTTATGGAATAAATATACAATTAGATAATGGCAGCAAAATTTTTATGAATTTAAAACTTCAAAATACAATAAAAATTCTACAAAGGTATATACAGTATTTTCTATGACTAAATGGCAAATTTATTATCTTTAACTCTTGATAGATTAATATCACAAACTAAATATTCTTGCTATATGAAAACCACAGCTGACATCAGCACAATCTGGTTTTGTAGTACCGAGTAGAAAATTTACTGGTAAAAATGACAAGGTTAAAAATACACTTTTTGTAGGAAAAAGATCATGGAACAACATGCAAGAAATAGCAGAGGATCTTTTCACAAAATTTCACTGTTCTTCTCATTCAATACAGATATTCAATCCATATTTCTGTATCACACACACAGAGATAGGAATTACATTTGTGTCTTCTCTGATGTCCGCGAAATTAACATTTTTAGATGCTGTGAATCAAACTTTTTATAAATCCCATTTCATTTTGAATTTTTATTCATAATGTAATGCTAATTTATTTAAAATATGTTAAAGAGGAGGTATGCAGTAAATACAAAACCACATTTGTGTTTTTTTCTAATTTATTTAAAATATGTTAAAGAGGAGGTATGCAGTAAATACAAAACCACATTTGTGTTTTTTTCTAAAATATTTAACAAATGTTAAAGAGGAGGTATACAGTAAATACAAAACCGCATTTGTGTTTTTTTCTGAGCAGGGGAAAAGAACTTGTTTGATTTGGCTTATGAATACATTTTGTCCTGACTGGTTTGGCATACCCTATGCCATATGACGCTCATTCTTTCCAGTAGTTTTGTGTATAAATGAGGCTATTACTTATGAACAAGGTGGCATCCTTAAATATGAAGAATACAATGTATTTTGATATAATATTAGTGTGACACCTATCTTTACAATTTTCTCATAGAAGACAAGAGTGTACCCTGGCAAGGCCAGAAGCCCATAGAACATGTCAGCCATTTGCTGCTCAAACAGCAGGAGATATAATTGGTCCTGCTTCCTGCTGCTCTCCAGAAGGGACAAAAAGATATCTAGAATTTCACAGATCTGAAAAAAAGAAATGAGATCAATCACAATTTAATAGAATGATGGAGATATGTGGAGAATCTAGACAATTTTACAGGATTCATAAATTATTCTCGGAGACAGAATTCACACAAAATTCTGACAGAAGAGTCCATTGTTGTCCCCAAGGGGTGAGCACCTTCCAAGGAATCTAAAACAAAAGGAGACATTCCAATATTTCATCCTACTCCATTGTTTCCTAAATGTTGGTATACAAAAGTTCTTCCTTATAGATGTCATAAGTGACCATTCCCACAAATAAGACCATCCAGAATGCACTCCAAGTGCATCTGTGGTGGAAATAAGTTAAAAAGTACTGGATTTAGATCCTGCAGAAAATATTTAAGCAAGACTGATAGACTCGTGAAACGTAGGTCACAGTCATCCATTTTAGTGCATAACACACTTTCATCCAAAGATGAACTCCTTGTAAGTTTCAAGATCATGAAAAAAATTATTTAAGTTAGATTTTTTAAGCAAGTTTCAATAACTACTGAAGAGCAGGCCATAGTGACCCAGTTCTGGTTTTTCCCAAAATGCAAAATGCAGGTTTGATGTCAATTTTTGTAGTAACATATGATTTACAGCCCAGATGGATGGAGAGATGCACAGAAAGATGGAAAAATGGAAAAAGTGAATCCCATATACTGCCTTGTCTTAATCCAGTGGTATAAATAGTAGATCACTGTGAACTATATTAGGCAGATGTGGATATAAGTCCTTAAAGTAAATGTATTTATCAGGTTTCATGACCATACTAGTAACAGTATTTGAGAAGTGGATCTAAATGCCAATAGTTCAAATACTCACTTGAGTGTAAAATGAGGATCAGTGTGCTACTTTTGCTAGTAATTGGCAGTATCCTGTTAATTGCCAGTACCCTTGTATTTGGCAGTACCCTCATAATTGGCAGTACCCTTTAAGAGGAATACAATTTTCATGACTGTACATGTGACAGTTTTAGAGAAATTTAGCTAAATGCAAAACCTTACCATTGAAACCAGAGACAACAACACAAGAACAATTCCAGCAGTATAAAATCAACCTACCATGTCCTCTTGCCTGACAGTAATGATGAAGTTGATCATGCTGTTGAGTTCATCATATGTAATCTCCTTTGCCACATAGTATTTGATCAGGTTTAGGAGAGATACACGTATTGTTTTGGCATCCTCTTCTGAGAGCCCACTCCTACCACTGAAATTAGAAAAAAAAAACGAAAATAAACAGCAGAACCCATCTAATCTAAACATTCCTCCGGGATATATACAATCTTCTGCAAGTGCTCATTTCAAATGACATTTTTGAAACAAGTAAAGTTTTTTCCACCTTTTTGCAAGCCTTGGCAAGCAAAAGATTTAAATTATTCAAAAACCTGTTTAAATTTCATTTGAAATGAGCAGAATATATAGAGGATATCTACGTTTTTTGAGTAGATATATGGAAATATTTCACGAGTGAAGTGGAAACATTTTGTATTGTCATTCATGGCAAGTGACAATACAAAATATTTCCACTTCACGAGCGAAACATTTCTGTATATCTCCTAAAAAAACGTAAATTTTCTTTTTATTATATAATTTTCAAAGGAAAAAGCCATCAATCTGCATGGGTTTTCTCCATTCTGTGTCAATGCTATTAACAGCCGCATTACTACATCGATAAAAAAATGTTAATAAATTTTACAATAATTTTGTGGCAGCAACATTATACAAAACTTAGCTTGTACATATCATGTATTTAGTCAAACTAATGATCGTATTCGTTTGAAAATGAAGACATTTTTATTTTTGTTAACACATTTCATATGCGGATTGATACTGTTGGGGTGGGGTAACTAGAAACATAACAGAATGGTTGTATCTGACAGACATCAGAGTGTAACATCCTTAACCATAAGATTTCAATGTAACAATTTTATTTGATGAAACTACAGAACAGTGTAGTGAAGTGAATCTGAAGTAGATTCAGATGCAGTCAATAAGCTTTTGCCTTGCATGAAGTTTTTATTACACATTATATACAGAAAATTTATGACATGGTTACATATATACACATATGCCTAAATAACATAGTAGTTTTCTGATAAAAAATATTTGATATAGACATTGCATCAACGTAGGCAGTCATTTAAGTACAAATTAAATGGCAAGAATTTTTTTTTTTACATACTTGACAAGAAAATGCGAGAGTCAGTGTTTCAGGTTTAACTGGTTTCTCTGCCTGGTTTCCTGTTTTAATGCCACCATCTAAAGAATAACTTCAATGGCATTTCAAAATTGTAGGCTTATATTTAAAGAATACAAATACAATATTTAATAATTTATTTTAATTTTGTCTGAGGACATTACTCCTTTAAATAATGTTGTGGAATGCTGAAAATCAAACTCACTAAAGGTCTCATCAATCTGAATCAACATGCCATATCTGGTTGAAATCCAACAAATTGTAGTGAAGTTATCTTGCAGAAACCATGATCAGAATGTTGAGCAATCAGGGGACCAAAACTCTTGTAAACAGACTAAACCCATATCAATCATATGAAAGTATACAAGACAATGTTCATACGAAACAGCATCCGAATATGCTGAATAGTTCTTCAGCTATGCCAATTACAAGCAACACCTAATGTGGAGATATGTTGTCAAGGGCCATAACTCTGTTCAAAATGGTGTTACCGAGATAAAACTCGTGAGGCACATCCATGTCTTGAGACAATGTACAGACCAAACTGCATCAGAATATATTGAATGGTTTTTGAGTTATGTTGGTTACAAAAATCTGCTGTAGTGGAGATGTAATACAAGATGGAAAAAGGGCAATAACTCCATCAAAATTCACCTACCAAATGGCATCAAATTATGTGTAAGGGTTGCAGAGTTATGCTGCTTACAAGCAACATTCCAACATCAAGGTCCATAACTAAATCCAGAGTTGATGAAACAAATGCATAAAAGGTGCAGCAAGGTCTATGATACAATGTACACAACAGAATATGCTGAATAATTCATGGGCTATGCTGGTTAGAAGGATCTAATGTAGTGGTGTAATTGTCACTGAAAAAAGGACACTCTCTCAAAATCAGAACTGAAAAGGACAAAACCTTTCAAAGACACATCTACATGTAATAAGCATTTCATCTAATGGTATCCAATTATATGCAATGATTGCAGAGCTATGCTTGGTAAAAGAAGTGTGAATGGACAGAAAGACAGACAGACAAATGGATGTGCAGCTGATTACTGAAGAACTCCAATACTGTATATACTCGCATATAAGCTGATACCAACTGCAAAGACCCAAATCTGCCATCGCATATTGTGCCTGCAGATCTGGGTCAATGCAATTTGAAAGGACTAATCAGTAGAACAAAAAACATAGACCCTGATCTGCCAGCGCATTATGTGATGGCAGATCAGGGTCTCTGTTGTTTGGATTTGGATCCGGTTTATACGCGAATATAGATGGTAATCTTAATGCAGGCGATTTACATGACCAAAATTGTATCGTCAACACTGACATACAATCTAGGGGAGCACATAGATGGAGCACAAATGTCTTCAAAAATATCTTTAAATAAAGGTCACCTGCCTATGAGGACAGAAGTAAAAAGTCTGAATTTGTATGGATAATACCTGTAGTGTGACCTGATGACATCCAGCATGTACTGAACTCCAAACATTTTTCTAAAGTGTCTTCTGTCATCTTTGATAATGGTGGACAAATACTGGATATGTCCTAAGACAAGAAAAATAAACATCTTTCTAACAAGCATAAAGAATTTCAAAAACTCATGTTAAAGCAATGTGAATAAATAGAGCAAAGAGAGACCGATTAAAGACAGATTAAAGACAGATGTATTCGTTGCTTGAGTACAGTTACCTTGTATCAAGATGTATATGCTTTATAAAGCCTGGGAATTTTATTTTTGTTCAATTAGGGTCTTGTTAATCAGTGTCTCTTAAAATATTATGTAAATCTATGTAGCTGTCCCCAAAGTAACATGTCTATAATAAGTTTATAGAGGAACCTGTAACATAATAACTTACATGTGCCTATCACAACAATAGGCTTAAAAATTCAGATCATAATCAAACTGATGAAAAGAATTTTAAATGCATGATGAATATATTTTATTAAGTTAATCACTTCTAATTTGAAGACACAAAGTGAACACCCTTATCAGCAGGAGCAATCAATAATTTTCTTGAGTGAGTTTGATTTAACTAATTCAAGTGTAGAGATTATTCATTAATGAACCAAAAAATGTATCACTTGGGTCAGACACATGTAACTGGGTTAAGAACACCAAATTTTTTTTGTAAACTGCAAAGAACAGATAGATTGAAATGACGAGAACAAATAAGGCAATTTATGACTAACATCACACACAGTCTTATATATATATATCTCACACAGACAGACAGGTAGACACAAACATACACATGCCACACGCACAAAGAAACATGTTTTTTGTAGGAAGCAACAACTATTTGATGATACCTAATGGCAAAGATCAATACTAGCATCATTTTATGTCCCTTACATTCTCAGCTTTATATTCAATTAATAAATACATAATATACAGCCTTATACTCAATTAATAAATACATCATATACAGCTTTATATTCAATTAATAAATACATCATATACAGCTTAATATTCAATTAAATACATAATATAAAGCTTTATATTCAATTAATAAATACATCATATACAGCTTAATATTCAATTAAATACATAATATAAAGCTTTATATTCAATTAATAAATACATAATATAAAGCTTTATATTCAATTAATAAATACATCATATACAGCTTTATATTCAATTAAATACATAATATATAGCTTAATATTCGATTAATAAATACATAATATACAGTTTGACAATCTGCTTAAGTGCCAAATAAATTCAAATCAACTCTCAAGTTCCTGGGTCACCAGAAGCCCTTGTTTTACCTATCCTGACAGGAAAGTCACTCTTGCTCCAGATGCGGAAGTCAAAAAGTATGTTCTGGTACAGATGGTTTAACAAAACCTTGTTGGTTGCTGCTGTTGCCTCTACCAGTAGCTGTACTGCCATCAGTACATGCACATCAATTAGCTCGCGGTTTACCTAGAAGATGTTCTGTAGATTAAACTGCTGACAACAAAGTCGCTGAACTTGTTAGTATCCTCATTATATTGTAACCATGTGCAAAGAAGCATTAGTTTTGATCCTTCCTTTGGGATTATTTATGAGTGAAGTATATATGCTATCTCTTCATACTAACATTGAAAATGTAACTGATCATGACACAGTACTAAATGGAAAATGCAATAATTGAAAAATTAATTTATGAAATGATTTTTCACTTATGAAATCAAGAGACTGTCACATTCAACTATGATGACTTTAATTTTGCCATTTAAAGAAAACCCATTAAATTCCATAAAAGTATCTGTGGTTGGATTAAAATCCATTAACACTATTAGTTCAGAATTCATTGCTTAAGTGATTTGAACATACTATCATATCATAAATCCTTCACTAAGAGCTTGTAAATTAAAATGTCTTCTCTATCCCACATACCTTCAACATTAGAGTGAATTGAAATGTTTAGTTATCCACATACCTTCTGCAAGAGAGCACTGAGTGTGGCTGCTCCAGTGGTACGCACAAATGTATCCTGGTTTGTGGTGTGTGTCTGCATCATGTTTCGAAGGAGGGTCAGGAATCCTGCCACCTGATTCTGCTCAAGCTTCTTATCTGGAATGCAAACCATACTAGTCTTTGAAAATCATACTTAGTTCCACCAAACCATACTAGTCTTTGAAAATCATACTTAGTTCCACCAAACCATACTAGTCTTTGAAAATCATACTTAGTTCCACCAAACCATACTAGTCTTTGAAAATCAGACTTAGTTCCACCAAACCATACTAGTCTTTGAAAATCATACTTAGTTCCACCAAACCATACTAGTCTTTGAAAATCAGATTTAGTACCACCAAACAATACTAGTCTTTGAAAATCAGACTTAGTACCACCAAACCATACTAGCCTTTGAAAATCACACTTAGTACCACCAAACAATACTAGTCTTTGAAAATCATACTTGTACCTTACTTGACCTAATACCCCCACTGTACACTTACAGAAATATAATTTAGGTAAATTTTGCAAAATCAAAACTCATCATAACAGGTGCACATGAAAGATGTATGTCATACTGAGTTAGCTCCCTTTGTCTATGTAGAGTACTCTCCACTTTAGATGTTCATTCTATTTCTCAATATGGTCACACCCAATTAAAGGCCTGTAAGATAGAGATTGATTTGACCCTCAAAGATAGGTGGAAATGAAACAAGATTGAGTGGAAGTAGGTTCCAAGAATATCAAGGCAAATTTTAGCACTTGTGTCTCTTCAACAATGTATGCAATTATCACGACATCTGAACTCAGAATTGTATTACTTTTATGTAAGTTTTGACTAAATAAAAGGGTGTATACTTATTAAGACATTTGCAGTATTATATTGAATATAGTGGAGTAAATGCAGTGGTTTCTCCTCTTATGAGGTCATTGTAGGGTTTTACCAGAAGGAGAAAACCCAAATCCCTGACATAGGTTATCACGTATAGCACACATACCTGACTCTTGCACACCTCCTGAAGGCTGAACCTCAACTAAAGTGCATATCTTACCAGTGTCCACTGACAGTAGAACACATTCTTGTCAAGTGCATCAACTTCCACCTTGTGAGACATTAGTCTTTTATGTAAACTCAATTATGAACCTTTATGACAATGTACCACCAGAAAATAAATCTTTGACTTATTGACAAATTTATATAACAAATTATTTTAAGAATTTTATGTTTTGTACCTTTTAATTTGATATACCTTTTACAGAATTTTAACATCTCTTACCTATTATCTTGGATCTTGTAGCACTTGATGTTTAAATTTATTTGGAAGGGTCTTTTGTCCTAAAGATTTTTTGGCAATTCTTTATCTTTACATTTTATAACTTAACTTTAAATTGGCACCATATACATACATATAAACTAACTCAAGTTTCTTTTTATGGATCCTCATTCAAAAATCTTGGGAGTCAAAGCGACTAACTTTTGAACAAAAGTACCAAATAAATGGTAAATTATATACCTACCATATGGTGTATAGTATTATTATATTTCTTTTATGTAAAACCCTCTTTAATTGGTCAGAAATAGATTTTTCTTGCTTAAGTCTCTCTATCCATGATCTTTCCACTCAAAAATGAACTCAGATGTTTTCATTATCTCATATGTTAGTGATTTGCAAAATCTGGTCAAAGCAGGTGATAAAAAACTCAAGATATTGTAAGGAAACAGTTTTTCTACTTTGAGTCACTGTGCTGTGACCTTGACATTTGTCCTTCTGATCCCAGAATCATCAGGTGTCTTTCTTATTTCCAAAACAAGGCATTGACAAAGTTTGGTTAAGGTATCTGATATACAAGTTATTGTGTGGGAACAGTTTTTCTTCTTTCAGTCCCTTTGACCTTGCCCATTGACCATTTAAGCCCAAATTCAAAAGGTCTTTTTTGTCCCAAATGCGAGCTACTTAAATTGCTTAGTAATGGTAGATTGTGGAGAACACAAGTTATTATGACAAAATGAAAATGAGAACAGACGACTGGATGTATGAAAGGACAGACTGATAAACAGACAATATCATAACACGATATACTGTACCTTATGGCTGGCATATAATAACAATTCTTGCTATATTTTCCACTAGAGAGTCCCATATTCACTCTTCAATTACCCCCATTTTTAAAGCTTAAGAGACCAGAGGTCCCTTTATCTATTAGGCTATGAAAGCCATATCAATGCTTCAGCAATAAAAAAACTGGCATTATATGATGGGGTGTCCTCTCCTAAGGGCAAAAAAAAAAAGGTAAAAATAAATTACTTTGATGTGTCTCACTAGGAATGGACTCTCCTGAAAGGAGATCCACAACTGGGGATCACTGCATAGGGAACCACTGCATAGTCTAAGAGGCTAAATTGTAAACCAAGCAAATGTAACTGAGCTGGGTGGGAATGTAAAATGTGTCTTTGTGGTCAGAGAGAAATGAGAGTTCACCTAAGTAACACATATAGCTCAAAGCCACAAGTCTGTCTCTGCTTTAAATCTGAACTCTAAAAATGTGATATTTGATGAACTTTTATATCTTAAATTAACACAAAATGTTAGATATTTTAGAATCAGACACTGTGAACAATAATGTATGTATATATGTATGCAGTAGCATTTGATGGCACCTCAGCACAATAGTGGCTATATGCCAACTAAAAGTAAAGCTCGAAAAATGTAAAAATGAAGAATAAAGGTCATGGTCAAAATGGATGAAAAAAATTGCAGCTAGGCCAATAAATGTTTCTTTTTAGACATGCATCATTTTAAGTATAGATTAAATATGAGGTGATCTGTAAAAGCACAGACATAATATACTGGACATGATTCCTCAGTCCTTTCAAAAAGGAAGTACAGTGTTCACTCTTAACTTAGGCATAAGAGCTTAATATTTTGTAACATAGACTATACCTACACTAAGCATAATGCCACAGATATGACATAACCTCTAATGCACATTTTTAAACAGATGTGCTCAGAATATTACTGGCATTCAGATCTGAATGAGTGATATACTCCGGTCCAACTTACCTCAATAATAACTACACCTCAATAAGAACACATCAATAATAACTGCTGGGGAGCACAACCTAGTTATATTACTCCGGTAACTGTGTCAGACCCTGTAGTTCCTGAAAGTCATGGCTGGCCAACTTACCTGAATAAGAACAACACCTCAATAATAATTTCTTGAAAGAACAACTTAGTTATATTACCCTTGTGATTCAGACCCTGAAGCCCCTGAAAGTCAGGGCTGGCCAACTTGAAAAGGTATTGTGATGGATGATTTTTTTCCCGCTGACTCAGATGTAATTCAGAATTTTACTGACTCAGCTGTAACTAACCTGCATATGAACTACTTGGAAGGACAACCCAGTCATCTTGGTCCTGTGACTGAAAAAGACTCTTTAGTTCCTGTACATCAGTGCTGGCCATTTCAATGGGTTCTTGAGTCTTGTTCACTTGCTCAAGTAGTGGAAATAGGACCTGGATACCTCCAATACAGTTTATCACATCCTGTGTGAAGAAAGTAAGGGATGACAATCTTCAAAATTGGACTCTAAACACTTTAACAAATCTTGGAGTGAATAAAATTCAGTGGTATTATTTAACATATGATTCATTAATCCTAATGCAAATACGTGGATAATAGTAGATATATACATGTAAGGAATAAATACATTTAAATTACCTTAATGTTCCATGTGACACACTTCTGTCCACTCAGCTGACTATGGTTTTGGTTGCCAGAGAGGTCAACACATTGGCCATTTTTACAGGCCTGCAAAGAAACATAAAAATCTAATCAATTTTTACATGTCTTACTATTATATGTTAAAACCCTTATGACAGGTCTTAGTGTTACATGTTAAAGCCCTTTTGACAGGTCTTAGTGTTACATGTTAAAGCTCTTTTGACAGGTCTTACTGTTACATGTTAAGGCCTTCTGACAGGTCTTACTTATTACATGTTAAAACCCTTTTGACTCTACTTTTAGTTCATAAAGTTAAATCTAGCATACTTTATCTGGCTTGTAGGGATGTTAAGTACATCACTCTCAAAAAATGCAAGAAAAGATCATTAACTCTCTGGATGTACCAATTGTTATGTGAGTCACAGGAGGAGCATTAGAGGTGAACCACATTGCTCAAAGGCACAACACTACAACATTTAGCTACAGCAACTGCAATGGTTTGCCATCACAAATCTCTATGCTTTTGATTGAATACTGCAACTCCCCCTCCACAGCATGCACCCACTCATTTTAACCCCACCCCAGACAGTGACCCAATAGTCAAATTGCAAAATCATCACATATATGAGGTGTCTTCTCGCTATGACTGCATATATAAAGTTTGATTAGAAAATGCTTGAAATGTCATAGTTAATGAAACTTTTGTATATCTGACCTTCGACCCCTTCCAAGGACCCCAGGGGTAGAAGTCAAGGATGACACACCTCTTGCAGATGGTTACTACAAGGGCAACATACTACAAGGTTTATCAATTTCCACTGAGCAGTTTAGGAGATGTGACAATGGACAAACAGAAGGCTGGACAGATGGATGGACAGACAAAATGATGGACATGGGGAGGGTATCAGAATATCCCTGTTAAAGTGTGGGAATATTTATAACCCTGTCTTCAAAGTGGTCAGTCTGTCTTGATCCTGTCTTCACAGCAGTACATACTAAGACACTCTGTCTCCACTGCCTTAAAATTATCTGTGTTCCATGTCTTCACAGTGGTATGCACTAAGTCACTCTACCTCCACTGCCATATGCTTGTTTTCACTGTGTTCACAGTGGTACACACTAAGCCACTCTGCACTGCTGTATAATCATCTGTGTTCACTGTCTTCACAGTGTTACACACTAAGCACTCTGACTTGACTGACTTATAATCAGCTGTGTTCACTGTCTTCACAGTGTTACACACTACACCACTCTGACTTGACTGACTTATAATCAGCTGTGTTCACTATCTTCACAGTGGTACTCATTGAGCCACTCTGACTCCACTGCCTTATAATCAGCTGTGTTCAATGTCTTCACAGTGTTATGCATGGAGCCACTCTGACTCCACTGTCTTATAATTATCTGTATTCAATGTTTTCACAGTGGTACAAAATGAGCCACTCTGACTCCACTGCCTTATAATCATCTGTGTTCAATGTATTCACAGTGTTACACACTGAGCAACTCTGACTCCACTGTCTTATAATTATCTGTGTTTATACAATGTAAAGATAATACTCTTTTGAAATGATAAATATTTTGTATATGCCAGTGTAAAAATTACAATATAGTTGATATATACAAGTTATCAGTACAGTAACCCGATATGGGTGCTTCTATCACATCAAGTTTGATAATGGAAGGACATCAGATCTCATGAGACCTGAAGGTCTCATTTATTGGTCACTATTAAACTGCTACGTGATGAATTTATTGTATACCTTAAACAATTATTTTATAATAAAAGGACAAGTTTGTATGTTGTTGTTCTTTTATTTTAATTCCATCCATCTAATCACATTGTAAGTAGTCCTGTCACATGATTGTTGTTAGGCAATGTCATCCTTGATATCAAGGAATCACAATCTGTTGTATCACATGTGCATCTGATACAAAGTTTCAAATCAGCCTTGGGAAAAGTAGCCTTTTCCATGAGTTGTATAATGTATATACATTGTAATAAAATCACAGAAATACTGTTGATAAAGTGACTTACTCAACATCAGAAGCAAACATGGTAAATTCAAACGCACCATCCTATGTCACCAGCATGTGCAATGCTACTGGTTTTTGGCAGTGGCTTTATGTGTCAGCCAATCACAACAATTGGTCAAAGATGTTTGAAAAAAAATCAAAGTCACTGAGACAAGAAAATTAGTTAAAATAAAAAAACTACTACTTCACTGTCCTTGGTTTACTATACTGTTTTTACAAAACACTGCTTGAGGTAAAATTACAGGCAAAAACCTGCTTTAATTTGAACAGCACCAACTTCAAAAACATTCTCAATTCGAAGTAAGTTTTTGTCTCCAATTTTGCCATAAGTAATGTTTTTTGACAACAATGCAGCGCATCAAAGACATCAAAATAGCCGCTATTTAATATCTCATCTAGTTTTATTGTCTGAGTGGCTCTGATTTATTCCAATATTTCAAGCAATCGTTTCAGGCAACTGGGATTTAGAGCTAATGCAGAAAAGCCCAAAGTGATTCATATGCCATAATGTTCAATGGTCAGGTTGAAGTTTTGATAGATCTGACCAGCAAAAGCATTCAGGCAAGCAAGAAATTAAACTAAATAAATTTTTCACTCTCATTTTCTTTCTCTCAGTTCAAAACTGCTTGTAAAAATACCACCTTGTTTTTATTTTTGGAAGACATCCACAGCCTAAGTTAGTCAAGACAAAATGTATAAAACTACTTTGATTTTCTGAAATAACTATCTTCTAATAGTGAAAAGAGCTGTTCTGAATATATCACAGCTCGCTTGTACATCAATGTCAACCATGAACCACTTACTAGGCAATTTACTTTTTAACTTGTTTTGTCATAATAAAACTTTGGCATTATAAAACCATGCTGACAGAAAAGTTTTTAATTTGTTTCACCATAACATAAGTTTATCATTACAAAACTCTGTTAGCTAAGCATTCTAACTTGTTCTGTCCTAATTAGGATTAGCATTATAAAACCCTGCTGAGAGTGAAGCTTTTTAACTTGTCCTGGCATAATAAAATCTTCCTGACATGTAAGCTTGTCTTCTGGGGCACAATTACCTACAGTATGCTCAGCATCGGCTCATATTGGCATTTCTTCTATTTTTATCTAAAACCATAATTCCAATTTTTAAATATAATGACTGCTATAAGAAATCATATTCTTAATAAGAATAATTCAAATATACAAAATGATTGTGGTGTATGAATATATTCCTTGGATTGCAGCATATAAAAACCGCACCAATTCGATGAGAAACTTTCAACTGCAGCGGTTGTCCCGGTAGGTGGTAAGACCAAGAACATTTCAATGCACATGTATTGCAACCAGAACACTCTCTTACTTACAGAGTTATCCAAATGGGATGAGCTCCATCATCATGGTTTTTCTTGTAGACGATCAGAAACATAGTGTAATCCTACAGATTTAACCAAAAGAGATGCACTCCATCATCATGGTTTTTCTTGTAGACTATCAGAAACATAGTGTAATCCTACAGATTCATTCAAAAGGGATGAGCTCCATCATCATGGTTTTTCTTGTAGACTATCAGAAACATAGTGTAATCCTACAGATTCATCCAAAAGGGATGCACTCCATCATCATGGTTTTTCTTGTAGACTATCAGAAACATAGTGTAATCCTACAGAGGGAAATTCTCGCAGGAGGTGAATGGAGAATACTGTACTGATTGGGGATTTACATTATTACTACTCACCAAAATCAATTAACAGACATATACATTTACATGTACAGTCAATTAACAGACATATACATTTACATGTACAGTCAATAGTGCACAATACACTGATCCCAAACAAACAATACTGACTGCAGGTAATGAAGCATAAAATTAGGGAATGACATTACCCTAGCCCAACTAGCCTGTAGAACTAAAAATCGTTGTTAGACGAGTTAATTTCATGTAAATTTTTACATAGAAATAATAACAAATATTTGAATTTTGATACCGTTGTCCCCACAGCATTCTTGCCAAGCTATCAGGTGGAAATTGGAATTGTTGCCCCTTGGAACAAAGGCAACACCAACCTATTTTTGGAATGATGATGTCAGATAAAGCATGGACTATCCAAACACAGGTACATAATTCAACAAGAAACATTACTTGGGAAACTGACCTAAATGCAGAGGTCAATCAAAGTCACTGATGTATGAAATGTAGGTAACACTGTTCTACTTTTGATGCAATGATGTAGTACTTAAACATAATGATTTCTACTGACAAAGTCACATAACTGTAGATTCAAAATTGTAATGACACACTGACCAAATACCCAGTGTAAAAGAAGTCACTGAAGCATGAAATACAGGTCATGGTGGCCTGCTTTTCACATGACAGTTTAGTGCTCCCCAAATTAAATCCACAGGCTAAACTACAAGTCCATACAAGTGAGAAACTGAAACTCAAAAATATAAATAAGTGACAAAGTGGTCTAAAGTACTGAAAATCTGAACCTAGTTATGATGGAGAGAGAGAGAGAGAGAGAGAGAGAGAGAGAGAGAGAGAGAGAGAGAGAGAGAGAGAGAGAGAGAGAGAGAGATGGGCAGACTGATAAAGTAAACAATATATACCACTTCCTTTTTTTATTATTGATCATATAAAAATTGGTTTGTGTCATCTGAAGTAACTAGAAAGAGAGTTTTAAAACTTGAGCCAATTGAGGGAAAATACAAATATCATTCCCTTACTTTTCATTATAAATTGTAATAAGTAAAAACCGTATTAAAAACTAATGAAAAAGCTCAGGAACATTCTTATCAAAGCACAAAAGTAAAATTTAAATGAACAGTTTCTGCATATGAATATAATAAAAGCAAATGTTGGGGTTGCAACATATGCAAATCAAAAATGAAATTTGAATACATTGTTCCTCCATATGGGCCATAACTTAGTAAAACTTTGAACACAAACTTTAACCTGATGTCTACACTGAGCAAACCTGAAATGCAAACTTTAACTTCAAACTTTTCCCCATACATTCAAAAAAGAATCAGTAAAACAGGATAAAAAGATATGCTACATACACTAACATACAGTAGTGAAATTTAAACACACAGTTTCTCATATAAACTGTAATCGAAACCTTAAACACAAACTTTAAGCTCAACTTTTCCCAAGAATTGTCAAAAGATCAGTAATATTGACAAAACTATTCAGTAAGGTTCGGAATATGCTAATGAAGACACAGTAATGAAATTAAAATGCACTGTATCTTCTCATAAGCCATAATTAAATTCAAACTTTAGACTGCTGTCTTACATCGGCCAATGCTAATGCCAACACAGCTGCTGCCAGAGACAGGATCATAGCACAAGTTGTATGATGCTTTGTATAGGTAAGATTAAAAACTAAAATACAAAGATTAACCCACAATCTGCAGAGAGCAAACCTGAAATCCAAACTTAGCCTGCTGTCTTACATTTGCCAATGCCAACACACCTGGTGGCAGAGGCAGGGTCATAGCATAACCTCTCCTATACTTCATATAGTCAAGAGATAAAAACCTTAAACAAAACATTAACATGTTGTCTACATAGATCAAACAAACCTTAAATGCAAACTTTAAGCTCAACGTTTCTCCATAAATTGATAAAAAATAAATAAAACAGAGTAAACAGAGACCCCTTTGATGTCAAGCCTGTATTTTATAAGCAGAAAGTAAAAAGCTTTAACACTGAGCTTAACACAGAAAACTCGGACACTAACCTTAATCTAGGGTGTTGTTAGACATATGTACAGCTAGACATGTGTACAGATAGACACATGTACCGATATTCATATGTATGGATAGACATGTGCACAGATGGACATATGTACAGATAGACATATGTACAGATATACATGTGTACAGATAGACATGTACAGCTAGACATGTGCACAGATAGACATATGTACAGATAGAAGTGTACAGATAGACATGTGTACAGATAGACATATGTACAGATAGACATGTGCACAGATAGACATGCATATGGATGCTAAAGTGATTGCTATGTCAAACTCCTGCTAAGGCATGCTGAACAAAATGTATTTAACACAAAGTAGTGAACATGGACACCAAAGTGATCACTATGTCGAATTCCTGCTAAGGAAAGATCATTAAAACACACTGAATAAGGCCTGGGACATGGTATTTAACACACAGTAGTGAATATGGATGCCAAAGTGATTGCTATGTCAAGCTTGTACTAAAGCAAGATCATCAAACATACTAAATAAGGCCTGGGACATGCTATTTATCACATAGGAGTGAATACGGATGCCAGAGTGATTGCTGTGCCAAGCATCTGCTGAGGTAGGCTTAGCAAAATGTATTTAACATGGTCTGGAACATGTTATTTACATATATGCCAAATTCCCAGGCAGTGTTGAGGAGTTTCTGAGACTCAAAAAGTGTGTTTTGAGATCCCAAGGGGGTTCAGTGTGCATGACCCAAAAAAGAGACATCGATTGAGAATAAGTTGTCTTTTCATATAAGCTTATAGAAAATTACTGGAAATTCAAATCTGATAAAAAAATAAAAAATAAAATATGTTTTCTTTGAAACATTGAATACACTTACAAACAAAAATAGTTGGTTCCACTTAACCTATGCAAATTAGCCTAATGGGCTCTCGCACAAAATTCTTCAAAGGATTTAACATGGCTTCACCAAACTATTCTCAGCCAGTTAAGTAATCTATGAAATGGTGGTTGCTTATGTGTGACCACCTTATCTTTTAATTTCCTCAATGATAATCTATTGTATAAACTACCCTGAGGATAGTATTACATGGGCTCTAAGCAGGACTGTTTCCTGTTTATACAGACTACATGCTACTGACATACATATAGTGGTGGTCAAAAAATCTCTCCCTCTGTTTATTTATTTATTTTCTTCTCAAATTACTGAAAATCATGTTTTTTGAAACAAGATTGTGTCAGGGGGTTTGGGAGTAAAAAATCATGTTTTTCGTGTGACATATCATGTTGTGGCAGTTCTGTATTTAAAACAGAGTAGTGACAACAGATGCCACGGTGATCACTATGTCAAGCTCCTGTTAAGGCAGGATCATCAAAATGTACTGAATAAGGTCTGGGACATGTTATTTAACACACAGTAGTGAAATTTAAATGCAAGCCATATAACAAATCCTAAAACACAAACTTTACTTGCTGTTTACAAAAAGCAAACCATAAATGTAAACTTTAACCTCAAACTTTTCCCCATAAATTGCAAAAATAAAATCCATAAAATTGGGTAAAAAAATATAACAGATGACCAGGCACATGCTAACGGACACACGGTCGTAAAATTTAAATGCATAGATCCTTCATATGAGCCAGAATCAAAACCTTAAATATAAACTTTAACCTGCTGTCTCCATACACTGATGCTGATGTAGACACCATTGCTGCTGGGGTCACTGCATAAGCTCTCTTGGACTTTGTACAGGTTAGCTAAAAATAATGATGACGATGGTGATGATAATGATGTTATAGGAGATGATATAGTTCATCACATTATTATTGTTTTTGTTGTTTCTGTTCCTGCTATTCTTTCTGTTGAAACTGCTGCAGCAGCTGCTGCTGCTGATGACAGTAATTTACGTACCTTGGCATTGTAATGTACCACAAGTTTTCCAGGCAGATCTGACAATTCTAAGTCATCATTGAAAAGAGTCAAGTGGTTTGGTCCTGAAACAAGCAGACAACAAACAGACAATTTAAGGATCTTATAAAACAAGAACTTCTTTAGAGACAGGAGTAAATTCTAAATGTTTAATATCACATTCTAAATACATACCTTTACCAGTATATGTATATGATGTAACAATAAACAATAGAATTCTGTCCATGCTCAATAGACACTACAAGGGTTTGATAGAAAATTGCATCTCACGGAAAAAAAGCACTGTGTTTTATAACTTTTAATGCATCCCTAGTATCACTGACAATACTGCCATGTAATGCAGAATAAAAAAAGAAAGTGAATAGCCTAAAGCCATTAATCTCCATAAAAGATAACATGTCATCCACTGCTGCTTTGTAAAGAAAGATTACTACAATGTTTCAAGACTACAGAACTAACCTGCTGTGTATAAAGCTTTGACTTGTACTGGCTGTAATGCATCATGGAAAATACAAACTTGGCCCATCTGACCATGAAGTGTAATGGGTGGGCCCCATATCTCATCCTGAGTGCCACCTGGAATGGTTGACACACTAACTGAATCTCTAGACTTTGTTGCTTGCTGAATCAGCATTTTTAGTGAAGATATCTTTGAATTATCAGTCGGACTAGAAGGTGCTGTGATCCCATCAAGAAGGACATCCAAGGAGTTTCGAAATCCTGGCAATCCCACTCGGCATGATGTAAGTGGCTACAAATATTTAAGGGATAATATATGGTTTACTGTGGGTTCAATAGTCTTTCCTATGTGCTCTGCCAAACATTTGGAAACAGCAAAAATTGTATAGCATTATTCTTACATGATCCATTATTAAGTCCATAAATTATATACCAACATATTAAATACCTATACAAAATGAGTTTTTGAATACAAGAAAACCATGATCTCAATCAATGCATAAAAATTCTATGTTGGAGTACAGATGATGTCACAAAAGCATATACAAAAAGACAATACAGAACTGGTCTGATTTTATAAGAAAGGCCATCCAGTGAAAAAACTATTTCATTCTGCATCATAGTAGAACTGCATTCAATGTAATATTCACATATACCTTAATAAACATACACACCACTTTATGGTCAAAACTTGAATAAATGAATGCACAGCTCAATCCAAGTATGCCTTGTGGGAGGGAGGTGGCTCTCAAAACTTACCACAATGCATTCCTGGTGTATCCTAACCATTTAAGGTTGTGGGTTAAATTAGTCTCAAAAACAGAGAGTTCCCAAAAGAAACAATGGGAACTAACTTTTCTAGTATGTACATACACATGATCAGGACAATGTTTATGACATTATTGGTGTGTTTTACTATGACGAACTTTAGCCTCATGAACTTAACCCAAATTATAATTATTGTAAGCATACAATGCTAGCATTACATCAGATACAGAAGATTTTTTTAATGAATCTCAACATCATTGGAAACCACATGTTTTATGTGTCCTCTTTTTTTTTGCAGGGTGGCCTCATAAGAATGGAGACAAATAGACTACAACCCTACTTCATTCCAGAGATACCAAACCAAACCAGTATTAATGTGGAACAATATATAATTTTGTTGAAATTCAAATCAATCTTCATTCCATGCATTATTCAATATCCTGGGAATGAGATTTCAAAACTGAAGATGTTTATAGTAACCGAGTTAAATTCTAGCCAATAAATAAATGTACTAAGTTTATTGTATATACACTAAAAGTGACATTAAACACTTGAATGTTAAAAATATATTTTCTCAAAGTTAGCTTCCTTACCAAATTTACAAATATTTTATGCCTACTAAAATATTATGATTTCCAATATGAGTAATGTGAATTCAATCTGTTTAAGAACAAAAAAGTACATGTACCTCTGTCATATTAGGGAACTTGACATATCATGTTGTGGCAGTGAATGTGAATTCAATCTGTTTAAGAACAAAAAAGTACATGTACCTCTGTCATATTAGGGAACAAAAAAGTACATGTACCTCTGTCATATTAGGGAACAAAAAAGTACATGTACCTCTGTCATATTAGGGAACTTGACATATCATGTTGTGGCAGTGAATGTGAATTCAATCTGTTTAAGAACAAAAAAGTACATGTACCTCTGTCATATTAGGGAACTTGACATATCATGTTGTGGCAGTGAATGTGAATTCAATCTGTTTAAGAACAAAAAAGTACATGTACCTCTGTCATATTAGGGAACAAAAAAGTACATGTACCTCTGTCATATTAGGGAACAAAAAAGTACATGTACCTCTGTCATATTAGGGAACAAAAAAGTACATGTACCTCTGTCATATTAGGGAACAAAAAAGTACATGTACCTCTGTCATATTAGGGAACTTGAACTGGGAGTTGAGTCTGAGTTTACCATCCACATAGACATACAACTGACTGTTAACAAATGGTCTCTTGGAACTCGTCTGTACAATATCCACTGAGTGCTGAAAAAAGAGATATTAATGCTACTTTTTATTACATACACAAAAGTAGGTAAGAAAGAAATGAAACTTTCACCAATGCTCTATTAACCTAATAGAAATAATAGTTCCAATATTTGGTCGAAGCCCTTCCCGCCCTCATTTTCATAAGAAAATCTTTACTATCGTATTTGCCGGCCTATAAGTCGATACTTTTTGACCTGGAAGTCTGGGCTTCGTCTTATACTCCGAATCGACTTATATATGGATTATGTCGTTGAAATTGCTTTACCGTAAAAAAAAAAAAAAAAAAAAAAAATTAAGTACGAAAAGTATAGTGTAAACATTTTTTTTTTTCATTTTTGGGAAGAGATCGTGTGCGAAAAAATATAGGACCCGACATGGAGAAGGATTCCGAAATATTTATGTGATTGTCAGTATTTAATTCACGTGCATCAGACGTAATTGCGCTAAAGCAGCATGCACTAGTGATATATGTTGTTTAAGTTTGCTTACATATGTGTGTAGTAATAGACAAATTAGAAAACGCATAACCATGACATGGACATGGGTATTCCATTGCACATTTTTCTTATTGCATCTTGTGATCGAAATAAAAGCGAGAGACAGACAGACAGATTTCAGCCCTTCTTCATGCTATTTTGCCTAATGAACCTTACTGACCCATTTTAGCTGAAGCTTTTGTCAAAGAGAGAAAACAGTAATGAAATAGTCAATGGAAATTAAAACAATACATACCATACTCCTTCAGTTTCAAAGATATATAATTTATATTTAAATATTCACAATATTTATATTCTTATAGACTCCATTTAGTTTAAATCCCAAGATGACCATTTAGCATGCTGTGTTGTTTTCTTTGCAAATACAGTGAACTCTATATTCCCACGAAATAAAATTACCCTTTATCAGTAAGTGCATGTACACCTCCTGTAGTTAGGCAGCATTTTGGTTTGATCTTTGCTCATGAATTCAAAGCTCTGACGCTTCTGTCGGCGAGATTAAAAGATGTCACTGGTTGAGAAACTTACATGAGCAAGCACCTGGCATTACAGGTCATTACACAGTCCTGCGTACATTAACATGCTTTACAGGATCGATTACAATACCCTATGGGTAGCATCATTTCCCTATTGGTAGCCTCACTAATTTGATCACATCTACTGCAGGTGTCAACTGGAATGACCTGGCCAAAGCTGTAGGCATATTTAATTAGAATGTAAATAACACTGCAAAGCCAGTTGGTTCTTTATGATAATGGATATAAAAACAAGAATGAACTGTTTATTCAGAGATATTAATTGATAATGGAATACAGTAATGCTCCTGTACATGAGTAAGATCACAATCATCAGGTAACTCAACAATACATATTACAATCGTCCTGTAACCTCTCTCTCTCTCTCTCTCCAAAAGCTACATGTAAAAACTGCTCTGAATGCATACGCTCTTACACACTGACATAGCGTTGTTTCATCCTCTCTCTCTCTCACACACACAGACACACATACATGCATTCACTAAAAACAAAAAGTCTTAATCGAGTTCTTTTAGTTTTTATTGTACATATAATTTGATAATGAGATTACTGTTGCTGTAAGAATACAAGTTGCACTTATTTTTTGACAACAGGGGTTCATATCATTGCGTACAATGTACCAATAAATAATACCTATAAATAATACGTGTACTCATCATACGTGTAATCATTTTCCTAATTAATCTGGAATAGCATAGTGATACCATTAATATTCATGAAACTGGAAGTTACTAGTGAAAGTGATGAAGCCAAGGTGTTGATCTGGCTTCGTCTTATACTCCGCATCGACTTATATATGGATGAAGGATTGAAAATTGACGAAATTAGCAAATTCGACTTATACTTCGCATCGACTTATAGGCCGGCAAAAACGGTAATTGCAAACAAACTGTAAAATTTTTAATAATTTTTGCTTTTAAATTAGGTAAAAGTAATAAAACTTCATAATTTTTAAAAAGTACAATCAAAACTCTTCATCAATGGTCCATTACAATAGATTCTCTACATTTTAGTGTACTTTGTTGAACCATGTCAGTTTGTGCTGCCACAAGCTACCTTGTGTCATGTAACACTGTGCAATCTAGGTTTACCTCTGAGTGGGTCAAGAGATCAGTAACCTTTCTAAAATTGGGCATCAATTGGATGCCAAACTGTGCAACCTTCTTCTGCAAATGTGAAAAAGTAAGATCAAAAATAGTTGCTGTTAAAAGAAAGGACATCCCCCCTAATGGATGAGCACTGAGGAATATCTAATTATACAATCATTTTCATTATCCCAGTCTTGAGAAATACTGCCTGAGATCTTTCAGAATGCTTGGTTAGAACAGCATTTCATAAATGTAAATTTGTTGCTCACTGACTGAGAGTTTGTCTTCCATGAAGCCACGAGGTGGACACTTTACACCAAGCATGTGCAACTTTCTGCAAGGCATGGGCCGGATAGCAAATTTTAAAGCCATACCATATGATATAAATGTAACTGGATAAAACCATGTCGCAGTCCATAGGTTGTACATGCCTGCTTTAAACTGTAGGCAATCAATAATTTCAGCTTGGTCATATAGAATGTATAATCAAGATCACAAATCTGAAATATGATGGAGAGTTCAAAAGGATACTGTCTAACAGAAGCAAGGTACAAAGTTTTGTTGTTGGAGAAATACTATTTTTTAACTCAGAAATTTCCAGAAAGTCAAGGTTTTTTGAGAATATTATGGATCAACTGTAAACAAGTATGTATTCAACAATTAAAAAGCTCACCTGTACTGAGGTTTTGGTAGTCTCCTAAATCACTATAAACAATAATTATCATGCCCAAAATAAATTAAGATGAAAATGATCTTTGCAACGAAATGTTGTCCCCTGTGACAGTGCATCCAAGTCATGAAACAGTAAACAGAACATTCTAACATTCTTTTTTCCATCAAATACATTAATAGATCACATTAACATGAGGAAATAACTTCTGCCACCTGCTTAATCTGGCACACCTTCCCCACCCTCCAAAAGACAAAACCTGAGGAATGTTAAGCAATTTACTCACATAATATATCTCCACTATTCCTGCATCCTACCAATACCCCATAATAACCTCAGACAGCTCGTATTAATTGAAGAGTTCAAGAGGTGCATCCATAGTGATGTTAAAACCTATCTTGACGAGCAGAAAGTGGAAACTTTGGAAAATGCTGCTCGTATGGCTGATGATTATTCCTTGACTCACAAAATTTCATTTGGCAATAAGTCGTCCTCTCAGCAGTTTTCTGGTAAAAAACCATTTCAATCTCATTCGAGTACTTCCAAATTTCACAGCAGCACAACTGTTAGGAATCAAACATCTGATAAGACTGATCAGAAATCCTTATCTCTTCCTACGTGCACTTATTGTAAAACGAAAGGGCACGTTATTTCTGATTGCTTCAAGTTGAAAAATAAGCAACAGAGAAAAGACAGAGCTTTTCCAAATGCTCTTATTTCTACGAGGTCACGGTCACGGTGTTGTATTGAAAGCAATACATTTGTTGGGTCAAACAAACCCCAGTCTGATTCTATTTTGGAGGCTTATGAACCATTCATGTCAGAAGGTTCTATATCACTTATTGGTGATTCTGCCAAACCTATCCCAATTAAAATATTAAGGGACACTGGAGCTTCTCAGAGTCTTTTATTATCAGGTACTTTGCCTTTGTCTGAGGAGTCTTCTTCAAGTGAAAGTGTTCTTGTTCAGGGAGTAGAGTGCGGCTTTGTAAATGTTCCTCTTCATTGTGTAAATTTGGCATCAGACTTAGTTTCTGGACCTGTGACTGTTGGGGCAATGACTTCTTTACCCATAGAGGGTGTTCATTTATTACTAGGCAATGACCTAGCTGGAGATAAGGTTGTGGTTAATCCACTTGTAACTGACAAGCCTTGTTTGGATCAGAAAGTTGATCCTGTCGAAACTGAAATCCCTGATTTGTACCCTGCTTGTGCAGTTACTAGAGCTATGGCAAAAAGAGCTCTTGAGATTGATGTTGATCAGGATATTATTCCTTTAGCTGACACATGTATTGGTCAGTCTTTTGATGAGGTCACTTTTTCCTCAGGTATTGATCAATCAAATGGTATTGATCACAGTGATCCTCTTTTGGCAACTCATTCTCTTTGTTCTAATCAGGATGACAAACGACAATCCCTTGTCGTTGAACAGGAGCAAGATCCCGAGATATCTTGTTTGTTTCAGAGGGCTATTAGTGAAACTGAAGCCACACAAGTTCCAGTGTGTTACTTTGTGAAAAATGGGGTCCTTATGAGGAAATGGAGATCACCTGATGTACCCGCTGGTGACGAGTGGTCAGTGAGCTATCAAATTGTTGTTCCTAAGTCATATCGACAGGAAATTCTTAATTTAGCCCATGAAACTCCTTTGGCTGGTCATTTAGGAGTCCGTAAGACTTATCACAAGATCTTGAATCATTTTTATTGGCCGAAACTCAAAAGTGATGTTTCTAAATACTGCAGATCTTGTCACACTTGTCAAATGGTAGGAAAACCCAATCAGAAGATTCCTAAGGCTCATCTGCAACCTATATATTCCTGCATTTGATGAACCATTTAGTAGAATAATGGTAGACTGTGTTGGTCCTTTACCTAAAACCAAGTCAGGCAACCAATACTTGTTGACCATCATGTGTACATCTACAAGATTTCCAGAGGCAATTCCTCTGAGAAATATAAAAACTAAAACTATTGTGAAAGCTTTGGTGAAGTTTTTTACACTTGTTGGCCTTCCCAAATCTGTCCAGTCGGATCAAGGGTCAAATTTTATGTCTGGAATTTTCCAACAAGTTATGCATGAATTAGGCATCCAACAGTTTAAATCTTCTGCCTATCACCCTGAAAGTCAAGGTGCTTTGGAAAGATTTCA
This sequence comes from Margaritifera margaritifera, assembly GCA_029931535.1. NCBI lineage: Eukaryota > Metazoa > Mollusca > Bivalvia > Unionida > Margaritiferidae > Margaritifera > Margaritifera margaritifera. Next base: position 366,119 of record JAQPZY010001312.1, on the reverse strand, counting down.
TCAAACTTTGAAGAATATGATTCGATCATATTGCTTTGATACAGAAAAGGATTGGGATGAGGGTGTTCATTTGTTGTTGTTTGCTGTTAGGGAATCAGTTCAAGAGTTGTTGGGTTTTAGTCCCTTTGAACTAGTTTTTGGTCATACTGTCCGTGGACCATTGAAATTATTGAAAGAGAAACTTCTTTCAAATGAAGATTCAAAGATTAATCTTCTTGATTATGTCTCTGATTTCAAATACAAGTTGTCAAAGGCCTGTGAAGTAGCAAGAACTAATCTTCACACTACCCAGTCAAAGATGAAATTAAGGTATGACAGAAATACACAGGAAAGGAGTTTTAAACCTGGTGACAAAGTTCTGGCTCTCTTTCCCATACCTCAAAATCCTCTTCAGGCTAAATTTTATGGTCCTTATACCGTTGAAAAGAAAGTAAATGACTTAAATTATATCATTAACACTCCTGGGAGACGGAAACAGAAACAACTTTGTCATATAAATATATTAAAGGAATATTTTGACAGAGATAGCCCAGCTAATTATTCTGTTAATTTAGTTGTACCTGTCCCACACGGTGAAGATATCAACGATGGAATACAATCAGACTATAGTGACTCTGGTATAACCAATCTTCGGAATTCAGAAATATTGAACAACCTAGACCAGAAACTTTCACATCTACAACAACAGGAAAGAAATGAACTAAAACAGCTATTACATGACTATGAGCACTTGTTTCCTGATGTTCCAACACGAACAAGTAAAATTTATCATGACGTTGACATTGTAGATTCTGCGCCTGTGAAACAGCATCCTTATAGGATGAATCCTCTCAAACAGAACTATCTGAAGAAAGAAATTCAGTATTTACTGGAGAATGATTTCATAGAACCAAGTAAAAGTAACTGGAGTTCACCATGTATTCTTGTTCCCAAGCCAGATAATACATTCCGTATGTGTACTGACTATAGAAAAGTCAACAGTGTCACCAAAACTGATTCATTTCCAATCCCAAGAATGGACGATTGCATTGATAAAATTGGAAATGCGGAATATGTCACCAAGTTTGACCTTTTAAAAGGATTCTGGCAAATTCCACTGACGGAAAGGGCAAAAGAAATTTCAACATTTGTAACTCCAGATGGACTTTATCAATATAAAGTCATGCCGTTTGGAATGAAAAATTCGCCTGCAACGTTTCAACGTCTGATGAACATGATAACATTTGGTCTTGATAATTGTGACGCTTATATCGATGACGTCATTATCTACAACAACACCTGGGAAGATCATTTGGAAACCATTCGAAACTTCTTCGATCGACTCAGTGATGCGAATCTGACAATTAATTTGAGCAAAAGTGAGTTTTGCCATGCTTGTGTCACATTTTTAGGACATATTGTGGGACAAGGTCAAGTTAAATCTATAGAAGCTAAGGTCAAAGCTATCTCTGAATTTCAAGTTCCAATTTGTAAAAAGCAACTGATGCGATTTCTAGGTATGGCTGGATATTATCGGAAATTTTGTTCCAATTTTTCCAAAATTGCTGAACCTTTGACAAGTTTATTGAGTAAGAAAGCCAAATTTCATTGGTCTGACAAGTGTCAGGAATCTTTTGACAAGTTAAAGGCCATGCTTAAGAATGCACCAGTTCTTTCTGCACCAAATTTCAGCCAATCATTTAAATTATCTGTTGATGCAAGTGATGTAGGGGTTGGTGGAGTATTGATTCAGGAAGACAATGTGATTGCAGATGCACTCTCACGTGCCTAGAAATGTAATATTGCTTGATGTAATTAAGTCCAGTATCATAAAACATGTTCTTATGTAATTTTGGTTATTATAGTATTAGATGTATATTCAAAAGAAAGCTTTATTATATAAATCTTTCTTTTTCTTTATGAGGGGAGGTGTTATGTATGATGTTTATATAATATTATAAATATTTTAGGAAATTATAAATGTTTCTTCACTTTAATATTTGCTTAAATCTTAATGTTATCAGGAAAAACATATTTAACTAGTGTCCTTGAATTAGGTTGTTTTGTTCAATATGTTTTCTCAATTTGAAGGTCAAGGTTGATTTTTGTTTACAAGTAAAAATTCCATTAAGATGACTCATATTCTAGAACATTCTGTCATGTGACCAATCTTTATATATGCCATGTTTGTTGGACATTTATTTAGTTTTGACATTACCATCAGTCTTGTAAAGAGCTATTACAGTTGTGAAAATTCATTCCAAATTCTAAGAGAGGAATTATTTTAAATATTCATTGGATTATAACAGTGCTCATAAACTTTTGGATTTTGGATTTTTAATTGATGATTTTGGAATTTAAATGAACTTATTCAGATATTTTGGAATACTTCATTTTGACATCAGCACATCAAGATTTCTAGTACATCAGGACTTTGGAGACCATTAGCACATCATAACATTCAAGGACACAGCCGTGAATTCGGAACATTCTATATTTAGGACTTGTGATTAGAACAATCATTCTTATTGGATTATTAGGATTTCAAAACACATTACTGTAAGTGACTTTTTGATTTTTCATTTGAATTATCTAGTAATAAATTGTTGATTTTTACTTGATTTGTTGGCTTCACTTTCTTTCTGTTACATTTTTCTTAGACCATAGAGTCGTAACATCATATAAGATAGTTAGGCCGCTGGAACACTTATGCCGTGAAAAGATACAATCCGCATGTCCGAATGAATTTCAGTTGTGTAATATATGTTGCATTGCTTTTATTTCTAACTTACTCTTTCAGGTCCCTTGGGTTCTCAGACCTGAAACTACAACCGTATATACTTCATGCTGCGCTGGGGGCCACTAATTATTCATCTGCACACGGGTTCTCTGCTGCAATACTACCGACTTAACCCAACGGAGAGGAACTAGGAGGCACCTATGATTTTACTGCACTAGGGGACTAGGGTTCTTCTCCAGGATCATAAATCTGTTTAGGTGCAAGACAGTGTTCTCTGCATCTGAATCAGTTAGCTTGAACTTATTTATTTCATACATTTGTTGATAGAGATTACAAGATGTACAATATAGAAGGTAAAACATGAGAGCGAAAGTAAATGACTTATAATGTTCTTCTCCTTAAACCAGTTGGGCTCTACATATGGGATTCTACCGACATTTTCACATCTAATGCACGAGGGTTCTCTCATAATTGAATTATACTCACAGACATTATATATTCTAATATGATTTGTTATATAACAAATCTTAAGTGATGAATAATTGTTTGTTCACTGTATAAGCTATGCTATAATACAAGATTTTTAAAACTACAAGAAATGAGATTTTGAGAATGTGTATGTATGCCAGCATTGGTGGCCTGCGTACCCCCCCCCCCCCAAAAAAAAAAAGACAAACAACCAACCCCTTCATCATAAAAATACACCCAAACAAACACTCCCATCCACTCTCACTACCCCTGAGATGCCACCACCTTTGACTACTACTACCAAAGCAGCATCAACAACAACAAAAGGATTTGGACGTAGAAAGGGATTGAGACAGTTAAAGCTCATGATGTCCTGTCCATAAGTTCGTTAGAAGCAAACACCCCAACGGTCCTTTTTAGGGCCACCCACATTTCTTAGAAAAGAAATCAAATTGCCAAGTCAAGTAAAACTTAAATCCCATCATTTGATTGTGTATGAGTGCGTGTGTGCCTCCCTAATATAAAAAATCAAGACCAAGAAACACTTACTTTTTTCTTTTTGGTATATTCTCTTTTAAAATCACAATGAACATGTCATAACACATCACTCAAGTTCATTTTTTCTTTCACTGTCTGTCTCTGTCTGAATTTCTTCACAGGCATTGGGTTCTTCTTCACTGTCTTCCAGTCGTCTTGCCTTCTTATATTTCTTGACGACGGGGATGAGTTCTTCTTCTGTTTCTGAAGAGCCCTCTGCCTCCTCCCTCTCCTGCTTCTTCTCTTTTTTTCTTAGGGCACTCTGAAGACCAATGTCCTTTTTCTTGACAACGATAACATGTTTCTTTCCCTTTGTTTCTCTTTTCTTTTCATTGGCTTTGACGTTGTGGACATTTCTGAGCCCAATGTCCTTTCTCCTGGCAGATATAGCAAGTATCTTGACTTTTATCTCAAAAGGAGTAGTCCTTGGTCTTATTGGTATACTTTCCAAGGACTCTCTCAAAATTTCTGACGGCAACAGCCGTCTGTTGTGCTAAATCTCTGACCAGAAGGGTAAGCTTTTCTGACTGCTCTTCCAGCTTCACAGTTTGAAAATTGAATAACAAATAGTTACTCTGAGGGTAAGAAGCTCTCTCTATATATAGGGAGAGAGCGTGTATAAAACTCAATCAAATCAAAGTTGGACATCAAGATGAAACGATCACCCAATTTCAGTGAGAAACCAGAAAGAAGAAGAAGAAACTAAGAGGTCACGACGACGACAACTTTCCGTACCGCCTCATACACCTCTAGCTGAAGTGTTAGCCCAAGTGCATGCCAGTGATTTGGAAGAGGACATGAGTGAGCCTGAAACAATACCCTCTACCTCCACAAGACCAAGAGAATCCAGAACTACTAAAAAAGAAAGTCGTTCCGTAGCTCCAGAGAGACGCAAAAAGTGACTTCCAGAAACTTTTGAACCACGGCTTACACCTACACGGTCAACTTTAAAGAGTTCAAATCTGAGGTACCCCCTGAGAAAGCCACAGGTTTCATTACCAATTTGTGGGACTCCTTGTTAGAAACATTGAAACGACAATGCCAAGCGAAAGAGGACGATCGATTGAGACTTTCCATTAATCACGATAGTTTGTAGTCTCCTGTCCGGATCGAGCTTACTACCCCGGCAGAATTAACATTTGGCACAACGTCCGAGATTGCACACGACGGAATACTTGGCAGATCTCAGTCGCTACATTCAACTGGTGGACGACAAAGGAAAACTTATGAAACACGTGGATATCATCTGTGAAAATTTGATCTTGGTGAATTACGAAGAAGAGATACATTTTATACTTCCCAACGATTTTAGCAATGTCGTCATTGCAGCCTACGTGGCAGCCAATGCTCGCCTAAAATTGTATGATGAGGCTTTAGAAGTGTTGGGATATCGAGTCCTGTACTTTGAAACAGATAGTTGTATGTACATCCATCGCCCTGGTAGCCAACACCCCATCGTTCAGGCGCATGGACGGACGAACCCAAGAGACGATCCTGTTTTACCAGCGGTGGCCCTAAAAATTACGGTTACCAATACAGAGACCGACAAGGCCAACTTCATACCAAATGCAAAGTCAAAGGATTGACATTGAATTATCGAGCGAGCCACCGAGTCAACTTTGATGTCTTGAAAGAAGCTTTACAGTCCGGACAAGATCAAGACTTTCGAGTGAAAACAGTGGAGCCCCACGAAATTGTTCGTTTGCCAAACCACCAAATCGTCAGTCGCCCTTTAGAAAAAGTATATCAAATTGTGTACCAGAAACGAGTGCGACTTCCAGACCACAACACATTACCGTACGGACACGTTGAGCTCCAGTATAAAATAGGGACAACTTCCAAGATCAACAATTCATCGTGACTACAAACGTTGACCGAGCAAGAAGAAGAAGATGAATACTAATTCCACACACCCACCAGTGAGGAATTCACTGTGAACTTCAAGTTCAATGTGGAGGCCAGTACACAGACACCGATACTGAAGAACTCGACACAGCCACCGAGTGAGGGACCTACTGTGAACTCCGAGTTCGATCACGACAACGAGTGCGATGCGGTGCCTTGCGATGAGACGGATCCCGTACACTTTGACATCAGCGATGCAGCACGACCTTACCACTCCTCTGGGACCCTCGAAAGCGATGCCGTTCGTGTGCCTTACCGCCCCACTAGCGAAAGTGATGCAGCACGACGCCCTTTCTGCTTTACTGGTCAATGTGATGCTAAGCATGTACCTACCTGTGGATGCCATCCATACTTTGGCAAAGAATACACGTTGCCTGTGGCTTTGTCTAGCTATTGTGACTATGAAAGTCGATTCCAGACTTTCAAAGATAAATGGCCTAAATATCGGCAAGCACCTACTTCGAAAGCTTTAGCCAAAACTGGATTTGTCAACTTGGGAGAAGGCGATATAGTTCAGTGTTTCAGCTGTGGTGTTACATTTCACGAATGGGAGTATAAAGAGTCAGCTTACTTGGAACATGTCAGTACCTGCCTTTGGTCGGTCCAAAGAAGTAAGATGTCGGATACTTTAGAAGAGCACGTTCACTGTTTGCCTTGTGAGCTGCGAGAACGCATTTACCAAGAGTTGGTCCAGATACAAGTGAAACGCAAAGAACAATAACATCCTTTACGACATTGACGTTTTAACTATTGGTATCTGAATGCTATAAAAGTACTGATTAGTTTCAAAGTATTCAAATGGTCAGACATTCATGAAGGACTAGATGACACCTTTAAGAGTTTGGATGGCACAACCTACAATGTGACTCTGTTACACAGAATTCGATGGAATGAAGTTCAGGAAAAAGTTACAAACTTACAGGAATACAAAAAACATTGAAAGAAGTGTCACCTCAAGACGAAACGCCTTTACGCGGTCTGAGATGTAGTAAGGTAATCACTGAATGTCTTGGATATTCTTTACATCCAGATTCCATTTGGCAATTGTATGACTATTTGATCAAAAAGAAAAAAGACGCGTCTGTGAAGGAGTAATACAAAAGCGAACCATGCCACGACCGTTGTCTTTAGTCTTGGAACGAATTCCGTGGAAGGAAGTCAATGATAGTGTTCAGACCTTAGAGGATTACAGACTACTGATACATGAACTGTTTCCATTGAATTTTGGACGATATGTGGTGTGTGTGTGTTATTGACTACTACTTTTCTTGGATTTCGTTTCCAGGGATTTCGTTGTGGATTATTTGTTATGAACAGTATTCGTTGTGGACTATTTATAAACGGTACATGCAACAAAGACATGACCATTCACACTTTATCGGTGCACGAAAGACAAATTGTACTCAAAGTGTTGAGAATCGTGATGAAAACAAGTTGTGTACCTCCAAGTGAAGAAGACATTTGTCAAACTTTATCTACATTTCATACTTATCAAGAAGTGTGAATCTCTAGTTGGTTACACCAACACATTTACGATTGGAAAGATGTACGTGACTGGAAAGGTTTTTGTTTCGATGCTTGGCTACAAGAAGTGGCACACTATGTCCAAGCCCTTGCGTGTCACTAATCATTCAAGACAAAAAGAAATAGTGAATTTAGAACCAAAGTCAAAAGTGACATTTGATACCATTCTAGAAACAGTTGAAGAAGAACCTGACACAGAGGAAGACCCAGTACAAGTTCACGACATTAGTACCGTTGTACAAATTGAAACGTCTGAGGAACAAAGAACCTTCCCTCCGGAGAAATTAGAGACACTAAATTCCACAACAGAGCCTATGAATCGTGTACGTCGATTTCGTGGGACACACATCCATCTAAAATGTTGTGCACTGACTTGTTTATACACAACTTTGGTTCTTTTAATTTGTGCCTTATTGATGTACCTAGCCATTTATCTCTTATGCGTTTTCATGTTTTAATTTTGGACATGTAAATATGTTTTTTATTTAAAACAATAAACGTGTATAAAATGTATGTCTTGTGTCTTTCATTTTCCTCTCAAAATTCTCCATACCTCAGTCATGGCTACATCCTCCTCTTCCTCTTCTTCTGTTTTCAAAGTGATTGACGAAAAGTTAGATCTTCAAAGTTGTGAAGCTTTGTATCTGCGCCATCCTTTTAACATGTTGATTGCTGGACCGAGTGGTTGAGGCAAAACCGAATTTGTCAAACGTTTGATCGAACACAAATCTCATTTGTTTGATCGACCACCTCAGCGTATCGTGTGGTGTTACAAAGAGTGGCGATCGTCTTACAACTTACTTCAAGAAAGTCAAGGAGAATCCATTTCGTTTGTAGAAGGCATTCCTCGCGAAGACGATGGGATCGTGTCTGACTTGAGTCAAACACATCTGGTCATCTTCGATGACATGTTAGGAAAATACGAAGAAGAAATTAAACTTTGGTTGACACGAATAGGGCATCATAGTAATGCCAGTATCATTTACATTACTCAAAATTTATTTCAACAAAGTAAAGCCCATCGTACCATCAGTCTCAATGCTCATTATGTGGTGTTGTTTAAAAGCCCCAGAGATAAATCTCAAGTGCAAGTGTTAGCCAAACAGTTAAGAACTCCTTGACGGAATTATGCGTATGACGATGCCACTCAAACACCTCATGCGTATTTACTCATCTATTTAAAACCCACCACTCCCGATTATTTGAGATTTCGTACCAATTTGTTCCACCATTGGTGTGTAGAAGGAGGTTCTGTCATTTACACGGCCCCTTTGGCAACTCTCTAAAAAAAAAATACAGAAACATCCACCACATCATTTCTTTCCCACAGTCTTCAAGATGACTTCCTTTTAATCTCGTCCTCCTGCCAACTTGACTCGTGCCCTGTATGGCATAAGTCGCGAAAAAAATGCACAAGTCCGTGCCCGTTTGTTAGAAGCTAGTCTCAAAGAAGTTTTACGATGGTTTACTTTGACAGCACGTCAATTACTTCAAGGCATCATTCACATACCCCATCAAACCCAACGTTGTTTTGAAAAACATATGTGATTTGTCACAACTGGCAGATCCAAGAATCGATCCACACACTAAAAAACAAATCATTTTGACACCTGGTGGCAGTGGTTCTTTAGGAGGTGTTATTATTCGTTCTCTTTTGAAATAGGATCCTAATGCCCAAACCAAAATAAAGAAGAAGAAGAAGAAAAAAAATCCCCTAAAAGACAGCCACATACAACCACCACACACAAGAAAAAGAAAAGTCCCAAGAAGAAAAAACCCTTCCAAGATAAAAACAACATCTCCTGCTGCCAGAAAGAGAGGTATTACGGCCAGGACGCGCACGTACTCCCGAAAGCCACGCAGTGCGGTGACTGTGTCTCCCTCTCCTGCCACTTCTTCTTCTTCTTCGCTCTTTGTGATGATGCCTGCCAAACCTGATTTAAGACCCATTTTTCCTAATTTGATGCAGAAATGGAAACCTATTTCGAAAGTCACTTCTTCCTCTCCGGGGGCATCTACTTCTGCTGCTCTTGCCACTGCGGCTGCCGCTAAAAAAGTAGCCTCAACTAAAACTAAAGTTTACTGGATTTATCCAAACAAGAACTGACACGATTTAGTCCATTGAAAACACCTCATCGTCGAGTGATGCCTATCATAAAGTTGATACGCCGTGCTGACCATCAGTGGAGACGAATTCCAGTATAAAAAAGAAGAGTGGGATCCGAGGAACCTCAGTTCTATATTGCTCCTGACACCAAAGATGGCCTCAAAAAGTGCACACACCACCAAAACTCTAGTCGTCCCAAGAAAGGCAAAACCAAAAAGGACTCCCACCTCGTCTCGCTAAACTTTGGGATGTGTTGTCCGTCCTGTCTAAATCCAATCCTCCCATGCGAAAACAACTCATTCAAACAGCCCCCAAAGAAATCATCGATACCGCATGTGAATGTTGTTTGAATGTGTTGAAAGGAACTGTACCTTTGTCCAAGAATCAGAAACAGAAATTAGGAAAACATCGAAACGTTCTTCGCCAAATAATCACACAAAAAATAATACTTCTCAGTCAAAAGAAAAAATGCTGGTGCAACGAGGAGGATTTCTACCCATGCTGATAGGACCGTTGTTAAAAATAGCTGTTCCATTGTTAGGATCGATTGCTGGACCCCTTTTAGGAAGAGTCATGAAATAAAGACGAAAAAAAGGAAGAAAAAAAGGACACCCTTCCCTGGAAAGACAGCACATTTGTACCTTTGGATCTTATGGAAGGACGAAAACTGACTTTAGTTCCTTACAAACGATGGTTGGAACTCCATCGTTGGTACGAACAACGGATACCTCATTTACCTTTCAATCCGAATCTCAACGAGATGTCACAGTTACAACAAGAATTACAATTGTTAATGGATCGACCTGATTTGTTAGAAGCAGAAAAGTCGCAACGGTACCGCCAAGTATTGCAACGTCTTCAACTCTTTCACCAGAAAGCTTTAGACGAAACAGCTAAGCCCGCTCTGAGAGTACATAAAACTACTAAAACAGACACCGCCACGGGAATGACAGAAGAAGACGACACACGAGATGTGCTTCAAACTCCGTCTGCTCCCAAACCTAGCAAGATTGCAGCTTCCTTGTTGACACCCTCCCCCTCGCTTCAACGAGAAGAAATGAAAGCTTGGGTTAAAAAGATGATGTCCACACCTTCATCAGCAGAAGAAAAAAAGAAAGAAGGGAGGACAGAAGTGAAAAAAGACATATAAAAAACCACCACTTTGCAACCGACTCCTGTGGCTCGTCGGACGCGTCAAGCTTCGTCCAAACCTCCCATACCCCACGACACCAAAAGTAGTATCGAACAGTAGTTGACTTATTGAGGAGTGGCATTGTATCATGAAGACACTTTAAGCCAGCATTTACAACAATCCTGCACATGCTGCTTTTATGGAGGAGTTAAAAGATTGTATCGGGGACCTAAAAGCAAACTGAAAAGTGTACGTTTGCCAGAAGTACGACAATGGTTACAAGAACAATCGACGTACACATTACACAAACCCATTCGACGAAAAGTTTCCAGAAGTCAAACCAAAGTGGCTGGCATCGATCATCAATGGAAAGCAGATTTAACTGATGTTTCTCATTTGGCAGCGTACAATCGTGGTCACAAATATTTGTTTTGTGTCATTTACGTGTTTTCAAAATCCGCTTGGACCGTTCCTTTGACTTCTAAAAGCAGTGCCGAGTTAGTACGCGCTTTAAAACTGGTGTTGAAACAAAGAGCTCGTTACCCTTTACGATGGCAAACAGACAAAGGCACCGAATTTTTGAACCAAGCTTTTCAAAAAGAATTGAAACAACGCCACATTCATTTTTTTACCACTGAAAATCCTGAAACCAAAGCCAGTATCGTGGAACATTTTCAAAGAACTTTGAAAGAACGCATGTGGAAATATTTTACATATCAACACACTCTCAAGTACATCGACGTGTTACCACGTCTAGTCAAAGCTTACAATCAATTGTACCATCGTAGCATCGGATGTGCCCCCGAAGAAGTCATCCATGAAAACGAAGTGAGGGTGATTCATCGATTGTTTGGAACGCCTAAGATTGGACACAAGAAAGCAGTGGTGCTCAAGACGGTAGATTGGGTTCGCATTGGAAAAATCAAACGCACTTTTGACAAAGGTTATTTGCCTAACTGGGCCACCGAATTATTTCGTGTCACTGGACAAGCTCGTGGACGTGATCCTCCTGTCTAAAAATTGGAAGACATGCACGGAGAAGTGTTAAAAGGAACTTTTTACTTGCCTGAGTTACAACGAGTGAAAAACACAGAAGACGACTTGTACGATATCGAAAGCATCCTCGATCGAAGAACACGTAAAGTGGGTAAACGTCGAGTGGAGGAAGTCAAAGTGAGTTGGAAAGGATATCCTCATAGTTTTTATTCTTGGATTGCCGCTTCCCAAGTCGTCGACTATAAAAAGAAGAAGTAAACAACATGCCGTTCAACACAGCAGCTACCTCTCATGCAGAGAGTTCATCTCTGCAAGAATTACAAAAACAACCTTTGTGGTTGTGGTGCGGAGAACGTGTGCCTAAAAATCAAATCGTCTTTTTCTGCCAAATATTTGTGGTGTATTGTGTCATCGGGGCAGCCATTGCCAATTTGAGTCTGCAAGAAGAAGACAAACAATTGTGGACCGTTTTACTTAGCAGTTGCATTGGTTATCTTCTACCCATTCCTTCCTTGAAATATAGTACGGACAGTAACAACAACAACCACAACGATGCGGCCAACGCCAGTCATCCTTCTTCCAGTCACAACATCAACAGTAGCCCTCTTTTGGAACATATAGAACATCATTCTCCTTTGACCTCGAGTGACTCCTCGGACACAAGAACTCTCAAACTATGAATAACCAATTTTATTTAACTTTACCCAATGACAGTTCTATGGATGTGTTTCCCAACAACACCTTATGTTGTTTCACAGCCAAATTACCTCAGTCCATACAATTGGATCAAGAAGTTCATTGGGAAGTGGCTTTTGTAGAAATCATTCATCCTACGCAAGACCTCAATATTAACGAAGGTCAAAACACTTGAAGGAACAAGTGCAAGAACACTTGGACAAAAATGATCTTGTCATTTACGAATTCAAAAAATCATTACACACCAATCCTCCTTCTTTGACTAGCTATACCATGAGAATTCCTGTGGGGTATTATTTTAATGCTCAACATTTGGTGGACACCATTGCGGCTATTTTCAATGACCAGTTTGGCAAAGCCTTGGACAAAGCCAAGAAAACTGTCCTGATCGAGTATCATACAATTGTTCATCGTGTAAATATGCACTTTTCGGGCGCCACAATATAGTCCATCACTTTTTGCCCTGGTTATTTGATAGTTTGGGTGGATACACAAAACTAGCTCCCATGAAAGACGTTTACAGCAACGATCGATTTAACAAGTATTTTCGTTACCCTGTCGAATTGAACGATAGACTGAATTTATTGTTTGTGTACTCTGATGTGGTGGAGTACAACGTGGTGGGAAACATCTGTTCCGTTACTGAGGATCATTCATTTCAAAGCGGATTCTGCCGTCACTGCATATGAGGAAGGTGGAAACACCTATCACGTTTACCGTGAATTTGTACATCCTCATTATCTTCCTGTCAGTAAATCGTATTTTGACAGTGTCAACATTAGTTTAAAATTAGATCTGGGACAAAATATTCTACAACTACATTTTCGAAAACAGTTTTCCAGTGAATTGTAACACAAGATGTATCCTATGTACCGAGGAGTTGCTCTACAAAGAGGACGTGGTTTAGGAGATATGTTAAAATCCACTTTTCGTACGGTAGCCCCTATCTTGAAACCCATGGTGACTAGAGGATTGCATGCCTTTAAAGATGCCGCTTTGACGCAAGGAAAAGAATTTCTTCAAAACGTCCTCATCGACAAACAAAATCCTGAGGAAGCCTTTATGAGAGCAGGATAAAATGTGTTACTGCAAAGTGGGAAAGATCTTTTGGGTCACCAAGACACTCCTATAAATTCGCTTCACACTTCTGGCTCTGGCATTACTTCTTCCTCAACGCCACAGCAAGGACAAGGCAGAAAGAGACGTCGAAATCCCTTCAGAGCTCATAAACACGCTGTTCAGAAAAAGAATAAGAAAAGAAGAACTGTCAGAGAATTAGACGTGTTTGATTACTAACTGAGAAAAAATGGTGCGAATGTACCAAATCAGAACTGGATCTGTTTGCCATGCCACCTACAATGATGACGATGCAAGAATCCCAATGGGTAAAATTTCATCCTGTGTCGTCTTTGACGACCTCAGCCCCTATTGAATTTGAAATCAAAGGACAAACCGAAGATTACATCGATCTGAATAGCAGTCACTTGTATCTGAAACTCAAAGTGCTCAAAACAGACAACACCAATCCTGGGGCCGATGCCAGAGTCGCTCCCGTCAATAATTTCATGCATTCGTTCTTCATTGAAGTGGTTTTGTAATAGAATAACAAATTGGTCAGCAGCAGCATTAATACTTAGCCTTACCGAGCCTACCTGGAAAATCTCTTGAATTACGGAAAAGAATCCAAGAATACCCATTTGGATACTTTCGTGGTATGAAAACCTGACACCTTGGATAAGTTCAATGACATAACGTTGATTGCAGATGACGATCCTCACAATGTGGGATTTAACGCGCGTCGAAAGAAAATCAAACAAGGGCGCACTTTAGAACTGATGGATCGTTTGCATTTGGACATGTGGTTGCAAGACAAGTATTTGTTAAACGGAGTGGATGTACGCCTGAGACTGAATCGCAGTAGTACCGTCTTCCATTTGATGGCTAATGCCAACGAGTACAAAACCATCATCGCAGAAGCCAGACTTTACGTGCGCTGTGTAGAAGCGTTACCTAAAGTAGCCAACGACATCAGTGAAATTTTGAGCAGAACCACCACCAAGTATCCTTTGCGACGAGTGGAAGTGAAAACGTTTACCATTGCCTCTCGACTCCGATCCAAGATTGAAGATCATGTGTTCAAGGAAAGCTCCCCAAATGTTTACTCATCGGCATCGTCAGTAGTGCAGCCTTCAACGGAGCCATCGATCAAAATCCTTTCGACTTTCAGCACTTCAATGTCCGCAAGATAGAAGTCACTCGTGATGGCCAGACGTTGTGAGCCAGACCTTTTGAACCTAACTTTGCCCAGAAAAATTACATGAGATCTTACTTGACTCTGTTTGAAGCCACAGGACATTTAGGAACCATCAGTAGCCACGGATTATCGTACGAGGATTATGCAGGAGGATATGCTTTGTGGGGATTTGATTTCACTCCCGACCAAGGCAGCGACGAGGGATATTTCCACCATATAAAATCAGGCCAACTTCGTGTGGAACTTGTTTTGATAGGTGTAATATGAGAAATTATTATATGACTTTATGAACGTAACTAAAACAGTAGCTGTGTGATAGATAAGTAAATCGGACCGGAAGCTGCCTGTGTTATTTGGCTATATATCCTGTGAAGTAATGAAACTTCACCCTTCATTTCTGGAATAGTTCGACCAGAATGACCTCTGAGTTAAACATATTATTACAATAGTTATTATAGCATAGTCCATCCGAAGAATATATATTGTGTTGTGCTTGCTTTACGTGAAGGAAAAAGAAATAGTTCATACCATGTACGCGTGAGTCATGAAAAACAGTAGGTATTTTTCAAGTGAAATTGACCCTCATGAATATTCCACCGAAATATTAAACCGCCGGAACATTCTGGTCAACCAAAACTTCATTTGATCCTTATGATCCGTTTGCTGCCATTTAATTGGCCATACATGTACATTTTCTTGAAGTTTTAAATGTCAAAACAATTTTAACCCCATTTAATTTCTTTATGGATTCTTTACGTACAGTTATTTCATTTTGACGGAGAAAAATCTTCTTATTTTATATCAAATGGTCTTCCAGAATGAAGGGAAGCAAAATAGAACTAGAACAGTGGACAGATTAATACAAATGTTTTTGCTCCAGTGAGCACTCTTCCTCGTTCCTCCATTCTTTCATCGAAATCATTACTGTACTTAACCAATCAGAAGTCATTATTATATCATTTTTAAACGAATACGGGGCTATTTCTTCCCTAAAGCTACCCTATATTCAGTGATCAATATAATCATCAAATGGCGGTAGATTTTGATTTTTGATAAATAATTGCTGTATTTATACATTTACTTCTAATATTTTCTTAACTTTATATTCATTTTATTTAATTTTGTATTAAATGACTAGAAAATTAAAGTTGATCCAATATGAATATCAAGATATATAACATAGTGATGTTTCTATTTCCAATAACACCCAGGCCATTGTCAGAATGACAGTAATTTTTTATTGTTGAAATTATCAAACACAAAACAGAGTTTCTTATATTTAGTGAAACTCTCTCCTCCTACCGCCTACACACGCACGCACGCACACACGCACACACACACATACACAAACAATGGCAGAGGGGTATTCCAAGTAACCGACGGGAACCGTCGGGAAGCAGACGGAAAATAAATATTGCTAAAAGTGGCCGACAGGAAGAAATGTTAGGTTCGGCAGGTTCAAATCTACCCGATTATATCACATTTTGTTACATCTGATACCAGTATACCTTAGATCTGTGTGACAACGGGAAAAATGGGGCTGGCATTATGACCGTATCACTGAAATACCAATAAATATTCATGTCGGCAATCCGATCTAAGATATTTTGTCTAGTAAATTCTCAGATCGTATCAGATGTACAAAAAAGAAATGTGATATATTCCGGTAGATTATACCATGCTAAATCTAAATTTTCTTCCTGTCAGCCACTTTTTGGCATATTTATGTTTTTGGATGCTTCTCGAAGGTGACTAGAAATACTTTGAACATCTAAAACGAAACATAATTTTGCCTCAGTATAAAGGAGAAAATACATATCAAGCTGTCAATAATTATAAATTTTATTATATGAAATCAAATTGACTTTTAATTTCCTTCTCATAAGCTAAATTGATTAATGCCTCTAAGGTCTCTAAATCAACCTAAAATATACGTACTTTTTTAAAACACGATATCTTGAATAAGCGACAGTTCACATCCCATTCGGACTTTAACTCTTCAGAAAACTACATTTGGTCAGAAAAAGAATTGCTCAGATACAAAAAATAATCTTGAATCTGCAGCCAAAATTTTAACACAAAAATTTGAATAGAAGAGACTATATGTGAAGATTTTTTAGGATCGAGTTTCCCGCAAAACAAACTAACTGATTGCCGATTTGGTGTTCTTTATTGTATTGCAATCAAGATAAATAGAGCCATTCTTTGCCTGAAAACGACCGTCTTTCGGCTATGTTTTGTAAAGCTAAATTTCAGCGCGCCATATTCGCACTTACTCTTACCAAAAAAACAAAAAAAAAACAATGTAAAAAGAATATGCTTCCCCGGCATTGTTGGATGAGATATGTTACGACTAGGGGCATTGTAGCAAAAGAAAAGACTCAAACAAGCTTTCAAGATTTAAATACAAATATTTAATACTCTAAAATATAAAATATTTCAACAAACAATCAAAGTGAAAGAATTAAAAATAACTTACAGTATAGAATATCCTTAAAAGTCCTTAATTGTTCTAAAGTTCACTGATCCGGAAGGCAATCCAAATGTTCCGAATGAAGTTGGGTTCCGATTGAAACCTTCACTGTACTGATATACTAATAAGAATCATTTATATCCAAGTGTTATAAATTCCAAATAGTCCTTGTGAATATGGAATATCACAAGTTCTAGAAATGTTTCCGATAATTACACGGAGCTGTACATTTATTAAAGTTTAAGAAACAGTACTAAATCCTAAATGTACTGTATTATATATATATATATATATATATATATATATATATATATATATATATATATATATATATATATATATATATATATATGTATGTATATACATCACTGAATAGAATATCCACACAAAATGAACCAATTTCGTTTATGACCTCTCAGGCCGAACGAACTATGAACGAATGCCTAACACAGCAATACATCCTATTATATAGCTTCTGACTGCGCAAAACAGAATAAGGAAAAACCAATTTAAACTGTATTGCAACTTAAAAACAATTTAATCTTTCTAGAAGACAACCTTGTCCCAACCAATCAGAAATTAGGTTATGCGTGACACCGCTAAAGTACGTTTGCACTGACGTTATTACTAGTCAACAAAGTATTAACTCTTTAATTGAATCATAGAATTTAGGTCAGAAGTTCAACCCTCGCGCACTAAATCACGTGATTACTAATGCTACAAGCGACAATATTTCCCAAGTCCAATGTACTGAGTCACATTGAAAACCGTTTATGTACTTTCTGCAAGACGACAGCTGTTAGACTATTATGCAGAGATCATAAACCTATACTATTATTTTAAAACGAAATAATACATAATTCCGTAACACCTTCCCCCTTTTTAAAAAAAGAAACGTTTTATACAATAAAACTTTCTTTCAGCATATACTTCTAACATATAAATAACTGATTGCATAAAAAGAAAATACATGATACAGCGATGTATATAAAACAATGCAAACTGTAAAGCTATGCACGTGAAAGTGCATCAGCGATTATATTTTACTAATAAATAGCCGTAACCTTAGCTTCTATTGGTTTTATTTGTCCATGTCCAACAACATGCCCTAAAAGGGTAACACAGGCACGACAAAAGTCACTTTTATTCAAATTGATGGTCAAGTTCGCTTTGCCGAGTCTTTTGAAGAACTGCTTTATTGTTTTCATGTGATCTTGCCACGTGTCGTTGTAGATAATGACCTCATCGATGTAAGCATCACAATTTCTTATTCCAGATGTTATCATATTCATCAAGCGTTGGAAAGAACTTTGGGAACCCTTCATCCCAAATGGTATGACTTTGTATTGGTAAAGTCCATCTGGAGTCACGAATGCAGAAATTTATTTTGCTCTCTCCGTAAGTGGAATTTGGTAGAATCCCTTCAACAGGTCAAATTTTGTGACGTATTTGGCATTTCCAATCCTGTCAATACAGTCATCAACTCTAGGAACTGGAAATGATCCTGTCTTGGTGACACTATTTACTTTTCGATTATCAGTACACATACGGAAAGTCTTATCTGGTTTCGGCATTAAAATACATGGTGAACTCCAGTCACTTTTACTTGGTTCAATACAGTCATTTTCCAGTAAATTCTGAATCTCTTTCTTCAGATAGTCTTGTTTGAAAGGATTCATCCTATAAGGGTGTTGCTTTATAGGTGTTGATTATATTATTTCGACATCATGGAAAATTGTGTTGGTTCGTGTGGGAATGTCTGGAAATAAATATTCATTTTCTTTTATCAACTGCTTCAGTTCGTTAATTTCGGGCGGCAATAGATGCGAAAGCTTCTGGTCCAGATCGTCAAGAATTTCCGAATTGCGAAGAGTAGTGACTTCGAAATCATCATTTTCCGATTTCTCATCTTCATTCAAATGTTGAATGTGTGGAACAGGTACTACTAAAGTAATTGGATAAATTATATGGTTATCTCTGTCTACATATTGTTTCAACGTATTAATATGGCAAAGTTGTTTCTGCTTCCTCCTCCCAGGAGTATTAATAATGTAATTTAAATCACTTACTTTCTTGTGAATGGTATAAGGGCCAAAATACTTAGCCTGAAGAGGATTTTCGGGTATTTGTAGCAGAGCCAATACTCTATCACCTGGCTGAAAACTCCTATCTTTCGCTTATTTGTCATACCTCAATTTCATATTCGACTGGACTAATTTAAGATTATTTCTTGCCATCTCGCAAGACTTAGATAACCTATGTTTAAATTTAGAGCGATAGAAATAACGATGCACGCAAAATGAATTTCTCATCTTGCCTGCTTCATAGTAACCCGTGTGTATTCTCATTTGCGAATAAATCAAAAATATGGTTTATAATCCAAGTAATTTTACATAATTACATGCCAAACAGCTGATAGTTGCTTTATTCTCAAAAATGACAGATAGTATACTGAACAATTCGCTAAAATGGTTATTTATCAATAGAACTTGGAAGCTGGCCCTCTTGCGAGGCGAGCATTCATTTTACATCAGCTGATTAAGGGCGCAGCCACCCCATAACAGGATACGGGATTAGTAAAGCGTACGTACCGGATCGGGACCTTTACAAGGGAAACTTTAAATTACATATGTGAAATTAAAAGCGTTGGGGGGAGTGGGGGTCGTAGAAAAGTAGCGATCACACATGTTGTTTTTGCTTTGTTTTTTGTATCAAAGGTTCGAAGTATCTCTCAGGAGTGTTGAAACCCACGCCCGTCTGGCTCAGGCTTCAACGACCCGTCGGGGTTAGGGGAACGTTGATACAGAAAAAACCCAAACAAAAAAAAACAAAACACACACACACCCCAAAAAAATAAAAAAACAAAACAACATTTATGATCCCTATATTAAAGGAAGAGGACGGTACGGGAAAAAGGCGGTGCATAAATCTTGAGAACGAAATTGGGACTTTTCATTTTTGAAAAATTGCTCTTGCCTGGGAATAAGCTCTTTGCCGTCAGACACTTGTCTCACAGAAAAATGAACTAGTCCCTGGCGTTAAACTCTCTATTTCGCACAGACCTGCCGTTTATAAAGTGATTAAATATAAATTTCTCCATTGTAATGAACCTTATTCTAAAACGTGTAGAAGCCTACCTGAGAAGCGATGACAAGGCCAGGTGAGGGCTAATGAAGGTGAAGCGGCAACACGGGAGACTCTCAAGTATGCCAAAACCAAACGAGCAAGGAAAAATACAAGGTTAGTTGTTTGAGCTCTTCCTTCGTGAAACTTTGATTTGATTTTGTCTTTATATGCATTATATTTCAAAAAGTACACGCGATTCTAAATTCCAGATAATATCGAAAGTTATCCTATTGCCCGGGACAACCAAAACTTGAGTTTGGGCAACTAAAGTTTACATCCAACTTGTCCGATCGGGCAAACGTTTCCATATGAATTTCTATTGAAAGTGAATTATTCAGACAATTAGAATCTACTTTTGGGCAAATGACTTTCAGCATCCATTTGCCCGAATGGACAAGTGAGTCTCAAAGTTAACGTTCAATCCTGCTTTAAGATATTAGGAGAAGCACAAGTTCAGTGAAGAAAGTTTCATTACACTTATTAACTATACTTTAGATATGTAAGCAATACTGAGATATATGACTTTGCTCGAGCATAAAATATTCAATTTACAGAACCTAAGCAGAACAGGAAAAAGCCTCAGGCTGACCTTGCTGTCCGGGATGCAGATTCTGATACATAATCATATTAAATTCCTGAAAATGAACAGAAGAAAAAATAAAGTCATGACAGAATATTATTTATTATTATTATTTTTTATCATACCCCCTCATCTCTTCTAAAATACAAATGTCCAGACCTTTGGCCTGTATAGCCTGTAAAGCTTGTTAGGGAAAATGCATGAAAAAGAAATTATATTGACATTTACATTTTCAGAATTATTACACAACTTTTTTTTAAATATATTAAATTTGAACTTTAGAAACTAAACTTTTTTAAAGAAATTATTCCTCAGTACAGTTATGCAAAATTACTTGAGGTAGTCCAATTAAACTTAGTAGTCACGCTGTTATGCATTTGTGTAAGGTGTCCATGGAGATCGAACAAGTTACTTTGATTAAATTTTGAAGGTGAGATCCCTTTTATCTCCCTCTCAGTGATGCCTTCCATCCCATCTAGTCTTTTATCGGTTGTATGGCTGATATAAGTGCATTAAGCAAACTATACAACAGTTTAAACTTTACACCCAATTACTCGTTCCACTTTTGAAATGTAGATCGTCTAAAGAAAAAGGCAATCGCATGCAGGAGTTCGTGAAAATCATACATACTATTTGTATACAGTTCCCCTCCCACTCCCCCCCACTCCCCCCCCCCCACTCCCCCCCCCCCCCCGTATGATATCCTTCCCGTTGGGCAAGACAGAAACTGAAATTTTCGCATTACTTCTTTTCTTTTTTTCTTTTTTTGTTGAGGTGTCTGTGGCAATCATATTACTTCTATGCTTCATTTAAATACATTTATATACAATAGTTTGGATATTTTGTCTATGTCTTGCATGGATCTAGGAACCAATGTAACATAATTTTAAATATTGATATGGCCATATCCTGCAACATCTTTACCATTCGCATAAGGCAATGCAAAGAATGCTTATATCCCAGCTATTCTATCTAAAGAAATAGTTCAACGTTTGTAGTCCTCAAAGTCATGGCTCAACATATTGTATGTACATTTATTTCGACACTTACACAATATGTATTACTCTCTAGATTGTATACACAAGATAGGAAAGAATAGCTCAAACAAATATTTACCGTTCTTCCGAGACAAAGTTTTATATTATTCTCTGCTTAAGAGATCTAACTGGCAAAATCTGTGTTTGTCGATTGTGTTCTGATTCCTCTGTGTAATAGCTGAAATTTTCGAGTTTGACGCTGCAACGTTCTTATGTACACAATTCTTTAATTTGGGAAGTACATAGTAGATGCTGATTTCGCCTACATCTCACAAAGAAGAATCGATAAATAAGCGTCACTATTTACATGAGGAGGGTAGTTGTTCGACATAATATGTTCCGATGTAAATCACTGTCTTCCGTAGTGAGCTGGACAAGGTGACTTCTTCCTGATTACTCGTTTGTTTTAGTAATTGTATTGCTTTCGCTGTTCGACACTTCGACTCTCTCTCTCTCTCTCTCTCTCCTCTGTTTGTTTTAAGACTTCTGCAGCTGCAAGGAATATCGTTGAAAGCTTTGCGGAAATTTCTGTGTCGTGTAATACACAATCTATTTGATCGAGGGTGTAGATTGGCCCACATGGCTATGTACGAGTGTGCTTCGTGAGAGAAGACATTGCTGTGGTAAACCGCAATTGTAAGCGCATTTTGGATCCAACATACCGAAAATACTGCGTAGATTATGAAATAAAGAATTTGCCACTTGAATTTTAACGTTTCTCTGAAGATGATTATTACTTTTCCACGGATTCATATTTGATCGAAGACGGGAGACGTAATAATAACTCAGGAAATGGCAGACGCCGATGATGACCATGGGTACGTAGACAAGGACGACAGAGACAACGATCGTTAAAGTGTGTGTAGCCATCTTTTCCCAAATGCAAACGATCGCCTTTCGGTCAAATTGGTGATCTCCTATATTCGCGCGATTCAGCAAAATGAGCAATGCTGCGAATATGTAAAAGCCCAGGTAGAGACAATTACAATTTCGTTTCGTGAAAAGTTTGGAGTAGATTTTTTTTAAATGTCAAATATGGATGTACCGCTTCAAGCTTAGAGAGTCAATTCACATAAGTGACCCTATGCAGGAAATAATGCAAAGGCTTCCGATTATCTTACAAAGTCGTCCAGGTTTGTAATTTGTTTTTAAAATAAAAGATGCGGTGCCAGATTTTATGGTATTGCACAAGATGGAACGTGGGAAAATGAAGATCACCTATGTATATTTATTAATTATCGTTTATCTATCAATTGCCATATTTCACGATCAATGCATACCATGGACGTAGACATTTTTCTTATGACTAATGTTACTATTTTAAAACTCCTCAAGACTTAATTTTGTTTCAGTTTGTATACCGTTTAAATATTCACCTAAAATAAAAGGCACTAATAGGTGGGAAAAGGTTAAAATTACTCAGAAGTACTCAATGGAATCTTGTCTGAAGCTCAATTAATTAAAAAACAAACTACAACCCTAACAGGAAGACTTCTCCGCATACAAATTTTAAACAAGAGATTTAGTAACAGTACATATCTTTAATCGGTATTCGGTATTTTAGTGCAAATTGAGGTAAGCTCTCATGTCTAGTTATTTATGTGCTTAAACGTCCTTGTTTATAATGGGGGAAACCACCGATATTTTATCAGATACAAATGAAAGATTTTAAGTGAATAACCGCTCTTGAACATATCTTTGAAACGTCAATAATTGACGGGCAGTCATTGCCTCTTTGAAATACAGTATATGCCATATAATTTACTAAGAGTTCGTTTATGAAAGAAAGTAAAAAAAAAAAAAAAAAAATGTTACAAAAAAAGGATCTATTTCTTTAGATTATTTTTTACTCAGATGTCTCAATTTTATTTTATGAAACTTTCACGTCTTTGTCCATATACGACCTATACAATTCTAACAAGTACTAAGTACTAAAGATCAATAATATATCCTTGGAACACTATAATTCAAGAGGTTGCATCAGCACGTATTCAGTGATTGATTGATTAGAATTTAACGGCATATTAGTTTGTACTTGGTTATATTGTACCAAGGCAATAAGAGAAGAGACTTGCCTAAGGATACACACCAGTTTATACCACGATACACGCAGTAAAAAACAACAACAATACATTCTTAATTACATTCTTCTAAAGTCGAGACAAGTGTAGGTTATTTGTACGTTCGTAAGGATTAACTTTGTAAACTTCTTAATATCACATATTTGCAATGATGCATTTTACAGTCATGTAGTTAAGAGAAAGTTCATAACATGATCATGATCAGAAATATAAAAATGTCATACCTGCCGTATTCCCAGACAGTCTTAGGGGGTATTTGAGACTCAAAAAGTGTGTTTTGAAGTCCCAAGGGGTGGGGGTGGGGGTTGGACGGGAGTGGAGGGGTCAGTGTGCATGATCCAAAAAAGTGACGTCGTCCAATTGAGAATAAGTTATCTTTTCATATAAGTTTATAGTAAATTACTGGCAATTCAAATTTGATTGACAAAAATACAATATAATATCTGTTTTCTTTGAAGCATTTAATACACTTACAAACAAACTATAGTTGGTAGATTTAGCATTGTCCAATACGATCACCACACACATACACACACACATGTGCCAAGACTCACATAATCACGACCAGACAGACATTAGCGAAAAACAATTTACAAAATTTCTGTCTTTAAAATCCATTGGACAGTGGAATATTTTCTTAATTAGATGCAGTCTTTCCAGCTGTCAATAGTTCAGTAGGGGGTTTGAAGGTAATGCAAGTGTCATTTGTGTTCATCTTTGCACTCATTAGAGACTGGATGTTACTGTTGTTCAACCTTCTCCGAAGATCTTGTTGAATTTTTCTCAGCATAGAAAACGCTCTTTCAGCATCTGCATTGCTGTGATCGTGTGTCAAATATGCTGGGTGGTGTTGCTGTGTCAACGGATGTCGTACACTCCAAAACGACTAATGTTGATATTGTGTTTGCAGTGTGTTCAAACATTAAAATGCTCCCCCTTGCTGCTGTGCTTTACAAAGTCAAACTCCGTCCAGTAGTTCTGAAAATTAGTTTTGATGGTCTTTGCTTGCTTTGCAGATGACTCTTTCTTTCCTGACTCAGACCTGAATTTCGACACTTTGCCTTCAAAAATGAATCACACCTGCACATTTTTCCGGCTACTAAAATAATTGTATTTTGCGTTTTATATATGGAGTGAATTCCTAGTTCAAATAAACGTTGCCGCTTCTCACGAACTTGCCAATAATCTTTAATAAAGATGGCTTAATCATTCTCATTCAAAGCAATGATCTGCAGTACTTTTTGTTCGTCAACACGCATCTCTTTGATTTATCCATAACTTCAAAACAAATTGGGTTGTTCCGCTTTACCTATGCAAATTAGCATAATGGGTTCTCCCACAACAGTCTTCAAAGGATATAACACCGCTTCGCTCTATCTCTTCTCAGGCAATTAAATAACACTGATCTACAGCCAAAATGCTTCCGCAATAAATGATGCTTAAAATTGTTGATTGGCTCTAGTTTTAAAGATATGATACTGGGTCAGTATATACGACCCTTGACTTGGGAATGGCGGAGGATAAGTGAGTTATAAAGGGAAGGGATCTCAATTTAAACCAGAAATGACTAAAATACATCTTTGACTGGATCTATGAATAAATCTATGACTGGGTTTGGACAGTACTTGCTTTTTAGGCAAAACAATGAATGATGCAATCTGAAGCTGGTTTTGCGTCATACATGATATGAATTGCATCATGTTATTCCTATAAGTCATGGATCATGCAATCATAACTAAGCTTACATCACTCTGCTGAAGAAATTGCCCTATATTAGCTCTACAAATCATACAGTGTCGTGCTCTCTTATTTGTCAGTGTTTGATTTTGCAAAGGGACACATTTCTGTTTAGCCAAAGTGAGCAGAGATGCCTCGTACTTGTGTGAACAATGTAGATAAATTCTGCTATGTTTGTGGTGAAGTGACTTTTGCATCACAAAAGCGCAATATAACCACAATGGTTAAGAAAGCCTATCACCTTTATTTTGGCTGCAAAATTGGAGATCAGGACAAGATGTGGGCCCCACACATATGCTGCAACACTTGTTCAACAAATCTTCGCCAGTGGTTGAACAGGAAAAGGAAATCTATGCCTTTTGCAGTGCCAATGATTTGGAGAGAGCCAACAGATCATATCAGCAATTGTTACTTCTGCATGGTGCCTCCGGTTGGGAAAGGTGTGTCAAAGAAGACAAAGTTGACCCGCATTATCCAAATATTCCATCAGCTGTACTCCCAGTACCCCACGGAGAAGGACTGCCGGTTCCTGATGCACCTGAATCATTCTTCCTTGAGTCTGACGAGGAAGAGGAAGGGGATGAAATTTCTACTCCTGAACTATCAATGTCACATGACCCATATTTTCTCCCATCCTCCTCCTCTGAACCACACCTCATAACACAAGGTGAACTGAATGACCTTGTCAGGGATTTGGAACTACCCAAGAGTAAGGCAGAGTTGTTTGGCTCCAGACTACAGCAGTGGAATCTCCTGGCAGGTGATGTTAGGGTTTCTATGTTCCGTGACCGTCAAAAGGATCTTGTCCCATTCTTCTTCATGGAAGGTGATCTTGTAGCCTGCAACAACATCGATGGTGTGATGGCAGCTCTCAACATCGTTCATGATCCAGATGAGTGGAGACTGTTCATTGATTCATCAAAGACGAGTCTTAAAGCTGTTTTGCTGCATAATGGTAGTGTTTTGCCATCAATTCCAGTTGGTCATGCAGTCCATATGAAGGAAACCTATGAAAACACGAAACAACTTTTGAGGTGCATAAACTATGACCAACATCAGTGGCAGCTTTGTGGCGATTTCAAGGTTCTTGCTCTCTTGCTTGGTCTGCAGACTGGATAAACAAAGTACTGGTGTTTTCTCTGCAAATGGGATAGTCGTGCGAGAGATTCGCACTACATCACGAGAGGTTGGCCACTCCGACAGTTATTGGAGCCTGGGATGAAAAGTGTTCAGCATCCACCACTTGTTGAATCAAGGAAGATTTTGTTACCACCCTTGCATATCAAGCTGGGTCTGATGAAAAACTTTGTCAAGGCCATGGACAAACACAAGGAGCTTTCAAGTACCTCCGTGGAAAATTACCAAGGTTAAGTAAAGCTAAGATAAAGGAAGGTGTCTTTGCTGGTCCTCAGATTTGTGAACTTCTTCAAAATGATGCATTTCTCCGTGCACTGAGTGGCAAGGAAAAGACGGCATGGAAAGCCTTCCAGTTAGTGGCAACACATTTTCTCGGAAACAACAAGGCAGACAACTACAGGGAGTTGGTGGAAAACCTCAAGGTATACAAAAGCCTTGGTTGCAACATGTCACTAAAGATACATTTTTTTGCAATCTCATCTAGATTTTTTTTCCACCGAACTGCGGAGCAGTGAGCGATGAGCACGGAGAGCGATTTCACCAGGACATTGCAACAATGGAGAAACGCTATCATGGCAACTGGAGCCTTTCAAAGCTTGCAGACTATTGCTGGACAGTGACAAGAGATGCTCCATTTAATGAATACAAGAGACAAGCTAAGAAACGCTGAGTAGACACTGAATAAGGACTAAACTATGTACTTATATATACATAATAGTTTTTTTACTTTTGTTTCAATATATTTTTTATTTATATGACCCTTTTGCTGTTTTTTAAAGTGTTACATAAACAGGACAGGTGAAATATTATCATGTAAAGCAACCATAAACACATGAAAAGACCTAGGTTTACAATTTATGATTAAAAGTCTGCTATGTACACAATATACATAGACGTAAAATGTAAAAACTTAAATATCTTGGAAACAGTATCCAATCAGTTGTTTTAAATGTCATGTTTTGAATTCTGCACATCAAAATCCCAATTAAATAGCACATTTTATCTCTGAAGCAGACGACTTCTAAAAAATTGTAGACCAGTGTAATATGTGAAATGGTGGTTGCTTATGTTTGACTACCTCACCTTTTAATTGCCTCTTTGATAATCAGCTTTATAACTGCCTCGAGGATAGGTTTACATGGGCTCTAAGCAGGACTGTTTACTGTTTATACAGACCACAAGCTTGGACATATAGTGTGGTGGTCAAAAAGTCTCTCTCTCTCTCTCTCTCTCTCTGTTTATTTTGTTTTTCTTTCTAAGATAACTAAAACTTGTGGGGTAAAAAATCGTGTTTTTCGCGTGACACATCATGTAATGAAAGGTATGATTAATCGAAAATATTTTCCATCGAATTATGTCAAAATTCAGTAACAATACGAAAACAGACATTTTCAATTATTCTTTGACATACTCCTTTATAATATATTTCAAATTTTTAGTGTTGTTTACATTTTTGCCATATATTTCAAGACTTCACAAACAGCCACCATCAAGGAATTACCACTCGGGTAGTTGTTGATTTAACAGCGTAATAACAAAATGTAATTGGTTGCTTCCCAAGGCTAAAGTGTTATTTCCTGCACGGTATTGTAATGCTGGATCTAACCATTGCAGCACTGGAAGCACGTTAGTTGCTATTATCAGAAATGGATAACCCCATTTTTGTCTTCCTTTCATATGGAAAACAAGTTATGTTAGATGCATACAAAATGATTTTGAAAAAACTGAATTTTTTAAATTAACTTCAATTTGAAAATTGCAAAATGCACACGGTCGACTTTTTCGAACTTATGACTCATCTCATGAAAGCGTTGCAATTTTAAAATGTGTCCTGTAATTGTTACGTATTATTAATTTTATTGACAAAGTGCAGCAAATAGATTAAAACCATGGAAAGCACTTTTATTGCTGTACACACAGAATCAAGGATTACTTTGATGAGGTTTATCTCCAGGAGGCATGCTATAAATGAAACTAGTTGTACGATATCATACATTACAGTAACTAATACGTGGGA
The DNA here is from genome assembly GCA_029931535.1 of Margaritifera margaritifera. Classification (NCBI taxonomy): domain Eukaryota; kingdom Metazoa; phylum Mollusca; class Bivalvia; order Unionida; family Margaritiferidae; genus Margaritifera; species Margaritifera margaritifera. The sequence continues at coordinate 337,593 of JAQPZY010001312.1, read as the reverse complement.
ATTCTTATGAAGTTCTCAGTAGATCAAGAAATGCCAAATTTGAATTTTTTTGCTTTAATTCTCTCCAAATGACGTGGTTTTTTAAATTCAATTTAATCACAAATCAGTAATAAAACTATTACTTTGTATATTAAAAGAATCGTAGTGACAATCTCCTGGGATGTTTAGAACTGACAACTTCTGGCATTGTTGATTTATTAAACTGTAAATTCCATCTTTTTCTGTCGGTACAAAATCGATAACCTTTAAATTAACGTATTTGCTAAAAAGAGCAGAACTGCTAAAACAATGAAAGGTGACCTCTTATTATCGAATAATTTTGAGCATTAAACTCAGGTTCAACAAATAAAAAAAAAGTATATAAAAGTCAGATAAAATAACTGGGGTACCACTACATCATAAAGGATTTGTAGGCTAGAAGAGGGACCCAAGTTAAAAATAATTGTGAAAGTTATAAACAAAGTTACAGACGATCAACATTATCAGAGTTTAAGGTTGATGGTCGTGTTCAAGAGGATAACTGAATACGGGGACTGGTCTGTCATCATGTTAACAATAAAGCTTTATCGTAATATTAAAGATATCGCTCAACTACAAATGGATTCTTGAAACACAGATGACCCACCACGGTGATTGAAAACTGACCAAAAACACAAAAACAAAACTTAACTAAGGTGTGACGGACGGACGGTTGAACAAGGGCACAAAAAAGAGAACAGTTACTCTCACGTCAAATGCTTACCCTTAATATTCAGACCGTTAGAGTAAGTCCATCAGCTGTCGAAATAGTAAGTGAAAATTGTTTTGGTTTTTTTTTGTTGTTTGTTTATTGTTTGACTCATTTTTGTAGATTTTCAGGACCTAAGATGACATACGGGTCGCCTATCAAAAGATATCCTAGCCTGTTAGTGTCAAGCCGCTCCTGGCATAAAACGTCCACCTCAGTAAGAGGGCAAGATTCAAGAGGGTTCCCAATCTGAGATACCCGCACTATCGTTACAAGTATTTGTTTTATGCAATCGATGTGTTTTCAAAATCGGCTTGACTTCCAACAAGTTCAGAGTTTGTACCAACTCTAAAAATCGTGTTGAAACAAAGTAGTCGACACCGTCTGAGATAGCAAAGGGGCTGAATTCCTCAATCAACAATTTCAAAAGGAATTTAAGAAAAACAACACATTCATTTTTTACGACTGAAAATCCTGAAACCAATGTTGAACGTTTTCAAAGAGCCTTTAAAGAACGTATGTGCACATATTTGACACATCAACATATGACCAAAATACATCGACGTGTTATCACGTATTGTGAAAGCCTTCAAGTCAATCATGCTATTTGATGTGCCCCTGAAGAAATCACTCCCCAAAACGAAATGGCATATTTGGAACCCCTAAGAATAAAGAAGTAGATCACAGTCACAGTCCTAGTCGTTGTCATGGTTGTCGTCCTCCTCCTACCTTTCTGTTAAAGAAAGGAGATTGATTTTGCATCGGAAATACAAACTCGCAACTTTGACAAAGGATATTAATCCAACTGGACGACATAATTGCTTCGAGTGACATGACACGTTTCGTGGACGTCACCCGCCTGTCTATAAATTGCAGGATATGAATGGAGAAACTTTTAAGGGAACATTTTACGAGCCGGAGTTAGAGCGAGTTACTAAGAAAGACGACCTCTACGAAATCGAAAGTCTCCTAGACCAAAGAACGCGCAAAGTGGAAAAGTGTCGCATCCAAAAAATGAAAGTCTTTGGAAATGTTTTCTACCGAGTTTTGTGTCTTGGACTGCAGCTTCACAACTTATCAAATATAAAAAAGTCGTGAACATGCCAATAAACCTTGTGTCACCTTCATCAACATCATCATTCCAAGAGCCAAAGAAGCAAAAGACAAAACAATGGGATTGGTGTTTCTGTCAGATCTGTGTGGTGTATTGTGTGATTAGAGCTGCTATTGGAAATTTGAGTTTGTGACAATGTGATAAGGAACTGTGGGCCATTCTGTTCAGCAGTTGTATTAGCTATGTTCTCAATCCATTGTGGAAATATACCGACGGTAGCAACAACTGTAGCTACGGAAACTCCAGACACAACACTCAAATCATAGCAACCCTTTGGAACCATTGGAAAGTTATTCTATTTTGACATCGGGTGACTAATCGGAGACGAGAACGACCGAATTATGAATAATCATTTCTTTACTGCACCTTGTGAAAAGTCTTTTGATGTGTTTCATACGGGAAGATTACCACAAGCCATGCAACTAGACCACGCTCATTGGGAAGTAGCTTAGGTAGAAATCATTTATCCGTCTTAAGTCTTAAATATCGCTGGAGATCAAATCATTTTTGTTGTATAAGTACTAAGCAAACAAGTACAAGAACACTTGGATAAAAAATTATTGTGGCTTTTGCGAACCAATACCAGTGGTAGCCAATGTCCCTTTGAATATATATGACATTAGTGATCCTGAAGGACATTATTTTCATGGTTGACATCTCGTCTATACGATTTCAGCTATCTTCAGCGATCAGTATTGCAAGGCACTCGAGAAGAAAAGCACACATATAATGACTGACTACCCTCCACCCTCTCATCTTCTATTAATGTATTTTCCCGACGGGAAAAACTGGCCATCACATTTTCTTCAAGTTTGTTTGCAATTCCGGATGGAAACGCAGGCCCCACTGCAACCAGAGACATCAACAAAAACGACCGATTCTTCAAGTATGATTTATACGACCGTTGAAATGAATAAAAGAATCAATTTGATGTTTACATACTCCGATGTCCTAGGGTACAACGTGGTGGGAAACACAGCCACTCAAATGCTGACAGTCATTCCCTTTACAAGAGGATTCTGCAATTCTTGCTTACATTAAAGGAAGAAATACCTATCACGTTCACCGATAATTTGTACATTCCCAACATCTTCCTGTCAGTAAATCTTATTTTGACTGAATATTGATACAAAAGGAGATCTCTGACAAACTACTATATTATCGAAAGGAAAAGATACCTGCAAAATTCATTTCGGAATCGATTTTCGACTGAGTTGTAATTCACGTATCTGATATATTGAGGAGTAGTTAACAACGAGGACATGGTTTGGGAGGTAACTTCTCATCGCTCTTTCGTACTGTGGCACCCGTCTTTAAACATTTTGTTCACCAAGGAATGCGTGCTTTAAAAAATGCTGCCCTGTTGCAAGGAAAACAACTCATCCAAAACGTATTAGTCGACGAACAGTCCCAAAGAAGTGTAACTCAATGCGGGGAAAACTGTGTTGATCCATACATATACAAAGCTCTTTGGATCTCGCGAAAAAAACACCTATAAATTCACTTAAAATTCCTGTGAAAGGATTTGATTCATCCTCCATTCATCAGCAAGGACAAGGTAGGAAGAGACCTTGAACAAGGCTAAGACTCTACACATGGGAAGAATACAAATGGGCAAAGGATCATCAGAGACTTGGACATTTTTCATTATTTATAATTTAAGAAAAAGATGATGCGATTGTTCCAATTCAGAAATAGATATGTTTGCCATGCCACCTATAATGATGAAAATGACAGAATCTCAGTGGGTAGAATACCATCCGGTGTCGTCGATTACGACTTCAGCTCCCCTGCGAGTTTGAAATCAAAGGGAAAAAAGACTACATCTATCTGAATAACATTTAATTGTACCTCAAAGTGAAAGTCATCAAAACCGATAATACGAATCCAGGTGCAGATGCTAGAATGACTCTCGTCAACAACGTCATGCATTCTTTGTTCATTGAAGTGGATTTGTACATGAACAACAAACTTGTCAGCATCAACATGAACACTTGCCCTTACTGAGTATACCTAGAGAATATACTGACTTACGGATAAGACATACTTAGAGGCTTGTGTGCTGTGGAAACCTGGCACTGTCAGTAAGTTCAACGACACAGTCTTGATTGCTGATGATGACACAGACCACAATGTAGGATTTAACAACAGACAAAAGAAAATCAAACAATTCTATTCTTTAGAAATGATAAATCGTTTACACTTGGACATGTAGTGGAAGGACACGTATTTGTTGAATGGAGTGGATATACGTCCGAAACTGAATCAAAGTAACACCGTTTTCTATTTTATGGTTAATGTTAACGAGTACAAAACCAATATAGAAGCAGCCAGACTGTATGTGCAACGTGTCGGAGTCTTACCTAAAATAGGAACGACATCAATCAGATTCTGACCAGAAACAGAGCTAAGTGGAAGTCAAAACCTTCACCATTGTCACCATTGCAGCTGGACTCCGATAAAAGATCGAAGCTCATTTGTTCCAGTGTCAGCTCTCTAAACGTTTGCCCAATGGCATCGTACCCTAACTTCATCCCTATGGCATCGTCAGAATACATCCTCAACGGAGTTAATGATGAACCCATTTCAAGTTCTAAGATAGAAGTGCACCGGGGCAGCAGGACTTTGTGTATGAGACCCTTTTGTACCAACCCTTTCCCAGAAACATTCCTTGAGATCTTACGTGACTCTTTTTAAAACCACGGGACGATTGGGTACCAACAGTACACACGCCATGTCGTATGATGACTATGCAGGAGGTTATTGTTTGTGGGGATTTATATTTCACCCAGACAAAGCGCAGTGACGAAGGATATTTCCACCCTATAAAACCCGGACAACTCCGTGTACAACTTCAGTTCGCACTAGCTCTCGAGAACCCGGTGAATGTGATCGTGTGGGCAGAATTTGGCAATATCCTTGAAACCAACTGTCTCAGAGAAGTTATCCTGGACTATTAAAAACAAAACAACGATAGGTCATTCAGGGAATACGAAGCGATGGACATAGACAATCAAGAACAGAAATCACAGCAACCACAACAGTCACCACAAAACCAAAGCAGTGGGAAAGAAGAAAATAAGGAGAAACATTATTATCATAATAGTGCGAACAAGGGAAAGCTTTAGTGCTAAGTTTTTCTCGATACTTGACCAAGAGAATCATTCTCCTGACCATAGAACATTTTGCTATTGTTGTCAAGTCAGTCATCCTAGTCAAGTACAACACGACACATGTTTAATGATGAGTCAAACAGGTAAGTTGGAGGATTATCTGGGAGACGCTTGGACTCTCATTTAAGAAAAGAAAGTCTTGAACGAATGTTATAAGACTTGCTAGACCATTCGGAATCCCCATTGACTAACACCGAGACGAAACGCATCGAAACTTTCTTGCAGAAGAGTGCCCATACTTCCCGCTCTTCAACTTACATTACGGACCAGTTTAAAGAAAAGATCAAGTTTGAAATCATTACCTATCATTACCTGTGAAGTCTGTGGGTGAAAATACCAAAAATGAAATGAATACATGAGAAAGTTATCGCCTCCTGACACACAGTTCGTGCACAGTCCCATGAAATACAGTGGCATGTGTTAAAGATGAAGTTCCTAATCGAAAACCTAAAGACGTTCAGCCTATATCGTCAAATCTGACGACAGTCATCAACCAGGAACTCATTGGGGGACTGTCTACTTTTCCAATGACAATATGGTGGAATATTTTGATTTCGTATTGTTTACCCACCATCGAAAACGATATCACATACTTTATGAGAAGAAATGATGTTTCGACCCATTTCAATAATGTGATATTACAAGGATCCGATTCAATTGTGTTTTTTTTGTGTATGTGTGTATTTTTCTCATTAACGAAGCCTTGGATTTCCTTTAAAACATTTACCGAGTCATTTTTGACCCCATTTCCCTAGGAATGATGAAAAAATAGAAGGGTGGTTTTATGATCATTATAGTTATCTCTTTTCATTTGCTTAAAAACGTAGTTTCAATCGATGGCAAGACAAAACCATCCTAGATTATAGGAGCCCAGGTCTCAATGAACAACTTTGTCAACTTTGTAAATACGTTCACTAATGAATTATTGCGTTCGTATGTATATACATTATTGAATTAAAGTAGTGTACATAAAGAGGAGGGACTGTCCTTAACCTCTATCTTCATTCTTTGTTCATGATTGACAAAACTGGGCTTATTAAATAAAATGTTTATTACAAAGGCTTCGGTTGTTTTTTGTGATCATTTTATTAACCATCAGTTTTTTTAAAAATAATTGGATGCCGTTTCATTCTCTCTTTTGATCTTGATTTTGCTTTCTAAGGGACTGTTTTCCTTCACGACCGCGTTTTGAACATTACGGATGTTTTCCTTCATGTCTGCGTCTAGTACATATAAAGCGGTGAGTTGGCCAGTCTTGGCAATAGGTGCTTATTTCACTATTCTACTTCCTACTGTACATCACCTCTTACTCATCGGTTTGTAGGTTTGGTTGGTGGTCAGTAAGGGTCAGCTTTCGTAAGTAAGGATGTGTGTTGGTGAGGTGAGTAATGATGTGTGTTGGTCAGTAAGACCGAGAGATGCTCAGTTAGACTGGGTCTTGGTTTCTAAGGGTGTGTGTTGAATTGTCATTAATGCATGTCAAAGATATATTTAAAGATTAACTGTTTATAATAAAGTTTAATTCAACATTTCATATTTTTAACAAGAGAGAGAGAGAGAGAGAGAGAAAGAGAGAGATAAAGATGGACATACAGTCAACCAGAAACAGATGGAAATATAATGCGTGTTTAACGAGACTCTTGAATATTAAAGGGTAGGAGTACTTACATACATACGCACAAACATACATGAATAGGGTATGAGTGCCTACACACATACACACAAACATACATGAATAGGGTATGAGTGCCTACACACATACACACACACATCCATGCAAAGGATAGGAGTGCTTACATACATACATACTATAAAGATAATGTGTAGTATGGCAAGTTGATAAAGAACATGACAAAGAACAGGGATCAGATCAAAGTCCATAAAGTCTTTATGTGTTGAGGAACATATCCAAATTTATTCCGGTATGTTCTGGATATGATTACTATAAATAAAATTAAAGTGCGTGATTTCGAAAACCAACTTACAAAACCATTTGAGTCATCAACTGTGTGCATGAATTGTCTTCACATTTTCCATTTCAGTCAAGTTACGTCAAAAGTCTATTAATGCGTTTCTTCTTGTGAATAGATACTTGAAACATGTGTTGAGATATTCTCCTCATTTAACCGAGCAAGTTAAAGTGAGAGTTATTGCCCATTTTTTAGCCTAAGCCGTCTTCAACACTAAACGAATGTTTTTGGTCATACTCAGTTTAAAGATAAACAGAGAAAACAAGACCTACATTCATTTGATTACTCTAAATAACAAATATGTACTCAAAACCCCCAAAATTTTATTTAATTAGATTTGGATGATGATGATGATGTTGATGATACTACTACTATTACTACTACTACTAATAATAATATTTTATTTTCAGAGGATACAACTCATTTAGCTAAATATTTAGCTAATCTCACATGAGACTCTCTGGGTAATACAACATTCTATACATTAACACAATATTTATAAAAGAAAGAAAGAATGAACGTATACATTTTGGGTTAATGTCACACAAATATTTTGCATAAAACTTGTCATTGTAACATATTTGTAGCTGATATATATATATACGCATAATAACAAAGAAGAAACTGCTGGAATATTTGGCGAGAGATATTACATACTTAGGTAGTTGAAATATCCTGATTTGAACACGACAAGATTGTCAGCCTGCTTCCATTCAAGTGGTAGCTGATTCCATTCAGAAGATTCTGTGTATTTAAAAGTCTTGTTCAATGCATTAGTTCTTGGTCTTGGTAGTGTTAAACACAGGTTTAATGCTGATCTTAAAGAGTAAATAGAGGCCAGTATTGCTGACTTGGACGAGCATATCATTCAGGTAGAGATGCTAAATTTGAAGGGCTTTATAGACCAAAATACATCTATGATATGAAGTTCTTTTGTCAAAAGGAGACCAGTTTAAAGATTTAAACATGCCAGCAGATGTTGTCATTGGATCGATATCTAGCATAGTTCTAGCTGTACCCTTTTAAAATGTGATTCCACGCTTAATATTAGCTTGTATGCATCAGCCCCAGAGTGTGCAACAGTAATCCATAATAGGTAATATGTAAGTTGAATATAATAGTTTCTTTGCATGAATTGGTAGATATTTCTTCAACCTTTGCAGTAATGTTAGTTTCGAAGTTATAATGTTACAGACATGATCTATATGATGATTCCTAGTTAGTTTACATCAACATATACTCTTAGGAGCTTATGGCATTCCACATTAGATATATATTCATCATTTACATACAATCGAAGGGGGTTGTGCATAGATAATCTATTAGATGTTTATATTAGCACTGCAGAGGTCTTTTTGGTATTTATATACATTTCATTGTCTTAACACCGTTTACTGATATGATTAAGGTCATGCTGCAACTGTTCTTGGATTGTGTTCCTGCTGGGATAAATGTTTTTAACAAATGTCCAAAAAAGGGATTTTAATATATGAAGTGGTTTGTCATCACTTCTCCTAAACGTCTGGAACGATTCAACGAATTCATGTAGGCAACAACAGTGGTGGTGAAGATGCGCAATAATGGTTTACCTTTTTCCTGTGGCACGTTTTCTTGTACATTTCTGAAACAAATAGCCAGGTAAGGAATATTTTGGAAAAGAGGATTTCAAGTAAAAGATTGTCATCATTCAACTAGACCAGTAGTATTATTGGTCACCCTGGGTGTCTACGGGATTCAAATTACGCCGTAGGTTTACACTGGGGGTCACTTTGGGTGTCTACTGGAATTTAACACTGAGGGTACATTGTTAGAAGTGGTTGACCTCAATGATTTAAACATTTATGGGTGTCTATGGGAAATAGTGATATACTATCCAACATTAAGTGACCTTCTGTCCATCGCCTAGTGATCTACTATCCAACACCCACTTTTTGAGTGCTATCAAAAACACCTTTTTTTTTAGTTCTATCCAGCACCCTATTTGTTGAGTACTACCAAATACTCACTTTTTGATTACTATACAAAACGCCGTGTATAGTGACCAATGCCCCAGACTTACTATCCAACTAGCGTGTGTAGCGACCAGCACCCACTCATCTACTATCCAACACCCCACACTATACCATCAACACGCTGTGTGTTGTGACCAATGCCTCAAACTTACTATCCAACACGACTTGTATTGTGACCAGCACCCCGTCATCTACTATTCAACACCCCATACAATACTATCCAATACCTGACATATACTATTCAACGAAAAGTGTAAGATGTAAACGAAGGGAGATGAAATCACTCACTATCACACACAAGCAAGGGTAGTAGTGTTCATATACACACTATACCCACCAACAAGCTATCACACATAAGAATGGGTAGAAGGGGTTTTTAAGTTTCATTTGGTTGTAAACAGATATAGACATAGACATGCAAAAACATGCAGACATAAAACACATAGAGTGGCAATGATTTTTGGTAGTATCTCTCTTTTCGAAGAGATTTGGGTGACCCTATAAAGGGCCGTTGGAAATTTTAACCAAAGAGGACTAACACATACCACACCGCTTCACAGTTCTTCTGCGCAAACGTCTCCTCACAGGCTGTCCGTAGACTAAAACATGCTTCATGCACTGTTGCCTCACTACATAGATTCGTCTCTTCCATATAGCTGTATCTGTCATCCTGGTAATGGCCCACAATGATTTGACATATACCAGGAAGTCTGGATTAAACAGCATGCTGGAAATTTGACTTTGTGCGATTTATTATCTTCTTTGTAAGACATTTTGCCGGCTGTAGTACCACCTTCAACTTCTTCTCCATCATTTCCAGTGTATGATGATTTTAGAAAGAAACAGAAGAAAGAGTTGGAGAGTTTTTTGAAACGTCAGAAAGAAGAAGAACACGCATTTGTTCAAGAACAACAACAAGAGAAGAAAAAAAAGCAAGAAGAAGAGAAGAGGAAACCCCTGAACAGTCAGAAGAAGAAAGTGAATGAAAACAAAACAGTTAGTGTGTTGCAAGACATCTTGGTGGAGTTTAAACATCTGAATGAAATGAATCAAACTTCTTTAGCCAAACTGAAGAGAAAGAGACTTCATGATCTATGTCTTCTAGATCTTCTTTGACTACATCGAAGTCTCATATTTAGACGTCAGCAGCAGCAGCAGTTACTACTACTACCACTACAGTAACAACAGGAGTAGGAATTTGACGCTGAAAAGGCTTAAGACAATTCTCAAGTCTATAAGTGTTTTATTCAAAAACCTCAACCGCTCTTTTCAGGGCCACCTGAAATACAAGAGATACTATTCGATGATTGCCAAATCAAACAAAACTTAAATCCCTCCATTATAAAATGTGTGTGTATGTGTTTTATCTTACCCATACCCAAAACAAAACAAATCAAGACAAAGAGACCGTTTCTTTATATATATATATATAGATAGATATATATATATATATATATATATATATATATATATATATATATATATATATATATATATATATATATTCTCGTGAAATCAGAATCACAATGAAATGTCATAACACATCACCAGGGTCCATTTGCGACTTTCTTTCTTTTACTGTCTTTCTTTTTTGAATGTCTTCACTGGTATGGATTCTTCCTCATTTGATTTTCTTCTGCTTGTCTCCCCTTCTTGAATTTCTTTGCTGGAATGGGTTCTTCTTCTGTGTCTGCTCAACGCTCCTTTTCTTGTTCTGTTTTCTCTTGGGACTCTGTGAAGACCACTTCGGATGCAACTGTTCTTTAAGTTTCACTTGAACCTGTACAAAGTAGAAGAAAATGCGTTCTCGCAGTTCAAGTAGTAGATTCTGAATGCGCTCTTCTAAACTGTCCATTTACAAGAATCGCTTCTAACCATTTGAACATATTCAAACTCAGCTTTTTTATAGCATTCAGATACCAACGGTTAAAACATCTATGTCGTAGAGGATGCAATTGTTCTTTTTGTAAATAGTTAATTTACAAACCATACAAAGGGGAAAAATTGTGTTATTGGTACGAACATGTTACCCACAAGCTCTAGTGTAAGTATATCCTACTATCAAACGGTTTCTTAATAATAAAAGTAATTTATTTAAATAACAAGTTTGCGTATCACTTGTAATAAAAATGTTTATTACTGGTAAAAAAAAGCTAGCACTTCTAAGCTATGAACTAGATATATTGGCATCTCTGCTAGTGGTCAAAGATACAATGGGTCGAGAAAAAATATGAAAAGAATGGACACGCGAAAAGTCTAATCCACCGAAATTGATATGCGAAAATCCTGATTCCAGTAAGTAGGCAATATATGAGATTTCTGGAACACACATGAATTTAAAATCGAATTTAACATCGAGGATATAATTTTTGGTTTTTGGTCTCTATGACCACTAACGTAAAATGTAATGTTAAAAATGACCATAGCTTTAACACTGTGGATCTCTATGTCCTCTAACGTGACATGTAATGTTAAAAATATCCATAGGTTTAACTTTATAGGTCTCTATGCCCTCTAACGGTAAATTTAATGTTAAAACTAGACTTACAAATCAATACCCCATTTGGAGTGACCAACATTCAGTTATCTATTATCCAAAACCCAGTTTTCTATTAGCCAGCACTTACACTATACCATCAACACTCCGTTTGGAGTGACCATCACCTAGTTATAAGCTACTCAACACACAGTTATCTGCTATTTAACACATCGTTTGGAGTGTACTATCCAACACCCACACGTTACCATCAACACGCCGTTTGGAGTGACTAACAACCAGTTATTTACCATCCAGCACCAAGTTATCTGCTATCCAACACTCGCACTATATCATCAACACGCCGCTGGAGCGATCAGTACTCCACACTTCCGATCCAATACGCTGTTGGAGCAACCAACACCCAGATATCTACTATACAACACGCCCCCATTTACTTGCCAACGAAGAGGGGTAGGAATATACATAAACTATACTTATAAACACAAAATTACATTAACAAGAGGTTAGGATGTAAAAGAAGGGGCATTACATCACACACATACACGCTATCACTCACAAGCAACGGTAGGAGTACTTACACACACTATACCCACAAGCATACTTATATACTGTCCCACAAGAGGGTAAGGGTGGTTAAGAAATTCGGTGTCTGCTTGCCATCGTAGAAGTGTCGACCATTTTTGTTTTTTAAAAATAGTTTTAAACCTAGCACTAACTCTGAACTTGTTTTTGAAGTCAAAATTTTGTCTTTTTTAAAAGTTTCATTTTATTCTTGGTTTTAAATTTTCATTTCGTAATTTTATTTGGAATTTTTATTTTCAATATTTCATTAATAAATTTCATTTTCAATTTTTTGGCTTTCAATTCTCATTTCTTAATTTTCATTTTCGATTTTAATTTTTTCATTGTTATTTTTTTATTTTTAAATTTGTTTTATTTTTCTTTTTCATTTTCAATTTTTCATTTTCAATTTTCATTTTCAAATTTAGTTGCAAAATTTCATGTTTTTATATTTTCATTTTTGATTTACATTTTTAACTTTTGGTTTCAAATTTTCATTTCATTTACAATTTTAATTTCTAAATTTCATTTTCAATTTCCGTTTTCAATTTTGGTCTCTCAATTTTCATTTTTGAATTTTTATTTGCTATTTTGATTTTCAATTTTTGTTTCTTCATTTTCTTTTAATTTTTTTAATTCTTACGTTTCATTTTCAAATTTGGTTTTTCAATTATCATTTTGAAATATTTCTTTTTTTCAATTTTCATCATTTGCTTATTTTTGTTTTCAATTTTCATTTTCAATTTTAGGGTCATGATGTTGCTTTGGATATAATTTGTTTGGTAACCAAAGACTGCGAGAGAGAGAGAGAGAGAGAGAGAGAGAGAGAGAGAGTGAGTGAGAGAGTAAAATTTTCTCTTCCAGATTGAAAACGGCAAAACTCAAGTGACCTAGTCTTGTACAGATAATATACAGAACAGAGAGAAAGGAAGTTATGCATCGTACATGGAGTGTTTGTACTTGTTAGCAAAATAATTTTCACCCACTATTCCCGCAAACCTACTTATCGTTTAAGTTTATTTTTTTTTTGTGTGGTGGAAGACATAGACACATACAACCCTTTCCGGAACCGCTTAGATATTTTGAAAAAGAGATACGACTCAAATGATTGCCAAATGAAACAAAAAACCAAATCCCTCCATTATAATTACCCCTCTTGTGTGATGGTATATAAGTATGTGTTTGGGTGTGTGTAAGGAATGCGATCGTTTTGAACGTCTGAGGCATGATCCAAGAAAAAGAAAAATGTAAACACAGGTGATTTGGTTCGCACTGGAAAAACAAAGCTATAAATTGGAAGATATGAACGTAGAAGTGTTAAAAGGAACTTTATAATTGTTGGATTCTGGAAAGGATTGTGTATGTCTATGTCTTCCACAAAAATACTAAAACTCGACTGGTTTGCCAACGACGATGATGACGATTACCTCCTCTGGAAGACGACATCGTCGACTGTTTGAATAGAAATGCCAGTATCCAATCAAATCAATAATGTGAGATTACAAGGATCAGATTCCATTGTGTGTATACAATATTGTGTGTATTTTCTTCATCAACGCAGTCTTGGATTCCCCTTAAAATATTTAGTAACTTGTTTTGACCGTGATTTCCCTCGAAGCAATGACAAAGAGAAAGTGGTTTTGTGAACATTATGGCTATCTATTTTCTTTAGCACAGAAACGTAGTATCCATCGATGACAATACGACACTGTACTATATCATTGGAAGTTTAGTCTTACTCTATAGCGTTGTCAACTTTGTAAATACGTTCATGTTTAATATTTGGTCATTGTAAATGAAGAGGAAGGGACTAACCATAATCTTCCCTCTTAATTGGGTTTGTTGATGTTTCAGTGAGCGGGGCTGATTACAAAATGTTGATTTAGAAAAAAAATGTTGTTGGCTTGTTTGTTTTAGAAACCAGAAAGTTCTTTTGGACAGGCCCTTTTACATTCTGTCTATCTATCTTTGAATTTTTTCTAAGAGGGATGATTTTCTTCACGTCCACACATCCGTTGTTGAGTTGTCCTTGGCTTAAAAGTGTAGAGCATTGGTCACTCAGAATGGAAAATGGAGTGAAAGTTTTAATTCTTTGTATATTTCTTTCAGAATTGTTTTTAAAATAAAAAATTAATTTTTTTTAAAAACAATAATTTTACATTTTATTTGTACAATTTGTATAAAAAACAATGCAAGTTTTAAATTTGTCCGAATTATTTCAGTCCTTGCTAAGGTCCGTGAAAGTTTCAGAATTTTAGTACTACTTTTAGTCTCGGTCATTTTAATCTAATGTTCGTGATTTTTTCTAGTCTCCTTTAAAGTCCGTGACAGTTTCGGAGTTTTATTACTACTTTTAGTAATGTCCATTGTATTGCAAGTATGAGTTGGTTCCCTTGATTACAGATTTTTATAATATCAGTACAATACATGATCTAAGGTACAGGTAATCATTTATATATAAATCTCGAAATGTCCATATAGCCACTAGGTAGCAGGTCACTAAATACTTCCTGTTGGTAAGTGCGGGGTATTGGTCACTATACACGGCGTGTTGATGGTATAATGTTGTCTATTGGTGACTATGCACGTCGTGTTGATGGTATAATATGGGATGCTGGATAGTAGATGACTGGATGTTGGTCACTACACACAGATTGTTGGATAGAAAGTCTGGGGTATTGGTCACTACACGCGGCGTTTTGTATAGTAATCCAAAGGTGAGTGTTGGCTAGTACTCAAAAAGTGGGACGTTTGATGGTACTCAAAAAGTGGGTGTTGGAGAGTAATCAAAAAGTGAGGTGTTGGATAGTACTCAAAAAGTGGGTGTTGGAGAGTAATCAAAAAGTTGATACTGGATATTACTCAAAAGTGGGTGATGGATAGTACTCAAAAAGTGGGTATTGGATAGTTCTGAAAAAGTTGGTGTTGGATAGTAAGTCTGGGGTATTGGTCACTACACACTGCGTTTTGTATAATAATCCAAAAATATACTGATAGTACTCAAAAGGTGGAGCGTTTGATGATACTCAAAAAGTGGGTGTTGGGAGTAGTCAAAAAGTGAGGTGTTGGATAGTACTTAAAAAGTGGGTGTTGGAGAGTAATAAAAAGTGTGGTGTTGGATAGTACTCAAAAAGTGGGTGTTGGAGAGTAATCAATAAGTTGGTGCTGTATATTACTCAAAAGTGGGTGATGGATAGTACTCAAAAAGTGGGTATTGGATAGTACTGAAAAAGTGGGTGTTGGATAGTGCTCAAAAAGTGGGTGTTGGACATCTTTAACATTACGCTGTAAACCTACGGCGTAATGTTAATTCCCCAAGGGTGGCCCATCTTTCTACTTAGACTACATTAGAGATTATTCTGAAACTTTGTATGCTACGTAAGTGGTTTATTCACATGTGCAATAATGGACGATAAACAAACATGAAGTTTAGTGATATACATATCACTGACTGTATCTATACTTAGTTTCTTTATTGCCTAGCTTTGTGTAATTTTAGCATTTTTCTGTTCGTTTCTTAAATCTACATACGAATTTTGATTTTTTTTACCTTGTACCGACATAGAAAATCATTAAATCTATATTTAGAATCAAGAAAGGGCAGTGCTAATTGGTTCCCACGTCCTTTGTGCACTTTAACTATAAATCCTTTTAAATATTGGGTAAATATTTTAAATATTTCTTTCTTTATTTGTCCACTGTTGATCGATTAATTCCACTATTTCGTCGAGAATCTGAAACGTAATGAGACGAACAATAGTGCTTGTTTCCACAAGGACATTGACATCAAATTTATAATATATTGTATATATGCATTTTGGGCAAACGAAACATTAACAATATGCGTGCAACACTATCCAAAGTAATATTTGCATATATGTCTATCTATCTAGCGTTATGTACTCAGTACATTTAATTTCAGTTTCAGACAAAAACCAGTTAAATGATATCTATTCGCCCTATTGACAAACTAAACCCAATGTTGTTTCAATTTAGATAATTTGACGATCTCATCACTTGGGAATTTTGTTCTATCAGTATACAAAATGTGTTGTTATTTAAGTATGTATTTGCCCTACTTGAATGCAGTCTTATCGGTGGTCTAGCCCCGAATAAGGAAGCTTGAAACGTTTTAACATGCGAATGATCGATAAGTATTTTGTTTAAACATTTCGAAAGCTGATCGCCTAAGGTGACAAATGTTATGGTAAGTAGCTGGACAGACAGTAACCGTGAAAATGTAGATTTGCTCTACCATGACGCTGGGAGAGCATATACAGTTATATTTGTCCATTCTTGCGTTATTCCGTCACGCTATGTTAAGTTTGGAGTTTAGGTCAGTTTTCAGACACTGTCGTCGTGCATGCATCTTTCAAGAGCTTATTTTAGTTTAGATATGCCTTTAATATTTCGGCAATGTTTTCTTGTTGGTAGGTTGTGAAACGAGACCCAGTATTCTAATAACTTTCTATGAAGGTAACATAATGAACATAATCCTTAAATCGGTGTGTAATAGGTAGCTATAGACTGTTTGCTACAGCTCGACTGTCAGTAAAATTTAAAACACATGAAAGTTACAAGACAAATCTTTTATCAGGCATGTACATATTGTAATTTTAAATTACAAGTTAAAAGTGTGTTCTTATTCATCATCATTTGTTGTATGCATCTAACACAATTAGTTTTCCACACGGAAGGGACAGGTAAACAAAAACGGGGATGGGGGGCATGGGGACGGTGTGGATGGGTGTGTGTGTTACCCACCTCTGTACTTACTGCAGGTAAATTTGTGCAATGGCTTGAGCACTATAGTATCATGCACGCCATAATAGGTGAACCTTGGAAAGAAGCCAATTACGTCTTATTCTTATGTGGTTTTATGGGTTTAACGCCATTTTCAGCACATGATAGGCTTTACATCGCAGCCAGTGTATCTGTTGGAGGAAGAACCCGGGAAATTCATGGGAAGAACCACCGACCCACGGGAAGCTACTGATAAGTTTTCTCACATAGCCACATTGGCCGAGCCCAAGTCTCGAGCCAACGCCTTAGACCACTCGGCCACCCGGGGCTCCCATCTTATTATTATGCCTTTAAATCGACTGAGTAACACATGTGAGGTAATTCCTTCAACGTATTTGTTTGTGGAGGAAATAATTTGAACAACACTTTAAAAGTCTGTTATAGAGGAGTATGTCAAGGGATAACTTTAAACATGAGTTGACTCAAACTTATTTGAATAATTAAAACTTTTAAGAAAATTAAAATTCTTTTGAATTATCTCGTTCGCATTAGGCAAGCACACCACTATATCTATTTCTTGAGTGACATATGCCTAAGTAAATATTCTAATGATATGTTTAACTGCGAGGCCATTCTGGTCGAGTCATACCAAGAATAAGAGGTGATTTTATTGTTTGCAAGATAAACAGGCAAATAGCACAGAGAACAAAGCGCCCGACCCGCATATGAACCACATGTCTACAGTATTAGTTACGTTCATAAACCTATATCGTATTTTCGTCATATTACACACGTATCACAACACATTACGACCTCACAAATGGCGTAATGACGTCATATAAGGCTAATGAACTTAGGCAGTAGATAATTCAATGGTTTGCTTGAGTAAGCATTCAAACCATGACGAACGTCCAAGCAAACTTTTGTTGATAAAATTACAGATTTCATTTTCATTTAACTACACTATTATGCAGTTTTGTCAAATAATATCTGTATTATTCGTCTTGTGATAAATATCATTTTACATTGTGCTAATTTTAAATGAAATCTATAAAACTCTCGATCTATTTTAACATTTTCAGAATATTGGCAAGCAGAAAGATATAAATTATTTGACTTGTTTAATAAATTTCATTCAAAATGAACACTCATATAATATACTCTAGTCTTGATAACAACAACTTATGTAGCTCCATACAACGAATTGGGTTCATAAGAGTACAATAGTGTTACCACAAAATATCTCCACAAGTTTAGTGAATCTTCGGAAATGAAAAGTTAAATATTGAACAATTACTTCGTAGTTTTTGATAAATTTCTATGATACCTTTTTGACAAAATTCACAACAATTGTCACTTTGATTTATCAACATGTTCGGATCGATTGAATTTTAAATATTATTTTCATCTCTAAAATAAGCATGTGCGTCCAATTTGGTCCAGAAATTACTAAAATAGAATTATACACCAACTCTGAAAATAGTATCTCAATATTATTACAGAATTCACACGCCACTTTGATGAATGTGATACATTCCTCAAGGTATTAATAATGGTAGTTCTTGGAAATACAATATCGTCATCCTATGACAGATATGTATGTTTAAGAGATAAAAGACTTTCAGGTGACAAGCAAACGATTCAGTCTTGTACATTTGTTTGATACACGAACATATACGGGTTATACCTGTGCATAATGCGCACCTAATTCCTAATTGCGTACAGTGTAGACTTATATCTGGCATCACTAGAAATCATAACTGGAAAGAACAGTGTAGTTCCTGATATACGGCGCTGATGTGACCACATAGATTTGAGCCTGTTTTGGAATTTGTTATCATTCCTGCGTGTGTATGTCCAAATTTTCCAGCGTAGAAGAATGAAGGGAATTATCTCTATTTTTATAATGTGACTCATGTCATTCATTACATGATCTTCAGCTACTCTCATAGTGCACACGAACTGCAAAACTCCTTGGTTTATATCACCACTTAAGCATTTTTCCACAATAATCAAGATAGACATTAATTGGAAGATATTTACTTCCAAAATGTGCAGTGAGTGCAGTCAGTGTCCTGCAAAGTTTTATAGTCCTTTCGATGTCAATTGACTGACCATAAAAGTCCCTTTCCTTCAAACCTTTACTTTCCACACGATTGCTAAGTTATTCTTGGGCAAGCTCCTAAATAAGGCTGCAACATTTTAACACGTGTAAACGGCTAATTAAGATTACTGACTGTAAACGTTTTAAAAAAATCAGTAAACATGTAAACGATTCTGCATGTGGCTGTCCGTGATGTAGGAACTACTCGTACCAATTAAATAATGTATTTCCACATCTCTGTTTTAGAAGACCGTTCAATATGATTTTTCTTTAATTCTTTTCCTAAAGTATGTATGATTGTCAGAGCAGAAGATGATAATTGGTTGTAGAGCGCATTAAACAACATTAGACATCGCTTTGATTTACTGATAATGCTTACAAAAATGTCTTTAAACCATATTACTTACCTTTGAAACACGTTTGTCAACAGAACGTTCAATTAATAACATTTTATTTTCAAGAAACACCGTTTCAAGTTTGTACGCCATTGCATAGTTTCTTATTCATTGTAGATCCTCCAACAGCATCCTAAGTGCATATCTAGGCAGTGCGTCCTGTTGCATTATCGGTTTTTTTATCATGTACATATATGAAGCAGTTGGAAACAACATCATGGCGATCCTAGCAATGTTTTACTAAAATTGTCAGATATATTTAACAAAGACATGTCTTACAAACTGAATCCTGTAAGAATAAGAGGTAAATGACTTACATCAAATGAAAGAATCGCAAGTCGTGCGAGGCATGGCATGCACATTATAATAGTTGTCTGCTGTTCAGTAAGCCTAACGACTAGATAGAGAGAATAGGCTGAGTTTCTAATATTTTCGAGTGAAAGGCCTCGTTTTCGTATTGGAAACCGTGTACACTTTTAGAAATTTAGGTAAACGATGCAGCCCTACTCCTGAATAATTTCCTTCTTTTTTTGTTAGATATGGTTTACATTGTTGCCTAATACTGCAATCGTTTGAAATTAAGCACTTTAAAGGAATTAACACACGGGCGTTGCTCAGTAGACTTAACAGCATAAGGGATGCGACTAACTGATACCTTGGGTTAACTTGTCATTATGTGCATGAGACAGTTGTACTGGCCCTAACCATTGCACCTATTTACGTTCAATTATCACGTGATTGCAATTATTAGACATGATAACCTCTTCCTAAGATATGGAGAATAAGTTGTGATAGATGCATGTAAAAATGATGAATATAAAGAACGAAAATTTCTAACTTGTAATTTAAAATGTGCAGGATACGTATGGCACAATTTCTACTGTTTATTAAACTCATATTAACGTGATAATGTTTAGCTTGTCTTGTAATTTTCATTCTATTTCACCTTTATGGCGAGTCAAAGTGCATGAAACAGACTACAGATTATGTAGTCCAGTTTTGAGTCGAAAAGCCATTGTTGTACTTGTTGTTTTTAACAATTATATTGATCTTCTAATTTGTTTATGAAAGAAACATCATTTTAGGCTAAACTTTAATCGAATACGATATCATTATGTTTGTCTGTGTCATTTGATGTTGTGAATAATAGTGAACATTTTCATTTTTGATCTATTCATTATTTGTAACAATGCGCAAGCTATCATCAGGGCAATATTTGACGCTGTATATTGTTATTACATCGACGGTGTCTGCCTCTTTTGTTTAAATATCATCTAACGTTTTCAATTAATTCTTTAATTACAATCCTAACGTTTTACGCTCTATCGTAAGGTGTAGAAAGCTTTAATGGGTGTTTTGCTGTTAGAAAGTTGCATTAATATTCACAATACACCATTTTCAGTTGGACCATCATTTTCGTTCATCAGTGTGAGAAAAATAATCTTTCATTTGCATTAGTGTTGGATAGGAAAATTCCACGCTCGGGATCGGAATATTTGCATAATACGCGAGGCCTTATCTGGTATCTGTCGCAAAATTCTAATCCCAAGGGTGGAATTCTCCTATCCTACATAGATGCATATAAAAGATGATATTAATCATTGCCAACTTAAGACAAACTATTATTCTATAATTTTATCTCCGAAAATGTACTTTATGTTCGTCATGGTTTGAATGCTTACTGAAGCAACCCCTTGAATTATAAACTGCCCAAGTTTATCGTAGGAATCTTTAATACGTAGAATATGAACATGTCAAAGAGGTTAATTACTCGTGCAATATAATTTGGGCATTTTGAGCACCAAATATTTAAAAGGCAACGATCAATGTCTCGTTTCTTGATAGTTTAACTTCCTTTTATATATATATATATATATATATATATATATATATATATATATATATATATATATATATATTTACTAAGTAGTAGTAAATGATATGTTATATACGGTGTTAGGGCAATGACTGCCCGACAATTGTAGCCATTTCAAGGACGTGTGCATCTGTTTATTCACCTATCTTTAAGTTGTGTCAAGTAGCCATTTCTCATCATAAATAAGTAAGATTGTATCCATAAATAACTAGACATAAGAGCTTACTTTGATTTTCACTCAAATGTCAACACCCGATATCAGATAAGCCTTATAAGCAAATCTGTTATTTGACAGTTTTAATACTCAGAAGCCCTTCTGTTAGAATCGTTTTCTTTCATACAGCTAATATTTTATTTTTTTTTATCAATGACAGGGGAGGAGAGTTCATACAATACTTCTGAAATATTGCATTTCTTTTACTTTGATTTACCGCATAATATATGAAGAACATTTAAACAATATATAAACAGGAACAAAATGAAGTAATAAAGAGAAAAGAAAAAAGAAAAGAACAGTAATATCAGCGATAAGAAAGATTTCTTCTTCCTTGATGCGCATTGACAGGAAAATATGACAATAAATATATAAACTGAGTTAAACCTCATGTAACTTTTCGTTTTGCGTAATTTCGATATTTCTGAGAGTTATACATATGTTTCAACACAATTTTTATTTATCTTTTACCCTTTTTTTAAAAAGAACAACAATATCCTCACAATATTCTTTAACAAATACGATATCTATAAAGCAGTTTCACTCCGCAGTGGACGACGTGTTGTGATTTCCTGCTTTTGATGAAATAACATACAAACATTATTTGTAAATATGAATATCGGTGTCGCGTTATAGCTCTCTTTCAGAATCTAAAATTCTATAACTGACTGAGAGAAGTCAAGTAAATAATTAGAAATAATCAAAATCAAACTTGAATTTTATTTTTGTTGCAAACTGCACAAATATTACAAATATTATTCATTTATGTATGTGTAATGTATGTATATGTAAATGTATGATGAAGCAGATTAATATCATCTTGTATAATCTAATAGATTAATTTTACATTCTGATTTAATACACATATATAATAAAGATTTATATCAAAGATATTTTTAATTACTTGTAATGAATTACTAGATATTAACAAAAATCATACGACTCTAGTGCATAAGATCCGATTCTTATCATTTGAATTAGTTTCAGATTCTGGAAGGTAATCTCGATAACCCTTAACAATTGCGAGGAATATTCGAGCATAAACGTGGTCAGACGTAGAAAGCCATACAATGACCGACAATTCAACTACTCCACTCGCCAGGTTTGGTGACGATGACATATTTGGGAGACGCGAATTTCTCCAACAGAAGCCTTATATTGTTATACCAAGCATCATTATTGTGTCTATAGCATCCGTGGCGGGCACGTTTGGCAACATTCTAATCCTCATTGCGGTGGCTACTCATAAAAAGCTAAGAAATATTGAGTCAATCTTCATCGTCAACCTGGCCATCTCTGATATGTATGTGACAGCCATAGCCGATCCCATGAACATTGTGGGTACGTAATTGAAAGCAACATCTGTATTCAGATCATGAATTAAGAATATGAATGGTTTCTTGTAGCGTATTTGTTACTGTAAGGCTGTTTGCGAACACAGATTTCTGATTCCAAACATCATGGTTTATATATTTACAAAAAGGTTATCTAACATATTATGAATCTTTATTTTAGGCAGAGAGCATGACCTAATTTTACTGTCACATGAAACATTTTACACAAAGACAGCAGGGGCGTTGGAAGAACTTGTCTATATGAGCGGCCATTAATCTACACGTTTGCAATTTGTGATGAATTGGGGGGGGGGGGGGTCAAAGAAACCCGGGTTCCCGGTTCCAACGCCCTTGTTCAGATTTATCTTGTATGGTGTCATTAATCAGCTTTATCTGTCTGCGACATTGCATGCTTCTTTCCTTTCTTCCTTCCTTGCTCATTTTTTCTTGACTTGTGTACTTGTTTGCTGCATTCTTGTACATTCCTTTACTATCGAGATTCACTGTATAAGGACATAGGCAATCATATCAGTAAGTCAGTTTGTTAACTGGATGATGGTGATGATACCGATGATGATGGTGATGATACCGATGATGATGGTGATAGTGTTGGTGGTTATAGTGGGTGTCGTGCTGATATTGATTAACAAACCGACTGTACATCTGAAAATGCATTCAAGTCGGTAAGTACAGTGCTATAGCAAATAGGTTGTCAAACATTTTTTTCGGGCTGCCAGACAGATGTGCCAACAAATGAATTCATCTACAGTTTAGACGAATGTCAGTTAAGGTAGAGGTAAAAATTTACAGGGGGTGGAAGTAAGTTTGATGGTATGTAGCAACTATGAAGCACTCAGAATTAAGATCACAATTGTTGTACAGATCAAGGGGTAGGGTACAGTTATGCAGGTAATGTTAGAACATAATTTCATGTTTAACAGCATCCGGGTAGGGTCGAGTTATGAGCAGTAGGATTTGGAATTATACCGCCCTCTTCCCTAGAAAATATCGACTGCTCTCTAACTTTTTTCAACTGCCGTAAACACAAAACAAATATGTGGGAAACAGGTTTATAAAACACCGCGCAATTTAATTTTGTATTTTGCTGTTAAAAATCATATACCACCTTTAAATGTTAAATTATTTTGCATCTCAAAGCATTTCATTTACTTACAGCTAAGTTAGAGGGTGAAGAATTCTTCAACTCCATGCCCAGACTTTGTCAGACAATCGGAAGCATTTGCACCATATCCTGTATAAGCTCACTGATGTCAATTGGTTCTCTAAGCTTCAACCGGTACATCCACATCTGCCACCCTAATCTGTATTCCAAACTTTTCAAGAAACGAAACTGCATTTGCCTCTGTGTGGGATTTTATATACTCGGAGTATTTCTGGTTTTGTTGAATCTCGCAGGCATAGGAGATCACCAATTTGACCAGAAGGCGATCCTTTGCATTTGGGACAGAATGGCTAAGCACTCTTTCACGATCGTTTTCTCTGTCGTCCTCGTCTGGGTACCCATGATTTTCATTGGCGTCTGTTACTCCATGATTTTTTATTACGTCTCCCACCATCAAAAGAATATGAGGACCTGTACTAGAAATAATCCTCTTCAGAAAAGCGTCAAAGTTCAAGTGGCAAAGACTTTTTTCATAATCTACGCAGTATTTTCGGTATGCTGGATCCCATATGCGCTTGCAATTGCAGTAGACCACAATAATTCCTTCTCTCACGAAGCGCATTCATACATAGCCACGTGGGCCCATCTGCACCCCTCGATTAACTGGATTGTGTATTACATGACCCACATACATTTCCGAAAAGCTTTCAATGACATTCTTTGCTTCTGCATAGGTCTTACAAGAAGAAGAAGAAGAGGAGGAGGTGAAGAGAAAGTCAATGTGTCAAATATAGAAAGCGCTGCCACTTCTAAAACTAACATGTAACCAGAAAGAAGTCACCATTTCCAGCTCACTACAGAGACGGTGACATACCTGTTCAAATTCTGACTTGCTCTTGTAAATATTGAGACATAAGAACTTTGTATCGATTCAATCAGCGTGTGTTATGTGCTGCTTGAACCTAAGAATTATAGACTTTAAAATACTGTAGAAATTTCAGAGAACTAAAAGTCAGGGGATGCAAACTTTCAGCCATTACACAAAGGATGAGTACACAATCGACACAGACCAAACTTTGCCTTGTAGTTCTTCTAAATCGACAATAATAGAAATTGCTACGACTAGAGAATGGTAAATACTTCATTTGCACTATGCCTTGGAATATTTTAGCGAACTTTTTTGTCCAAGTCAAGGTGTACCTCAACATCATGCAGGCTGAAAAATTGTGAAGAGATTGTTTTTAGTTATAATGACTATAAACCGGGAGCTATTTCTTTGGATAAGAAAGTGTGAATCTTAAAATTTGCTCCATTGACTTGATAACTGTGAAAAGAAAGTAAGCAACATGTATCCAATGACCAATTTTTCTTTGAGAACTTACCAGAGATTGAAGGTGTAAAATATTCTTAAAAGCGAACGCAAGGCTCTTTTATAGAAAATTACCATGTATATTTTGTGATTTTGCAACATGGATTCACAATTCCTTCGAAGAGATAGATAAAATCAGGACAATTGCATATAGATGCATTTGAATAAGGATTAGAAGAAATACAGTGCTACAGAAACCTCGGAAAAGAAAAGAAACAATGAAATGTTATTATCTTGCCCAAAATAAATAACACGTACAGGAGAAATTGGATTTTACGACCTCTTGAGCGCGATCACCTTTCTTGTGTCAATAATGTCAGACATACTAAGTGCACAGCATGGTACTTTGAAAAGTTGAACATCTTTCTCCAGCCAATTTAGAGACTCGATGTTTACAAAGGAGAACGAATGGTGTGCTGTAAAGTTGAAACTATTGATAGTTTGATGAATGCACTAATATCAACCATGCAAAAGAAAAAGGCTAGTGAGAAGTCCTCACTTATAGTGAAATATCAGGGAATTCGCAATCGAATGTCATTTGGTGTAACCTGTCCGGTTTCGAATGATCCTGAAATCTCCATTCGGCATGATCATATGAAAATTTATACTTGTTTCTAAATTATGACATACCATTTGCGCAAAATTTTTGTCAGTTGCAATATATATATATAACAATTTCATGTGTCCATATGATGATGCGTTAAATTATTTAAAAAAAAGATGAAAATAAATTATTCTTCCTTTCAAATATTTTCTGTAATAGTGTGCTTAAAATCCACTCTCTTTTTCCACTTTTGTCATTCTCAGTGAACATTCCCTTCTCAAAGTATCATATAGTCCATTATCCACATAAGTGGCTTCTTATTGACTTTTATTGGATATTATTTTTCACTCAATTTTAGGAATATCGTTTGCATGGTCATTGCTATATCTGCTTCCAGGTCGTTTTATTAGCTTTCCACTGTAATTTTGACTAATGTTTATTGGTGCAGCTAATACGCACGTATTTGTACACACATGGAAATACATTAGGCAGTTTAAATGCGAAAACAAAAGGTTGCAGTAATCAGACGGCATCTTTTTGATCTCGGATTTCTCTTTAGGTCAGCTTTAGTTCAAATTGAAAATGTTTTAAATATTTTATAGTTTAATGTTTGGTGTGCCTGTGAGTGAGGGATGCTGACCCACACAGAAAATACCCATGCAAAATCATAGAGAACTTCGAACGCGATAAAGTTATGTAATGTTGCTCACCCTTTTGGATCAATTCATATGCAATGAAATGAGATAATGAATAATATATTGAGCGACTGCTCGTAGAGAGGCACATATCATATCATGGGAGTTTTGACATAAATCCTACAAGAAGAGCTCAAAAATGCACTATATGAAACATATCTGTAGAGTTTCATTCACATGTCTTTCAGCATGATATATCCTGATGGTTATTTAATAGTTTTATGATCAAAAAGGTCTAAAACTATCACAAGCTCAATTGTTTTTCAACTTTTAAGAAATCAGTCTATTACGTAAAGAGCCTTCATTATGAAAAATACTGCATATCTTATTTGGTTAAATTTATTTTAAACATCATATAAAACTGCTAGCTCAAGAAAAAGACGCCTGGTCTGGGTTATCGAGTTTGTTCTTTTTAAAGCAGTTGAAGGTAAAGAAATGTTCTCAAATAAAGAGATTTTAAAAAGAAATATTGTCACCAACGCAGATAGAAGAAGATAAGTACATGTATGCAGTTTAATATATATAAAGAAGTGAATTCCACAGAAGCTTGTGGAAAGGTACATGATTTGATGCCAAATTACCTATATAAAACATAAATTAATTTTTTTCGGCACTTTTATCTGAACTAGTTTCTGTCAGTTACTGCCAATATATAACGGAGACAAGATAAAGAAACGGAAAGAAACGCCTGCCCATCTCGTCCATGATTCCGCTAACATATGCATGATATCTACATTGATATGTTGATGCGTTAAACATGATAAATATTCAACCCAAGACTCCACGTTCGACAGAGAAAAATGAAAGGAAAGGTATTTCAATAAAAATATCCAAAGAAATAAAATTAAACAAAGAAAAACATAATTTTAAGAAAGCAATTGAGGTGTTTGTGTTGAATACAATTTGAGAAGCTGATTGGCTAAAAAAGACCATCCAAAAAGAGTATCATATTGTTTCTCAAGAAACGTAAAACGTCGTCTGATTAACAATGGAGAAGTTATGTAATATGGTAAGTACTGACTAACACCATGTCAGTGTCCCCACTACTTTCTCCAGATTTAGTGCTTTTGTACCTCCTAGGTCACTAAAACGGGAATACAGCACAAATATAGGGATGCACATTTTGAAAAAAATCATACATTATCATTGTACTAAAGTACAACAAAATAATAAAGAAATATATAAATTAGCAAATAAATAAAAATGTCACAACTTGTTGCATTTATTTGTTTCAGAAAAGTAATGCTAGCGTAAAGACAAATTCGGTAGTAAGTTATTTATCAACTCCAAATATTACAAAAGCTTCCTTTTTTCACCCATCAGAACGAAGTTAGTCTTATTTTTCTTTCTTCAATAAAAATAACCCTAAGGAATACTATTGCTTCCGTTAATTTGTAAGTCTGGAATTCCATATGCTACTGCAGAAGTTGTCTATCTTCATGTTTCTTTAGTTCCCGGAACTGTCCTATGCACTGAAAGCATATAAGTACAGTAGAGACAAAGAGAGAGTCTACCCCTCATCGCCAATATGGTGACTGTAAAAGAGTTACGACTCATGTATGTCATAACAATTGCACAGATCAACCGTATTTAATCAGTTTTTTTTTGTTTGTTAGTAACACCAATATCTCGATGCAAATACAGTTCTTATAAGACTTAATTTTCTGCATGCGCCAAGCTTCAATTTCTGTACGTGATGCACGTATCAGGCGCATGTTTTGTACTTGCCAAATGCTGTCAATGAGTAATTCACGTACTCTTTTGCGTTAATGGGACAATGCATGGAAACGGAGGAGATATTATTCCACCCTAATAATCTTGATTGCAGTTCTTACACCGTATGTAGTATATGTCTTCACTCTACTGGGTACCATTAATAATATATGTTACTTATGGCCTTAAGCGGTTTAACGTTTGGATTAGATATTTGCCCCGCTTGTACCGAAGGCTTTATGACGTCGTTTTGGGACTTTCTATATGGAATTTCCACATGTATCTTTTTCTCCTGATGTACCTTACATCTGTCATGGATTGGACCTTCTCATTAATCTTAAAGATGCTTTCCCTTGATGAAAACACAATTCAAAATTGAGATAATGGAATTACATAATGTTATGTCTCTCTCAATGAAGAATTATGAAAACCATTGCAGAAATGAAAACTAAGAAAAAAGGAGGAATTTGAAAGTACATCCCGCATTGTCGGCAGACGAAAAAACAAATAAAATGGCTAAGGTGATTTCCAATATGTTGTTCATCACGCACATGTATCATGATGTAAGGAAACCGACTAATATTTCAGTATATCACATGCAAGTAGATACAGCAAATCTACATGTCTGAATCAGTAGGAATAATGCTATTTCTTACTGATGGTAATACTTGCTCCTCAAAATTGCAATGGCAACACTGCTAGTAGTGTGATGAGCATTGTGTCATAACAGTGTTCGAAATATTAATAATTATCTTCGCTTGATATTTGACTGTTGCATAGGATGCGAAAATGTGCTAGACATAAAACGTTTCAATGACGAATTCCTTTTTGTGTATTGTAGGTATGCCATAAAACTGAGGTATACGTTCTGATGTGGAGTAAAGTTTGTTGTTTAGTTTAATAAATACGCCTGAGTGTTTTTTCTACTCTTTCTGTAAGTTTACAGGTTCGGATTCTATTATCATGTTGGGATCCTCTGAAATTATTGCATCGGTGTTGGGATCACTCGACAGATTCTCCACTGTCTTGAATTTGACAATGCGTCAAAAGAACTCTCAACAAACTCTGATGTGTTTACTGTTACAGTAGTATGACCCGTATCTACTGGTCAAATAAGAATAATATCATCCTCTGCCAAGGTTTTAACGGCTACTTCCTATTGTGGTATTACGTTGCTCGTAGATTAATGCTAACTCGTACAATATGAGCATGGTCAAGAGGTGGCCGTGTCATTATGATAACACTCACGGTTGTGACTCTTGATTCGAAAGCAAATAAAAAATCATTGATTATTTGAATAGAATAATATAATCATGCATGTCACTTTAATATATACCAAGTTCGTTGGCTCCTCTAAAATGGTGTAAAATAAAAGTAATGATGAAGTGAAGAGTAATAGGATCGATAAAAGTATATATTATTCAAGAAAGTCGTTCAATTTCCGGTATTATAATATAAGTACCCCATGATTATATGTAATTGTACTCACAAGCTACAAATGACGTAAAATTGTTAAGGCTAGCATATCGAGACATATGGAGGATTTTTAATGTTTTTCTTTTCTGGCTTACATTATATAGGCTCGATAGTATGATATTGCAGCATTCTTTGCATATAAATATGCTGAATCGAATAGGTTACAAGTTGAATTCTGGATCTGGACTAATACAATCATGTAACCACTACAACGTCACATACACAGGGAGAGAGATAAAAAGAAAATCGACACGCTTTGTAAAACAATGTTAAGGATATGTTCAAAGTACTGGTCTGTGAGGCAAAATTTGTCAGAGTATATTAAATTGGTAAATAAACTTGTTTATAGCAATTTTATTCGTACCAGTATATACATGCTCTGTCTACATAGGCCATAAAAATGCAATTTGAAGTTCGATCAATTCCTGGGTGTCCTGTCTTCGTGACCATAATCACAAATCCCACCCCTCCATTAAATATTAACTACTTTAGAATACAGAGAAAATGACATGTCACAGCACACCCGAAAATATTACTATAATATTTAATATCCCTTGCACTAGAGACACAGAAATATAATCTATGCAATGCTAAAGAATACAGTCATCTGTCTATAAGATTTCATTTAACATCAACAAAATAGGTAACGCATATAAGAAAATATGGACTTATATAGCGTTCGTTTAAATCAGATCTTCTAACACAAAATGCATATTTTATTAGCACCAGCTAAGGTTATCACTGTAGATCGATCAAGGACTGAAAACATATTAGTCATGTATAAAAACCACTCTATCTTAAAACAAAATCCATAATTACAATCGGGATGACATAAATTATGCGATGTACATCATCATTTTTACAACGGGGTGGTGTCACACGTCTATATATCGCACTTCAATTCAGTGTAGCGCAAGGTGACTTTATTTACATTCTGGTCATATGATGTATGTCAAAATATACAAATAATACTTAAGTTATATGGATTAGATATAAAAGGCACGCACATGTAGGAATCGCAATAGAAATGTCTCTAGGATACAAAAAAAAACCCTTTAAGAGTAGATAATTGCATCAATTCATATGATACGCCAAATCCAGTGGTTGTGTCCAGTTTACCTGTACTTTTGCTCAGCAATGATTCTAATCTTTCAATTCGAACAAGTGACTGTCATACGGAACGTGTGGTACCTATTCATAGGTAATGATGTAGAGCTATACATAAGTATGGATATAAACCGCAACCTTTTTGGTATTAGAGAAAATAGGATGTTTCAAAAACAAAACATTTGCAGAGTAAACTCTCCCACAGAGTAGATAAGCTTGCACTTTCCCTGAACTCATGATTAATGAACTCATAGCCTATAGGGAAAATCATATCAAAGTCGCAGTAGTCGCTAAAAGATACATTGTGCTCCAATCTGTCCAGGTGACAAGTTTTTGTTTTATTGATGTATTAGTTACACACAGGAAAAAACGAATGTGCAATTTTGGTCTCTCGTGTAAACAGCAACGTATGAATAGAATTTGTTATTATTGTTTCAGTCTAATTCGTTTTCAATGGTTGATTGAACAACCCGGGTTTTTAGCTTTGTCCCAATAATTACCGATGAGTATGTGTGAACATAGTTCAACAACCTTTTGTCATGTCACTTAGGATTCAGAGCTTCTTCGACATTCTTGAGTCTTGTTTATACGTGAGCCAGACAATACGACTGACATGATTGACTTTGAAAGCTACTCCAGAAAGATTAGTTGAAATTTTAGCGTTGGTGGTCTGGTTTGACATGCATGTTGTTGCTACCTTAACGAATTTCTGTTTCTTCAAGGCAAATCTTGTTTGTTTTTTTGTTTTTTTGTTTTTGTTTTTTTTGTGCTTCTTGTGTTCATCCAACTGAGATACAAGTAGTTTTTGTGGAAGTTAAATAGGATCTGGTTTGGTGAGCTACTTGTTTCACAACGTATAATGGAATGTCTATGGTGATGTTAGAGGAATGGTCATCTCCAGATGTAATTATAGCGCGTGTGATGCATGCATGCATCTTTGAGGAGGTTGGTTTCATCGCGAATACTTTCACAGAAAATGTTCCTCTTTAGTGGAAAGTATGAACGTGGCTATAAATGAACTAGAGTCATCGCCAATAGTAGTTGATTTTAAGCTAAGGGAATCTGAGCTAAAAGGAATGAAGATCGCGATCAACTGTGACAATGTATCTTCAGCAAGAGTGATTAATTCAGGTTTCTCTGGAGACATTTTTTATCCAATATTGCTTAGGGAGATTTGTTTTCAGGCCGCAATATATGAATTTTAGGCTGATGCCTGTCATATTCTTGGGTTGGAGAATATAGTACCAGATTGTCTATCAAGATAGTACTTAAGTCATGGGGATAGGTCTTTGTTTTGGAAATATTGTAAGAATTTGACTGTAGAATGTTGAGAAGTTATTGATGACCCAGTCAAGTATTCTCATGACTAGTATAAAATGCCTTAATGCAGTAATTAGATTTAATTTTGGTTTGTGGAACAATGTTTTAACAATTCTCTATGTTGATAGTGAACTCACGCCATTTATCTTGTTTTGAAAATGTAATATACAACAAACGAATAGTTTTATTATCTTATTTTCTAATGTCAAAATCTTAAGTTAAAAGATCCAAGAAGTTAGCCTTTTCTGAGAAAACAGCTCAGAATCTTAAAATGCAATGGTAATCATATTTATTATTCTGTAATAATTGTATATGCACAATCTTAAAGAGATTCTATTGCCAAGAATGTTCAGGATATCAGATACACCAATGTGGAAGCCTTTTCTGGAGTGACCATATACCATCTTCAAACAACAAATGATGTTTAGTCATACCAATGTCCCCTCCAAATATACTAAAATACATGTTGGCAATAATTATATTCACAACCTTTTGGTTGGAGAAATGTTAAGCTTTTATAATAACTTCATAACTCTAATTCAAAAGCTCTCGAGGACAAATCACATCATATCAGCCATAATTCTTCATCCAGCTGAGGAACAAGTTACTGGTAACAAAATCAAGTTGTTTAAGAAGGAATTCATATCTTTATGTTTGAGAAGAAGCATTATGTTTCTGCAAAAGGATTGTTTTTATCTTAAGTAAAATAAAGCTATTAGAGAATTATATGCAGTTAAATATGCGCGGGGGGGGGGTACATTTAAATTTTGCTGGGATCTGAGGGCTTCGGCAATTCTTTTTATATAAATACTATGTTATAAAATCCAATGAGTGTTTCTCCTATACATTATGAAAGGCGTTTTGTTTTTGCAAAAAAGAGTGCAAAGGCATGTTTTGTGTTGAGGTTGCATGGTTCTATTTAGTATTTGACCTCTTACTTGTGAAAAATGTTTGCTTAATATGGTATAGTTTTTTTTATAATAGTAATAACACTGAGTTTCGCATAAATTGTTTTCATGAATATTTCATGAGGTACTTTGATATTTCAGTTACTGGCATATCATAGAGAATACATTCTGCTTTAGTTTATTTATATTTGCATGTATATAATGTGTCCCATGCAAAAGGAGGCAGAAAACAGCATCTATGCCCCGAAGTGTCTCATTCCAGGATAGATTTGACATATGCTTCCAGTTGATATCACGGAGCAGAATCCGACGCTTTTTTTATCGATTCTTGTCGTATTACCTGTAAATGAACCATCAATCACTGTCACCTCCATGATGTGAACTTAAAAATGTTGATCTCCTCAGTATATTTATTTCTGTAAAGTTGTATCATTGAGCATTTCCTCTTTTTAATATTATTTTTTGCAGTTACAATATACTTCATAACAGAACCTCACAGCAGCGTTAATCAATCGAGTTTTACACCCAGGTTGAGAGAAATGTGTTAACAGGCAATCTTCGTTCCAGCCAAACAGCACACTAGTCACTAACGCTATTGACAGTAACAATAAACATCAGAGTTCTACATCCAATCCTAGTCATGCATCGCCTGCTACGACAGCGTGGAAGGAGCCTATTAGTGCCCAACTCACCCCCGACCGGCAAAAGCAAGACGTAGTCACAGAACAAAACAGAACACGGACTACTGCCCTGGAAATGTTAATATCAGTCTGGAACTATGTTTCTCCCTCGACTAAAAGTGATGTTACTTATCACATTCACTACATCAAATGGTAATCAATTTAGACGTGCCTATTAGGTTCTTCATAGGTAAGATCTAACCCATTTCCACAAGACACGGAAGACAGTTACCAGAAAATAAAAGTATTGAGCTTAAGATGGTTCAGATATTTAAGACCAGAGGTAAAATACACCGAAAGCTAGAATAACTATAATTCTCAACGAAGTTGGATAAATTGATAAACCTGACTTCCAATGACCTGATGGTGTAATGTGTGAAAGGTGGCACTCCTGGACCTATATAGAAAAACAACGACAAAGAAATCACATTGTTGACGACAACATATTTAGGGGATATATCGATAGAAATTACCGAAGATGGACAGGCCAAGACGAAAATGGTACGAGTGATCGTTTCCGCCAGACGTACATTCACTACGATCATCGTTGGAAAAAAGCTTTTAACCCTTGGATGAAGAATATAACAGAATGTATGATCATGGCTGGTATGATGAACAAATACAATGGCCTCTATAGAGACAATATTATTACTTATTTGCATTGTTAATTTTACATGCCAAACTATTCACCCTGGAAGACCAAATATACTCTCTTTGAATGTTAATATCATCATGTCATGTACTATGTGCTTAAACAGCCTACTAGAAAAGCTAGACAATGTTGTAGTAGTTGCATCTGACCTCAGGATGCCTGCGCATTCAATTGTATTTCTTATAAGCATTCATCAATATTATATTTGCTATTTAAATCAAGAGCAAATCATGCTTGAAACTGCTTCATGTTAAGAGAAAAAGGATTGTTTTGGCGCTTTAATTATACTACGGAAATATGTACATTTGTACTCGACTTAATATTTAACCATGGTATTATGTCTTGAAGCTTCTCCCTGTTGATCATAATATAATTATTACAATCAGTTAGTGTAAGGGACATAACTTTTTTAACATTGTTAACGGTGATTTCTAATCATTATTCTAATGGATATAACCTTTCTAACTTGAAATGAATAATTTCTATGACTTGGTTTTCATTATAAATGATAGATGAGACTTTAGTAACATTGACTAAATTGATCTGTGTTTTCATCAAAAGCATTCTTCATGAGCGGCTACATTGCTACGTTGGACTGGTGTTCATATAGATATAGTCTGTTTGCTGCACCTTGACATATCGAATACTTTATTAGGTAAAGTTAACTGTCTTTTGTTTTCCAATTGGAACTGTAACATTGGCGGAATTGTATATTTTCGAATATCTTGTCTATAGCCTTCACGCCGCGTGTTATCGCCAATGAGGTACAAAGTAAACAAAAGATTGAGACCATCATTAAGCAGCACCAGGCGTCCTCAGAGAAAGGTTGGATCTCCATAACGATTGATTGAAGTCAAAACATATGCATACGAATTGCGGCTTCCGGCAGAATCTAGTACTTGATCTCCCAATCCTCAGAATTTCTTTGTTTCGCATTGTTCTTTTGATCCACATAGCTTCTTATTTCCCTTGAGTGCCTGAGGCAGTCAGAGTGTTCAGCTTCCCCTGAATTCTCAACACATTCCGGGACCATAAGGTCAACCAAGTGTTTGGAACCCACATCAAGTGTTAGTGACAACCATCAATGTTGATACGTCAAACAATATCGATCATGTCTCAATAAGTACGGCTGCTTGGCAGGTTAATGTTGAGTTTTGTTTTGTTTTGAGGGTCAAACCAGATGTAACTGTAGCATCTCTCCAGATACTAAGTCTTGTCCATTAACCTCAAAAGGAACATTTTGGAATTTTATTTTTTTTTGTTGTTGTTGACCTGTTCATGTTTATCATGTCTGCTATAAATATTGAGTTATCATTAGAGGGAAGGTGTGATAACCTGGACATTCACTTCTTTGCATCCGTTTCTATGATATTCATGAGTGTTATATTGGAGAAGCACGACAAAAAGTTTTCTTCTTAGTCGTTCATCGTGAGCCCAGTGCAGTGAACAATATCGCTTGAAGAAGGCCACATTCCCACATACATCACTGGGTATTAACGATAGCAAGATTTGACTATTGTGTGCGGAGCAATACACCATTATTTACGCCATTGCGAAGCAGTATTGCACCTCTTCCCAAACTTTACTGATAGTGATCAGTGGTCACCCGAATGACATGACTCCTGCATCTTAAGCAGCATTACTTTCTTGAACTTTTCCTATAGCCACTGCTTTGGCTGTTAGGGGTGATTTACTGTTTTGCATCAATAATGAGTCTTTTGTTAGTATAATAAATAAGAAAATATTTAGGTATAGCTTTGTGATAAAGTTATTAAGGCTTCTTGCTCTCTTGACCCGAATGTTTAACATTATTATAAATGCAGGACACATTAATGATAAGTTTAACTCAATAGCAGATTCTATATTTCTTTGGCATTGACATACGGTGGCTCTAACAGCTGAGGCAGATAGGTTGCTGTCAAACTTTATGTCGCAGCAACCATCGCTTGGTAGAAGAGCTGTTCAATGTTTTAGAAACCAGTACATGTTACCATATATCTGACCTTTATCTATTGATCACTTGCGTTATGTCATTAACTACCTTTCATTCAAATTTATTTCAGCATAAGTAGTCACAATATACGTGTGAAGGTCGATATTAGGTCCTCAGTTGCTCTGTCAGTGCTAGGGAAATTATGCTTCTCACTCCCTTGTGTGTGTACCTCCCAGTTTGTAACATTACTCCTTGCAACAGCTTTCAAATTGTCATTTTTTCTTCGGTTTTATGAGAGCTGGGGAATTCATGGGCGGTAAGAAGGTGGGGTCTTAAATTTGAATGTGACTTTGAATTATCATGAGCAGTCTAAGTTCGCCTCCCTGCTGAGATTCAGAATAAACTTATCAAGAAATGCTCAAAATTGGATTCCTTGTGTTCTAATTCTGAACAAATCTAAAGTGTCCAATTTCTGACCGGTGTTGGCCATGGATACTTATTTTAGGCTAGACCAAACACTGAAAGATTGCAGCTAGTTATTCACTATGGTAGAGTGATACCACTTTAGTGCCATATAAGGAAAGACTTTCAAGTTTTGCAGCATTGACAGTCATTGCTACAGTTCCTATACATTCGGAATTCCTGCATCTAATAAGGCCGGCTTCAATAAGAGTAATTCCTGATGCAACATTTCAATTGTGGGGCAGGTGGTGTTCATAGACCTACAGTAGATATATTTTCATTGGTAGTTTGCTCTAGTCTT
Source organism: Margaritifera margaritifera (assembly GCA_029931535.1). Taxonomy (NCBI): domain Eukaryota; kingdom Metazoa; phylum Mollusca; class Bivalvia; order Unionida; family Margaritiferidae; genus Margaritifera; species Margaritifera margaritifera. The sequence goes on along the minus strand of JAQPZY010001312.1, from coordinate 300,587 downwards.
TTGGTGTCATGCTAGTTGCTGTATACTGTCTTCATTATAGATTTCTGGATTTCTGAAGTTGAGATTGTTGGCTCTTTACATCAGCTTGTATGTGAAATGTGGGGAGCTTTGGGTACCGTTTGACACCTTCTTACAGAAGAAGCCCAGTTTTGCCAACCAACAAAATTCATCCATATTCATCTAGGTTCCAATATTCTTGTCAGTACCAGGAACAAACAACTGAAGCCTAGCAGGGAACAGCAGGTATTCAGAAAGAAATAGGTTGTCCGACATTCTCGTTCAATCTTTATGAAGCTATTTACGAAAATGTAGAAATAAAACCGTAGGTCATTGCAACATTTCTTTATATGTCTTGCGGCACAGTAGCCATTTAAAAAACAAAACGTTTAAGTTATACATATCAGGGAAATTACTATATTGCATTAATAGGCCTAAGCTGATATTAAAGGCTTATAGCTGGTATATGTGGTTATTTCTAAAATAGTTCCTATCAAACGTGGCATTATACAAGACTGCGTTTATTGACTGTTTCCATGTAAATGATGTACTAAACTTTCTTAAAACATTCTATACCAGGGCTGTGCTCAACAGTCTCTACTGTAGCAAGCTAACATTAGCCGAAGATATTGCCCTATTAGCGACATTTGCAAAGAAACTACAATTAGTGTTAGACACTGCAGTTAGTTATGCAAATTAGTGGCGTTTTGAAGCAAGCCCCATAACATGTTCTGCCATGATATTTAACAAGACAAGAGCAAATATATGTTCTTTTCACTGGTCTAAAGGCGAGAACACTTTCGAAATTACATCTAACGTGGAGCATATAGAAATTCCTATATCCTAAAACCTTAAATGACATGCTAAAGTTGAAAAGTATGCTGGAGGGGGACGAACAGTTTTCGTTTGGTGAATGATTTTGGGAATGATAGCACCAAGTTACATCCAGCAACAGGTACAAAACTGTACAAGGTCTACCGTCTGTTTTGTACGGCTTTGAAGCTTGGTCCAGTTGACAGTAGCTATAATAAATGAATTTAAAAGGTTTCAAATAAATGTGTTCATAGCCGATCAGACATGTGAGAAAGCATTTTCAGTTTATTTAGGATTTCTGTAGAAATTGGCAATCGAAAATTAAATTATTTTCCAAAATGTTGTGCTCTTTTAAAACATGTCTTAATCTAGACTATTTCTTGACAGATTTATTAAATGTTTGATGAATGGAAATATTAAGCATCACATCGGATTTATACCTGACATATGCCATATACCTTTAAAATATGATATTGATACATATCTTCGAAATTACAAGGATAGCTATGACTTCCCGAATAAACGAATAATAAAAATAGGAAGCAGATTGTTTTCTATTCTTTGAATTCCACTGAGTAGAAAAGGTTATACAAGCAGACAAATGATACCTTTCCTCGAGCGGTTCAAAACCAAGTTTCCATGTCCGTTGTGAAAAACATATGTAATGGAGCAGTGCTGGATGACCCAATAGGTAGACTAAGCACGTGCTTAGGGCACCAGCAAAGCAGGGGCACCAAAAAAAAAATGAGAAATTACGGGGTTTTTTAAAATTACATATGGGGGCCTCCATAATCTTTTCAGTGCTTAGGGCATCTAAAGGTCTTAATCCGGCCCTGTAATAGAGAAGTAATAATGCCTGGTTCGTCTATTAGATAGTACACTCACTTGTTTTTAAAATGTAGAAACAAGATAGTGACCGCGAGATCTGAAATACTACGCCAATCTTTTGCTATATAGTTTGACTTGTTGTATCATTACAAGTTATAGTAGATAACGTCAGTGGTCTCACTTGGTACATAATTTGAACCTCATTCTCTGTGTCAAGTTATCTTTAATCAGATAAACTGCATGATTCACACTTTATTAGGAGGCAGAACTGAATATGATTCTGAAGATATGATACAGTATAAAACATATTTATCCTAGCCAGTGTGGTATCCATTCATTGCACAGCGAAACGTATGAAAAGTTCATTTGCGACATGTCTTAACTTGAACCATAACAAATTCCAGTTTTCAATGTATGCAACCTACTAATACGTAGACAAACTTTAAGGTATTTATGTCCTTAAGTATGTCTAGGATTAGATAACTGGCGAGAATTATATTGGAATTATATTGGACACTCGTTTGTCTTATATTTTGACATACTAATAAATGATTTCGACTTTGCATTATAATTATGTACAAACATAACGTCATTCTCCACATGTCTACCATGCATTCTGGGAAAGGCCAGGGTTATTAAACATTTATTTTCATCAGTAAAACAACCTGCAATAACAACAAACAAACAAGCAACCTGTACTGGCTATATATTATTTTCTATTAACACATTTTGTATTTGATCAATTTGACAAGTTTTCTTCTGCGTTACTGTAGCTCTTTCTCCTTGAATAATTTTACTTCATCTTATACACCGAAGTTAAACAGAGGACAATAGGGATATGAGGTAACAAGGACAAAGTTCATTGTTGACTCAGACAACTGATTAAGATTCTGAAGTTAATACAACGTCTCGTTCTTGTTTTATGTATGGTGTTCATAAGTACTAGTAATCAGATGTATATGTAATTTGTTCGCTTATGTAATAAATTACACAGGTCCTGACTAGCTGTGGTGTAAGATGCCATATTGTGCATAAAGTCTTCACTTGTTTGCATAATTAAACAATTACACCAAGCAGGTTCCGAGTTACTACTGTATAAGATGCCATATTGTGCATGAGATCTTCATTTGTTTAATTAATTAAAAAATTACACCAGATAGGTCCTGAGTTGCTATTGTGTAAGATGACATGTTGTGCACGAGGTCTTAACTTGCTTGCCTAATTAAGAAATTACACCAAGCAGATCCTGAGTTGCCGCTGTGTAAGATGCAGCAGCACTTAGTCCCAGCCGACCATTGTCGAACGAGGCTTCTATGTAAACCTTTGCATAGAGACTTTCTTGAGGGTGGAAGGGGGCTTCTAGTAAACATTTTATAGAAGTCATTTTAGGCCAAAATAAAGCTTTATAATTTATGGTAAAAAATTAGCTGAAGGATGTCCCGACCACTGCCATACGTCCAGATAAGGTTTCTACGTAAAGATTTTATAGAGGGCTCTTAGGGTCGAAATAAACGTTTTGAAAAACATTTTGGTACTAAAATAAAATTCAAACAATTAATTAAATCATAAACATGTAACATGTAATAGGATGTATATGTATACCTCTGACCGGGGGGGGGGGGGGAGCAAAAACTGAGAAATCAAAAGAAATATGCTTTAAATATTAAGGAGAATTCTTAGCGATCTAAGTGCACGAAACTCGCGCCTAAAAGTTTGTCTGCCGCATTCGTGTCCAGAATATCTAGTACGGAGGATCTCAAACTGTGATACGCGGGGCACTGGTGATAGGCGAGCTCCATTCATAGGGTCTGCGGAAAGGTTGCGGAACAACAGCTAACGGTACAATCAACAGTAGGAAACACCATTAAGTGGTCCGCCGAGATCCTCATCAATTTTCAAGTGATCCGCGAGAAAACAAAGTTTGAGAGCCACTGATCTAGTATAATCAAACAGTATCAATTTTGCGTTGAAGATCTTTATAATGCTCGATGGAGTTCATTATGTAATCATCGACATCTCGTGGTAAACTTGGCCGCGATAAACAGGTAACAATGTTTAAGATATCTAGGTATTTGTGAGACAAGGATCATGGAGCCTAAAGATCCATCAGATGATGACAAATTTAAAGCTGAGATCATTGATCGCATAAAGTGTTTGCTCCACGATCACGTAGATAAATTTGAATTTATGAATTATCGAAAATGTTGGTCATCAATAATTCTTGATAATGATATTCCCGGTAATAATTAATAATGTGTATGCATGGTTTTACTGAGCACCAGGTTATTAAGTGAATCAGCATCACCGGCAAGATTTCTATGTGTTCGACGATCATACTTAATGTTATCAGGATTGTTGGTGATATCGTTAAAGAAACCTCATAGAAGGACCAGCACTTCTCACGTAGTCGTCGCTGTATCTTACCAAACCCAAAATTGTCGTAGCAACGTCGACGTTAATCGGGCATGCTTCGACTTCTTTTCCATCGATGATGTATCGCGCGCTGTTGAAAATTGTCAATATTCCGTTGTTGACAAAACCACCTTGCTCCACAGCGGCATATGGGTTATTAATGGGTTTTTATGAGCTGTCCTTTGCCTTTGTTGAAAGCCTTACTTGGCAAAAAATATCGACTTGTATCTTGAACTTGTGATTCTATTCGTCCCTGATCGTTTGAAACTCGTGCATCGTAAGAATAAAATTGATAATCTCGTACATATAGATCTCTCGGCACTGTAGTGTCCATGTCAAATGCGCGGTTAGATACATCCTTGAATCTAGCCATGTTTTGTAGTGTTTAATACCTGTGTTCAACACAGGTGTTAAACATAGGCACGTTCAATATGACCTTGCACACAGGGATTTAAGACGTGATTCGCTCAATTCACGGCCAATCTCTATGGTATAAGACGCACGGATTCTAAAATGTCTTCTGAGCAGACCTTGTCAGCTACATATTACAGTTCGCGTGGTTCTTGGAAAATTATCGCAGCCGTTAGTAAATTAGTACACGAAGCTCATGTTTAACTTGCTCTTCATGGTTGGCAAAACAAGCGTTATGGCAGATTTATTTACCGGCACACACAAAAAAAAAAAATTCCACGAGAACGGTTTGATGTTAATGAACCCAAAGAAATTCACCAGGCTGATATTTTGTTTTTACAACATGATCGGTTAATATGCTTTGACTGTCGTCAATATGCCAGCAGGTACGAAACAAGACGAACAGTTGACACCCAAAGATTCAACAAGTACGTATGCGCAATCCACTAGTGGACCGAGACCACATTCATGGCCAAAACGTTTACCGGTAGATCCTGGCAAAGAATTTTTAGGATCAGTGTCGACGTTAATGGAACAACAGCAAGTACAAATTCGACTTGGATATGTCAGCGTTCATCGAGATCAGGCCATCGTTGAACAATTTAACCGTACGGAAATATTAATTCACGTCGACAAGCTGTTTATCGACTGGTTTGAAGCCTGCCAACGCAATGAAACTTTTTTAAAAATAAAACCTATACCTGTACGAACGTCAAGCCACAGAGTAGCTGGGATAAAATGAACCTATACTAGGACATAGAACCGTTGTAAGATAGTTGTACGCGGCTAGAGAACTAGAAGGTTGAGTTCTGAGAGCTACTGATCCTATTTGGAGCCTAACTACAATTAAAAACTCGCACGTGACTCGTTGCAGTAATACGCCTGCGATATATTATCTTATAAGGGGACTTGCGTGTAGTGCCCGCGGATAGACAATTAACACCAAGTAAAATATTAACAAAGTAAATATCCAGCACCTCCACCGCTGTTACATGCATGGCATGACAGCACGATATTACTGTGTTGATGACCTCGTTGATTATCAATGCGATCCACTGTAAACTGCCTAGAATCTTCAGGAGTGTAATCCCATGCAGGCTCAACATTACAGCGAAGGTAATGATTGTTTTGTACATGCGCCAACGCAAGAATATCGTCGACGGTCAGGTCACAAACGCGTTTCTGTTTTTCATGGACGCGTTTATACGAGACTACGTTTTATGATAAGTGTACGAAGTTGCGATTCCGACATGCTACTAGAACGTTGAGTGGATAGCGGGCATACGTTCTTGAAATTGTGTTGTCGGAGTAGTCCTCGAACGGCAAAGCCGTTTGCATAGGTATATTATCAAAAAACAAGTCGGAACAACTGTGACACATATTCCACACGAGACACGGCGAGGTACGCTAAACCATTCCATAGATCTTCAACAATCCAAACACGATTTGGGTGAGGTATTGTTAATCCTTGAGAACTCTGTATCATGATTGCGTAACCAAAACGCCAGTCGGCCGGTTTAGCGGCAACAGATTCCGATGCATGTTTGACCCAGCCTGCGTTGGCATAGTTCAACAAGAGAATCTCCGTGCGGGGATGTCCTTGGACATCAGTACCGGGTATCGTCATCGATATATTTTGACGACGAGTATCTTGCAGATCATACAAGAACGGGACATTCAGTGTTGGAAATTTTCCATGATAAAGTCTAAATAATTCTTGTTGAAGGATAACACAATGTTTTGTTTTCGTGAAATGACAACTAAGTCACGAGGGTTCCAAGCGGATAGGAATGTTTTTTATAGGGGTCTCTGCGATACATGTATACATCTCATCACACTGGACGCGATCTGGTTGTAAGCGCATACGCCTTTTTTAGTTACTCATCTTTGGCTCTATTGTCATCATAGATTTGTTCGTAGTAGTCAGCGCTTTTACATAATCAATCATGAGGAGATTCCCTAGCAATTGATGGTGGTTGTCCTTGATCATCACACGCAATCACATGGACGATATTTTTCAGTAACAACTCAAGAAAAATTTCTAGATGATTTCCAGAGACCTCCATGACCATTATTCGAGACAGGACCGTTGAACATTTTCGAGGAAACACTTTGGGGTTGGTTTCCAGTTATTTTTGTCTTGCGAAATGTAAAGCAACTAACAATATTGTAAAAGATTTGTTGACAATGTTCTTGATGGACAACTCATCGATATTGTCTGAGTATTTTGTGCTTCTTTTAAATAATTGATCGTGTCATTATTCTCTGCGAAAACATTTACCAGAGGGTAACAGAAATTGATCAATGTTTCCAGAGAGAGGATCACTTAAAAGCAACCAAACCGACACAGGGTCGCTTGCTGTAACTTGCTTGATAGCTTTATAAATATCATCTTGATAAAATTTGATTATATGCTTTTTCCGCAAGTTTAACTCAGTAGACCAAGCATGACCATTGTGTTTGATAAGTTCAATGATTCTGTTTTATTTCTGTGTTTATTTGAATGATATAATATTTCTCCTGTGATTGTCTTGATAACTATTGGGCGCTTGATTGTACTTTCCAGTTTGGAGTCATCTGCGAGTGTAGCACCATTCGTTCTCTCTTTGGATTCCCATTGTGAAATTTTAGTACGTCTTTGGTTGGTTAGTCCATTTCCGTGAAAAGCATCGGCAACATGTTTGATAACGCGTGACGCAACACAATTTATGTTTTCGTCACGCATCGGTGTTAAATTGTCAACGTTTGGTTCATTCATCTGGTAGATACCATACACAACCTGTGACAGGATATGCATTCTCATAGTAACGTTTATCAATTCCAATCAATAAACCTGGTAATGAATTTCTGGATAATACAACAACATGTTGTCCTTAGTCGTTCTTCGCGTAATGATTCTAGTTTATCTCGGACTACCCATCGGTCGTTATCTTTATCTTATGTGATAAATTTGATCCGGAGAAAATCATTTTTGTTGGGAAGTAATAATTTTATTATTCCACCTTCACTCGTGTCATTCAATTGTCCGTCTTAGACGATATGTTGACTATATTGATCTGGTTGTTCGATGTTCCATGTTGTAAAAGCATAAACAGCACCATCATCAGAAGATGCATCCTTGGCGTCACGAAAACGTTCGTATATGTCAAACGACAGATTTTGTGGAAGAGCTACAGGTGGTTGAACTACCCGATCGAGATCAAAGGAAGTTGTGACATCCATTTTAGTCTTTGTTTGTCGACGCAATTCCTCCTCGATTTTGGTAATCCTGTTTATTTCTGCAAGAAGATCATTTAACATTGCTTTTGAGTATGGCCATAGCGAATGAGTGCCGGTAAGTTCAAAATATGTGAAGTGTGCATCACGAGCAATCTTTTGACGTTCTGCTATCGTCATCTCTAATATATAGATTAATGTCATATTTACTGGAAAAAAATAATTATCATTTTTTTGTTCTATTAAATTGAATTGCATATACGTCTTGCTAGCGTCATTCCAGATCTTCCATCGAAGACTACCACCACCACATCCCTTACACAGTGCATACTTTGCTTTACACCAACCCCGCATTTTGTATCACCACCTTTACGAACTGCAGCAGCGTGTATCCGGCAATATTCATTCACACATCTTCGTTCACATTTTTATGCCTTTCCAATAAAAATATATGCACATTGATTTTTTCTAATCATATATAATATGTTATATTGTTAATTATTTAATTAATTGGGTTTTTAAAAAAAAAATATTCTCACATGTATAAAACGTTTATTTCAACCCAAGAAGGTCTTTATAAAATCTTTACGTAGAAACCTTATCTTCAAGTATGACAGTGGTCGGGTCAACCTTTAGCTATTTTTTTTAACCATAAATTATAAAGCTTCATTTTGGCCTAAATGGCTTTTATAAATCTCTCTATGTAAAGGTTTACATAGAAGCCTCATTTCGTCGTATGAAATGGTCGGCTGGGACAAAGTATTGCTCATGCCATTTTGTGCATGGAGTCTTCACTTGTTTGCTTAATTATAAACGTACGCTAGGTAGGTCCTAAGCTGCTATTGTCTAAAATGCCATATTGTGCATGAGGTCTTCACTTGTTTGCATAATTAAAAAGGTACACCAGGCAGGTTCTGAGTTGCTTTTGTGTAAGATGCCATATTGTGCATGAGGTCTTCATTTGCTTGCTTAATTAGAAATTACACCAGACATGTTCTCGGTTATTATTGTGTAAGACGACATATTGTGTATGAGGTCTTCGCGTGCTTGCTTAATTAAGACATTACGCCAGGAAGGTCCTGAGTTGTTGTTGTGTAAGATGTCATATTGTCCATGAGGTTTTCGCTAGCTTGCTTAATAACGAAATGACACCAGGCAAGTCTTGAATAGTTGTTGTGTCAAACACGACAGTCTTTACTTGCTTGCCTTGTGAAGGAATTTGACTCGACAGGTCCAGAGTTGTTATTGTGTAAGACTACTCCACCTCCCTTTCACCTGTACGAAATTATTATTCACTTCTAGAGTACGATATTAGTGTTTTAAGTTCCAAGATCACTTGATGTGGACATGTGTTTTGTGACATGTGTGAATAAGAAGTTATTTTCAGCGAGTTCTAGGTTGCATAGCTTAAGAAAAGTCCCCAATCGCAATAGTGTATATGAGGTCTTACATTGCCTGTCTGAGCAAGGAATCCTCACTTGCTTAAAAAAATCACAATGCAAAAAAAAAAAAAAAAAGAAATGTCAATGTCTTTAATCTATAGAAATTATATTTCTTCTTTTATCAATATTCCCTTTAATACAGTTTTGCAGTATGATCAGTATTTAGTAAGGTCCCCATTTGAATGGTATTTTACATTAGTCCCTACTTGACACCTTTTACAAGTATGTGTCTGTGTTGTGTGTGTGTGTGTGTGTGTTTCTCGTGAATGTAATATAGCTTACAAACTAGTTGCTGAATTGACAATTTTTAAAGCCATTTCCTGCCGTATCGCTCTTTTTTTGTATTATTTGTACCATGTTTATAAAACATGTCTTAAACAGAAATGTTTTGCTGTCAGTGAAATATTTGAAGTTAGTCACATTTAGCTGTACAGTAATATTAAAAACTATACACTGTATCCATCAGGTTTACTTTCCACTATACACTGTATCCATCAGGTTTACTTTCCACTATACACTGTATCCATCAGGTTTACTTTCCACTATACACTGTATCCATCAGGTTTACTTTCCACTATACACTGTATCCATCAGGTTTACTTTCCACTATACACTGTATCCATCAGGTTTACTTTCCACTATACACTGTATCCATCAGGTTTACTTAAAACTATACACTGTATCCATCAGGTTTACTTTCCACTATACACTGTATCCATCAGGTTTACTTAAAACTATACACTGTATCCATCAGGTTTACTTTCCATGGCACGTATGGTAATAAATATAAACCTAAATAGTTTTTGTACATCATCACTCCTCAATAGTTTGTTTGACAATTTTTAGACTTAATATATTTTTAATATAAAAATATTTCACTCTTAAAAATTGCTGATTGTCTATTAGTATTTTGAGTATCGCTAGTTCAAGCCAAGTGAAAAAAATTTTGAGAATACAACATATTGCAATCATCGGTAGAAAGAAGCTTCGAGCCTTTTCTCGCGTGTGTAAGGAACGTCGACTCAGGTTTGACATTATCCTTACAGTTCTTACCTTTAATCTCCCAACCATCTGCCAAAACAAGAGGCTTTGACCACTAGACAGGTAGTTAAAATACACGGAGACAATCATGATTACTCATGTCATACTAAATTATCAAAGGAAATATAGTAGTTTCTGTCTTTGTCCATGTAATGACGTACAGAACATAGTGACACTTTTTCAAGAGGCTTTAAATATTTTATAGAAAATGATCACACATTTGAGATTTTATTTATCACATAAAATGATCACACATTTGAGATTTTATTTATCACATAAAATGATCACACATTTGAGATTTTATTTATCACATAAAATGATAAGATGATTTTTGTTATAAATATTGCACAAATTTAGAGCAGCATTTAAAATGTTCTACAAACAAAGAAAATCTACTCGCATGGTGTCAAAATATCATTTTACCTATATATCCATCCGACAAACATGAGATGGTTTTGAAAAGTATGCGCTTGATAACTGCAAATCTAGGACAACGTTGGGAGTAAAAGTTGGCTGTACTGGCCCGCTACAGTTATCACGATGAACCAGTTATCATGATTGTCCACGCATTTTCACTTCTGCGTTAGAAACAATAAATGGAATAGAGCCTTCCTTTCAAACGTTGTATAAAGAATGTAGTAGTCTTGTTAATATTTGCAGTTCAGTGTTGATCTTGACTTTTCATTTAGCACAAGTTTTTAGCCTTTTTAATATACACTAAAATTGTAAAATCAGTATGGTATTCAGCAGAAGAACATCATTGGAGGAAAGTGCCAAATGGTGATAGTTTCTGGATTAATTCAGTGGAACGTAATTGAATATATAAAAAAACAACACTAAATGTACACATCCATGGTGACAATATGTAGTTTATTTTCATTCAATAATGCTTATTTTATTCCATCCCATTCTAGACTCTTTGAGCTCTAAACAAAATATTGAGACAGCTATAAAACTACATGAAACTAAGCCGTAAGCTGACCCTAAGACAAATCTATTATGAGAAGCCACATCTGATATAACAGCATCAAAAGCAAACATAGATACCAACCCTGAGACAAATGTAATCCAATAGCTCGATCTTTATTGTCAAATACATGCGAGCAAAGAGAGCTCGTGTTTACAGATATGTCGTCCCGTAATCACGCTCAGTTATGTACTCGAATCCCGAAAGATAGTATAACTCTTACAAAATTCACCCAATCATGATAGGTTTTTGTATCGCAGCTGTCTGACTCCAAATGGTTTCATGTTCAAATTCTTATGAAGGAAAAAAAGTTCTCGCTATTTTCAAAATTGAAACAATTTTATAATTTAGGTTTCATGTAATCTGCCTCATCGGACGCATCCATATAGTGTATACCTGTTCATAACGGACACTTTGAGGATCCCCAATGAAAATCCCTCTATGAATGTCCTTTATATAGTGGAGCACCTGTCTAACGTTGACGGCGTACATTATTATTTTTTTTGTCAACAAGTTGCGTGTAACAGACATCATGATCTAACATATGCAAATTTGCCTCCCGTGTATCGCGTCACATGTGCTATCGAATCTACTCAGATTAGTAAAAGTCAGTCTTTATTTGACAGTTAACTATACAGTGGACAATGACCATTTTCCACCAGATCTCATAACATTACATGTTTCCTTAGCACTGATTTCGTAACCGATATGAACTTGCTTTAGTACGGTTACGGTAGTTGGCACCCTACTGATAATACAAAACTCCGTTCTGAATATATCGTAAATTAAATGGTTCAAGAGTTTGTAAATATGGCTCAAATTTATTTTAATGTAAATATCGTTCTCGGTGAAACTCCTTACATATCAAGGCACTTTTGTTTAGTTTCACCGCTACTGGATGTTGACACTTTTAGTGCTGTATTTTCATTCCGTAATTTTGATCAGAAGGAATCCTATTACCTCTAAGATGTTCTACTTTTTCGCATTTTATGCAACACTCAGAGTCATAAATGAACGAGCTGTTAAGTACCTCAAGAGTGCTGACAATGTATATATAAGACATCTGTCTATAGAGATTTGCTTTGTCTCTTTCACTATAATTGGGCCAATGTCACTTTGACATGAGTCCAAATCAGCATCTCCGATATGAGAGTTAAATGCTGTTGCATCGGAATTTGCCTTTTTTTTAGTTAAGAAAAGTCTATTTCATACATTTCTTGTTTTTGCTTCTACAATGCCATAATTTCGTAAAGAAAGGAAGAACGAAGGAAGGAAGATATAGATACATAGATTGATAGAGAAACGTATATCTACCTACCTACCTACCTACCTACCTACATACATACATACATTCATACATACATACATACACACATGCATAGCATGACCTTATGTGCAGTTCTTGCGGAGCGAAAAGGCTTCTCCCATAGGGACGCAGCTGTTCATTATGCTATTTCACTAAGTGTGCAAGAGTAGATAAACATTTTATATCTTGCCGCACTGCGGCATGAGTCGCCACTTAGGAGCGTCCTCGTTGCATCTTCGGTGCACGTCGTTGGCGAGAACATCACAGGCTTAGTTGTTAACAATAGTGCAGTTGTTAACTTTGTCGCAGTTGTTTTTACATATAGCGCATGCGTAATAGTGACTGCGCCAGACATTTTCTTGTACCCTTTATCTAGATCGTAAAGTATTGTTTTGAAATGTACTAGTGCGCCAGAAAGGTAATATGCTCGCATTCATAAGGTCATACAGAGTATATAGAAATTACAGATTCTGAGATTGTGAATGTATCATTGAATCATTTTGTAACTTTGTTGTGCTAGATCGTACTATTTTTGAATTTACAAGTGCGCCAAAGCAATTACTATCTACTGGTGAGGAAGAAAGAAATAAGAACGAAATTAAAAAAGAAAGGAAGATTGATAAAAAGATGAATACATGGACTGTGACATACATACATTTATACCCAATTCTTTGCCACCATTTACCTTTGTATGTCAGACTCTTTAATGTCTTACAATTGTAGTAAGTGGTCTTTAATGAGATGAAAGTTCAGTACAGAGAGGAGAGTATCTATAAAAGGTGGCAGAAAACGGAATCTTACAAATACCAGCACAGAGAATAAAACCCGGGATTGCAAACACGACAATCAAGTGCTTTACTACATCGACACTACATCTGCTGCTAAAAGTATTTCCATTTGAACGACTACTTTATTTGAACAACTACTTTATGTTGTGTTTCCATAGATTGTGATCGATATATTGTAATAAATTAAATTAATAGATATGTACTGTTATAGATATCTAGTGAGTTGTTTTTGCGGTAGCCTAATTTGGAGCTTCCGATCTTGCGATTTAATGGCTCTTTATGCTATGACGCAAACAAATTAGGAAAGAAGTTACGGAAAGGGTTATCTTAGAAATCGTCATCTGATGTGTACTAAACAGTATATCTCCAAAGTTTGTTACTTGACCTAGATATAAATTTTTTTAAAGTTTTTAAATTGTGACAGTAGGCTTAGTTCTGGTTTTCAGGCATGAATTTACTTTAATTCATGAAATATATGTTTGTATCATCGGCTAACTTTTAAATAACAGGTTTTATATTTCTACCTCTCTATCTTTCCACACGTATAGCGTAGCGGATTATTTCCAAGGTTAGGGGTGGGGATTCTTTACTTACTATCGATTATATAGTCTTCCACCAAACTAGAACATTCATTAAAGTGTTATTAGATAATAATAATAATAATAATAATAATAATAATAATTAATAATAATAACATACATGTTTGTATTATTATTGTTATTATTATTATTATTATTATTATTATTATTATTATTATTAGCTTACATAATGAAGCCTGTGCTGTTATTTAGTTCAACCCAACTGTAGGGGCACAGTGACATGCCCATTGTTGTTCAGATACTAAACTCATCAAGTAGTTTGCTTTATATACCGTAGGCTTCACCAGCTACTGGGAATGCTTCATTTTACGGTACAAGGGTGCTTTTGTCAAAGAGATACGCTGAAAAATGCAGCACAACAAAAGTCACAACAATACTCATCATATTACCCTTTGGAATTGACTTAGAAAAATGCGATGCCTTTGTGCAAATTCCATTAAATATGATTCATGTAAATTCGTATGTAAATTACGAAGTAAGAATTTTAAAAAAAAAAATAAATATAGGTAGTTGCAAGTTACGAACTTTTACAATGAGTGATCAATCAAATGCAACTTTTTTTGAAGCAACTTGTTACTTATCGGCTATGTTAGAACTATAAATGTGTCAATTCGACGTTGATTCTCTGTCCCCACCCCCATTCCTCACATTATGCTCCACATGATGCAATTGAATGATAAAGTTTGTGAAAATTGAATTTGACTTAGGTCTTCCTAATGTAAAGTCTCATAATATTCTCGTGCAATGAAAGGAACAATTCTATATTAAACAGGAGTGATCATTTCGTTAGTTTGAGACCTTTTTAGTGTAAGGCCTATCACCAAAGTTGACTTGATTTTTAATGATCAAAAACAAAAACATCACGTTCATTCAGTTTCAGAAGGCCAAACGAAACCGACAATCAGTTCACATTCTTATTGTTAGTAACATTAATGACTCAATGAAAATACATAGCCAGATTTCATCTTAAATTTGTAAACATCTTGTTACGACTAGGGGCAATGTAACAATAGAAAAGACTCAAACAAGCTTTCAAGATTTAAAATACAAATCTTTAATTTCCTAAAATATTAAAATATTTCAACGAACAATTAAAATGAAAGAATTAAAAATAACTTACAGTATAGAATATCCTTAAAAGTCCTAAATTGTTTTAAAGTTCACTGTTCCAGAAGTTAATCCAAATATTCCGAATGCATGTTCTGAATGAAGTAGCCTTTACTGTACTAATATGTTGATAAGATTAAGTTATATCCTAATAATCCTTGCTAATATGGAATCTCACAAGTTCTAGAAATGTTTCCGATAATTCCACGGAGCTGTATAATAATTAAGTTGAAGACACAGTACTAATCCAAAATGCACTGTATTAATATAAATAAATCTCCAAAGAATATCCCACACACAAAATAAACAAATTCGTTTATGACCTCTCAATTCAATGTAACTATGAAGAATGCCTAAATACAGGATTATTTCCTATAATATAGTCTCCCACTGCGCATAAACAAAATAAAATCCATTGCGTCTTTAATAAACAACAGAACATTTCGAAACATTGCAACCCTCTCCGAACCAATCAGAAATTAGGTTATGCGTGACATTTCTAAAGTGCTAGAGTACCACTGTTTTACACAATAAATATTGTATTGATTCATAGAATCTAGGTCAGAAGTTCACCCTCTTCCCGCGCTTTAAAACCACGTGATATGACTAAGGTTTCGAAAAATTGATCTAGCCTACCGTATGTATACTCACAAGACGACAGCTGTTTAGACTAAGAACAGAGACCATAAGCTAATAAACACTACCATTATTAAAAGGAAAATTATATCTAATTCCGTAACAACCTAAAATTATAAAAGTCTATAATTTAATGCAAGAGTACAATAAATAGTTAATTATATGCCCGCCATGTAGTAAATCGAATTAGTATACTTTTGTGTAAAACTCTCTTTCACTGCTCGAATACTCAGATATTAAAAGACGTTGTACCCAGCAGTACAAAAAGATATGTTGCGCCTTGCCAATAGCTGTCTTTCTTGCCTCAAACGCACGCCATCCACACAATTTGGCTAAGGTAAGAGTCAAAGAACTCAAGTTATTTTGCAAAAAAAACATTTCTCTTCCTTCAGTCTCGGTGACCATGACCTTTGACCTATTGGTTCTAAAATCGATATGTCCCTTTCCTGTCACAAGTGCAAGATATCCATCATGGTTTGTGGCATAGGAATTGAGTTGTTTAATGGAAACGGTTTTTCTATTTGGATTCCTACTGACCTTGACATTTGACCTTTAACCCCAAAATGAGTATATGTATTCCTTGTTTCATGCATACAATATGCAAGGTGTCGTCAAGGCATATAGTAGTAGTTATGTGGAAATGGCTTTTTCTTCTTCTTTGTGACTTTGACCTTTGACCCATTGACCCCTAAAGGAATATGTGTCTTTTCTGTTTCAAATGCATGTCATCCAAAAAGTTTCGACAAGCAAAGTGATAAAAAAATTCAAGATATTGTGCATAAACCATATTAGTGTACATGTGATCTTTACATTTGATCCTTAATTCAACATGTGTCTCTCCTACCTCAAATTCAAGCTATTTCAAAAGTTTGGTCAGGGCACTTGGTACACAAATCCAGTTCTTCTTTGAGAAATATTGTTCTTTTCTCAGTCCCTCTGACCTTGACATTAAATCTTTTGAGCCCGAAGACAAAAGGTTTCTTCATAATTCATACGGCATGAGTACATTTGGTAAATGGTGTCAATACGACACGGATCCCTCTCGTGCCACAATTGAAGGGCAAAGTTTTAGGTCAAATGCAGGGGCCATAACTCTGTAGCTTTTCGTCAGAAAATAGAGAACAAATGTTTTCCAGAAAATAATGAAAATTGAATTTGACCTTCTTAATAAAGTGTCATATCAAATTTAGCTTCACTGGATGAAGCCCCTGAATTGCGCAGAAACAATATTCTGATGCAATTTAAGGGCAAACTCTGATATCAAACAGGGACCAAAACTCCATAAAACGTTGATAAAAAGTTATGAAAATCAAATATGACCTAAGTCTACCTAATGTAAAACCTCATTACAAAGTTAGTTTGAATCAGTGAAGTCCTTCATACGTTATTGAGCGGAAATGAAATTACAGCTGCGGAACAAGATTGGTTTTGTTGAAAAATTTAAAAATCTGACCTTTACCTAGGTCTTCTGAACGAAAATACTTGGAGAAGCTCGACGTTTACACCGCAGAGAGTTACTGTGTAGAGAATTTACCTCACCCTACGGTAGGTAATTTTTCAGCTAGTGGTTCCTCAGATATGCAGATTAGATGTGTTCACAGTAACGCATGAATCCTGTATGGCGGGTCTCTGGGGAACGAGGAAAACAACTAATCAAGTGTTAGCTTAATGTTATTAGCCTAAGACGAATAGTGACCTAACACGATTTTGTAGGTCGTGTAACGTTTCTCAGAAGACGGTACACGTCAAAACATTGAAACGTTACTTTGAAACTTTGAAACAACTAAAGCGAGCATGGATAGACGATGGTGAAAGTTGTTTGTACCGCGGTGACAATGGATGAATCAAAACAAACCCCAGTACAGAAATACATCTATTGTGTCGTATGAGAGTGGTGCTAAGTATGCTCCTTTTTTCTCCCTGGTAATGTAGATAATATTTTTAGTATAAACCTTGTTCATGTTACGTGAATTCTAAAAGTGTTTATAATTGTTCTAAATGGAGAGACAATGTCACGGAATTATGTGCACTAAGTTGCAATTGCATTGTATTTTAATGCCAATATAATATGTGTCGTGTTGCCGCGTACAGCATTACCCATGGTGTATGTTTAGTTCTGCCAGACGATTGTGACATGTATAATTTTGCTCACCGACTTAATGTGGCACGTGCAAAGTGCTGGCAGTAGAAGCTCACTTATCTCATGTGTTCTGCCCGTGGCGACTGCCACGTACTAGTATATAGAGTTTAGTTTGTTTAGTACAGTCATATTTCTTGATGCCTCCTTTAACATTCTTGTCTTTCAGCTTTAGAACTGATTCCCCTGGTTTGGCCCAGTAATATTGGTTTTAATCAGGGGTATTGGTTGTGTGAAATCATGTGTGACCCCGGTTCATTGTCTGATGGGTCAACGTATCATGCTCCAGACTTTGGTGGGGCGAAAGTGATTTTGTGGCGTTTTCTTCTGTAGACTGGAAGGAATACCTTATATGGAATCATTCCTTGTGTTTCTCCCCATTACAGTTTAATAAGGCGACTTCATGTCTGTTATATAAACGATGTCGTATCATAACATTATGTCCGTTAAAGAACCATGTATTTCATAAATGTGAACAGTACAATTTCATAAATTTATATCCGTTGTGTGAACAATACAATTTCATCAATTAATGTATAGGATGTCAATAGCATTGCTTATAATGTTTATGTTGTCAGCATATTTTCACTATATCATATATCCATTAAGTGAACAGAACAGTTTCATAATTGTTATGTAAACAGAATAATATAATTAATATTTACTATGTGTACAAAATAATGCGTATTATTGGATAGGCAACGCTTCTCAATACATCATTTAGAATTCACCATCTCATTCGAGTAGCAGTATTAGTCTAATCTAAATTGTGCGCCAGACCAAAGTAAATTTGATTGTGTGTCAAAATTGCGCATATTAGAGAAGATCCGTATTTATTTCCTTATTTATAAACATTGTAAATAAATGTTATTTTCATAACTGGTCTTCGCCTCTTCACTGATCCAAAATCCACTCGGTCTCTCCTTTTCACAGTGTTATATAACTAAAGTAGTTATGTAGAAATTGCTATTCCTTATATCAGTCCCTGTTTCCTTGACCTTCAACCCATTGGCCCCAAAATGTACGATTTTTCCTTGTCAAGATGCAAATCATCCGCAACGCTTATTCAAAGTAGATCATAAGAACTTAAAATATTGTACGGAAACCATATCTTTTTATTGTCATTGTGACCTTTACCTTTGATCTTAAACCCAAAAATCAAAAGGTATTTGTATGGTCTCAAATGCATGCAATTTACAAAGTTTGGTCAGAGCATCTGGTACACATGTGAAGTTATTGTGTGGAAACACTTTTCCTTCTTACAGTTCCTGTGACCTTGAAATCTAACTTTTCGAGCTCAAAATCAGCAGGTTTCTTTTTTGTCTCTAATGTAATATATTTACAATATTTGGTAGCGTATCGGTAGATTGTTGAAAATTCGAATTATTCAGCCTAAAGAAAAAATGGAACAGAAAGACGGAGGGACATATATATATATATATATATATATATATATATATATATATATATATATATATATATATATATATATATATATATATATTGGGACGGACGGACAACACCATACGACGATATGCTCTGCCTTATCGTGGGAGTATACAAATGGGTATATTTCTTGGCAGCCAACTTGAAAGTTACATGCTAATTGGTGCTCTAAACTGACAAGATGCAACAGTACATTCAGGTCAGCAAGATGGGGAGATAACTTTTTTACCTTGTAGCTTGTAAGTAAAAGACAAGGAGCGAGTAATTCTAAGCAAGAATTGCATGAAGACACATAAAAGAAAACACGTCTCACTAGCATTACATTCAATGTTATTTAAAATTTCTCTCTTGTGTTGAAGTGTAAGAAAGATGGGATGCTTGGATAAAATCATAACTACTTTTTTCGGGGGTGGGGTATAAATAGAAGTTTTATTTGATGAAAATGTAATTGTAAGTAAATGTGCATACAGCACTCACTTTCTCCTTCAAGTGCAAATACATTTATAAAACATTTATCTAATTTATCTACATATAATGCACAAATTTAGATGATGAAGTTATTTTGGATAACAAGCACACGATTCTGATGCCTGTACTGAAACTCCCTACGCTGTAAAAGTTTGACGTTTGCACATATCGGTAATACATTAGCAGCAACTGCTCATATCGAATAAAATCTAGTTTTGCTGGAAAACGTCCTATCGTCAAGGTGAATGGTACAAGCTGTTCTCTCTCTCTCTCTCTCTCTCTCTCTCTCTCTCTCTCTCTCTCTCTCTCTCTCTCTCTCTCTCTCTCTCTCTCTAGTGTAATCTGAGCAAAATATAATAAGTTCTTCACTCCTGTTTGTCTCAAGAAAACTGATAGCAACTCTAAAGGAGATATTAACTCCTAATATTTCGCTGGCGGTGGTGGTGGATAGGCCATGTTGGCACCTCCAGTTGGCACATTATTAAACGGGGCATATGCTGGTGGGGCAACACCTCCTTGATAACCATAGCCGACAGGTCCGTAGGGGCCTGGGTTGGTTGATGGTCCCTGCATGCCTACTGCGTTATTCACTGAAACGAAAAGGGAGAATAATTAAGTCTGTATTGCAAAGTTATCGCACTGTTAGGATAGAAGATAATAATAGTTCATGTATAGCTATCGTAATAGATATTACTCATGAAGAAGTAATAGACGAAGAGTATTTTAACAATCCATCCATCTGTCTATCTATCTATCTATCTATCTATCTATCTATCTATCTGTCTGTCTGTCTGTCTGTTTACATCTGCGTGTCTAGAGAGGACACAACAAAGAGAGAAAATTCCTGGACGATTTTTTAAGAAGCTGAAATGTATAATGGAATTCCACCATTGATGAAGCCACTTCCTACTGTAACCTGTCTTTATCGTTTTGTACTCTCAGCACATTTTTTTTTCTTCATAGACAATATGCGCGATCGTAGAGATATATTTTGTTTATCAATCTATTTATTTATCCATCTCTCGACCAATCAACCCGCCCATCCATCTATCTATCTATCTATCTATCTATCTATCTATCTATCTATCTATCTATCTATCTATCTATCTATCTATCTATCTATCAACTCATTGGCCAATCAATCAACCAATCAATCAACTGACTAAAGTATCTATTTATCTACATATCTGTCTCTCCTGCCATTTAAAACTCGAGTTCGGAGTTTCGATCTGAATGTGAATTATATATATGGACTTACGTGGCAAATGCTATTTTGGAGGGAACTTATATGTGCAAATACAAATTTTAAGATTTGGCTCTCTGCTTTGGTAGTTCTATTTATTACCTGCCTAAATCGGCTATTTCAAACTGTTTACGACAGCATCGTTTTATTCAAAGATATGAAATATTATGATAAGTTTGGTCATTATACAATTAAATATACGTTCTACTAAAGCTTGAAAATACAAACATTAATGGAGCTCATATTAGTGTTGGCTTTTATTTTATAATATATTTATAATTATTTTTGTGAAATCGAAATTTGCTAAAATTTATTATGACAGCTGTTAAACTGCAATTTTAAATTATTCACACACACGCCTGTCTGTGTGATTTTTAGGAACATTTCTTACACCAGCAAAGATAAGCCGACTTGGCTCAGACCACCACAAATTCATTTTACATTGACTTTAGTGTGCGGATTTGGCATTTAGAGAAAACTTTGTTCACCAGATGACATCGCACATGATACACGGATTCCTTCATGGGGGTTACTACAAACTTGGGATCAACCAAAATGGTATGCGTTGCAGCATTTCTTCGAAAAAAATGCCGCTAAATAGTATAGAAACAGGAATTTCTGTTTCAAAAGCTATTATTTCTAAATTACTGGGTTTTTTTTTTTTTCTTCACTTTAAAAAAAAAAATTTCTTCACTTTTTACAAATTGCTCTTACTGCAAACTAATTACAACTTTTTGAAAGATATTGATACTTTACAATTGCTCATCCACAACACAAATAACAATAGATGATTAATAATTACTTACTACTCATGAAATAATAAACAATCACTTGAACAAAATGTTAATACTACAAGCTAATTACAACTTTTGAAATTCTAGTTGCTATGTAGGTATTCAACTACAACATAAATCACATATACATTGTTATTGATCACTGACAGCTAATAATAAAGACCAAATGACTCAAAGACGCAAGTGGACCAGACATCCCCGGTTCTATACTTCACTGATTTCTTTAGAAATCACAAATGCCTTAGTACTACAATAAAACATTTTAAGTGGCCTAGACATTCGATAGTGGTGTGGTTCTACCTCTAGCGGGCCTCTCCTTCAGATAAGGATAGACAAAAATATAAAGTGACTACTACAATGTAAATTGTCTGAGTGGCCAAGAAATTCGTTATCCTGAAGAACACGCCTATTTGGTCCGCAGCAACGTCAGTGTTCCAAAGTGACAAGACCTGTTGCTACCTAACAACGTCGACGGCACGGTAAAACACTAACACATGGGGCTGCTTCGTTGTCAGCACTCTGCCAGGAGGTGCACCGAAGGTTCAACGCAACAAGGCTTGCACCTTCAGTGATACTACGGAACAATTTTATCAGGCAACGCTCCATTAGTGATCAAATAGTCGTTGGTTCCATCAGACAGACCAACAGGAACTTTTAATTTGGACAATTCAAAAAATGCTGTAAGACACAATGAAACCTGTTTCTAATGTTGAATGATATAAGACTTTTATGATATCTTTCATCCCACACATACTTATTTATCCTAAATATATTATTCAAAGGTAAGCATTAAAAGAATAGCTTACACAATATATATATAAATATAAATATATATATATATATATATATATATATATATATATATATATATATATATATATATATATATATATATATATATTATACACAAATTTAGATAAGATTGCAGTTCTTTCATTGGTATCAATGTACCATTTTGCAAAATTCAAACTATAGAGAAATTTAAAGCCTACATTGTCAAAATGCAGTCTGAAATACAATACATTCAAGATTTTTGCAAGACATCAAAGGTTGTAATTAATTGTTTTAAAAGGACACAGAAACAAAGGGGCGCTGAAGAAATATGAAAACGATGTATAGGTGTATTGAAAAAACTACAACATTGTAGGGATGCAATAATAAATGATAGCTTAAAATGGTTTGGATGTTGAAGGTTCTACAGATTGTTTCATGTATAAACTTTGTTCATTTAGACACTTTACCATTTCTACAGTTTGCATAATATGTAATCGACTCCAGCGAAAAATAAGAAGTTTGATATTGACAATGACCTCATGGAAAATTTGATTTTTGCTGTTCCTTATGCTCTGTTTTTAATGAATCCTCGGCGAGCTCTGTTTCTGTAATCTCATCCACCATTCCATTCAAATCTGTATCCTGAATGTCTTATTTTACAATTACCATATGGAGGCTTTCATGTAGGTCGTCTAGCTTAAAAAGTGAATTCTATTATTTTCTGAACTTTAACCGGGTTGAAAGCAAATTATAAGCTTCCTCGATTTAAACATTTGTATCTGCTATGGCTAGGATTTATTCTACAACATTTTTCAGCTCTGTTACGCACTGCGACGTGGACTCCAATTCTAGATGTTGCATCTTGTCTTGTTGCTTTTCGTCAGCTGCTGCAATTGCAGGTAACGGTTTTGTACATCTTAGCAAATTGAATTCACCCAGCTCATTTGGATATTTGATTTCAACATTCATTGTGATATTCTAAAAGAACACTTCTTAGGCATTAGTGACTCTTTATTTTAGGATGAAATAGTAAGTACTAACTTTCACAAATAAGTACTACTAATGTACACAAAGTGTAATATATTTTTGTCACTACATAATGCTAAATTTGACAAAATGTGACCAACAATGTATAACCATCTTGAAAAGACTCAAGATTGATACAGTAATCACTGTTCAGTTTGATGATTTACATACTCAGTTTGACAAGAAAAAATCATGGACATCACTAATTCTGATTTCAATTTGCCTGAATGGGTTAAAAACAAGAATGTATCAATGTGGCAAATAAAGATTAATGAATATTTTATGAAATTTAATATGTTTTAAACATTCAAGCTGATCACGTACATTGACCGACAAAGTATAAATTGAATAGGTACTCTCGTAGGTTCATTCGATATTTCAGTTAATGTTTACGAGATTGTGGGAGACAAGTAAATTAGACTTGTATGAGTTTTGAAAATGGAAAGAGAAAGACGTGTGGACATGCTGATCATATTTCCCTATAACAATGTCATTATGTCGGTATCTGTGTTTTGTCAAGATTGTGGCGATCACAGATATATGAAAACATGGGCAAAAGATCACATAGTACTTCAATTATTTCAATTTATATGGAAAATTACATGAATACAAAAGATATTGCTACACCGTAGACAATACGAAATACATTTTGATTGAAAAAAACATCTAAGCATATTTTCTGAGACCTCTGCATGTATCGCAATTACACATAAGTTATATACCATCGCTTACATAGGTGCTGATTGCATTCAGGTGTTCTACAACCGGTTGGGAAATATATCAAAATCGTTATACAATGGGTTATGGTACGAAAATTCAAAACCTATGACTTTCACTGTGGATAACAGAGCAATAATTCAAATCAACAAATGTTTGCCATATCTGACAGAACATTATTGAGGGCTATAGGGTTTGAGAACATGCCCACTTGACAGGCAAATATAGAGGGCCTGCTCATAATGAGTGCAATTTGAATTTAAAATTTGCAAAATTCATTCACTCTTCATTCATAACCTGCCAGGATATAACAGTCACCTCTTTATCAAGGAATTAGTTAAAAACGATCCAGATCCAGAAGTTATCAGCTTCCCAAACACTGATGAAAAATGCATATCCTTTAGCAAGGATTTCACGGTAGATAGCTTCATCAAGGATGGAAAAGAAATAACTGTGAAAAGGACAATAAGATCAGTTGAGATATATCGCTTTATGGATCATTTTTGGAAGCGACTAGCAAAGAATTTAAGTGATGCAAAGTTTATCGAGACGATGAAATGGTTTCAAATTATGCAGTCTACATTTTTTAGAAAAAATGCCTACCCTTACCAATATTTTCATAGTTTCAACAGGTTTAATGAAAAATCCATACCGTCCCTTGATTCATTCTTCTCATGATTGTTGAATTTAGACATTTCCAGTGACGACTATTAATATGTGCATGATTCCATGAAGCACTTTAAACTTCAAACAATCTGTTATCTTCACGACTCTGATGCCATGAAACGCTGATGTTTTCTGACATCTTTGACTAATTTTGATATGCTTGTTTGAAACACTACAAGCTTGATCTAGTGTATTATTACCATGTTCCTGTGTTACCGCAAGATGCATCACTGAAATATCAGGTGTTGAACCTGAATTACTAACATATTATGATATGCTTTTAATGATTGAGCGCGGCATTAGAGGAGGCATTAATATGATTTCGAACAGATACGCAAACTCAAATCTAATAGACTATGCGGATTAAAATGAAACAATAGAGGTCATGTCAAGTATTTAAAACGTAAGCCATAAATCATGTACCAAAGTTTCAACAATTTATATGGTTAGGGGATGTGCCAATACATGCCTGTAAAAAATGTTTTTAAAAAATACTTTACATGGACAGAGGAGCAAATTATATTGAGAGGAAAAAAGATATTAGATATATCTGACGATGATGATGATGATGATGATGATGATGATGATGATGATGATGATGATGGATTCAATTTACATGTTGACTGAGAGGATTGCACAATCAATTCAAGGAATATCATCTGGCTCCTGAGAAAATCTCGCCATTGCAAAAACAGTTGATTCAAGAAAGACAGGGAAGAAAGTCAACTGTTCCAAACTTGTTGTGTGCATTGAAAAACGAAAACACGTACATAATTCGTGATAGAAACTTGAATCTTCACCTCGAATTAGGCATGAGACTTAAAATACACAGAGTTATCTTGTTTGAACAGGAATCATGACTTTAAATCGACGTCGAACTCAGTACGAGTTTAGACAAAAACATCAAACGAGCTTTCAAAGAATTTGTACATCTAATGAACAGTTCATATTTGGAAAACAAATTGAAAATTTGAGAAAAGATCAGCATTTCATATTTGTTCAAGCGAAAAGAAAGTTGTAAAATATCAAAAGGATTTATCTTTTGCAGATCGGACGATAATCGATAATGACTTGGTGTTAGTCAGCACGAAGAACAAAGTGTTAAACTAACCCAATCAATCTATGGTGCTTTCACTTAACTTCGATAAGTACTTTGACAATCATAAGGAAACATTAAAACAAATGAATCTGCTGAATGTACACTATCACAATGAACAAACTTGATTTATCAGGTCATGAGGACAAAATATATTTAATTGAAATATAAACTCCTTATCTCATAACTATTTAAATCGAGACATTTATTGTGCTAGAACAATAAAGCCTATCCCTCATAAGACATTGTCCGTGTCCTTACATGACAAGGACCAGGTTTGTCATTCAGACAACGACATTACAATAAACTACTGATTTTAGAATCAATTAAAGTAAAAAATGCCCCACGAAATAGATATATATCTTGTCAAAGAAATATGTTTGAATCGTATTTGTCATTTAAAAAATGTGAAGGACGTTACAAAATCCTACAAGCTATCATTTGATATTGAATGTTTTTATCTAACTAAAAAACGACAGGATCATATGGAGAGCCTGTAAGAATGCGAGTTTATCTAAATGCACCTATTACAAGATCAAGAGATAGTCTGGTAAACCATCCTCATTTATATACCCCAAAAAGTTGAAAACTAAACAGTCTGTTGTAGTACCGGTGGAACAAGCTTAAACAACTCCTGCAACAGATGTTCAATCAAATACTGCCGTACCTCCGATACACCTTGTTGGCTCTGCCATTAATGGGAGTGATATTCAAGCAAATACTGCCATACTTCCAGTACACGTGTTGCCACTGCCAATAATGCGACTGACGCACAAAACACAAAACGTTAACAGTACAAGCAGTACAAGATTATTATTCATGCATGCAAGAAAACAGCCCAGAACAACGTAACAACAAGTACTTGAATATTTGGAAACAGATACAATTAAGAAATATTTATATGGCTGATTTAATAAAATTTGGAAATGATAGAAACTTTTTACACACACTGAAAGAGATAGCAAGAGCTGAATCACTTAAATACATAACTGTTACATCATAAATTCAACGCAAAATAAACCCATTCATGACCTATGAAGCTTCATTCTACAAACATTCGTGTGAAATGTTAGCTGATGCATTTAACAAAACATTGGAAGACATCGATAAACTAGATGACAAGATAGATTTTAACAGCCACAAAAGAGAACATATAATGTCATTTGATCAAAACATTGTTGAGAAAGTAAAAGATACGTTTAACCTTCCTGAATAACCCAGAAAACCTGCTAACGAGAGGCATCGCAATACATTACTAAGATACACACCAAAATACATACAAGCAAACAGATCATTGCTAGGAAAGTGAGAAGTTTGTACATTGCTATAATTCTGTCTTTCGCGTTACAAATCTTAAACGGTGTATATATAACTTTACACATCTTTAACAGTGTATGTATAACTTTTAAAGATTGTCGTTGTATTCAACAGTTTAAAGAGATGATATTTGCTTGAAACGAGCGAATAACGGATATATTTCATCAATAGGGTGAAATTTTCACCCATGAGATGAAATATATCCGCTATTTACTCGGAGCAAGCAAATATTCTTTTTATTTCATGCTCAAGCGTATTGTCTAGCAATTTGTATAACGCACTAAAGTAGCTGATTTCTTACTGTATCCCGCGTGATAATGTCAGCAGTTTATCGTTTATGTTCTGCTCTGTTTTGCGTAGATTTGCACGTAAAATATCAGTAGTTACATAATGCTCCTTCATAATTCAAGGTAAAAAAGCAGATAAAAAAAAATGAAAAAAATATGTATTTGCCCATTGCTGGTTTTGAACCCGGTTCGCCTGGATGTGAAATGGCCATCTTTACCTTTACACCACGCAAGCGTGTTACAAAAAAGTTTGAAATGTGTTACTTATAATGTTATCAATGTCTATTGACGTCCAGTGAAAAAATATCACGTTTTCACTGCAGTGAAATATCAAAATTATTTCACTCGGAAAATCCAGTAATTCACTGCCTAGCATAAAATAAAACGGGTTAATCACTTTTTTTTTTTCTTTTTTTTTTTCTTAGTTATCTTTATACTGTACTGTAAAAAGTTTGGTTTCTTCTGCGTCCTTTTTGTATTTAAAATTCTAAGATTGTTTAAGTAGGATTCTTATATCACTCAGCATTAGACATTGTCTTCATCGTGCCCTACAGTATGTTGAGGTCCAAAATTTAACTTTTCAAATAGGACCACCATTTAAGTTAAACTTTGGTGAGTTGTTTAAATTCATTGCTTTTATTGGTTTATCTGAAGTAATCAAGGACTATTTACTCTCTAGTGGACTGTTTCAGAATCAAAATTGTTCCTTCGTAGTAGTTAAGGTGAGAGTCTTGATGCGCTGCACCTTCGGTGCACCTCTTAGGTACAGCCGACGATGTAGCAACTACATGCGTTTGTGTTTTACCGCACCATCGACATTGCTACGTAGAAAGAAGGCTTGATCCTTTGGGACAATGACGTTGACAGCAACAAAGCTTTTCCTTCACGACAACAAATTTCTGGGGCACGTTATCAATTTACATATTAGTACTAGACCACTTGATATTTTTTGTTTGTTTGTCTTTGAACGAGAGGTCTAATGGAGGCAGAACCACACTACCATCTAATTGCTAAGCCACTGTAAAACTTACATTGTAGTACTGAGCCACTGGTGATTTTTTAAGCAATCAGTGAAGTATAGAACTGGGGATGTTTCTAAGCCAATAGCTAGTGTTTCTGTGGGTAATTTTAATATTTTCAATCATACGTAGTATGTAATCAATAACCATATTCTGTAGTTTATTAATTGTAGAGCAAGAACCAATATTTTAAAAGCTGTAATTAGCTTTTAGTAAGTGTACTTATTTTAAAGTGATCCTTGTTTCATTCATTAGTAGTAAGTGTTCATTAATCATTTGTTGTGATTTATACTGTGGATAAACAATTGAAACACAACATCATCCTTCAACTGTCGGCATGAACTTGAAGTAGGTGCATTATTATTTTATAATTAAAAAAAAATGGAAATTTAGAAATAAAAGTGGGTTGTCTAAAATTCTCCAAGTCCATACTACTTCTGTGAAGAAGACCGACCGTGACAACATTATTGAACTATGAAATATAATACGTTTATCTGGCGCAAAAAGGAAACTCTGAATATAAATCGAGAGCATTTATAAGCTATACTAAATGTTAAAAAATAATACTTATACAATGATATTCTAGCTAAAGGTTCGATCTCCAAGTATTAGGTACCATATTAACTGCCTGCAGTAATGAATAGAGTTATCCATAGTTAAATCAAGATCATGATAATGGTTACATAATTTGCTCTGATACAAATCTAATAGTTTGACAGATCTGTAGTAGAACATTTTATCTCAGCGCATCTAATAGTTTGATTTCAATGCAGCACGGTATTGTTTGTACTGCTATACGTTTGCTATTTATCTCTAGTAATCAGTTAATTATTCGATTACTTACCCACAAGAGCCTGCGTATTGTTCGCCGGCTGGACGACAGTTCCTACGCTTCTGCCAGATTTGTTTGCGCTAACACAGCAGAAGACGATGGTGCAAATCAGGATAGCGAGCCCGACCAGGCCCCCAATCACAGACCCCGCTATGATACGGGCAAGATTTTGACTGGAATGGAAAGACATACTTGTAGGAATTCTTTTCAGAACATTGTTGTGTTGCTAAGCTACAACTGCACACAGACGAAAAGGCTCTGGTGTGTGCCTCTTTTTACTTATCACTGAAAGGTGTTTGCCGTCAGAACACTTGCTGAAAGTACTTGAAATTTGACACACACACACACACACACACACATATTGAGATGCTATCGATTGATTCTAACCTGGGGTGGACCGATATAGAACGCACACGTAAGGAACGATACTGGATACTACAATTGAAATCTCATGGGGAGTTCGGCCTAAATGAAAATGTCGAACCTTCCTAATGCAGTCTTATCAAAACTACAGTCAGGCACCAGTTTATCAGACGTACGCAATTTTTGCGATAATATTTACCCAAGTAAATATTCCGTAACTCTTTACATGTATTATTATTATTATTTCAACTCTTGTCCATTATCTCGCTATACCATGTTCTTGACATACTTCTTTAGTACCTCCATGCATAACTTTACCGGGATATAATTTCTTTTGCACACTTTGATGATGGCGTTGATTTTTCGGCGCGCATGGAGTCAGTTGTTTGTTCCTAGCCTGGAATTAGGTCAAACCGTTTGGTCCTCTGCGTGATAGGCACGATAAACACTTCTTTGAATTTTTTTTACACATCTTTGTTGGGCTAATGGCAGCATAACATAGATATGTAGTTTACCCCTTTTATACCGTTTTTTTAATTTTGTCTTCTTTCTTTCTACTATTGGTTATCTTTTGTTTTTCTTATCTACCCGTCTGTTAAACATGTAGGAGTCAAGAATTTCTCTTGGTTTTTGTTTTTAGTGTTTGTTTTGTGGATGTAAATTGTTCCATCCCTTGACGAAGAGCTTGTTTAGCTCGAAATGTTGGGAAACTGTTTTGTATTAACGCCGTTATCAATATATATATATATATATATATATATATATATATATATATATATATATATATATATATATATATATATATACATACATACATACATACATACATACATACATATTTTAATTATAATTTTGTAATTCTACTTTTTACATAGTTATACTAGTACGTTTACTGGTATTTTGTGATCTGCCTGGATTGTTCGTCAGTCCGACGTTTCTTCTTTTTACCTAAGCTATTCCCACTGATAGAAGGGGACTAAATTTCGCGAGATGTGTTGAGGATGATGAGTAGATGATTACAGCTATTGGGGTAGTGGTGTTGGTCATGTCGTGGAGTGTGGAGTGCCACAAGTTGAAAAAAGTGCGGATATTTGTGATGGTTTCCTTCTCTAGTCTATCGTGTATTACTAAAGTGATATAAACACGGAATGAAATAGTGTTTGGTTTGTATTATATGCACAGATAGATGTTAAATTGTTTGTCGTTTACTATCGAAATAGAAGACAATAATTGTATAATACTTTGCCCATAGGGCAAAAATTTGATCACTCCAGTGGAACACGTGGTCTGGTTCAAACCAAATAACTGTCGTACCTGTTGACAAAATTATAGTATATATATATATATATATATATATATATATATATATATATATATATATATATATATATATATATATATATATATATATATATAGTATTATCACAGTAACGCGATCTTGATTGCTAGATTACGTCGAGTTGTCAGCATTAGAAAATCCGGATCATTACGAGACGCGAAGCGTCGAGTCATGATCCGGATTTTTATGCTGACAACGAGACGTGATCTAGCAATCAAAATCGTATTACTGTGATAATGATATTTTTGTTATATACCTATCAATTTTCAGATAATTTAATAAAATCACTATATGTAGTTGAAAAACACAAGAAATTGCTAAACATTTCAACTTCTATAATACGAACTTCATCTTAAAGCATAAACCGAATTACTTTTTGAAAGGCTGGCATGCGCATGAATATTAGTTTTATGAATGAAGTTTGTGAAACAACGCTCGCTCAGTTTGACTACCATCACTGTCAATAACACGAATTCTTCGACGCTTGAGGGCAGACTACTCATATGAGTGATATACAGTTATTGTGCAGTTCTGAATTTTTGCATTACGGAAGTTTTCACCATCTGAATGACTGGAAGTTTCTTTCAGAAGCCAGGTTGAATGCGGTTGAACTGTTTCTGGCGAAACATTGTGAGAGGCTCCGATGGGAACTTGACACGGGAATGACAACATTATTTTGACAGTTATTTAAAACAGGATTGGAGAAATTGTTGGAACTTGATGGTACAGATTTGTTGCAGAGGATATTACTCATTTATAATTTCAAATTCATCCATTATGCGTGAAGCTCACTAACGTTACCATTTATGAATTTCCGTAAATGGGTTGTATACTGTACAACTGTAATGTTTTGGTACGCGATTTCCGAATATGATCTTGTTTCAGACGAACATTTTGGCTATATTTTACTACTTCAAAATAAAGGAAAAAATGCTTTTTTATTGTTGTTGTGACAAAAACATGGTTTAGACCTTTCAGATATTTTACATATAACGCAAGGTTTCTTAACTAACGTCGCGGTGCGAGCTTTGTTTACTGCTAGTGTTGGCATTCCATCGCTAGGGGCGCTGCTATTGTCACCAGGAAACCTCGAGGATAAAGTAGTCTCAGCCTCGTTTGAAAGAATGGTGATACGGGTTTGGAAAACGATAGTATCGTTTTCCTGCTTGTAGGAAATGACGGTAAAATTCTGGCTCTTTCTTGGGTAGAAAATTGGTAGGTGTATAATATATATATATATATATATATATATATATATATATATATATATATATATATTAATTACACACAACAGACGTTGTTGTAACTGCTGTACTTATCGTCACAACATCCATAATCACAGTATGTTGTGTAGTATGTGTAGAAGTAGATGGTACTTGTGCCATACTGACAAATATCGCCAGCTTCCACCAGTACGGCTGAAAAGGAAACAGTGAGTACTTAATATATATATATATATATATATATATATATATATATATATATATATATATATGTGTGTGTGTGTGTGTGTGTGTGTGTGTGTGTGTGTGTGTGCTGTTACGACTCTAGGGGTAATGTAACAGAATAAAAGACACAAACAAGCTTTCAAGATTAAAATCCAAATCTTTAATTTCCTAAAATATTGAAAGAATTAAAATAGTTCAACAAACAATTAAAGTGAAAGAATTAAAATAACTTACAGTATAGAATATCCTAAAAAGTCCTAAAATGTTTTAAAGTTCACTTCCTGATGTTAATCCGAGTAATCCGGATGAAGTATTCCGAATGAAAATAACCTGTACTGTGTTGAAGTTGATTAGTTCTGATTAAATCCAAAATAATCCTTGCAAGTCTGGAATCTCACAAGTTTTAGAATAATGTCCGATAATTCCACGGAGCTGTAATAGTAATTCAGATGAATTACTAATTAAATAAATTCCACACTGAACTGAAAATTTCAATACGACCTCTCTTCATTCAAGCAATTGTAAAGAATGACTTATCACTGGACTATCTGCTTTTTATACACCACTAGTGCGCAGAATCAAATAAATCCACAACGCAGTTCCTGTCAGCATTAGAAGCCTTTAGAATGTATTTACTTCAAGTAAACACAATCTAATTCTCAAGAATGCTATTTATTACTGGAATTAACAGTCAACAAGTTGTTATTCACAATGAAACAAAAGTACACTGAATCCAGGTTATCCGCGCGAGACAAAATCACGTGATATTTCCAGCGTGTCACCTTACAATGTTAATTTCCAAAGTACACAGCTAAAAGCTCCTTTCGCGCGCAATTAGTCATGTGATCATTTATTGATTGAAAGTCCGTCGTATATATACTGATATGCTAACCTTTGTTTAGACAAAAAAACAGAGATCATAAATTAGTAAATTAAATTATTATATAAAAAAAGTAAAGGAGGCTTGATTCCGTAACAGTGCGTGCGTGCACAGAGACAGACAGAGATAGTCTGAGACAGAGAAAAATACACAGGGGAGACAGATGTTAGAAATAATATTTGTCAGACAATAGACATCGTAATCCACTGCAAATGTCAAGATTGAAGATATTAATGTAGCTGCACAAGAAGTGTGATAAATTACAGCAACGGTGCGAAACTCCACAAACCTCCGTCCATAATCCGACCCTGACGACTTTGTCAAAATTTGTGTGATCGTTTCTACTTAAGATCCACTTCGTTAGTCATATATTTCGTTAACATCGGTATAATGATGCAGCTTGCAGAACAATCATAGACTTAAAAATTATATCATAAAGCAACACTTTTATATCATTATAAACGTCTTGGCAACATGTTTCATTCGTGGTACAAGATGTATTTCTGAAGCATCAAATGCATTTTTCTCATCAATGTGTCACCAAAGCTCTAGATTTATACCCATTGACAGAGGTGCATTATAGCTTAATCAGTCTAGAGTTTAATGGCATTATCTAATGTTTATTAAACAAGATTATAATTAGTACTGTTTTCCTGAACTACGAAAGTGGACGCAAAATATAATGTGACGTCTTTTTTATTTACATAAGAAATGTCATCGGAAATGGAAAGTTGGCATACAGAAATAAATTAATGAATAAAACTCACAATTTGTCAATGAACATCAACAAGACACCGTTCGTTTTAAACATACTCTTTAGGGTTCGTGGATGGGGTGGGGTGGGTTTCTTTTGTAAAAAGACGTCTTTTACTCGAGAAATCTTGGTCGGAACATGCTCTCAGTCTCGACAGCCAAACACACGCTGGAACAGAGCTGCGCGTGTTTTCCCCGAACTGAGACTCAGTTTTACATCAACAACTGCGCCTCCTTGGCACTTTCATGATCTGACTTTATCTTTAAAATTTCATTACATGTTAAATACTCTGCAAACTTCTAAACAATATGTGGGGAAATTTCCTGTCCCAATAAGAATAGTTTACAAATTCAATTTATATACGTGATATCCTCTCGCATTTTTTAAAACAATTTTAATATAATTATTTTGTTATGGGGATTTGGAGGGGCTTGGCCGGTTTCGTTGGGGGGAGGATATGGAAACAGTAAAATAAAAGACCAATTGTCAAAAACGGTTTATAATAAACGCGACAATAGTATGGTCCAAAAATAAAGTTCTAACATGCCCGTCTAATAGTCAGAAAAAGAAGAAAATGGAATTTCAGAATGTGTGGAACTCACTAAACCTGACTTCCGGTTTTAAATATGCCTGAAAACACACACACAGGTTTCAGAAAGAGGATGGCACTACATAGAAATCATGATAAGACTTGCCAATGTACGAATTGTCATTGAGAGCCTGCCCGCAAAGACAAATAATGTTTCCAGCGCAACTGGATTCTAGCTAAGGCTGCAATGTTTTCCAAAATTTCTAAACGTGTACACGGTTTACAATAACAAAAAAAAAAACAAAAAAAAAAAAACAATGCCGTTTAATGAAAACTATTTGAAACTCAACCTTTTCCTCTATCTACCTGTTACGCTTACTCAATAGCTGACTACTATTATAAAGTGCATGCCGTTTCTCGCTCAGCTAGTGATTGTTTCATTGCTGTACGTATTTCACCGCTTATTATGACATAATTGAAGTATTTAAGATTTCTCTGTGTTGAATATATCTGACAATTTAGGTAAACAATCCTAGGATCGTCGTGATATTGTTTCATACTATTACATACATATATATCATGAAATAAATAGATCTGTGTGGACATGCGCATGGGATTTTTTTTTTTTTGAAGGATCTACAATAACTAAGAATCTGTACGGTGGCTTAAAAACTTGAAACGGTGTTTCTTTAAAACAAAATGTTACTATTCAATGTTTCTGTCAAGAAACATGTTTTTTAAAGTTAAATAATGTAGTTTAAATAAAACCCAGGCCTCATATATATTTTACTGGCAACTGCAACATGTCTGATTTTAAACGAGCGAAAAAGAAAAAAACAACCTTAGACTGTGAAACGGTAGATAAATAGGTTCACATTTTGTACATTCGCCGGAAGTTCCATTATTCACGCCCATAACCACATTTGTAACATCTCGGGTCTTTCCCTCAAACCCATATGGACAGTATAATTCAGAGCGCAACCACGTCGTAATTATGTGAGTTTAGCAGTTCCAATATTGGTGATTACTGTATTAGTGAGTTCTAGATGAATGGGGGGGGGGTAAACACGATCTTTCTTCAGATGGATTAGAAAAGCTTACTTACGAACAGCAGACGTTGTCATAACTGTCATACTTGTCACCACAACATCCGTGATCACACCATCTTGTTGGACTATACAAAGAGGAGTAATAAAGAGTAGGAGTACGGACAGTACTTTCCAGCTTCAACACAAGAGACTGTGAATGAAAAATAAGCAATGTGTAATGTATACAAACCTCCAAACATGTATTCCTACGTAATATACGTGTATAATTAGAAACAGATCATCATCATCATAATCAGCATCATTGACAATAGTAATAGTAGTAGTAGTAGCAATAGTACATGTAGTGGTAAAAGAAGAAGAAGAAGCAGCTATAGTAGTAGTAGTAGTTATTGTTGTTCTAGAAGTGCTGT
Organism: Margaritifera margaritifera; assembly: GCA_029931535.1. Classification (NCBI taxonomy): domain Eukaryota; kingdom Metazoa; phylum Mollusca; class Bivalvia; order Unionida; family Margaritiferidae; genus Margaritifera; species Margaritifera margaritifera. The sequence goes on along the minus strand of JAQPZY010001312.1, from coordinate 264,430 downwards.
TGTTGTTATTGCTATAGTTGTCCTTTACGATATTATTGCGGTAATAATAGCCGTCCTCATCGGTGACACTTCTAGAAAAGATGACATTCTCGAGCAACTATTTTTGTATGTGTAAGCACCGACTTTATGCTACTTAACATTCTAGGAATTAGTTTGATTGAAATTTTGACCGACAATGTACATGGCAACCATAGTCAAATATAAATTAAATGCTCAACAGTTTAAATTTGTGACATAAACGGAGGAGGTAAAATTGCATGGAGGGTCTAATTTAAGCCACGTGTCTCAAACGCACTTCAGATAGTCAACCAGCCCTAATGGACTAACTAATCTGACAGGGACGAGTCCTTGTATATGAGTTACTTGGAGATTTATATAGAAAATATTTGCACCCACATAGAATGTATAAATTAGTAAACTTTTGCATTTCAGATAAATCTGATGACAGTATAAATTTCGGAAAGTATGTTAATTAACCTTTACTATGAGGATTTACATTGCATAATCCAACATAATGTAAAACTCATAAAACTTCCATAACCCAAAGATGAGAATCAGTTAAATACTTGGCATCAGTCAAACGACTCGGTCAATCGGGGTGTATAAGCTCCTCTGGCCTGCGACCCTCAAAAATCGAAGATAGCATTTCTAAGTGTAGTATAAATATAATGAGAATGAATATTATGTTCTCTCTCTCTCTCTCTCTCTCTCTCTCTCATTATAATAACACGTATTTATCATCCTTTGATTTATTAGTTATAAATTTTTATAATTATATGCTAAAACTAAAAAGGCATATAAATCTAACTAACTGTAAAGTGTGTAAATATGTTATTTAATTAATTAAAAAAGAGTGTTCCTTTCGCTGTATTCATTGAATGACATCCACTGAAATATGCTTTGCCCTCCACTGAAATATGCTTTGCCCGCTGACTGTACCAAACCCTACTTTTGTAAAATAGACCCGTTTTAAAATCAAAACATAGACACGGTCTAAATATCATTTGATAACTACAGTAGATTTGTTAAATATTTCCATTAAGAATGAAACGTGGTCCTCTGAGAGTTTACAAAAAGACTATTTTCCTTACGATGTGGGAGGGAGTTTAAATCAGAGGATCGCCACCACAATCTGTGTTATATATATATATATATATATATATATATATATATATATATATATATATATATATATATATATATATATATATATAATAGCACATCAGGGAACTTAATTGATCAGTCTATTTGACATTGGGGGGATTCAGGGTTGACATGCTATACACCTATACACCTGCGGTATCATTTTTCATCATATAGTGAAACTATGCTCAATAATCGAAAGATGAAGTCTAAATTTATATGTGATATATTGATTGAAGGCACAAAACTGTACGAAACAACGAACATTTGGCCAAATTGAGCAAATAGTTTTAAAAAGTTAATGGCAGCATTAAATCATATGGGACACGAGCCAGGAATGCGCCGTGTCGGATGAAAATCCACCCACAGCAATATATATCACAACAATTATCAATATATATATATTTCTAATGCTGCTACGAGGACGAAGAATCTGTGTAAATAAAATATTGGCATGAAAAACATTTCTTCCGAAAAATCAATAGAAAAGGAATGGACAGTTTTTCTACAAAATTACTTTCTTTGAGAATTAACAAGATTGTAGAATTAGTCACCTATAAAAACTGTGACTTTGAACCTAATCTCAAACCTAAATGGCACAAAGTTTTCTCTGAAGAAAAAAAAAATATGATGTTTCACTAGGCCTACAACAGGCAGACATACATTCATGACACCTTTGCTAATAATGATGGGGATATTGTGGGATAACTTATCCATACCTCTAATATTACAAAGTATGACAAATCGTACAAATCTATTAGGTTCCACTCCCCATTTTCGTAATCTGCACAGGGTTATTTCTTTACAAAGAAAAAGCTAGTACCGACATTTGACCTATTGTATTTATCGAAGAATCCATTTTTTGACCTCGATCTCGTGATAAATATATATATATATATATATATATATATATATATATATATATATATATATATATATATATCACAGGCATGCATATTACAGTGAAGAAATGTTTCACATTCCACGTAGTAGGTATAACACGTCTGTCATGTACGTGCTGTTATCCTGTTCATTTGTACCTTTTCTCGTAGCTATGCCATCTGTTTTGTGTATTTAGATTTTGTTCACACCATTTGTTGCTTGCATTGTGCATCTATTGTTACTCTGTTGTCTAGGTCGATATTGTGTAGATAAGTACTTATTGTTCGAGGGGTTGCTTATGCTTTAAATGGATACTGTCAATTCATTTAGTTTCATGCGTACCAACTTTCGTTGTTTTCGACAAATTACACGTTCGTCCGTGCTTAAATTCATGAATTGTGGAATTGGGTCTTACTGTCATCATAGATAAATCGTTGTTTGTTGGGTCTTTAAATTCATTGTTTGGAGCAACCCACGAAATCCACGAAAATTGGTGCCGACTCCAACATAATTTCTATAATATGAAATTTGCTTTTAACATGTTGATCTACATTCTGAAACTAATTCGCAAAACCACATTTACCTATCACACTGGAAAATATGGAAATAGTGTAATCAATATGCGCCCACATTACATAACATACTGCGGCATGTAGATTTCTGATTAACTGATATGCTTCTTAGGAAAAGAAAAAGACGGGAAGAAGGAAGAAAATACCTTTGTATGAAATAGGCCTTAGTTCTAACATCTAAATTACCAGTTATGGTGATAAAGCTGTTACCTGTTTTTTGTATTCTGCTTGACCTAATTTCTAAAAGCACGAGGAACGTTGATTAATTTGAAATGAAATCCATTGTCATTATTATTATAATCATACAGATCACTTAAATAGCATTTTATGGCAGTAATCGTAGTTCATAATAATTTCGTTAGTATTTGACTGTTCAAAAGATAATTCTTCCACTGTACTACTAGGGAAAATAGGTGAATACGCCTACTAAATATACCTCTTTCAGTCATGCGCGTAAAGAGGTCGAAAATATCACTCTGATCCGGTAGCAATTATGTACTATATACACAGTACACGTATAGATACAGTACACGTATAAATATAAATAAAAACTGTATTAATTGATTTAGCATTCCGGACTAAAACAAGGAGCACACAAAACTGCTGCAGATTGCTAAGTTCGATAGTTTTACCTTGTCCATGCATGACAACGCTATTTGTACATGCGCTTTTCCATACTTTTGTTGAGTATGTTCATGTTTAGTTATGCATTCAATACATGTAGTTTGGAAGGTTTGTCCCCTATTTTGATTACGTAGTCTAAGATATTTCTTCACCGTTTCAAGTATAAAATACTTAGTCTCTGGATAAAGTCTCGTGGTGTAATTTGAATCGGTTTGCGATCAAGTTGCCTCGCTTACATTTACAAAGCTACCGTTATTTATTTATTTTTTATTTTAATAAGTACAGAGATTAAAAAATGAAGGGGGTCATTTTTATATATTTATCTTCAACAATACACTGCCTCATACTTTTTATCAAAGACATCCTGTCCCAAGCAACCCGTGTCCATATCAAAGAAGGAGATATAACAGAGATCATATTGGATACATGAAAATAATATATATATATATATATATATATATATATATATATATATATATATATATATATATATAGAGAGAGAGAGAGAGAGAGACAGACAGACAGACAGACAGAGACAGACAGAGGTTCAAGACGTTATTTAGGGAATTCGTCTTCGCAACAGTGAACATAGAAAAATTGTGTCTAATTTAGAATAGTGTTCGCTTTAGTGGCTAGAAAAGTCGTTGCAAACAAATTTCTGATTTTTTTTTTTCTTTCTTCCAGACTGTAAAAATAAAAAGAGTTATCGCTGACAAACGTTTCTGAATTGTAAATGTTTTTAAACAAAATTACTGATATTATGACTGAAAAAGTGAATCAAGATGAAGGTAAGTATGAATCAGTATTCTTATGGTTTATCCGGCCCGAGGTTTGTTGTGAACGTGTTGACACTCGTTATCCATGATAAATATCTATATCTTGTTACCAACTCTGACCCGGTTGTCAATGTTTTGATTGCTTGCTTTACTCATGAGTGTTGAGAAAAGATAATGAAATAGAGGATATTTTCTTTTCCTGTGTAAATACCAGATATATTTCATCGTGTGGTACACTCGTTAAAATATATCCCTTTTTGTACAACAAGATCAACTATATCCGGTGTTCACGCTAGAAAAGAAAATTTTCTTTTTATTATATACCAAACATCCTCCTGAATCGAAGCTTAGAAGATTATATTAACTCTTCAGTACACCACCTCCACTCCCTTTTGCGTAAACTCACGTCACTTTCAACGGCTGATCATGTAAATATCTGCGACTTAAGAGAGTGGTAGGATTGGGATGAGCTAATTACTTAAAGAAAATTACATTTTTGACATTCTATACATTTTTTTTACTTTTGCTGACCACAAACAAGTCCGATTCAGCAATACATCACAGCTGGTTTATCATTATTGTCAAGGTAGGGAAGATCGAGTCAGATTTCTTCAGCAAAAACTAATTTCCATGTCTGAAAGGTAATGTAGTTTCCATTTATTTGTTCTATGTCAAAAAATGCTCGTATTTCTTGCTACAGGTATAACTACTGTAGGCACACACAATCAAGCGTCGAATACCATGATGGGAAATCTTGTATTTTCACACATGAAAATATAAGGATATATTTTTAACATGTGAAAATATAGGAATGAAAAAAATATGAAAATTATTTCACCAATAATATTCTTTATTATATACTCATTTTTTTCTCCATTAACATTGCATTGTCAGAATCGTGCAGTATTTCTCCATACTGCACGGCTTCATACTGCACGACACGTGTGTCTAAAAATAGTATCGCGTGTTAGGAACTACTTTTTATTGTAAACAAACAATGTACGCAAATGTAGCAGACACCGGATCTTTTGCTTTATTAGATTTGTCTGTGGATGAACTAAACAAGCTGTTTGAGAGTAGAGATGATAAAGCTGACGATGTGGATGAATTCATTGAGTCACAAAAGAATCTTTCAACCAAGCAAGTAACTGAACGTGATATTCACAATGTACAACGGTGGCTTTATGACAACAAACGTGAGGCATGCAGTATTGAAAATATCATTCTGATCATTTAAACACTTATTTAGCCGATGGTTCAGACTATGAACCGTGCTCTCTAGAGTCTATAAAAAAATAGCATAAAAAGGCATCTTATGACCAAATGATATTACGTTTCTCTCAGAGACCGCTAATTTTACAAGTCAGTCCAAGCACTAAATTCGAACAAACACAACTAAAGAAGGCGGGTTTTGGTATAAAAGCAAGTGCCTCGGAGCCAAGAAGCCACGATAACGAAGAAGCCTTATTTTCCGCTGACGAAATGGGCTCTCACACCCCAGCCGCTTTGCAATTTTGCGGGTTTTTTTGTTTTTTTGTTTTTTTGAGAAATTGTTTGGATTTATTATGACAGTACATATAAATATGTCATCTATAGCTGGTAATAAGAATGACAATAAATGTACTTACTTTTCTACATCCTGAATTTCTTCAAAATGTACTTTCTGATCCACGGCGCGAAATTGCACTGCAATCTAGACTACATTTCCAACAGAAATCACATTCCAAAGGAGAATTTACTGCACTCCAAAACGAAATGAATTTAATATTCCCTAAAAAATATTTAATCCTGCATCTTCTTGAGAATTTAACTTAAAAGAATTTCATATTTCGTCCACCTTGTGATTCCAAACTATCAATGACAGGACAGTAACATATGTGTTAGCTTGCTGTCGAGGCCAGTCCCTCTAGCTACATGTACATCGTACGTAACCAGCTAAAAACTAAAAGAGCAGAATTTAGCTGAATCGACATAAAAACAAAATCCCTCCATTCCAGATCAACTGGGAAAGTTGTTCCAAGGCGTAGTCATTCACAATATGATTCAAAATTTCAATTTTAAGTAGACCAAAATGAGATTTCTTTTTGAAACAAATCACTGAGCGCGCGGTACTCAACCAAGTTCAAAGGTCACTGGGCGGTGCCATGTGCGCATGAATACTGTTACTGTGTATTGGTTTAACTTCGGTTGTGTATTTACTTTAGAATATAGCAGAAATTCAGTTACTTTGTTTCTTGTAGTGTGTTCTTTTTTTTATTCAGCCTTAGGTAGAAAAGCAAAATGAGTATATAATAAAAAGGTTACTGCATTTGTATGGGAAAATATGAACTGACGTCGTGCAGTATAACTCAGAAATCTCGTTCATATTTTCCCATACAAATGCAGTAACCTATAAATACTTCATGCTTAAGTATATTATAAAAGAAATTATTATTGGGACGTAAATATCGAGAGTAAAGGAAAAACATAGGAGATCAAGAAAATATTAACATCGCTCATTATTTTGTGCTTTATCTCTCTGCTGTTTTTTTTTTTTTTTTTCTTTTTTGAGTGATATATTGTATTTTTACTCTTAACTAAGATGGAGTGCTAAAAATGCTTGGGTTTTATTTTTTTTATTTTTATTTTTTCACCATAAGGTCAAAATTTATCTCTGCTGAGCCTAATCATCAGTTAGTTAAATACGTGTTGTGGATAGAACCTATCAAGAAAAATGACACTAGTAGTACAACCAGTTACAGTGTAAATCTATGTTTTTTGATTTTGTGATGAAGATACGAGATTCTATCTACCTACCTACATATCTATCTATCTATCTATCTATCTATCTATCTATCTATCTATCTATCTATCTATCTATCTATCTATCTATCTATCTATCTATCATTGTAGAAGGTCAAAGGTTCTACGGCGGTTACTGCAAACACAACTAAAAACAAACGGAACTACTAGTTGTCACAAATGAAAATTCTCCATTTCTTTAAAACACCAAATATAAAAATTAAAAACAAATGAGAAAATAGATGTGTTTAGAATTCCTATTCTAAGACCATGCCCTCATACAGAAAATTCCAAGTTCCCTCAGTGTATAAAAAACAATAGATCATCCTCAAAACAATACGCTCGTGAAAATACACATTTGTTCATGTTTTAATTGCTCATGTTATAACGGCTAAGGGATTGGTGGGGTAGGAAAGTTCTAATATTAGTCACTGGTCTACTGATTGTTCATGTTATAATGGTATTTTGGTGGGGTTGAAAAGTTCTGATATTGGTCAGTGGTCTAGTGATTACTCATGTTATAACGGTTAAGGGATTGGTGGAGTTGAAAAGTTCTGATATTAGTCAGTGGTCTACTTTATCATGAAGACAAATAAATAAGGATATATTTAAAATCTCTCATGAGTCTAAAAACAAATTTTGTTGTCGACCTACAGAGAGACAGACAGATAGACAGACATAAAGAGACCGACAGACAAAGAGTGAGCACTTAGGAGAAAAGATGTGGCTATCTTGACCAGGACCTGCAGTCACCAAACTGTCTGAGCACATAAACTATACTCCGAATCACGACTCCTGAAGAAACCTTTCGCACACGAAGCGATCGGCAGCCATATGGTTGTATGCAGACATATTTGCTAATGATTTAATACGGTGTTTGGAAGTTGAAATAAAGTCTTTGAATCTGAAGAAAATATTACAAAAACATACACCTTGATAGAGAATACAAAGCAGATTCTCTGTTGGTATATATAATATATATATATATATATATATATATATATATATATATATATATATATATATATATATATATATATATATATGTGTGTGTGTGTGTGTGTGTGTGTGTGTGTGTGAGAGAGAGAGAGAGAGAGAGAGAGAGAGAGAGAGAGAGAGAGAGAGAGAGAGAGAGAGAGAGAGAGAGAGAAACTGACATGTTGTAGACCTTGTGTGTACAATAGGCAGAAAAACGTGTGCAAGGGACCGTAGTGGGAATGGTCTATAAAAGCCTAGTTTACAGTCTTTTTGACATCAATGAAATACTATAAATATGAAGAAGAAGCTAGCTGATTCTGTCATTTTGGCGAATCTGTCTTCATTCTGATTTAAGTTGTTGAAAATGAAAATTTTAGAATTTCAGTTCAAATTTTGTGCTTGATACGCTTCGTGGACAGAAGACTGGGACAGACTCTGGGACAGACTGGGACAGACTCAAATATTACGACAGAAATGAAACGATTTACAAGTTTTCATCTTACTCAGATTGAGTATTATTCATAATTGCTAAGAAAATGTACGTTTTGGAAAGAAAAGTATATATTCTACAACTACATATTTACTTACCTTGGAGTAACACAAATAACGGCAGAAACGCAAACAAAACCATTCTTCCTCTCATGGGTGCACTGTTCTGTGTTAATGTTTCCCCTATTATCCTAGTTACTAAGTGTTTTATCATGTATGAATGGGGTGTGATCCCAATAACCCCTAAAAGTTTGAAAAATTAATAAAATGTATCATTGAGTTGCTATCGCCTAGTTTCGCAACTGGGCAACAATATGCACCTTATAGCAATGTCTCATTATAGAATGTATTAAGTGTGTGTGTGTGTGTGTGAGTGTGTGTGAGAGAGAGAGAGAGAGAGAGAGAGGAAACTAATTCGTTCACTGATTGGAACTCGAAACACGAAGATACGTAGATTTTGCTTTAACTAGTTTGTAAATATGTATGTAGGTTAGTGAGTGTCTATTATTTCCAAAGGTTTTTGATTAATTTGATTAACTTACGTGAGATGCAACATACACGTGTGGGCAATTGGTACACAAAACTTGAGGCTTTTCTTATCTTGATATTGTCACTTCAAGAAAGTGCGACATAATTTTGCATACGACATTTTCTAAAAAGTTAAAGGTCCAGTTAAAATTGGGTAGGACTACAAGACTGAAAAATATTGCTAACTTGGGCAATATAAATGTTAAATGCAAGTGTAGTGACAAGAGTTTAGATATTCCGGTTTGACAAATTGTTAAATCTTTCTCTCGAAGTCCAAGGTCCAATGGGGGGGGGGGGGGGTTGGCGGAGGGTGGCAACTGTTAAAAAGCTGCAATTCATTCTGCTTCTAGTACATCTGACCAAATCGGGTGATGAATGAAGATTTTTTATACCATAATACAAAGCATATGCAAATGTATATTTTTTTAATTGCTTTTTGTCTTCATTGTGCATCTGTTCATTACCGTCTTTCCAGCTAATATACACAAATCTTCACAAGGCGCATAAAATGATAAGGGCTATTTTCTTAGCCAAATAAAAGAGTCATTTCCTTGTTTTCAATTCAGCGGGACGTTATTTATCTCAAACAGACTACACAAACAAAAGAACCATGCTAATCTTATGAGTATATCATTCGCAACTTCGAGGTCAATCTTACGGATCGAAGGTGCCTATTGCTCGGACCATCTCGGCTATTTACGAAACATGGATTGACTTAGAACTTTTGCGAATGCATCGAACTATTTTCATTCGCAATTTCTCTGTCTTACGATCAATCCGTCGTAGAAATAGCCGAGGTGGTCCGAATAGATTGCGGTTTCTTTGTTGCAGAGAAATTTCAGGCGAACAAAATGTATGATTTTTCTGTAAATTACTACACCGACATACATACGAGGCATTGTAACTAGGCACCCCAAGCTTCCAGTAAAAATGCCGGAATCATCAGAGAATACAGGCACCATGTCAGATTCTCTCACGCGCATTCCCGATAACGTTTCAATTAAATACTCACCTGATCAAGATAAACTTTCCAGTAAAGTGTTACAGAAGGGTTTGACCTACTTTATGCCAGGATATATACATGAGATTACAATTTTGGACTTATTGAGCTCTTCGTGAGGTCGACCACACGCTTTGATCCATCGTTTCACCTTTTCCAAATCACGTTTTGGAGTCGGAAAGCATATAAAACGGTCTCCTTCCAACCTTTCCGGATATCTCTCATCTGAAAACACCCCCCCCCCCCCCCCCATGCACGGCGTAGCACCATTTTGTCAATATATCACAAAATTTACGAAATTTTAATATGCAGTAGTATTTTCACTACACCTTTGTTTGTGGGTCAAACATTTCGGATGTTTACCGTAACACCGGACGCTCTTATCTGATTCGTCAATACTTGTCGATTTGATTGACAGCGTAGGTTCGCTACGCATACAATTTTGTATCAGCTACGGGTTGGTGATTAGGAAAGGTCATGCAGAGGTCAATATCCCAAAAAATTTCCTGTGGGATATCTGTTTAGTTGCAGTTGCCGATGATATGTGCATATTCTTATTATTTACCTTTTTTTTTTTTTTACAGAGACGGTGATTTACTGCAAACAAACAATGTATTGCGGGATATTATGCCACCACAAGTACTAAAAGTAAGGAAAATATATTAAAGTTAACAACAAACGCGGCGATCTGTTTAACTATTGTAATCATAAACACGAACCGCAATCAGGCTCCCAGATTCACATCATGGATTCCCCAAGAATTCGCGTACATTACAGTAGGTATGCAATCAAAGTATTGAGACGCTGGCTGTTGTTCGAGGTCCATTGGCTCAGTGTATGCCCAATATAATTGGTTTTAAAACATAACTCCAACCGATTGCCGGTGTCAGAGATTCAATAGCCCTGGGAAAAATGTATCCTTAGAGCAACCTTTTTCTCCCCTCTCAGAGCCATTTTTCTCCAGGGGAAAAACATCCATGATCAGTTTTATTCCAGGAGGAAACACTAGTCAATAGCCAATTTTTTCCCTATAATCAGACCGACATTTTCCCTTGGAAAATAGTCCTTGAATAGATTCCTACCACCCCTGAACATTCTACTCTAGAGTTATTTTTCCAGGGAGAAATACTAATCCATCAGTCTTTCAAGGATTATTGTTTCCCAGTTGTGCCACAATAACAAAATATTGTCTGTGCAGCTTCTGAGAGATTTGACCCAACACAACAATATCCGATACATATGTCAGCGCGCGCAAATGAGCATGCAGTACCCTTAGTCATTTTTTTTTCTTCAAAAGACGTCTAGTAGATTTGAGGCCGGCGTGGAGGTACTTGATATTAGAGTAGAATTTCCCCGGAGAGAAATGGAATATACAGTAGTTCCCCCCCCCCCCGGAAAAATGATTCTATAATAGAATTTTCCGGGGATAAAGTCTACCCTAGGACGATTTTTACGAGGGTAAAACTGGTTCGGGAAAACACTATCCTGCGACACTAGTCTTAAAGAGGACTTTCTTTAATTTCGATGTTTGATTTTGGATTTTGGATTTTGGATGATTGAATTGAAAGGGATACGATTTTGTTTATACTACTATCATTTCCATTCTTATAAATTTATAAATTTACCGAAATGCGAGATGAAGATGTCCTTTTACAATTTCAAACAGCCTATGGCGTTTGCAAGCCTTATTAACGACTGTCAGTCGTACGCCAGTGTTGTGATGTTATGATTACGTCAAGCATTGCTTGTTCGCATTATATTGCCGTTCACTATAAATTCAGAATTTTATATACACTTAACACAGTCATCATAGAGGATATTTTGACCTAATGCAAACAATTTCATAAGACAAAACAGAAGGTGACATATGTTTAGTTTCGAATTGAATGCTTTCTATGTATACTTTCTATAAAATGTATAGTAAACTATTTTAAGGAAACATAATGAAGACACATTTTATGAAGTCAACAGACAGATGATGGCTACATGGGAGAGCCGATACATACTCAGACTGGAATAAAGATGTCAGTATAAACTAATAACAAGAGCTCACATATCAGAGGATACACAACAAAATAAATAAAATTAAGATTGAGGAAGATGTTCACATCTTTTGTATAATATAATGGAAATTATTCATAAGTTTGTGGTCTGGTAAAGTACACTGTGTAAAAACATTTGAAAACTGGCCCTGTTGTTCCTGAATATGGTGTTCACTTTGTACAATAAGCGGAAAAAACTGACCCTGTTGTTCCTGAATATGGTGTTCATTTTGTAAAATAAACGGGAAAAACTGACTTTGTTGTTCCTGAATATGGTGTTCACTTTGTACAATAAGCGGGAAAAAAGCTAGCACTCGCATTATTAGCATCTAAGGAAAAACTGCATAGTCTTGTGAAGCTATTTGTATCTTTGATAATTCTGTTCCTCGTTGCATCCTCACTATTGCTCACAAAGCCATAAAAATATATGTTTTCCATCGATCTGGGGAAACTTTAAATTTAAAGCGTTTTAAGGACTCGACCAGTTTTATAACCACTCAAAACTATTATAACGTCATTAAAACCTGTTAAACGCAGATATTGCCGGCTCGTACGTGTTTTGGCATCAACTCTACCTGAATATGAGGTCTCATTCTTCCACTTAAAGTAAATAATAAGTGTGTATTGTCGATTATAAACCTACTTTCGATTTTGCAGACTGTATTATCGAGCAAAAAGAACCTAGAGATTGCTTTGAATCAGAACTTTAATTCAAGGAAACGACACTCCTTCGTCATTAATATTTTCTAAAATTGAAACTAGGGTAAACTATGTTACTGACGGGCCAGGTATGGGTTTAAATTATCTCGAACGTATGTACATGATAATAATATAACGAAGAAATTTAAGCGTTTTTACTTGCATTGATACGATATAACGCGTCTCACTCATCAAACAAAATTAATATGTATTTGTCAAAATAAAATTTATTTTCTTTCAACCTCGAAATATGGTTTTTACCTCCGTTGTAGCTCTTCAATGTGGTTTCATCTGGCATTCAACAAAAAATAAATTCCATCTTTACTTTGTGGCAGATTATTTTTCGTGAGAGAAAAAAACGGTTTGGAGCATGTAGAACATTAAAATGCTTGAAAAATTCTCTTTTTGACTTTCATTGCCTCATTTGCAAAAGTTGTTTGTATATACCGGTAAGATCGTTCGAAAAAAATAATAATATATTGATAAAATAAGATTTCTTTTAATAGCCATATTTGGAAATATTCCAATCGATCCTTTAAAGCAATGATTAAAAACTTGTATTTCTCTTCTGTGTAAATAGAAGAAAATATAGTAGTAAGAAATATGCATTATCTAAAGAAGATAGAGATAAGTGGTTTCAACATGAAAATATACTAGATGCTGAATGTTGTTAGCAGGCCTGTTGTATATATTTGTTATAAGGCTGGATGGTAAAAAATGGTTTCAAGAAGTTTTTCTAGGATAGAGTGTAACTGCACTCAATTAAATGAATAAATTAAACTATAAAAAAAAATCAAATCACAATCTGTAAAATTATCTTTTTTGTAAAATAATAGAGGATGACATCATTAATTTAAAAGAATAAAAGAGATCGAAATGGATATATACAATAAAAAAAATGAAGGGGGTAATTTTTATATATTTATCTTCAACAATACCTTCCCCCATCCTTTTTTTATCAAAGACACCCTGTCTCGAACAACACGTGTCTATATCAAAGAAGGAGATATAACAGAGATCATATTGGGTACATGAAAATTTTATATATATATATATATATATATATATATATATATATATATATATATATATATAGAGAGAGAGAGAGAGAGAGAGAGAGAGAGAGAGAGAGAGAGAGAAGTTATTTAGGGAATTCGTCTTAGCAACAGTGAACATAAAAAATTGTGTCTAATTTAGAATAGTATTCGCTTTAGTAGCAAGAAAAGTCGTTGCAACAAATTTTATCATATTTTTGTTTCTTTTTTTCTTTCTGCCAGACTGTAAAGATAAAAAGAGTTATCGCTGACAAAACGTTTCTGAATCGTAAATGTGTTTAACAGAGTTACTGAAATTATTACTCATAAAGTGAATCAAGATGAACGTAAGTATGAATCAGTATTCTTATGGTTTATCCGGCCCGAGGTTTGTTGTGAACGTGTTGACACTCGTTGTCCATGACAACTATCTATATCGTGTTATTCACACTGACCCGGTTATCAATGTTTTGATTGCTTGCTTTACTCATGAGTGTTAACAGGCTTCCGTACAGAAATGATAATGAAATAGAGGAAAAATGTTTTTCCCTGCGCACGGATATATTTCGCCGTGTGGTATAAAAAACGTGATATTTTAATGAGTGGTGAAGCCACTTGTTGAAATATATCCCTTTTTGTACAACAAGATGAACTGTATCCGGTATTTACGCTGGAAAAGAAAATTTTCTTTTCATTATATACCAAACTTCCTCCTGAATCGAAGCTTTGAAGATTAAATTAACTCTTCAGTAAACAAACCCCACCCCCTTTTGCTTAAATTCACATCACTTTCAATGGCTGATCATGTAAATATCTGCGACTTAAGGGCGTGGTAGGATTGGGATGACCTAACTAGTTGCAGTAAATTACATTTTTGACATG